>CM069447.1:51335988-51704430 GCA_035610835.1 Ophiura sarsii | reverse complement strand
ATAGTTATCTGGGGTCAAGTTGCAACACAATAAACCTTTTTGCAATTCCAACTGCGCATGCTCAGTTTTTCTGTGACAAGAATGCCTTGAGAGAGAAACGCAGGGTTGCTGGGGATATTTTTTCTATGTAGTGAACATTACACATTTGCAACACCATAATATTACGTTGTACTTTTTTATATTACGGGGGCTAATTGCCCGGTGACCCCGTGTATTTTTCGCCCTGATCGGATAAGCAATTAAATTGTAGCTATAGTCGCCGGAATCCTTAGCCGTGTTTAGGGGCACGTACAGCGTGCACCATCTGTATCCAGGTATGTACTTCGCTGTCACAATGTGCCGGACAAAATTCTACCAAACTTGCATGCGCCCATTTCCGTGTGTGCTGCGAATGCATTTTTGTTACGTGTTGAAAAACACTTCTGGGTTTACGCAGTGGCAGCACGCACTTCTCTATTTGGGATTTCGACCAAAGTATTATGACAGCAACTATAATTGGCGAGGATACGCGATCGCTGCAACTCACTCATGCGTGTTTGCTTACTCCAAACGGCCAGGGATTCTGAAACCAACTATACTGACAACAAAGAATCACTTATGATTCCCCCTTGCTGGTCCATTCATACTCCCCACATTGCAGGGTCAGAAGTTCGTCAAAGGTTGCGAGAATCCATTTAGATTCTTGCAGAGGATTGTGCGAGAATCTATGGATTCTCTTCCATTCAAATAGTGTGTTTTAGACAGATTATCTACGAGAATCTCGCAACTTCACCAGCGGGAATCTTTGCGAGAATGGATTCTCCTTGAATTTCTGACCCTGCATTGCGTATTGGCAGACGTTGACGGATATTGTCGCCCGAATTGAAGCAATGTCAACTTGTATCCGTCCACGTTGGCCAATGCGCAACTACAGGAGTACGAACGGGCAGTTCAACACTTGATCTATGGTAGAGATTACAATGCATTTCATCCATCAATCAATATCTAGCTGCCGTAGTTCTGACAGTAAGTGCGCAGTTGGAATCGCGCAGTTGGAATCGCAAAGAGGCCTATACACTTGTACCACGGGCTACCAATAGCATAACCTACCTGTATTATCTTTTGGGTATGTTGAGGAGAAATCTGAAAGAACCGATTGTGGAAAGTGAATATTGAGTTCTACATTGTAGATTATCTTTAAAACAAATCTGAAAACTAGACCCCATCTACATATAAATACATATTGAAGACATGCTGTGAAAATAAGCTGATTTTTGTGTTATTGCTTGGAGAGCATGTATTCCATCATGATGTTGATGCTTTGGATTCTATATCTATGAAAACTTACATTCGATGAGGACTGTACATGTAGGTGAATCCCTATTGGTTTGCCCAATCGACAATGACAAAGTACAAAATTCCAAGACAATTTGTCGAGTCACTACAGTAGGTAATTTTAAATTTCACCAGTAAAGTAGTTATGTAAACTCCATGGAAACTGGATCATACACGAGGCAACAACAAAAAAGAGTTGACTTGCCCTTTCCGACCGACCCAAATTTTCGGAAATCTATAGGGTCGCTATTTTTTCTTCTTCTTTTCTCGAAGTAAAAAAAAAAATGAAAGAAGCACATAACAATAAAGAAAGATGAAAATGTGTTTTTGAAAAATTCAACAACAACAAAAAAATCTATTTAAAACATGTTTTTGTGTAGTATGGCTGTTAAAATTTAATTTTTAAAAAAAAAGTCCGACCGTCCGACCCAATGTTTTGTTTGCCCTATAGTAGTGATAGTATGCGCCATATAGACTTATAAAGGGTTAAACAAAAATAAGCCGCCCCTCCTTAAATTAGATCATGTTTGTTTGCATAACTCTGCACACAATTCGACGTTTGAGAGATTGAAACACTTATGAAAAGGGGGAGACGCTTGGCTACCCATACCCATAGAAAGTTTCCCCTTTTTAATATCATGCTTACTTTTCTAAAACAGTCTCATTTCCAAACAAGGCGGTTCTCGAACGGCGCGTCTCGCCTGTTCATCAAAAGTGACTTGAAAGAAATGATGATGAAACATATGATACAATGTAGCACTGTCAGAGGTATGCATTGTAGTTAATGCAAGGGATGTAATACCTTGAAAAATTTAATCAACAAAAAGAACACACCAACCCCCTTCCCTACACCAAATCACATCAAGATAGGCCTTACTGATCTATTTGACCCCATATTTGACCCCCAATGACCCCGAAAAATTAATCAACAAAAAGAACACACCACCCCCCTTCCCTCCACCAAATCCCATCAAGATAGGCCTTACTGATCTATTTGACCCCCAATGACCCCGAAAAATTAATCAACAAAAAGAACACACCATCCCTCTTCCGTCCACCAAATCCCATCAAGATAGGCCTTACTTATCTATTTGACACCATATTTGACCCCCGATGACCCCGAAAAATTAATCAACAAAAAGAACACACCACCCCCCTTCCCTCCACCAAATCCGATCAAGATAGGCCTTACTGATCTATTTGACCCCATATTTGACCCCCGATGACCCCGAAAAATTAATCAACAAAAAGAACACACCATCCCTCTTCCGTCCACCAAATCCCATCAAGATAGGCCTTACTGATCTATTTGACCCCATATTTGACCCCCGATGACCCCGAAAAAATAATCAACAAAAAGAACACCCCATCCCTCTTCCGTCCACTAGTTCTTATCAAGATAGGCATTACTGATCTATTTGACCCCATATTTGACCCCGATGACCCCGAAAAATTAATCAACAAAAAGAACACACCATCCCTCTTCCGTCCACCAAATCCCATCAAAATAGGCCTTACTGATCTATTTGACCCCCGCTGACCCCGAAAAATGAAGCAACAAAAAGAACACACCATCCCTCTTCCGTCCACCAAATCCCATCAAGATAGGCCTTACTGATCTATTTGACCCCATATTTGACCCCCGATGACCCCGAAAAAATAATCAACAAAAAGAACACCCCGTCCCTCTTCCGTCCACCAAATCCCATCAAGATAGGCCTTACTGATCTATTTGACCCCATATTTGACCCCCGATGACCCCGAAAAATTAATCAACAAAAAGAACACACCATCCCTCTTCCGTCCATCAAATCCCATCAAGATAGGCCTTACTGATCTATTTGACCCCATATTTGACCCCAGATGACCCCGAAAAATTAATCAACAAAAAGAACACACCACCCCACTTCCCTCCACCAAATCCCATCAAGATAGGCCTTACTGATCTATTTGACCCCATATTTGACCCCCGATGACCCCGAAAAATTAATAAACAAAAAGAACACACCACCCCCCTTCCCTCCACCAAATCCCATCAAGATAGGCCTTACTGATCTATTTGACCCCATATTTGACCCCCAATGACCCCGAAAAATTAATCAACAAAAAGAACACACCACCCCCCTTCCCTCCACCAAATCCCATCAAGATAGGCCTTACTGATCTATTTGACCCCATATTTGACCCCCATGAGAAATGACCCCGAAAAATTAATCAACAAAAAGAACACAACATCCCTCTTCCGTCCACCAAATCCCATCAAGATAGGCCTTACTGATTTATTTGACCCCATATTTGACCCCCGATGACCCCGAAAAATTAATCAACAAAAAGAACACACCATCCCCCTTCCCTCCACCAAATCCAATCAAGATAGGCCTTATGGATCTTATTTGACCCCCGATGACCTTGAATGACCTCTGATGACCTTGAAAATTTATTCAGCAAAAAGAACACACCACTCCCCTTCCCTCCACCAAATCTCATCAATATGGGCCTTACTGATCTATTTGACCCCATATTTGACCCCGATGACCTCTGGTGACCTTGAAAATTTAATCAGCAAAAAGAACACACCACCCCCCTTCCCTCCACCAAATCCCATCAAGATAGGCCTTACTGATCTATTTGACCCCATATTTGACCCCCGATGACCTTGAATGACCTCCGATGACCTTGAAAATTTAATAAGCAAAAAGAACACACCACCCCCTTCCCTCCACCAAATCCCATCAAGATCGGCCTTACGGATCTTATTTGACCCCATATTTGACCCCGATGACCTTGAATGACCTCCAATGACCTTGAAAATCTAATCAGCAAAAGAACACCCCACCCCCTTCCCTGACATCAAGTCCCATCAAGATAGGCCTTACGGATCTCTAGATATCGCGTCACAACGCGTCTCAAAAGTTTTAAGCATATTTGACCCCGATGACCTTGTATGACCCCCGATGACCTTGAAAAATCAATCAGCAACAGAACGCACCACCCCCCTTCCCTCCACCAAGTCCCATCACGATAGGCCTTACGGATCTCCAGATATCGCGTCACAAAGGTATTTCTTAGCACACGGCGGACGGCATACGGCGGACGGCATACGGCGGACGGCATACGGCGGACGCCGGACAGAAATAGTGATAACATAGTCTCTTTCTGATTACATCAGGCGAGACAAAAATGATGTGTGACTGTGATCAGTTATACCAGGGAGCTTATATAATGGGAGAGGAAATTCGAATCGCAAAATTGAAGCCTCCCATATATGGGAATGGGCGTGAACCATATCTGTAAATATGTGCGATGTAACTCTTAAAATGACATTAGCATAATTTAGACGGATGATATAACTCTTGAAACTCATTAATTAGCATAATTTAGACGTGTGATGTATCTCTTGGAATGGGGGCGCTATCATGCTAGAGGCTTCAATCTCGGCAATGGGAAACTGTGTACAGTGGCACCGGCCTGGTTAGGCAAAAAAAAAGAAGGTTTGTCTCAGATGACATGAGAGACTGAAAATCTAATGCGGTCTGCGGATTTTTTTTCTTTATTTCAATTTAGACCTGATCGTCATTTGTTTGGTCAAAAAAAATTGCTTTTGCTTGCAAAAAGTTGGATTTTGCAAGATTTTTTTGAGAAAATTGAAAAGAAAAAAATTTTAAAAAAAAATTTTAAAAAAAAATTGGAATGAAAAAAAGCTATAAAAAAAAGCTAACGCGGGCGGTTTCGGGAATGCGCGCGGGTCATCTGAGACAAACCTCTTTTTTGTTGCCTTATACATACCTGAATCGTCGTATGAATCCTCGTAGGAAGACCCTGAACCCTCCAGATCTGAGCTATAATATGACATTGATGCCGCTACTGATGATGAATAATCCGAATCATCGCTAGGCCCTGTTATCGGCAGTTTACCTGTGCCGCTACCCTGCCCTAAACCGGCGCCGCTTCCTTCGTACGTGATATCCTCCGCTTCTCTCCTTACCTGTGCACAAATTATATGAAATATGATTAGTTAAAAGTACGGTAAAATACATGACCAATTTATTTTTACCGTTCGTGTCACTCGTACACGATTCAAGTCGGGAGATCGCAAATTATCACAGTCGTCGCTGAAAAGGCAATAGGAAATAGACAGAAACACAGTCGCAATGTTAGCAAGATAATCGTAATGGCCGCTGGTTTATACACACAGCGCGACATTTAGATTGTCATTTCTGAACTTTTTTGATGCCAATTATGGCATGTACATACAGTGACATAAAGGTGGAAATAGATGACCTAAGACAGACTACACAATGGACCTAAATGTACGGCACATAATCTCCTGGCCACAGTCCGACATACGCGGGCGCTGCTTTTTCATTTGGTTTTTCAAAATGCGGGATAGTGTGACAATGGAAACATAGTTAAACCAAATGCAAAGGTGAAAATTGAATTGTACTATGTTTTGGTTTTTGATGCATAGCTTTTCTAATATTAAGTCCATCTTCAAATTGCTTTTTTTTTCCAACTTTATGTATGGCATCCAGATAATGGTTCCACAAAGAGCAACATTGATTGCTATTCATTGTAACGTACCTGATTACTTTATTCCAGAACTATATACTGTTTTGCACTCTGTGCAGGGCTCAAATTAATCTAAGGCATCCAAGGCAATTCATCGTAGGCAATTGCCTTCGATGCCCCACCTAGTTGCCTTGATGCCCTCAATTTCTGGCTGTTTTCACATCATTCAAAAGTACATAATTGCCTTGGAGAAAGTTGGTGCCCCTTTCAATTTGCCTTAAATTGCACGCCCTCTCCATTTCTTAATTTGAGGCCTGCATCTACATTGTAAAGACCTGCATCTACATGTACATCCATTTTGTAAATGGCCAATAAATGTTATTAACAATCTATTTGTGCAAGTAATAGGTTCCTTGTGAATTTCCTAACTGCTCTATATTATGTATCATCTATGTTTTTCCAGCGCATCAATATGTATATAAAAGTAAAACTGCCTAACGGTTCATGCAAGGAAGTGTTGCTTTTATGTTCAGAGGCAAGAGCACATGGGACTTACACGTATACATTACAAGGTTTATTATTAAAGGTATATTATGTGATCTTTCCAGGAAACGCCCTCAACATCAACAAAAAAATTGAAAGCAGATTTTCTTGCAGATTTACATTTCTGATCATAAATCGTACATGTACATTCCAAGTTACAGGGCGATATGATTCTTAAATGCTTCAAAATCATGGTTTTAGAGTGAAAATAAACTATAGGATATCCGACAACTTATTTTATTCTAGTCTAAATTCACTCTAAAACCATGATTTTGAGGTAATTAGGAAAAAATCATGAATAGAGGGCGCTCTCTGGAAAAGATCCCATAATTAATATGCCTTTAATACAATGTGGGTTTTTTTGCCGTTGAACATGTTTAGTTCGAACAGTCTGCCAAAAGATTATACATAGAAAGTATTAAACTGTATTACTTATACATGCTGAAGGGCCAGATGGAAATGAGGTTTTGACAGAATAGCTACGATGTAATAATTTCTTGAAGCTTCATTTTCCCCTGGCAACATACATTACATAAAAGGAAGGAAATATGGATTATATATCAAGCACCTAACATGCATCATGTTGGCCTACTTTGTACTTAATCTTTCACCTTTATTTACTATGTACGTGCAAGTCGTGCATCAACCTTTTTTAAAAGCTATTCGTTTCTGGGTGTTGTTTTTTTACTCCAGCGAAATGAACTTCTCTTTTGGTTATCAGTTTTTGAAAAATTTCTATTTTGAATCTGGATTAATGATATTGATATGAGTTATGTTTGAGAATGCTTTACAGGTTTCTAGAGATTGTTGGAAGAGTATTTTTACTTGGACAGAAGAAGAAAGGTGATTGTTGTATCTGTACTACTGCACATTTTCTGCTTTTGGAGATATTTTCTTCTTTTTTCACGCAGTAGTATTGAAGAATTATTTTCTATACATTGTAATTTACTTCATAATTCAAGATGAACATTAATAATGATGATTTTTGCTGTTGCCACTCACGAAATCACATAAAGCAGCCTTTATGCCCAGCATATTGAGACTATTTAAACAATGTCGATCGCGGCAGAATACAATTACATCACAGTATGATGCACAACGGGGCCTCGCCTAAATGATAAATCGTATTGAATAAACGTGGAAATTATGATGGACGCCGCCATTACGTTACAGAAAGAACTCGACCGTGGGAATCACAACAAACAAAATTCATTGATAAAATAAATCATGTGACGATAAATAAATTTACATGTGTTCAGGTCATGACCTCGCACGGAAACACAAACAAAATGGCCGACAACATTTCTGTTCGCTACGCTTAAGTTAGTTTAAGAATTGCAATTTTCTTACGAAAAATGTGCGATTCCGTGAAATAGCGGGCGATTTTTAAGAAACCCATGCTCCCAGAAATAAATTTGCGGTTATCTTGCTATCAACAACTTCGGTGCGTAATCTCACTTTTGCTTAAAAGTGTGTGCATTTTTTAACAAAAAGAAATGCGTGCTCTTCCGGGGCTTATGGATAAGCTACATGTACGTATCCCGGTAAGGCCTAAACAAAAAGTGTTTGACCTAACATGACTAAAACAAATAGGGTAGGTCGGCCGGGATTTTTAAATTATTTTTCAATCACCTGCTATATGAATGAGGACTTAAAATAGCCGAAAATGAAAGCAAACAGTCAGAAACGTTAATACTTTGTTCAATTTTTATATATATATTTATTTTTTTGCATTTTTAAAAATAATTATTCTTATTTTTATTTTTTCCTCCTTCAAAATAATAAAAAATATTCAGGGTCAGCGATGTATTTAGGAGCGGTCGGTTTAGGCCAATCAAACCTTTTTTTAGGCCTAAGTATAGTCCAAGCTGTACTGTACTATTTATCATAAGGGGGGAAATTGCTGTGTTGCCCTCATCTCAAGTGCCAAAGTCGGTCGGTTGGTCAATTTTCCTTCTTTTTTTGCTGACAAATATTAGTGACAGATTCATGGTTCATGACCAGACAAAGTTGGTAAAATGTCAATTTGACTAATATTTCTACAGGTAGTGTGATAATAGTTTAAAAGTAATCTATTCAAGCAAAACAGAAAATAGTAATATTTTGACAAATTGGGTGATTGGGTTTTTGCCTAATCTTTTCCTATGGGGCTTGCAGGCGCAAGTTCAGGCCTGGAAAATATGTTGATTTCCCGGCAAGCTAACCCAAATTTCATTCCAAAATGGAAAGTTTCCCACTATTTCTTAATATGGAAGAGCAAAATTTCCCTCCAAATGCCCAAGTTTCCTGGCAAGGAGCTTCCCAATTTGCCCATTTTTTCCAGGCCTGCGCAAGTTCCTAATTTGTGGATGGGCACAAAAGGAGCGCTACACATGTGTAGAGAACTAGTAGAGAGGTCACAGATCTCTTCTCAAGTTCTCCATGCCTCAGGCAGAGAGTTCATAAACCTGGTTACCACTACTACTACTAGTACTAGAATAGCTGCATGCATGCATCCCAGACTGTCAATACACTGCTACACAGATGGCACAAGTACATCGTCTTTATTCCAGTGCCACTACTTTCCATAAAACTTGTATCCCACCACATTGGCTCTCTCCCTGGTCATTCACACACAAGATGAGGATACTCGGACTTGTTTTGTGTTTAATGTGAAGGTCAAATTCAATGTTTGGAGGATCAAGTGTACATCAACACAACTAGGATTCGTAAACTTGATGGCAAACAACACTACTTGTGCATGTGCTTGCTTCACTACACGCAGTTTAGAAAGTGACAGATGCGGTATCACTTTCACGGATCATTTATAGACCCCTGTGAAAGATTGCCTGGGTAAAATTCTAAAAGGTGAAAGGACAAAATGTACGTCTCCTACGATGCTCTATTCTGTGCATATTGAGATGTCAGAATAGAACTACAGACTGTAACAAAAAAAGTTATACAATCGCAATTCTATTTTTAATTCAATGTTAAAATCATGCAATGTCAAAATCTCTTACACTCTGTCTTAAGTTCCGTTTTGGCTACCAGAATCATTTTATTTGGTCTTTTTAACTACTTGCGTTTAAAAGTTATGACCAATCTACTAAGTCGTCTAGAAATCTGGTTGGGCCACTTTCACAATAATATCATACAATCTTGCTTGTATAAATTAAATGGTTAGGGTATCATGCAAGGAACATTAGAGAGAACAATATAATTCTTTTTTCAAATAGTTTTATTTCATTTGAATAAATATATTCATAAAATAAATAAATAATATTTGTAAAGACCTAACCTTCTTTGTAATACTTTTAACCACTTGAAACGAACCATTGTTGTCTAACAAGAGCGCTCTACTGCCATGTTCCTGGTTCGATTCCATTCATAATCATCCCAGTGATTTTACCATTGATTAAACCAAAGTGGCCCAGGTGATTTTATGACTACTTTAGACAATTGATCATATCTCTGTTTACCGACCATCGATTGTCATGAAACAAAGCTTATTTGAAAGCTAAGAAAATTCCCCTTGCAGGCCATTAAAACTCAAAACAGAAATAACACGGGAGATATTTTTAATTTTTTTTTCAAAACTGTATAACTTTTTTTGTTACAGCCTGTACATTAGTAACAAATTCAATATCACCAATTTCAATGGATAAAATGTTTGAGGGTGAATAACCCATGTTGCTAGCGCAAAAAAAAGCACACTTTGCCTCAAAATGCACTTTTCCCCAAATCAGACAGCACACGTTAGGCTTAATATAGTGAGAGCTTTTAAAATCCGCAAATTCCCTATGCCTACTTTAATGTGTAGGGTCCATATTCTCGTTCTAAATTACGCGGTTTTAGCTTAAAACTGTGACTATCTAAACTTGTGTCTAAATTAAACACAAGTTTATCTTTTAACCCAAACCAGGTTTTTAACCGGGGTTTTGGACGAGAAATTGACAAATAGATCGCCTCAACCCCTTGCCCCCATAGGCAAGCAGCTCTCAGCTACTCGTTCGCGCAGTATACTGCGCTCACTAAAGTCACTACATATATAGGCTCGGTAGATTACATCAGTGAAAACAGTCCGCACACACGCTTGGAGATTAGGCTTGGGCGTAGTATTTTGGAGTACGCAGTTAGGTTAGGGTTAAACGACACCCATACCGTTGGTGTACGAGTTTACAATGTATGCGTTTAACTACCCCCATACCCATATTTACAGTTAGACACTCTTCAGTGAGTTAGATGCGTGTTTAAGTTAGACGTGTGTTTAAGTTGTACACATTTCGAGAATTGTATATAATTTAGTTAGATTATGTGTTTAAATACGTACAAGAAAACGGGCCTAGAAGTTTACACAGTGGTAAAATGATGGATATATTCCGTTTAGAATCAAAACTGATTGTAGTACTGAGATTCTACACCGTACACCTGCGTGACTGTTTGCACAGATCACACCACGTATAATTAAGTCGATCTTAGTTTATCGCTAACATTGATATGGCAACGCTGTATAATTATTGATTAGATTGAAACTGTCATCACAAACTAAGAAAGGCATTCATCAACACTGAATCGCAGGTCAATGAACTAAATTTGACCATCAGTCAACCAGTGTAGATCTAAATTTAGATCCTCGGTTTACCCCAATCATGAAGCTACATGTACATTGCCCATGCAGGAAGAAGAATCTTGCCTGGTTTACAACCGGGACTACTTTACGAAGTAAAGCGCATCAATCTACGCAAATCTATCAAAAAATGTTTAACTACATGTAGGCAAGATTGGTCTTGGTGCATTGCCCATCTCTGACTGCCCCAATCCAGTGTCCATCGAGCCAGCTTGTCTGTCTGGCGACAGGACCGACAGACCCAACTAACTCTAGCTATACCAATGAATGGCCACACACTAAAATAGTGGTGTACTGGCAGTTACACTTTACAGAC
This sequence comes from Ophiura sarsii, assembly GCA_035610835.1. Classification (NCBI taxonomy): domain Eukaryota; kingdom Metazoa; phylum Echinodermata; class Ophiuroidea; order Amphilepidida; family Ophiuridae; genus Ophiura; species Ophiura sarsii. Next base: position 51,693,142 of record CM069447.1, on the reverse strand, counting down.
TACAGTATGATCTGTGATATTGCAATGGATAAATGTAAAGGCTGGTCACTGGGCTGGTGGTCAGGAGGATGTGTTTTATACATCTATGTAAACCAGCGTTGCCATATTGTATTTATTTAGTATAAAAGCAAAGGCAACTTCAAACTTGTTTACAATTTGTAACTACAGTTACCAAAATATCTGTATTTATACCATGAGTCACAATCATTCCAGTATGATTCCTAATTGGGTTATCCCTTTGATTTTATCAAATTCAAGACAGAACTAAAAGACCGATTAACCCTAACCTTACCAGAGGCCACAGCAAATAGCTGCTGTGTACCTCGCGATTCTATCTCGTGGCATGATCCGGCGAGCTGTCAAATGGTCTTGAAAAAGTTAAATTTTTCAAGCTTCCCCATAATATAGCGCAAACAGTTGGGCAAACTCCACAAGGTGTTTTTTCCAGCACTTCACTATTTATGTACATGTACAAGTACACATATGTACAGGCCAAATAAAAGGGAAGGTTTTTTTCCAACACTTTGCTATACAGGCCAATGGGAAGGGGTTTTCAGCACTTAACTGAACAGGAGGACAACATTGGCCAACAGGGAAGGTTTTTGGGGGGCGAAGCCACCCTTATAGCATGTTATTGCAAAAACTTACACATTTTGGTCTTTCTAGACATAAATGGGGGCCGCCATGTTTGTAGTCTTTGTAAATTACATGTACCTATGCAGTTTATTTCAACAGTTCTGCAGTCTGTGATGGAGTCAAAGCTATATTTGTTTAGCCTTGATGATTCAATCAGAGAGATGTTATTAGACTCCCAACAGAGAGACATAATATAGTAGCTTATCCTGTTTGACTAAGGAGAAATCTCCCAATTGTTGTGGGGTTGTCTAATAAATCAGAAAATCTTTGAATAAATGGTGAGTTGTGGCTGTCATACATGTATATACCTAGATTGTTCTTAAGGCGGTACCACCCCTCCCCCCCCCCCCCCCTCCCCCTTTACATGCACACAAATCAACTTTATTGGTTTCCTGTACTATTTTTAGACTGCGGTCGGTGTTTTGATTTGTTTTTTGGTTTGAATTATCGAAAATACATACACCATTCCATGGTATTTTGTTTGGTATGCAACAGAAAATGGTTACAAAACATTCTTCTTTCTCTTGGATCGCCCCCATTTCATTTCAATGGAATTGTTTTCACTACATGTATTTAAGGTTCTGATACGAACTAAGACAGGGCAGCTGATCTCTGTGTTGATATGAGAAAAAAGGAAAGGTTTTAATTAAAAGTCTGGTCTGGCTTAATTCCAAACCATGTACATGTATGCAATAAGGTACGGGTAATTAGACACTTAAACCAGATTTATCTGTGAAGTAAACAGAATGGGCTCAAATAACCAGTACCATGTCCTTCCTTCCTGTAATAACATTACTTGTACGCTCAAGGTTGCAATTTCAGCTCTAGAGACACCTTGTTTACAGTGAGAGTATTGGGCATATTCAGCTTGTACATGATTCTTGTACCTTGAATTGATGTCAAACAGACACTGCTGAAACATGTTGAATACCCTACTCAAAAACAAAGAAATCCACATACAATTTATACCAGAGAAATGAAGCGATAGAGTAATTACAAACTTAGCCAGATCAACCACCAAACAAGGGCAGTGCAGTGATGACAGATGGATATGTCTGGGCAAAAATCCTGTAAATATACACACTTAAAAAATAAGTAGTCAATAATGATTTCTTGTCAAGGTTCAACTATGGACCAACTGAAAGAAGGGTTAAATATGACATTTTCCAGTTAAGTGTGTATTTATTTAATAGTAGTCCACAGTGGCTAGTCACAAACCGAGAGAAACATGACCTCATTAATCAAGGTATCATCCCAAAATAGTTGTTATATCATGGGTCTATTAACAATGTCACCTTCTTGGGAGGCCCTTATAGAGCGTTCAATTACACTTAACAAAATTATGAAACATATGTAGTAAAATGGTATCTAGTGGGCTAAAGGTTGTTCAACTGTTTATAGTGAATACTGTTACCTTCAGGGGTTGTTCAATGTGGACAAGACCAGCACATCACAAACAAGCTAAGGCAGTCCATGTGTGAACATGGAAACCACTACCAGTAACATAACATGATCTTAATATTGTAGTAATAGCTGCCTTAAAACAAATTGTGTGTCTATAATTTTTGTTAAATTATGTCAAGTCCATGTAGCCCAAATTGAGCCCAATCTAACTATTATAAATTTGGCAACTTGTTGAATTATGTCAACTACATGTAGCCCAAATTGTGCCCAATCTAAACATATAAATATGGCAACTACTGACAATCATAATGATGTTGTCAGATATTCCAGTAGTACACATCAATCAACACCCTGACATGGCTAGTCTAGTCTAAACACCATAAATAAGGACACAATGGTTGGTCTGTAACTTAATACCAGCCTGTTTTTATGGAGTGTACCACTCAAGTTTGACACAGTGGGACTATTAGTTGACACTGTGGGACTATTAGCCGGGTAGGCGTACAAATAAATTGTTCCATTCGTGCCCTCACGGGCACTCATGGAACAACATTTACATGTAGATTGTGAAAAACCACACAAACAATTAAAACAGGAACATGTGGCAATGAATTCCACAATCACAATCACAATAGAAGGCAGAAGTCATATCTGACTTGAACAATACAAGGCCTAGCCAATTTAAAATACTGTAAAAGTAGAAATTTTCGCAAGGTTTTTATTTTCGCGAATTTCGCGAAATCAATCCTCATCTGCGAAAATATAAACTTGCGAAAATTATTGTCTTCCATTGACTTTTGTTCACAAATGTTGAAAATCGCGAAAATAAAAAATCACGAAATGCCTGTTATGACCATTTTCGTGAAAATATCTTATAGCAAAAATATTGACTTTTACAGTACATTGATTTCAACCAAATTATTCACAAAACAATGACAATAAAACAAGTTTTTCTATTCTACATAAAGGCTCATCATAGAGTCAAATTGCTGCTGCGGTTCTGACTCTGACTATAGACGATGTCACCTGTCGGCTGTAAATGCGTAACGTCACAGCAGCCAAGCAAACAAAAGCTTGCGTGCTGATGTGCGCGCGAATTGCATGCCAAACAAAAGCTTGCCTGCCGGTATGCGCGCGCAGTTGAAGGGGGTGTCCAATTCAAACCATACACTAAACCAAACCAGTCATCTGTAACAACAGCGGTCAATACAACAGTCAATGCATGTTCCCCCATGCGTGGAATGGAACCCCCAATGCATGGAATGGAACCGGGCACTTAACATTGTTGATCAACAAGGTAAGAGGCAAGCCTCGATATTAGTGGGAGCTGGGAGTTTTTTGACCCCAGGTTGGCAAGTTTTAGCTCCCGGTGTTTTAAAATTTTGCATAGTAAAGTATAGGAGTTGGAGCTACTTTTGTCAGAAAAGTTACAAAGTAGCTCCCGGTTCACGAGGCTTGGTAAGAGGTGACAAGGTCTACATGTAGAAGCAAAAATTTGCCTCAGGTTTGCCCATGACACAAACTGCTATAATTCTGTAAGCGTGATTAACTATTGAAGCACAATTCTTTGCTTTGAACACGTCCTAACAGAAATATCTCTCAGGCCTTAAATTTTAAGCAAGGATAATGAGAAAAGTGTAAGCGTTCTTCAGATGCCAACATCTCAAAATGTGATAAGAAAAGTGCATCGAGTCACACACTTTAAATAGTGACTATCTTATCAAGACCTGGCCTACGGGCGTACCCTTTCCTTTCTGTCTATAACACTCTCATAATAATAAAAGGCAAAAAAGAAAGAAAAGATGTTTGGTTGCCCTCAGAGGGCAAAATTTTGGAAGGTCGGTATGTCGATCCTTTTTAAAAAAAAAAATTAGGGCTGTTTTATTTTTATTTTTATTTTTTTTGGGGGGGGGGCGTTTTAAAATATTTTTTAGGGCGTGATGGCGTTTTTAATATGATTTTTTTGGGCCTAACATCAAATGGAGTACATATTATTTTGGAGGCTAACCAATCCATCCATGAACCAAGAAAACCAACACACACTGCTAAAGTGCTAACACAGCTAACACTAACAGTTTTCTACTACACACATTTGTGTGTCTTATAATATTACATAATTGAAATTGTGTTTATGTAAAAAGTAAAGCTGAAACTTGCAAGTTACTTGTTATGTGTTATTGATTTATTTACCATAATCCAATAGACTCTATTGTATTGCTTGACTGAACAAATCCACATTGGATGACAAAATAGATGACAACAACAATGAAAGGTCACAGGTCTGTCAGCTTGAGTAAACATAACATCAACCAATATATTTATGCAGGCATCAATTTGCATCTTGTACATACCCTCCTCAAGCTAAAGATTAGACGCCTAATCTTTGCCTTGTTATATTTTTGAAGGGGTGAATCTTGAACCAATTCATATTTTGGAAAGATGAACCTATGACATTCTTCACCTATATTTCAACCTCTCCCATATTATATGTGACGTGTTCTACCGAAACCAGACACAATTGGGCAAGGTATCAAAATTGAGTTAGTAGTTGATTATTCAAGTAGAGATCTTCAGCTTTACAGTGGTACCGTATTATCCCTATTAAGTGCCCATGCCCTTATAAGCGCCCACCCCCGTTTTTCTCAATGACTACCAACAAACAATCCCTTATAAGCGCCCACCTTTTCAATTACCGTAGCACTGTACAACAACATTTTTCGCCACAGTTTTTATTTTTAGATCGCACATGGTTCTCAAACAGTTTACTTTTCGATCGCACATGGTTCTCCGCTAGTGGAACCTTGCCGAATTCGACAGTGTTTACGATAAATGAGTTTATAATAGGTACGGTATCTTAATAAGCGCCCACCAAAATGACTTTGCTAACCGCCCTGGGCGCTTAATAGGGATAATACGGTACCTCTCTTTTTTTAATCGGACTTCCCAAAGCGGAGTTACATCATTTTCAAGTTCGTCTTTTACGGTCTTTATGAAAACTCCAAACTGAGATATCGCGCTTTAAAGTTACTAGAACTACATGTAGGCTTTTTACTAGAACTAGGCTTTTTTAAATCACTGAAACATACATTTAGGATGATTTTTTAATCTGAATCTTTCACATTATTGTTATAAGCACTCTGAAGATTAATTATTTACCAGAAACTCATATTCCCCAAAAAATCACCACCAATTATGTTTTGGGCTATTTCTCAGTTTGGAGCTCTGCCCAATTCCGTCTGGTTTTGGTAGAACATGTCACTATAGAATGGACATAGTGCACAGAGGTGAATCTTCACCCCTAAAATTGCAGGAAAGACCTAATCTTGACCTATTTTTTCCTGTCAAAGGAAGGTGAATACAGGTGAAGGCTTGAGGAGGGTAGGTTCAAGATTCAAATTGATGCCTGCATTAGCACTGCTTTGTGCCACGGTGAAAACTGTTGTGTTAAGCTAAGGACAGGGAAAATGCTCAAAAGCATAAAAGCACCAAAAAAGCACCTTTTGCCCAAAAAAGCACCTTTTGCTTCAAAAAAGCACTTTTTTCATCACACAGCATTTTGTTTTAAAGTTGTCTAAATATTTAACAAATAATGTCCATTTACCTAAAAATCAACTCGTTTCATAACTGTGGAAGTGTTTATTCTACACTTAGTTTAGTTTGAATGTAGTTTTGAATGAAAAATGGTGGTTATTGACAAAGAAATAAGAAACACGTCAACATGGAAACACGCAATTAATAACCGCGCTTTTGGATTTATTTTTAACGTATGGCATATTTTTGGTGAAAAAGCACCTTTTACCTAAAAAAGCACCTTTAGCTCTAAAAAGCACTTTTTCCAAAATCAAGCAGCACCTTTAGTGCTTTTGAAAAGTGCAAAATCCCTGTCCCTATGTTAAGCATTGATGCTCATTAATTCTGTCTCCCAAAAATGCGAGATTTTGCACTTTCCATTGTTTTCCCATTTTTCGGCCCCCAGAACACCCCCCCCCCAAAAAAAAACCGTTGATAAAACCCTGAATTTTGAACTCAGACTCATTCAGCATTAAAATATAAAATCCTTACCTAACTTCATCAAAGAGGTAATATTATATTCCTAAATGAAATCACAAAAGGTTTTGTTTTTAACTTTTTTTACCATCATCAATGATCAATCGTTTCACTGTTTACGTCACCATTAAAGGTAGATGTTCCGATTTTCAACTTGAAGTTTTCTATTCTACATGAAAGGTCATCCTTAAAAAAGTCGCGTTCCAAAGTTTGAGTTGCATAGCTCTAATGGTTCTTATTTTAGACGCACAAGATGCTGTGAACTGTACCCATTGAGTAGTACACAAACTATATCGGTGGTTACCACCATTCGCGGTAATTCGACGTTATTTCATCGATTTCTCCGTAATTATACCGATTTAGGCCGTCAAATTTCAGTATGATGATGAGAAAAATATGAGCTTTCATATGATATGAAAATCTCCATATGTTTGAAATAATTCTGTGTTACTAAAATGTGATCGGGTCATCTACCTTTAAGCATTGATGCTCATTAATTCTGTCTCCCAAAAATGCGAGATTTTGCACTTTCCATTGTTTTCCGGCCCCCAGAACACCCCCCCCCAAAAAAAAACACGTTGATAAAACCCTGAATTTTGAACTCAGACTCATTTAGCATTAAAATATAAAATCCTTACCTAACTTCATCAAAGAGGTAATATTATATTCCTAAATGAAATCACAAAAGGTTTTGTTTTTAACTTTTTTTACCATCATCAATGATCAATCGTTTCACTGTTTACGTCACCATTAACTGAATAGGGCTGCACCATTCAATTGGCAAAGGTGGGATTGAGAAGAAGAAGAAAAAATAATTCTCGTGTATAACAAGTTTGAAGCAATCAATTTATTATTGTTTATGTAATTATCTTAAGTCCCAGACAAGACAATTAATTATATTGTTTGTCTCATCAATTCGTCTCATTAATTCCAAGTTCAACCAAAATTCTCATCCATGAGAAATATTCCCAACCAGGATTTTAAAATCTAACATTCCTCTATGTTTTCAAGTCATCGGGTCTGCAGCGTGTCAATTCAGACTGCATCCTTAATGGTTTGTAAACAGACGGGGAAATCCCTGGAAAATCAGTTTCGTCTGATGAAGAATAAAGTTTGATTTTGTGGCAAATCAAGGTAGCACACCTCTAAATAGTTCCAGGCGAAAACTTGCAACTCTTATTGCGCAATACTTCTTATCAATACGCGTGATTAAAATAGTGATTTCTCGGGAACTACAGTGATTCAGCAGACGAGGTTGGTATCAAATTAAAGCTAACAATATGAATTTTAATGATAGATCATTCACAAATAATATTAACTATTTTTTGTTAATAAATAGTAGTCCTACTTTCACGGTGCACGGCCGTAAGTCTTGCGAAAAATCAACTTGAAAAATGACCGTAGAGGGCTTAGATGCTCGATTGCTTAAAATCTAACGGTTATCCACGTATATTTTACAATTTTAATCATAAGCTTGCTAAAATAGCTAGAGTTTACTACCAAATTGAATGACTTTCTATGTGTAAATTTCAGAACATGGTTTAAATCTTCGGAAAATCTAATAGTATGTTGGCCTACGTGTATAATGCGTCATAGTTTGGGGGCATAAATAGAAATTTATACATAGAAATTCTTTCAATTTGGTATTAAACTCTAGCTATTTTAGCAAGCTTTTGATTAAAATTGTAAAATATACGTGGATAACCGTTAGATTTTAAGCAATCGAGCATCTAAGCGCATCGGCCGTAATTCAAAAACTTGTCTTTTGCTAATGTCGGGTTTCTAGCATAGTCGTAGGCCTAACATTTTCCTAACTTTAAATCGTTAAATTCGATCTATCGTTATAAACATATTATAAGCATTGTCTTGGGCTTAAATTTGATACCAAAATCAATTCCTAAATCACAATGGTCATTGAGATATCATCTTTTGAAGCGTCGCGCATCGATCAAAATAAGGTGCAAAATGGTCGTTTAATTTCGACTTCCTATTATTTAGAGGTGTGCTACCTCAAGCTTTCGAAATTCGGTAACACAAATTGAGTGCGGTCTTTCTTAGACTTGTTCATCATTAGATTACATGTTTTCATCCATTTCAAGGCCCTATGGGTAATCATATAGCTTTTGTTGCCAAATAAACCCCTCCAATTCTGAATTTCTGCTCATTTTTGGTAAAATCGGACCTGAGAAATTTTTTCTTTTAGAATTGGGGAAAAATTGAAAAATGCGCTGTGGAAGCCAAAATGTGAGAGTTTTGCGCAATCGCGAAAAATCCTGGTGCATACTGTACAGATTAAAGTTGGCATGTTGGTGGTCCTGTGTATCAGAACAGAAGTGCAACTGTGCAATACCTGACTCTGAGCACAATAAAACTAAAGGTCCAACAAACTCATTTGTTACGTACAGTATACAGGATCATCCCAGATCTGTATCTGTACATGACTAGTGCAGGGAGGAGCGTTTAATTTCCTATCCATGTACACGGGCGGGCAGTTTATCTACATGTGTACACAGTGATGAAATTTACGAACAAACAAAAGCAGTATTTCAACGTCATCAATCATCATCCGCGGCGATGCGATGCGTTTGGGTAAATTGTTCAGGCAAATGTGTAAGGGGGAACCATCATGACCATACCAAAAGATGAGGCTATAGCCTATATCGCCCTAAACATAATAATTATTATATAATTCATGAGATATACCATTACCAGCAACATTTCGGAGCACCAACTAACAAATGAGTTGGACCTATTCAAAAAATATTGCCGTCCAATATTGTGTGTGCGGCGCAGAAGATGTGCGTGTGAGTAAATATTAATAATGCGCAGAGAAGGTCTGTTCGGGCTAACTTATTATTTAGTTTATCAAAACAGTCTGTTTAGTCTGTGTAGTGTTAGTGTTATATTAGTCCTTAGTACCAAAATCTAGGATTTTGGTACTTACTCAAGGCACAGTGTTGAAGGGAACCAATTTAATAACCTACCATTTTCTTGACCAGACTTATTGCAGTCTATTACAGCCAGGATTAAAGCAATTGAGTCGCCTGTGGATGTCAATAACTTCTTGTTCTATTCATCCATTTATTAAGTTTATTGATTCTTTTGTCATGTTTGTCCTATGCTGGGCATGCATGGATTAACATATGTGTAGGCCTAATCCCAACTTATCTTTTCTGGCATTTCCGGAGCAATCAATAATGCATCCGTCAATTGCAGTCCCGGCTCCTGGGTACCCGGGGCACTACGGGGAACTAGCCGGGACATGGCAGGGAACTCGGCGGCATTTCTGCCCCGCTAGCCGGGAAGATGTCGGAGTACTCGTCGTGGAGTCGGAGGAGCCGGGAATGGGGGCCCGGGGAACTTGTCGGGTACTTCGGCAGAGACTCGTAATCCGCACAAATTTCAATGCATTTTATATTAAAACAATCGGACATCAATCAATGGCAATACACATCGGATGTGTCGCTTGTCGCAATATTTTCCATACGATACGACATGTCGATACATATTTTCGTATATCGGAAAGAAACGATATGAATTTTAATTGGGTTTTACATGCTTTTTTAATTTTTCCGCACATTCCCCATTCACTTACAATTCATTACAAATTATGATACAATGTATATTGACGCGTGCATGGCTGTACCGTGCATCATTCCCTCGGTGAAAGCCTGACAAATCCCGCAAGTAACAAAATAATTCATACTGAATAACAACGCCATCGGGGAATGCCACTCGTATTGTATTTATAAATAAACAACCACGTTTTTCATAGAGCGCAATGGTCAATCAGGGGCCTAATCCACATCTGTGGAACTGTGCCTTTCGAGATGAGTTCCGAGCACATGTTATTGGCATTGCGTCATTCGGACCGGTTCCGGAAAATTAAATAAATTTATAAAACCCCGCAGTAAAATTTATGATTGGACAAATTGTCACACGCATGCGTAAGGATGGTTTCCGTAGCAATACGTCATTCGTATCGGGTTTCGGAAAAGGCCGAAGGGAAATCGAATAAATCCGAAGCACAATGTCACACGCATGTGTAAAGGATGATTTTCTTCAATTAAAAGCTGGCGACTAATTCGGAATTTGTTCATTTTAGTCTTCGTTTAACGTTTTTAAATGACTTTTTCGGCCAATTTTCAAAGTTATTTATTGGTGGGGTACATCATTGATAGGAATATTTCTCCCATTCCCGATCTGATCAGGTTTTATCTGACGTTTTTGATTTGTGAAGATAGTTGCAGAATTCGGAAACCAAAAAGTTATTTTATCGATAATATATCGACATGTCGAAGTTTTCTTTGACGACATGCCGTTGGCAACAAATACAGCTCAGAAACTCTTTTAATCTAAAATGATGATGCCGAGTCGCTATCTAGCACGGTACTGACTGACTACGTACGGCGGGGACTTCGTCGGGAGGTCGGCGAGGACACGCACAATTTCCCCGGGGTATAGGCCTAGGGCCCGAGACTTCGTCGGAAACTCGTCATCAAATATTGCCCCGCATTGCCGGGTACTTCGTCGGGAAGACGTCAGTTACTTGATTTTTTGAAAGCGAGTTGATGCCGACTTCCCCCGCAGTGCCCCGGGTACCCAGGAGCCGGGACTGCAATTGACGGATGCATAATTTCTTTTCATTAATTAACATGATGCCTTCAAGATGAGATACAATGTATGCTAATGCTGATTATGCAATCGGCCACGGATTAGTTTTTACAAGCATGGACTTATTTTATTTTATAGACTGATTAAGTCTGTATTTCAAGAGATGGTTAGCTTCCACCTTACACACTTGCCTGAGTAAGTACCAAAATCCTAGATTTTGGTACCAAACCAAGGACTAGTGTTATATAAATATAAATAATAATAATAATATTGAATGTCTTATTTTCGGGCGATACAAGAATATTATATTGCACTCGCTATATAATTTATTCTTCTTGTATCACCCTTCAACTTCAAGTCTAAAATAAAGCCATTCAATATTAATGTTTCGCACACACATCGTGATTCTTGCTATGCTAATGCTACATAAAACTTTTGAGGCTTCTCTATCAAGTCAAATTCATTACACTACATTTTCGTGTTTTGCAATAGCAAAGTACCATTGATTCATGATTCTTGATACTTGTGCATGCGTTGTAATTGTATGTACTGATTATCATACATGTAATATTGTAGGCCTAGGCCTACCTACAATCATGTACATGATTTTGTGTGTGTGCTATAACACACACAAAATGTTAAGCCCTGTTTTACATTCATTGGGCAATTTTCTTTTCTTACCATATCATCGCCACATATTCCTAGGGCGAGTGTAAGTACCATCCATAGATGGATTAAGATCCTCATATTTATATAGGCCAATCGGCCGAGTTCCACGATATTCTATATAGTTCCAAATGGGTAAATAATAATCCAAAACACAGAGAAAACTTCGGTTATTCCTTCGTATTATTATTATAGATCCTCGACAAATCCACGAAATTTGGCTTCCGTCCGGAACTATGTTGACTTTGTATTCATCCGCCTTGAAGGTATGTGTGATGCGGTTAACCCCAACGATAGCCTCATTCCCAAATCTAATATCTATCGCAGTAAAAATTGTAGCAATTCAACGAAGGTACCATATCAAATATAAATGTTGATAACGATGCTAAAATTAAAGGCAATAAAATAGTTCTCCATAAAATGACCGAGAAAATAATAAAAGGTTTTACTTTAAAAGGTTTTACTTAATTGAGGAATTAAACTTTTCATTGAATTTATGAAATATTATTGTATTTACCTGTACCTATTTTATCACCAATTCAAATCAGTTGCGTAGTTATTTACCCCGGTTATTTAAATTTACCCATTGCTGTTCGATTTGTCATTGGTCATACTCAATCAATCAATCATCAGGCGCGCACTGCGGCGTAGGTCATGGTCGATCATAACCACATTCTGAGCAATGGAATAGGACTCTGTTGAGATGAATCCTGTTTCTGAAAATAGGATTTTGATTCTCAACTTCCAACAAATAATCCGTAAAGAAAGGAGGATTTTTATTTTCGGGTTTTTACGGTCCAAGTTCAATACGACAATAGTCTACTCAGATCAGAGGTCTACTTTGTAAATTAGTCATGGCACAGTTTTAGTGACGTCATCTGGGAATACCACTACGGGCTCAAAGGTCGACTTAGTCATGTTTACAAAACAAAACAATTGACATTCCATTCTATAATAGAATTAATAGTTAAGTAACAATAATAATAATAATAATAATATTAACTAATCAGCATACACACTCCACGTAAAGTTTCATATGACTTTATGAGCCCATTCCCGTGTATGATTTTATATTGATGATTGTATGTTTATTTTGTAATAACCTCTCTCTCTTGTCTATATCATATTTAATACTGTACCTTGTATTTGTGTATTTTTGTGTATTTTACTCTTATTCTTTTGGATGCACCACCTTCGGGTGGGTGCCGCTGTTTTGAAAGTGTTTTCCGAATAAATAAATAAATAAAAAAAAAAAAAATAGAATGGAATGTCAATTGTCTAAAGTTGATCGACGTCATATTCACGCACATTCATGGAAATGCAGTAGGTGAATCGATCGATATCGGAGATCCGTCGGTCAAGCAGAGGGGGTGGTGTCACGACACCCGTCACGACACCTCCTGGGTCAAGGCGTGATGATCTATGACACAATTATGTCACGTTGAATTTGTTTAATTTAAATTAATTTACTTCAGAATCCAAGATGAACATTAAAAACTGCCATTATTGTTGTTTCTACACTTACACTTAACACTTAAGGTTTGATGGAAATAATTAGTATAGGCTGTTAGCCTTTAATATGATTCCATATCCTATTTTTGTCCAATATGTGTCGAGTCGGTTTTTTAAAGCGTTGACGGTCTTTACGTTGACCACATCTGCAGGCAGCTCATTCCACTGGTTGATGACTCTCATCGTGAAAAAATTCCTTCTGCAATTGAGGTTCTTGGTCAGTGCTGGTTTGAATAATTTCAGGGGATGTCCTCTAGTAGAGTGCGTTGCTCGAGCTTTGGTGAAGAAGTCAGATGCCTTCACTTTGTCGATTTCATTGAGAATCTTGAAAGTCTCAATGAGGTCACTTCTGATCCTTCTCTTCTCCAGTGATAAGATTCCTAGGCTTTTCAATCGCTTGTCATAGGTAAGGTGTCGTAGTTTTGGTATCATCTTGGTTGCTCTATGTTGTATCTTCTCCAGTGCTTTGATGTCTTTCTTGAGGTAAGGGCTCCAGGCCTGAACACTGTATTCCAAATGGGGACGGACATAACACTTGTAGAGTACCTTGAAACTGTCACAATCAAAATGCTTGAAGGTCCTCTTCACCACTCGTAAACAATTCATGGCTCGTACAGCTGCTTTTGCACATTGCTTGCTGGGTTTGCAGTCGTTTGTGAAGACAACTCCATCCTCATTTGTGTCATCTAAGGGTGTGTTATTCAAATGATAACTTGCTCCGGTATTGTTGTGGCCCATGGTCTCAGTTTCTACTAAACTCTAAAAAAAACCCAGCAAAACTTGATTAAAACAATGTTTTAAATATATTGGAATACACCCCCTTAACCATGTAAAATGCTGGTTGCGGCTCTACCAGCATTTTTGAATCGACGTTTTGTTGTACAAAGAGGGCTGATTTTTCTTAATCCTTATAGGTATAAATAAGTTCATACATGTAATACAATTGTAAAAATATATAAATACCAGTTTTTATCATATCGTTTTTAGCACTTTTTGGTCTTTAATTCAAAAGATAATTCATATTTTCAACAACAAAAATACGATTCCTAGGGAATTGGATGAGGAATATAATAAAACTAGTAATAGTATGACAAAATTTGACAAAATATATTTTGAGTTATCTTTTCCAAACCTAAAATGGGTCAAAAAACGTGTTTTTTTATAATTTTCTCCAAAATGGTCAATTTCATGATCATAGTTGAATTCATTGAACCCTTTCCTGCAAAAAAAATGTATACTTTTATCTAGATTAAATGAATAATGAAGAAGTTACGGCAGTTTTACGGAGGAGTATACGAAGGTGCACATCCCCCTATCATGCCCCTTTAAGTAACCAGGAAAATGACAAGTTGGGGCATCATGAGGAAATGATAATTGATCTTGGCCTGCTGCATGAAGTGAACCCAATTCCAACGATCCCAAAAAATATACCCTATACCATTTGTAGACCTCACTGTGTTATGTGTAAGTGTAGACCTAGGCCTATGGGTCATTCTTTAAAAGCCCCATTGAAGACATATACTAAAGGAACGCCAATTGATTCCTATAGTAAGGCCCTATAATTAGTAAAAACAATAAATGTATAACTTCGCATGAGCCATATCAAATGGCAACGCGTGTTACCAAATGCGTTATCAGGAAAACGTGCTAAAACCTCAATTTTTATAGTCATCATTATGATAATTAGTTCAATTGTCAACGTGGTACGTCAATATTTCTCATTTAATTTAAAATCTAAATAAAGTATCAAAATGCTAGTAAAGCCTGGACAAAGTGTAACGCATGTGACCGTAACACTTGTTACCGACCATTTTTAGACCAATTTAGATTTACAATTGAAAAACCAGAACTTGAATTGTTGTATAACCATGATAACTATAGGCCTACTATAAACCTGAGCATAGTATTACTAGTACTAGCTTTACAACAACAGTGACCAATTCATTGTATTGGTGGTTAGATTTAGGAAAAAAGCAAAACTTTAAGTTGGGAATTGGTTTTTATCAGCGCGTAACGCGTGTTACAGGTGGTATCACATTAACATGAGCTGATCTTTCATAGACCATATTTACGCGGCAGCCATTTTCTAAATTGCCACCCAAACCTCGTTCCCGTTACGTATACCCGTGCGCCTGCGTGACTTGCGCGAGGATCCGTACGCCGCGCGCTTTGGTACCACGCTTCTCTCGCCGTTCTATATATCAAATGCGCCGAGGCGCAGCCTAGACCAAACGGGAACGAGGCTTGGGTGGTGTAATGGGGATCTAGTTCTGAGTCTTTGGTATTACAATACAAAAGTGAAAACTTTATTCAAATAGTTCTTACAGCTAGAGAATGGCCTGGGGAAAAGAATGACGTGGGGGAAAGAATGACGCGGGGAAAAGCATGACCCGGGGAAAAAAATGACACGGGGAAAATAATGATGACCCGGGGGAAAAGAATGACGCGGGGAAAAGAATGACGCGGGGAAAAGAATGACGCGGGGAAAAGAATGACGCCGGGAAAAGAATGACGCCGGGAAAAGAATGACGCTGGGAAAATAATGACACAGGGAAAAGAATGACACGAGAAAAGAATGACGCTGGGAAAATAATGACACAGGGAAAAGAATGACGCGGGAAAAGAATGACGCGGGAAAAGAATGACGCCCTTATAAAACCTCTTAAACGTAATGCGTATTACCGTTCGAATATCCCATTATTATTGTCCGTGTTAGTGAAATTGTCTTCTGAAGATAGCAAAAAGGTAATTACAAGGTTTCAAGGTTTTATATTACGCTATTGTTCTCATTAAATAAGCTGACGTTATTTGACATTGAAGTTGATTTTCAAAAGTCGCATGTGTGTCTGTATTTTTTTCCCAAACCATACAGTTATAATTCCAAAATTGAGTTACATTACTCCAATCATGATAGTCATGATAGTTGCATCCCATATAGACACTACAATGTACACAATTTTCCATATTTTGACGCCTAATAAGCCGTATAGGGTAATACAGGTGGTATACCACTTTATCACACTTATATACACTTCTCAATGCATTTGACGGGGGGGGGGGGGGGGGGGGGGGGGGGGGGGGGGGGGGGGGGGGGGGGGAGGGGAGAAAAATATGGTTTTGTTTTCTTCTGATACAAAATCTCAAATTTGATGGGGAAAGTAAAATTTAATCATGCTGGCATGCGGGAACGATTTTCGGCCAGACACAACCTATAATACGCGTTTATTTCTCTGAAGCCAACATTTTGAACAAGAAGTCTACATTTTTTTAAATGGTCTATTTTTGAGGTTTTTTGAATCCTAACACGTTACCCGCGTAACCAGTGGCGTAGCCAAGGGGGGGGGGCAAGGGGGGGCAGCTGCCCCCCCTGTGGGGTTCTCTGCCCCCCCTGTTGCCCCCCCTGTGGGAAATGTCAGTTGAAATAATTTGGGACTAACCTATTCACAACACAAGGAAATTCAATCCTCAATTTGGTTGTTGCCCCCCCACCAAAACTCCCGGCCCCCCCTTTGCCCCCCCACTGAGAAAAACCTGGCTACGCCACTGCGCGTAACGCACACGATCCTCATAAAAACACACCTTTTACATGTTTATACGCGTAATCTTGCCGTTGGTGTCACGAATGCTTACAGAATGTTAATTGAGTAAATTGATCTTCCCCCTCCCTACATATTTTGAATTTTTGAAATCTCGGTGGTGAAACCAGACCCCAACCACAACATTTGTACCTATAGTCTATGGTTGCTATCATGACAAATATATTTGTCACCCCGAACTTTTCGGGAATGTTACCCCATCCCTAGGCGTATCTAGGTTTATCATATGGGGGGGGGGGGGGGGATAAAACGGTAAACCGACAAGGACTTCCAGGCTATCAACTTGCTGCCGAGTGCCGAGTCAGATATGTCTGAAAGAGGTAAATCAGCATGTCCGCTAGCTTTTGAGAAGACGCAACTACCGATAGATGAAAGTTATTACCCCCTCTTTTAATATTAGAAACACTCCTTCCAAAAGCATTTTGTTGCACATTACTACAATATAGCTGGCGCTATTACTCATTTTCTATAGAGTTAGTCATACATTAGGGGGGGCTGGGGTACCGCGCCATTTTGCAATATTTTGCGAAATCGATCGTGGTTATCACGTGATACGTATCGTGGAAAAATAATGTACACTGTTTTAACGAAATGCACTGTGGGATTGTGTTACCAGCCTAAAATTATAGAGGTCGCAAACCCGGTCGCAAACTTGCTTATATTGAGCCTAGCTATAACAAGCTAAAAGTGACATCTCTGAATGTATTACCAAAGTGTGAAATTGTTGGATACACTGGTAAAATGGTTTTACAACAAGTTTTGCTATCATATTATCAAACTGAACTCAAGTTAAATCACTCTATATCGAGCAATAATATAATTGTTTACGCATTTTAATTGTTTAGACAAAGTTAAATAAATCAAGGATACATTTATGATAGATAAATAAATAAAAAGAAAACTATAAACGCATGGGCGGCATTTATAATTGATAAAAATTGACATAACAATGATGTTACATTAATAAATTAATATACCATTAAGTTTAAAAAATAGAAAAATAATGGGAGTATTCGAACCCGTGATTTCCGATTGCCAACGACATGGCCAACCTACGCACGCCACAGAGATTTACGACTGTAATTGTGATAGTTTTATTATTTAACCATGTCCATTTATTTATAACGAACGGATTTTTATTGTGCCATTTTTGCCAAATGTGTGTGTTGCTCTCGCACAAAATGTGTTTGTAATTTGATTATAATTCTTATTTTTAAAAGAACGGTAATTTTTTTTGACATTTTCGAGAAGAAAAAAATGGCGTAACCCTGATACGGTAAACGCCAGCAGTGTGGTGTCCGTGTGGGCAAGCATACAGATGATGCTAAGCAAATCCAGCATATAAAACAAAAAGTGCTCCTAATGGGACTCGAACCCACAACCTCTCGCTCTACAAGCGACTTCCTTTCCATTACACTAACCGTGCTAATTGAAAAAATTTAACGCAAATAATTTATTTATATCATGGGTCATGGGTTAATGCACTGTGTAAAATTCTACAATCCCGGCCGCCACTCTGTTCAAAGGCACAAAAAAGTGGACTTATTTTATGCTTTTTTTGCAATTCTGGGGTGTGTGGATCGTGTTTTTTTATCAAATTGGTTAGATATCCGTCCATTTTAGAACATCTGAAATTTAAAGTGCACCCACACACCCGGGAAAGTATGCTGCCAAGGGCATATATTTTGCCCTTTGCACGTAAATCCAATACAAAAGTTCAGAAAATCGACCAAAATATGACGTCATAACCATTGCTTCGAGACAAAATGGCGCGGTACCCCACCCCCCTAGTCATACATGTAGGGTTAGTTACAGCTTCAGCTTAAATAATAATAATCCCAAGAAACCACTCACCCCTTTGTCGCCACCGTTCATCAAGATGCACTCAGCACCCTGCTGAGCATGCTCAATGGCGGCGCCACGGGGTGGGGTGCAGTAGCGTGCGCAACGGGTGGGTGGGGTGGGGGGGGGGGGGGGGGGTGGCTGAACCTGAACTACTGCCAGTCGGGGGCTGTGACGTCGCTAGAGGGTTTGTGTGTGGGGAGGGGGTGTAATCCAAATAGTCAAATAGTCGGCAAATTTGTAAATGTATAGTCGACAAATTTATGCACCGGGTTGGTAAAAAAGGGAAATGTTATAGAGAAAACTGTTGAAAACTCTCATAATTGTCCATTGTGCGATTTTGTGACTGTGCATTTTTGTTACTGTGCGAAATTTGTTAAGCCTACCCCCCCCCCCCCCCCCCACACCCCCACATACACACACTTACGTGAAATTCACGAGGAAACCGCACGCCACTGGTGGGGTGGGGCTTACCCATGCTGTACGATTTCGGGGGCACATAATTCTCTCTTAAAGGTATATTATGTGATCTTTCCAGGGAACGCCCTCAACATCGAAAAAATTGAAAGAAGATTTTCTTGCAGATTTACATTTCTGATCATAAATCGTACATACATTCCAAGTTACAGGGCGATACGATTCTTAATTACTTCAAAATCATGATTTTAGAGTGAAAATAAACTGTCGGATAACTCCGACAGTTTATATTTTTACTCTAAATTCACTCTAAAACCATGATTTTGAGGTAATTAGGAATCGTATCGCTCTGTAACTTGGAATGTATGTATGATTTATGATCAGAAATGTAAATCTGCAAGAAAATCTACTTTCTAAAAATAAATAATGAATAGAGGGCGCTATCTGGAAAAGATCACATAATATGCCTTTAAATCAAAAGATTGACAAGTCAATCTTAAAGATTGTGCTTAGGGAAAGATCTTAAAAGATTGAAAATGTTCAATCTAATAGACGTTCCATATATACAAGGAGTCACTGAACCGGTTCAGCGCATACTGAGGAAGCACAATATCAGTACGGCAGTAAAACCTCACACCAGCCTTAAGAAAATCCTTGTCCACCCCAAAGACAAGCTTGACAACGATGATAAGGCGGGTGTCGTGTACGAAATCCCCTGTTCCAATTGTGCAAAAACTTACATTGGTGAAACGGGTAGAAAGTTCGGCACGAGAAAGAGAGAACATAAAACTGAAACTGCTAAAACGAGCACTCGCAATTACACTCGGGCAGCGAGAAAGGAATCCCAAAGTGCAGAGTTGAAATCCTCGGTAGCTGAACACGCAGCCAAAGAGAACCATGTCATCCAATGGGAGGAGTCAAAAATCATAGCCAGAGACGAGACCAGAAACACCAGATGGATTCGCGAATCTATCTGGATTAGGAGGAGAGGCGGTAACAACCAACACAAGCACCTTATGAACGGCGACGAGGGGGCTTACCAACTCAGTCACCTTTACGACCCTCTGATCCAGAGTACGTCATCATCATCATCATCTGATGACGTCATCACCAAAAAACAGACTAGAAACACTAGCTCTGGATCAAACACAATCCACTGAGGAAGACAACAGACAAGTTGTTGAAACCCGTATGGAAAAATAGTAAGTTTCCATTCTGGAATTTTTCTATGAAAAATTCATAATCTTCGTTTGAATTCCTGATGAAACTATTTCATAATAGACGTTATTCGTAATTGGCGATTTCAGGCTAAAGAGGGAGACATACTCGATGTGATGTCACTTATCATAACGAAAGCGAGGCCAATCGTGGTAAATTACGTCAAATTACGTCACAAGTGACGTAATTTACCACGATTGGCCTCGCTTTCGTTATGATCAGTGACGTCATATCGAGTATGTCTCCCTCTTTAGCCTGAAATCGCCAATTACGAATAACGTCTATAGAGTGAAGTCTCAATCCGATATATTGAAATTTCACTCTATTATATTGAATATTTTCAATCTTTTAAGATCTTTCCCTAAGCACAATCTTTAAGATTGACTTGTCAATCTTTTGATTAAGAGAGAGATGTCTTCCTCCCCACTTTGCCCCCCACCGCAAAAAACAAATATTTAATCAAAATTAGACACAATTTGAAAATAATAAAATGGCAATTTTTTCTTGGGTTAAACTAGAACAACATTTGACAGCTGCGCGCGCGCACATTTTCATACTAAACTAGTTAGAAATAGACCACATTTACACCGCTCTCAAGTTACTGACCCGGCCGCAATTTACAAAAGTCCTTGTTGGTTCACTTTCATTTTTCGCCCCCCCCCCCCCCCCCAAACGCCAATGTATTTTACAAAATCTTATAGGGCTCCTACATGAAAAGTCTTGCTATATTGAAAAGAGACTACCGCCAGTCTGTTAAAAATAGTTCAATTGTTGAGCCACCCTATTAATAAAAACAGTTGTGAAACCAACCATTACGTAATTAAGATTAAGTCCGCGAACCGTAGTCTGGGTTCCAGCCAAAGTATTGACTTCACTTGTCCACTCCATCGCTAAGGTGTGGCCTAGGCTATATCTAAGGCCTCCGTGCCAAACAAATTCAATACTTTGAAACGATTTTAAAAGCAATTCGCGGTCCGCAGAGACAAAATTACATTTTTTGGCCTTAGGTGCTAATGTTTTTACAAAACATACATTTTCATCTTTTCTTAATTTGTTATCCAATTTCCTTTGTCCTTTTCTAGCCTTTCTCCCACAAAATCCCCTTTTATTTCTCCTCTATCTCACAAAGTCTCCTTCTAAAGTGTTGAATTTCCCCCCTCAAAGCATGGTAATGGTATTTTCCGGGGGGTTGGGGGGGGGGGGGGGGGGGGTATATATATTTTTGGTAGTGATGTGCCGCCAGCGCCAGAATGAAGAAAAGGACTCAAACACTTTACCAATTTGTGGGGAAAAATGGACCCCATATATATGTTTACCGGAGACCCATAATTTTCCTATATATTTGACAGATTTTGAACGAAAATAGACTTTATGCACCATAGTTGGAACCAACAAAAACAAACATGTTATATTTCATAACCTTTCTTTATTATAGGCCTACAGGATGTTTTAAGGCCTTTGGAAGGTTTCTTCCTATCTTATATAGATATAGGATATCCATATATAGTGAATAATGGCAAACATAATGTAACACGCTTGTGCGCTTGATTAAATACACAACCAATATTTTGAATGTCAAAAAACAGTAGACAGCTTAAAAGGTTCAGTCCATGTGTGTAATAAATCAGCCTAAATTTGGCACTTATTTAAAATCAAGCACAGCAAAATTGTAGCTGATGAGATTAACGAAACGATCAAATTAATTTGATCATCGAAACGCATCCTACAATCATATAATAATGAGTTTTTTAAAACTTAAAGAAACTCGTGTGTCCCGCACATTGGTTGAGTGGAATTTCATTAAAAACCACGTAAGGTCTCCACGTGCATGTTTTGCAAAAAGCAAAAATAATAGAAATTTGCACCAAAATGTTGAATTACTATGTACTTCAACAAGGTATAATAATATGCTACCTTTTATCATTTCTTTAAAAAGTCCAAGAGATAACTAAACGGCGGGTTGCGTAACTCTATCACCTTTTAAACAAGGATTTTAGACCCATAAATGTATATACCACAAATGGCATTGATTGTATATACCACAAATGTCATTCATTTACCAGAGGGTGGAAAATGCCAGAGCCCTATTTGGCGGCACAGCACAGGCCCAGTAACATCATAATTATCCGCAAGAGAAAGAAAGAAAGAGAGAAAAGAAAAATGAATAAAATAAATTGAATAAAGATATGAATATATTAATACATAAATAAATACGTAAACGAGTATCAATATCAGATTATAGTGCTCAGTACCGTGTGATGAACGTGAAGTAGCTTTATATCAAATAAAAAGAAAGAAAGAAAAAGAAAGAATTTAATAATAATAATAAACTGCTCACATAAATGTATCGAAACACTTAGAAATGATCCAATATATAACGGCTTGAAAGGGTATGCATTAATCGAAGCAAATAACCAAGTACATAATTTTGTTCTGCGTATTTTGACACCTCGATCGTTGAGATACGATGTTGCGGAGCGGAGTTATTGTCATTTCAATGATCGTGGGTCCAGTTTCAAAAGTGACACTCCAGAGCTCTCAGAGAGGAGGGGCGGGCGGGCGGATTTGTTTTGTTTTTTAAATTTTTTTAAAAGATTTTCTTATACCAGCAGAAGCTATATATGAGGTGACATTTGTTGACATTTAGGACGCCCTCTGTTGTTTGAGACAAAACACAACGGGCAAGAGTTCCTATAGTTTACATAGGCCAGATCAGGTTTTCTAACTAGATTGTGGTGTCACAGCAAATTGTTATCAAAACTGTCTTTAAACTTGCTTAGGAATGCTATAAGCTATCGCATTTCACACAAAAAACCCTAAAACTAAATGAGTTTTACAATTCATTAGAAAGAAATTTCATGTTGTCTTCATTAACTTTACTTTATATTCTGCCTGGAGGGAAACAACAGAGGGTGTCCCATTTGTAAATACATGACATCATATAGGTCACCTCAGCTATACAAAGTTCAGCCAACAAAAAGTTGGAATCACTCTAAATTGCCTTTTCATTGCATGGCGAATATTGCGTGCTATGTTTTCGAAATAACACCTTTTCTAGTCCTACATCTGGCCATTATTGCATGATGTGCACCGTAAAAAATCAGGGGAGAGTCTGAGGTGTGATGTGCCCCCTCCCTCAGAATTGGATTTGTTTTCAATTTTCGAACCCATTTGGTGCTATTTGGTCTGTACTTTTGACTAATATTTTATTGAAAAGCAATCACTTTATTTCCGATCAATATCGGCTTTTTATATAGGCCTATGCCGCCAGTCGAGCCCCGACCCCCTGTATCAGCACCTGTGGCACTGACCAAATTGGCGTGGGGTCCATGGGCCGCTTCCGGGCACCACCGGTGGGCTCCAGGGGAAAAGTCCGTGGGACTAAGGGGGCAACTGAAGATTTTCTGCAGTTTTTAAGACCATGGGAGGGGTCTCCTGCTACATATTACTGTCAATAAAGACATTTTCTTTTGGGCAATTCTATCTAAAAAACTAAAGCTGTAAATCAAAATCATATATTTTTGAAATTATTATTAATCAGATACCGATTGATAATGGAAAGAAAAAAAGCGACCTGATACCTTATCAGGCGCGCGTAGCGCGCGAAAAATCTGCTATTTTACAGTTTGCTATATGATTGCTATATGATTGAGGATTGCCTTCATAAACATGATAAAGCTAAAGTTAATGTTTGTCACATTAGCGCGTACGCGTAGCACACAAAATTTGATACTAATTTGTAATGATACTAAATGTAATGTTTGAAGGTCCATGCGAGCTTAGCGCGCAAAATTGGATACTTTACACTAATCTTGTCATAATTGAGCGACTTTTTTTGCTGATAACAAACTTCTAAAAAGAAATGTAAATATTTTGAGGTTCTAAAACATCCACCCACCCTTCGGCCCTCGGGCCTTCTCGAAACGGACAACAAGAAGTGAAGTCACACAAGGAATGGTCCCAAGTCGTATCTTTTGGTGCATGTGCGCGCGTAGCGCGCAATTTTTTTTGCCATTCTACATATTTTGCCAATTTTCGCTGGTACAAGCTCATAAATCTAAAGCAAATATTTCGAGGCACATGAGCAAAACGCGCAAAATATTGGTTTCTCAACACTAGCTAATTTTGTCATGATCGAGAAAACTAGATTCCAAAATTAAAGTTAACGTTCATGTTGCGCGTAGCGCGCGAATTTTTGCGCAAAATTGACTTCTTTACATTAATTTTGCCAAGATTGAGATACATTTTTGCTTCTATTAAAATGTTTTTATTATAATTTGTTTACGAAAACACCTGGATTCTTTATACTTATTTGCCACATTTGAGATATATTTTGGCCTTATGACACCATGCTTTTATTGTTAAATGTTTTGCTATTTTACCCGGTTTGGCTATGAATGAGGTAGGCCCCTACATTTAAGGCTTCAAACGTTCTTCTGCACTCTCAGAACAAAGGTTAAAATCTTTAACCATGTTGGTTAAAATTTTAACCAACGGGAGGTTACCAGGTGAACCACACAATTGGTTGGTTAAAACTGTAACCAACAGCTGTTGGTTAAACTTTAACCTGTGGTTGGTTACAAATTTTAATCATTTGTTGGTTAATATGTTTTGATCAACAGTGGTTGGTTAAACTTTAACCTGTGGTTGGTTACAATTTTTAATCATTTGTTGGTTAATATGTTTTAACCAACAGTAGTTGGTTAAAAAATGTTGGTTAAACTTTTTTTGCTAAATTTTAACCCATACAACATTACAATATTGATGTTTCATTGGCCCGATATTGGCTTTCAATATTGGCGCCAACCCGTGGCCAGGACCAACAAGGGACAGGACAAGGCACAAGATCCTAGCCACGAGGCAGGGAAGCGATAACTTCGAACAGTGGCCGCAATTTTTAGACCACGTCAGAATATGTATATGAAATCAATCGTGTTATTTTCGCAAAATATTTTCCTCGCCAATGAAATTCTTTGACGGGAATCTTGTTATGACCTATTGTTGGTTAAAATTATGATGCCTTAACCAACGTTGAATAAACTAAAAATTAATCATATTTTCACTCTTTAACCAACGCAGTATCAAAAGTAATCTTTAACCAACGCTTCATTTTTAACCAATGTTGTATACTTTTTAACCAACATTCTTTTAACCCATGATTATTTAATACCTGTTCTGAGAGTGTGGGAAGGGGCACATACAACGAAAATGGCTATCTTTGTATTTGAACGTCATAATTTAACTATGATTTCTCTTATCAAAATTGAGGCGACAATGGCAAAATTGGGGGACAGGGGAGAAGGAGCGGTCGGCCCCTTCTTAACCTTAAACAAATAAGGGATGGGCATGGAAACTTACTATGCAACAAAAAAGAACTCTATAGGCCTACCCTTTACTATCTCTCTTTTTTCTTCCCTTTTTCTCATTTTCCTTTCTTTTTCTTCTTCTCCTTCTCCTTTTTTGTTTTGTTTTGTGCCAGGGACCCGGGGGGCACGTGCCCCCAGCCCCCCCCCCCCCCCCCCCCCCCCCCCCCCCCCCCTGGCTCCGCCAATGAGTATACATGAACTTATTTAAGGACATGGCCTGCCATGCCTGGGCTAATGCATGGTGACCTTATATGACAACAGATTGAGACATTAACAGAACGGAGACAGTAACAAGAGAGACTTGGGGCAAGTCTACTATATAACCTGGCCACCATTCTCTATCTGACCTGGGCAAGTCTACTATATAACCTGGCCACCATTCTCTATCTGACCTTTGGACGTTGGTCCTTGGATGTACAATACAACAACGGCAAACATGCATAGCGTTTTTTACGGGGATTTCTATTAATATGATGAATTCCAAATGACTATGAGATGACGCTGATCTGATGATGGCTGAACAAGATATGTTCGATTGTATTGTTATCGGGGCCGGTATAGAGGGCTGTGCTACCGCCTACCAATTGGCTAAGACAGGCTATAGTACATTGCTTCTGGAACAGGTATTTACATATCGTAAAGGTCCAGTCAATAGTTAGGTCACACAAGCCCTATATGAAAGCTATGAAGATTGTTAAACGGGGTCAGTCGTCACAAATATGCACAAACACAATAGTCAAACGACCTTGCTATTGTCATGCTATTGTCAACACTCCCTACACAGAGGTCTGCTGTGCAAATCTGTACGATGATATTCGCATGCAATGTCTACGGCAGATTTCATTCCGTGGTATAAAGCTATGAGGTTTCCGTGGTCTTCGCTATCTCCAAGCCGATAGAGCAATACGTACACGGACTTCTTTGTAGACGAGGGTTCATTTCATGATTTGGTGAGGTTTAGAATGAGTTAGGATTCCTGTAATTTTGAAGACCACGGATTTTCAAAACGTGAATTGTCCAACATTTTACGACATAAATTTGGTCACCAAACGTATTTAAAACTATACATTTTACCATTCTGCAGATGTTATTGACCCTCCTCTATAATTCTACATGATTTTTAACACGTGATTGTAGAATTTACATGTAAAACACTGTAAAATGATGGGAATATGACAGTATTTTACCGTTTCTAAAAAAACCGGTCAAATACTGTATTTATCACACTTGATTCTTTAAGCCATCGTTGACTAAAATGAAAAGTTGAGCTAGTGGCTTAAGACTTAACATTCTCAACATTAGCTACACAAGTCCTAAATTTCATCAATGATGATTTTACAGGGGTTTTTGGCAGATTGGCTGCCAGCCTTTTTACCGTTAATTTTACAATATTTTCAACAAACGCCTGTACATTTTACGTTTTTTGTGCATTTTTACAGTAATTGGTTTAAGAAACTGTAACATTTTACAGTGTCCCGTTAAATTTGACAGCTATTTACTGTAAAATTTTACAGTACAATGTAAATTTTACAGGGATTTGTTGGCAGATTGGCTGCCAGCCTTTTTACCGTTAATTTTACAACATTTTTTTTAACAGTGTTTGTTTCTTTGTCTGCACTAGTTTCCCCTGCCTCACAATCGTGGTAGTTCACATGGACATACTCGTATAACACGATACTCTTATGGCAAACAGCATTTCACGGATATGATGGTCGAAGCGTACCCTATGTGGATGCAGCTTCAGGCGGAGTCTAAAACAGAGCTATTTAGGTAAGAAACACTTTTTTTCTATTATACAGTCTACTACACACACAGGTACAAATCATTAGGGTTTCAAGGGCACCAAACGCAGAATTGGCTGTCGTTTGCAGTGAAAGTGCTAAGACTTGGGCACTTGGCTTTACAAAAACCCGCACAATTACCGGCAGCAAATCTTCCGGAACTTTTTTCCCTCTCCTGTAATTTTACGGGTTGATAAGTTGCCCGTTTTCTGTGTATGGGATTGGGAACATCAT
Organism: Ophiura sarsii; assembly: GCA_035610835.1. Lineage (NCBI taxonomy): Eukaryota > Metazoa > Echinodermata > Ophiuroidea > Amphilepidida > Ophiuridae > Ophiura > Ophiura sarsii. The sequence continues at coordinate 51,665,809 of CM069447.1, read as the reverse complement.
AGAGTAACGGTAAATCCCGTTCGAAACATAGGATATTTAACAGTCAGCTGCTCGTCAAATACCTGTCATTTTATCATTACTCTACAAGGCCCGCTTAGCAGCGCTATAAATTGGTGCCCTCAAAAACCGGCACCAAATTTAAACATTCGCCTTCCATCAAAGCTGGTTGCTATATGACATAATTCTCGTGTGCAAACCAACCGGCGGTATTGCAACACCCATTGAGTAGTTTAAACGCATGAGCGTGGATGTAATTTGCAACATAATGGAAACTCACCCATGCAGTTAGCAAGTTGTACCGCTCGTACACGCCCCGAATTTAAAAATACAACCAGGCAATCCTCTCGTAGTAATTGATAACAATAGGTTTACCAGACCGACGAATTAATAGCGCTCCTATGCGGGCAATTTATGTCATGGGTTACATTTTACAATGAATCTTCTGATGAATAATTACCTCCTCTTCTCATCTCTGATATCGCCAGTAAAACTCCATACACCCCCTATGGAAGATATAACCTTAATCTTCCACCTAGGAAGGGTGAATTCCAAATGAGGTTATAATATACATGATGGGTGACTTTATTGGAAGTCTATACTCCCTCAAAGGGAGATTAAGGTCATGTTTTCCATATGGGGTATATGGATTTCAACTGAAATAGCCTTTCTGGGATAGATCGCTGAAAACTATATAGTTATTTGCATTTCACATTGTTGGTGCCAATTTAAGTTTGGGTTTTGTGCTTGGACACCACCAGCTGGATTGATTAGTGAGTGTGATTAGTGCCCTCTGTTGGCAGCTTTATCTTAATGTTTACAATCTGTATTCGAGGCAATTGACCCTTGACCGTGGGAAAGGACAAAAGCGTACATGAGATCGTCGGAGGAAAACAGTATTTTTACCATTTTAAAAGTCATTTTTATCAGCACTAAAAGTTGTGTCAGAACTCAGAAGTACCAGTAAGTCGCAAAATAAAGAACTAACGCCACGGCAAGTAAAATTGATGATGTATAGCAGTGTTGATTGAAATGGAATGCGTAAGAATTTTCCCGATCTTTGGCGTCGTAGTTGGGCCAATACAAGTAACTCTAAAAGGATCTTTGGACCCTACATTCAAGTAAAAATACTAGTTGACCATGAACAGTGATGAAGTGATCGCCCCAAGAACAGTTATCATGATAAAAAGGTCATCGTAGACAACATAACTCAGTCATAGCCATAAAGCTTATTATAAAAGCTACACTGCAGTTTGAAGAATAGTAAATAAATAGAATCAGGATCATTGACATTATGGCTACTAAAGCTAAGGCAAAATCAGCCACCTCATCAAGCTCAAAAGCTAGCAGTGCGGTCAGGGAAGCTGCCTCAAAAAGGGCAGAAATGCAGTGTAGGGCGGAAGCATTGGAAAAGAGGATGCTCCTCGATATGGAAGCAATCAAGTTGGAAGAGGAGATCAGGATGAAGCTAATTGAGGTAAAAAGGAGCAAAGAGCGTTTAGAAATGCAAACTGAGATACAAGTTCAGGAGGCAAAATTGATTGCACTTCAAGAGTACGAGACCTCATCTTCGTCTTCAAGCCGTAAATCAAGCTTGTCCTCAAAATCACTCCCTGACTCCCTGAAGAAAAAGAATGTTGCTGAATGGGTAAACAAGTATGCAACGGATGATGAACAACAGCCGCCTGTACCGCAGCAAAACAGTAACCACTATGCACACGATAATGTGCAACATCAGCCGCCTGTACAGCAACAAAACAGTAACCACTATGCACAAGATAATGTGCAACATCAGCCGCCTGTACAGCAACAAAACATTAGCCACTATGCACACGATAATGTGCAACAGCAGCCGCCTGTACCGCAGCAAAACAGTAACCACTATGCACAAGATAATGTGCAACATCAGCCGCCTGTACAGCAGCAAAACAGTAGCCACGCACAAGATAATGTGCAACATCAGCCGCCTGTACAGCAACAAAACAGTAGCCCCTATGCACACGATAATGTGCAACATCAGCCGCCTGTACAGCAGCAAAACAGTAGCCACGCACAAGATAATGTGCAACATCAGCCGCCTGTACAGCAACAAAGCAGTAGCCACTATGCACAAGATTATGTGCAACGCCAAGCACCCGTACAGTCGCTAACCAGTTATAAGTATTATGCATTAGATGCTGCACAGTTTGGTGCACATCAGCCGCCTGTACCGCAGCTAACCAGTCATAAATCTGCACAGCTTGGTGCACATCAGCTACCTGTACCGCAGCTAAACAGTCATAAATCTGCACAGCTTGGTGCACATCAGCTACCTGTACCGCAGCTAAACAGTCATAAATCTGCACAGTTTGGTGCACATCAGCCGCCTGTACCGCAGCTAACCAGTCATAAATCTGCACAGTTGGGTGCACAGCAGCCGCCTTTACAGCAGCAAGACAGTTATGCTTCTGATGACGTGCCGCAGCCATCTGTACTACAGCAACAAGGCAGCCATAAATATGCACCAGATAATGTGAAAGAGCCACATGCACAGCACCAATATGGGCATGCACATGACATTGTAGAACAATACCCGCAGCAGAAATATGAGCCAAGTAAAGCATATCCCCAGTACAACGCTATGCCTCAATATCATCATCAAGATACAGCTGTTTATGATCTAATCAAAAACCAGAATGACCTGATACAACAGCAAACACATCTCTCCAAGGCTATACTTGGCACACAAGCTCGATCAACATTGCCTAGTAGGGACATTGCGCCATTTGGAGGTGATCCATTAGAGTATGGTCGATTCTTGAAATCATTTGAGCATGGGGTAGAGTCCAAGACAGACAATTACAGGGAACGTATATATTACTTGGAGCAGTATACAACAGGTGAGGTGCAGCAGTTAGTAAGAAGCTTCTTCAGTGTACAACCAGCACAACGAGCTTATTTGGACGCGTGGGATGCCATCATGAACCGATATGGCAATCGACACAAGATGGCGGAGGCTTTTATGAAGAAGGCTGAGAAGTACCCAGACATTAAGAATGAAGATGAAGGTAGTCTAGGCAGTTTCTCCCTGTTCTTGATAGAGAGTAAAAATGCCATGCAGGAATTAGGTTACATTGAGGAATTAAGCCATGCAAGCAATTTAAGGATGCTGGTCAACAAGTTGCCGTATAAGCTTCGTGCTCAGTGGCGGTCAATCACCGATGACCTTATGGAAGAGAAGGGAAGAGTCGTAACCTTTCATGACCTTTGTCGTTTTGTAGCCAAACAGCACAGAATACTATCAAATCCCATCTACGGTGATATCAATACTAAACCCAATGACGCCATGAAGAAAGGATCAAGGCCTTTTAAGAGTGGACCAAGAGTTTTGGCTTCTAGTACCAAGGAAGGAAGTAATGACAAGTGTGTTTACTGCAGCAAGGACAACCATACTATTGCACAGTGCAGACAACTTAAAGGTAAACCAGTAGTGGAGCGGTTAGAGTTTATCAGGAAACAGAACTACTGCTTCGGGTGCTTGAAGCGAGCAGCACATAGAAGAAAGGATTGCAGATGTAAATTGAAATGTGATGTGTGCCAGCGCCGCCATCCTACAGTACTGCATGACGATGACTACAAGCCTATGTCAGGTCCCAGCAAATATCCATCTGCTGCTCAGACTAAAGATTGTTCCAACACAACAGATGCAACAAGTGGTGTCATCGGGGCCGGAAGTAATAGACCTGCGCAAACGGTGGTATCCGTTTTAGTTCGATCTAGCACCACAGGTATTACCGTTAAAACCAACGCTCTGCTGGATGAAGGCAGCGACGCAGTGTTCTGCACAGAAGAGTTGATGTATAAATTGCATGCCGATGGGCCTAGAACACAACTCAGAGTGCAGACGCTCACTGGAGAGAGTTTGGTACCCAGTCACAAGCAGAGTTTGGTACCCAGTCACAAGCTTGTGAATTTGGAAGTGATGGATGGTCGTGGAGAAAATAGAATAAAGCTTCCTCAAGTGTACACATGTGCTAAGTTGCCTGCTAGCCAGTCCCACGCCCCTACTAAGGAAGACCTGAAGGCATACCCACATCTTCAAGGAGTGCCTTTACCAGAGTTTAAAGGAGATGTGGAGATCCTGATAGGGAACAATGTTCCTGAAGCGTTGGAGCCATGGGAGATCATCCACAGTGAGAACCAAGGTCCCTTCGCCAGCCGCACTCTGTTGGGATGGGTAGTACATGGCTTAGCCAAGGTGAATGATAGTCTGAATCCAAGTATTCCGGTGTACAGAACCATGGTTGATGAGGAGACAACAAGAAGCTTCAGAGATTTATATAATCATGATTTTCCGGAGCGCATTGTAGAAGATATTGTCAATCCATCCTTGGAAGATGAAAGATTTATGGAATTTGTAACAGCAAGCGTGTGCCAAGACGATGGACACTATCAGATTGGTCTGCCATTGAGAAATCAAGACGTACAGCTTCCAAGCAACCGTCCATTGGTAGAGCAAAGGTTAAATCACTTGAAACGGAAGCTTGCTAAGAACAAAGGTTTCAGTGACGACTATCAGATCTTCATGGAAGATACGATGAAGAATGGATTTGCAGAGCGGGTACCTGATGAGGAACTACAGCGCGATGATGGTAGATTGTGGTATATTCCACATCATGGAGTCTATCATCCACAGAAAAATAAGATACGTGTTGTATTCGACTGTGCGGCAAGTTATAGAGGTGTATCCCTAAACCAGGAGCTATTACAGGGGCCGGATTTAACAAGCTCGCTGTTTGGAGTCATACAACGATTCCGTCAGGATAAGGTTGCTTTGATGGCTGATATCAAGGGCATGTTCAACCAAGTACGAGTACCCAAGGAAGACAGAGATCTGCTGAGGTTTCTGTGGTGGGAAGATGGCAACATAAGCAAACCAGTCCAAGTCTACCGAATGAAGACTCACATCTTCGGCGCACGCTCTTCACCAGCATGTGCTAACTTTGCGCTGAAGCAGACGGCTGAAGACCATAAGGACAAATATGACCAGGCAACTACAGAAACATTACGTCACAATTTCTACGTTGACGATTGTTTGCGCTCAACCTCAACAGAAGTTGAAGCCATAGATCTAGCAAATAACCTGAGATCAATTTGTCAATGTGGAGGTTTTCACCTGACCAAGTGGCTATCAAATAGTCGACGTGTGATCAACTCAATTCCAGTGAAAGAAAGAGCAGAACAAGTGAAATTGCTAGATTTCAATGATAGTCTACCATTGGAAAGAGCTCTAGGAGTTATGTGGTCAGTTGAAGATGACTCATTTGGTTTCAGACTAGAGAACAAAGACAAACCGCCTACACGTCGTGGAATACTCTCAATTATAAGTTCCGTATATGATCCTCTTGGATTTATTTCTCCAGCTGTTCTACCAGCCAAAGTGATATTGCAGGATCTCTGTAAACAGCAAATCGGATGGGATGAGAAAATTCCAGAAGGTCAAGATAAGCAATGGAACAAGTGGCTAATAAGCATCCCTAACATAGCAAGCTTCAGTGTGCCTAGATGTCTGCTGCCTGATAGCTTTGGCAAACCCGCTTCCATGCAACTTCATCATTTTAGCGATGCTAGTGAGATCGGATACGGCATGGTGACATATCTCAGAGCTGTGAATGTTGAGGGCAAGATCCACTGTTCATTGATCATGAGCAAAAGCCGGGTGGCACCTTTGAAGCAAGTGTCGATTCCACGGCTTGAATTAACTGCTGCAGTCGTAGCAGTAAAGGCAGATCACCAATTACAAAGAGAGCTGGAAATCCGGATTGATGATACATATTTTTGGACAGATAGTATGACAGTCTTACAGTACATCAACAGTGAAACAGCAAGATTCAAGACGTTTGTGGCAAACCGCATCGAGGTTATCAGAGATGGTTCAAGTTCAAATCAGTGGCGGTATGTGGACACATTGCAGAACCCAGCTGATGACTGCTCAAGAGGACTATCAGTCAATGACTTCCTTAAAAACCAAAGATGGCGCAGAGGTCCTGAGTTTCTATGGAAGCATGAAACCGAATGGCCTAAAACCAATTTGACAAAAGAGTCAACAGATGATAATGATCCAGAGGTGAAAAGGGTGAATGCACTGGAGATAAATGAGTTCATGACAGCCATTGAGGAGTTATACCAGCACTACTCCAGTTGGTATTCACTGAGAAAGGCAGTGGCGTTCATCCTGAAGGTCAAGCAGATTCTTGTAAACCGTGTCAGGCAGAAAAAGGTCAAGAGGCAGATGAGTGCCAGTGATAATCACATAAAGGATGCAGAAACCACTGTAGACCCATCCTTAAGAGACAAAGTTGGAACAAGGAGCAAGATATCAGCTAATCGAAACAAGATTACCAGTCTTCTTACAGTAACAGATCTACAGGATGCTGAACGTGCCATACTGTGTCATGTGCAACGTGGTGTGTACAAGGAGGAAATAAAGGCCTTGGAAAGCACAGGTGATGACAAAGCAGGAAAGCCAAAGCAGAGACGACTAAAGGCATCTAGTCCAATTTATCGACTGGATCCGATACTCAAAGATGGTCTTCTTGTGGTTGGTGGTCGCCTGCAGAAGTCTGTGTTGCCAGAAGAAACTAAGCATCCAACTATTCTACCTAAGAACACCCATGTTGCTAATCTAATACTACGACATGTTCATGAAAAGACAGGTCACAGTGGCAGGGAGCATATGCTAGCTGATCTCCATCAGAAGTTCTGGATCGTTGGTGCAAATTCAGCAGCCAGAAAGCTTATCAGCAGGTGTGTGCTGTGTAGACGTCAGAGAGCCAAGGTATCACAGCAAAAAATGGCAAGCCTACCAGCAGATCGTTTGAAGCCAGATGAACCCCCTTTTAGTTCAGTTGGCATGGACTACTTCGGGCCATTCGCAGTGAAGCAAGGTCGTAGCACTGTGAAAAGGTATGGAGTGATATTTGTGTGTTTGACGTCTAAGGCTGTACATATAGAGAAAGCTGACAAGTTGGATACAGATGCCTGTATCAATGTAATACGCAGATTCATCTCAAGAAGAGGACCTGTGAAGAAGATCAGAAGTGATAACGGTACTAACCTTGTGGGAGCATCCAAGGAGATCCATAAAGAGATTTCAAAGTGGAACCAGTCAAGGATACATGAACATTTACTGCAGAGAAGCATCGATTGGGTATTTAACCCGCCAGCAGGGTCCCATTTCGGTGGCATTTGGGAGCGGCAGATCAGAACTATTCGCAAGCTGCTGTTCAACTTGCTACGAGATCACACCCTTTCAGATGAGACTCTTCAGACGCTGTTGTGTGAAGTCGAGTCAATCATGAACAGCAGGCCGTTGACACCTGTGTCTGGAGATGCAAGTGATATGGAGGCGTTGACACCCAACCATATTCTACTCCTGAAGGCTCAGCAGAACCTTCCACCCATGAAAACCAATTCAAAGGAGAATTATGTGCAAAGGAGGTGGAAATTGGTGCAGCAACTCGCAGATATCTTCTGGCACAGATGGACAAGAGAGTATCTCCCTATGTTGCAGCAGAGACAGAAGTGGATTTGTCCGCAGAGAAATGCAGCAATTGGGGATGTGGTATTGGTCAAAGATGAAACAATGGCGAGAAATGAATGGCCGCTGGCAAAGATAATTGAAGTAATGCCAGGAAGCGACGGATTAGTCCGGCAAGTCAGAGTGAGAACAAGATCAACAACTCTAGTCCGTCCGGTGGATAAGTTGTGTTTACTCTTGGAAGCAGAAATGCCTGAGCAGGAGCAACCATCTGACATTGAAACGTCAAGTGACAAATGCAGTGACTCAGCATCAAAGAACGTTAAGGAGAGAAACAGCGAAGGTGCGGCTGCTAAGGGTGTAGATTTGTTCACACGGACCAGTTCCAGGAGAATTATCAAACCACCAGCGCGCCTTGATTTGTAGCAGTTTAGCATGCACTAATGGGTAGTGTATGAATGTATGTGAACTGTGATTCCAGGATTTATAATTGGTTTGTACCAACCAGGACAGTTAGAACAATAAGGTACAGTCATCATTATATGCATGCAGTCGTCGTTATCTGCGTGCAGTCATCAGTATATGCATGCATTCGTCGTTATCTGCGTGCAGTCATCAGTATATGCATGCAGTCGTCGTTATCTGCATGCAGTCATCAGTATTTGCATGCAATTGTCAGTATCTGCATGCTATCATCAGTGTCTGCGTGCAGTCGTCAGTGTCTGCGTGCAGTCTTCAGTTATGCATGCAATCATAAGTATCAGCATGCAGTCATCGGTATCTGTTTGCCAATTTCATCAACAATGACATGTCGAGGCTTTCTGCAATCCTGTGATGAGCATAGTTTTGCATTGCACCATGTCAGTGACATCTTTGGTGCTCAATGTTTCATCAACAATGACATGTCGAGACTTTCTGCAATCCTGTGATGAGCATAGTTTTGCATTGCATCATGTCAGTGGTACCTTTGGTACTCAGTGTTTCATCAACAATCATGACATGTCGAGACTTTCTGCAATCCTGTGATGGCATAGTTTTGCATTGCACCATGTCATGTGAAACCATAATGCTAATGTTGGAAAACGCAGGAACTGATATATGACAATGCAACAGTTTTCCACGTTTAAGTTTATATAGCATATTGTTGTTAACTTGTTAAGAAAAATTCAGGCAAGCTTTCGGCACTGCAATCTCACTTGGGTTTTTGAGATTAGTTTTGCGTGTAATATCCCCCTTTTTTGGCATGTTGTATCAATTATATTGCCGGTTGCTCTGTCGAAGCTTGACTGATAGATACAATGTTTATATTCATTGTTTGTAGTTTAGACCCATAGTTATCTTTTGATTAACTCTATATAGTGTTTACAGTGCAGGTCTTAGGACGCGTGCTACATGTAGTTCAGCCTTTAAGCTCAAAACAGCTTTTGTCACTCATCATTAACAGTCATGAAGACAACTACTGCATTAGATATACTGTACAGCATGATTCAGGTTTATTCAATATTCATTTCATGCATGCATAATAGCTGTTATATTGTTCACAGGTATTTGGAAAGTATCTTTTATTACACTACCGTATTCTCTGACCTATGAGCCGCAGCTTACAGTATAATACTCCTGTCCGTTTGGGCTATATGTTTCTATGGCATGTTTTGAGTTAGTTTTTCTGCCTTGTGTTCATAACTAAATTGAGCACCCCAATTGTTTCCAATTTAGGAGTAATTGTAAGGCGTGGCATTTACAATTAGGGGCCGGAATGTTGGTGCCAATTTAAGTTTGGGTTTTGTGCTTGGACACCACCAGCTGGATTGATTAGTGAGTGTGATTAGTGCCCTCTGTTGGCAGCTTTATCTTAATGTTTACAATCTGTATTCGAGGCAATTGACCCTTGACCGTGGGAAAGGACAAAAGCGTACATGAGATCGTCGGAGGAAAACAGTATTTTTACCATTTTAAAAGTCATTTTTATCAGCACTAAAAGTTGTGTCAGAACTCAGAAGTACCAGTAAGTCGCAAAATAAAGAACTAACGCCACGGCAAGTAAAATTGATGATGTATAGCAGTGTTGATTGAAATGGAATGCGTAAGAATTTTCCCGATCTTTGGCGTCGTAGTTGGGCCAATACAAGTAACTCTAAAAGGATCTTTGGACCCTACACACATGCTTCCTCTAAGTTGTAGCCTACCCCGGTGTTTTGCGTTTGTTCCCCGATGTTGGGCGTTGTTCGCGAAACACTCGTAATCAATCCCATCCCACTCAGTTGCTTTTAAGCGCTGAGCATTCTCCACTACAATTGTACGCTCGAGCTCTTCGCGCTCTCACACATGCGTCGTAGCTCCACCACAACAAAATGACGCATCCTGATTGGTAAACGGTGCTCAACGCTTGCGCTCAGCGTTAGAGCGTTGTGGAGTCTACTGAGCACTTTAGAGTCACAGTTGAAGCCCCACTTCCGACCCCGCCCCTTGTCATCAAGGCTCCATAGTTCCGTGAAAGGTGATGAGCTGTAAATAACCATATTTTACGCCATCTACGGCATGAAAATGTCAATAACAAATCACACCTATCAACACATCATACAGGAAAACAGGTGTATTTCAGCTGGAGCCGCCACCCTACAGCGATTACAATTGTCACCTGGCCAGTTTGAACTCAATCGGTAAACCCTATAAATTATATACGGGGAAAGAATTGAATAGGGACTACACAGGAGTCCGTTACGATGACAACTACAAAGGAATGCTGGAGCTGGATGGAGGGATTCTCTTCGCGAGTAGATGTCTACAAAGTTATCAGGTAAGCAACAGAAATCCGGATTAAGCATGGTGAACGTTTGATCTTAACACAAATTGAAGACATTAGATAGACAGTGCCCAGCAATCGTGGAATTAGTGCTGGTTATTGATGTTTTCCTATACTACATGTACTACCAGCCTACAATTAATATGTCTATACTACATAAGCACTTCTTTTGCATGGCTGCACTGATCATGCTAATCCAAATAAATATAGGTAGAAACAGCAACGAACACTGACAGGGTCCCTATAATAAAGGATGCTTGGAGGGATTTTTGAGTAAGCAGACAATGTTATCATCAAATACTAAGCAAAACATGCCTTGCTTTGCTTTACCTTGAGCCTTCGTCAGTTGTTATGCCGATTGGCTGCCACACGTTCACGTCACATCTACGGATCATCATTCTTCAAGTTGTTCTATTTTGTGCTAGACGCTTAGCCTTTTTAGATTCATACCGGTCAATTCCTTGATGTGATCGAACCATTTTTTCTTCTGACGACCTCTTTTCCTGCTGCCTTCCACTTTCCCTGCTGCCTTCCACTTTCCCTTCTATGATGTGGAGTTCCAGTCACTACCTCTTATGTGCCCAAAGTAGACCAGTTTTTGATTAGATCTCCTAGCATTGCAGTTGTCACTTCACACCAAGTCCTATTAGGATATTTATATTGGTTCTTTTCTCCTCCCGGTTGACTTTCAGCATTTATCTCCAGATCTACATTTCAGCAGCCATTATTCGATTCTCATCTGCTTTGGTTATCCCTCTCCAAATAATAATGGATTACGCTCGAAACCAGTGTCTCTGTAATCTTTATTTTAAGATATGTTGTGAGATTGCGGTCGTTCCGTAGGTTCTGTACATGTAGTTCTATCATCCTTCCTTTTGGCCATTCCGATTCTAGCTCTGATATCAGCTGTGCAGTAGTCAGCAGATGTGGTTTTCACAGAGCCTAGGTTTTTGAAGTGACTGACTTGTTTAGCATTTTTCACCATCAATTGAGATATTGCGCTCAGGCTGCTCTGCTCCAGTTGTGACATTGAGCTTAAGGTTTAGCCGTTTGCATGCAGTGTTTACGGTTGATGTTAGTCTCCCGATGTCTTTTTCAGATGTTTCAGATGTTTCAAAGAGTGTTATCGGCATATCTGAGGTTTGAGATTGGTGTACTGCCTACTTTTATTCCATATTGGTCTGCATTGGCATTGGCGTTTAGGAGACGAACTTGTATGGTGAACCAATACACCCCTGCCTCACACCTTTACCTATAGGTCAAATTCATCTGTGTTTTACCATTCCATATGATCCTTGCCTTCTGATTCACATAGGGATTGAAGCAGTTTTACAAGATGTGCAGTTGTTTACCTATGGCAATGATTTTCTCCATCAAGATCTGTAGACAAACTTACATGTCAACATTTAACCCCAGCCTTTCCTATATAGGCGGCTTGCTCTTCTGGAAGTTCTTGTTCTGATTTGGCTTTCAGGTGTAGGATGATGATCATCAGTAGCATCTTACTTTAATGGCTGATGAGGGCAATTGTCCTGTTGTTGGAGCACTGTTTACGGTCGCTTGATTTGAACAGCATGACAAATTCTTGCACTTTCCAGTCATTTGGCCATTCAAATTTGATCCAGATGCCTGTACATAGCTGATGTCTATGCTGACCTGATAAGCTCGGCAGGTATTCCATCAAGGCCTGGGGATTTCCCGTCCTTGAGTTTCTTGACAGCATGCATCACTTCATCCATTAGCGCGAGGTGAAGGTTCCATGTCATCGTCAGATGCTCTGTTCATATTTGTCAGTGGTGTTTTTCCAGCTGGTCTTTCAAAGAGCACCATACTCTCTCTATCTGTCCATGATGTTTGATGGATCGCTCAGCACTGCTCCATTTGTGTGTTTATGGATATTTCATCATCTTTAATTTGTTTACATTGCTCTTCTTGCCACACTGTCTTGTCCCTTCTAATTTATCTTTGAATTTGAGCACGCACTTCTTTATATCGCTCTACGTTGGCTGGTGAGGTTTTGCTTACGCAGTGGGCTTTACTCCTCAGCTAATTTTAACACTTCTTTACTTATCCATGGATTCTTTGGGAATCTTTTGACTCTTAAAAGTGTCTCCTCAGATGTCTCAGATAAAATGGTTTGTGTCAAATCATCCACAGTAATTCTGGAGAGATATTAGATGGGTCTTGAAGGAGACCTTCTGCTTCAAATCGTTTTTCTGTCTCAGATTCAAATTTGGCTTTCGTTTTTGGGTCATTAAGCACAGTCATATCTAGTTTGGTGTGTCTGTGTAGGATTATATCTTGCTAGTGCCTTACGTGCGATTCCTTTTAGGACGACAGCTACGCCATTCTCTCTTCTTCCTTAGGCTTCACCGGAGTTCAAAATTGTGGTGTATTTGTCTGGTTGGAAAGATCCACCTTTTATAAATGTCTGATTTACGAGGGGGTATCAAAAAGTTGTTGACATCACCCAGAAGTGAAGGAGCTTTATCGATGACATTTTTTCAGTGTAATCACTGGTCCTTAAAAACATTATGGTGCAAAAATGGTGTCATAACTATGTTTACTTTTCTAGCGGGGGCGCTAGATGCCAAGGCTATGTACATCAATGACGTCTTCCAATGGTGCTGTGTACATGATAAATGATTATGGTCCAATAACTGATCCTTGTGGGACGCCTTCCAGAGGTGTATGAGGCTTAGAAATTGTGTCATCTACAGATATATATTGAGACCTACGAGTGACAAATTACAAAATTTAAAACAAATTCTAAGCCTAAAATTCTTCTAAAAGGTGTTCCACAAGGATCAGTTGTTATACCATTATAATTAACCATAAATACAGCTCCATTGGAAGACGTCATTGATTTACATGGCATTGGCATCTAGCGCCCCCTTTAAAGAAAGAAAACATACTTATGAGACCATTTTTGCACTATAATGTTTTTAGAGACCAGTAATTACACTGACAAAATTTCATCGATATAGCTGCTTCACTTCTGGGTGATGTCAACAACTTTTTGATACCCCCTCGTAGGCCTAACATTTTCTAATCAAGCTTAACCCAAATAGGATTGAGAGGATTGACATCGGTGATTTCTATCTACCACTCTGAGAAAGTAGCGCTAGAATTAATTCCAGTATTACTGGCCACTGATCTCGTTATTTCGTGGAATTTTCAGTTAACCACATTGACCTTCGTCAGTATGACCCGTAATTTCGTACATGACCTTTGCTATACGGGGTCAAACACTCTCGGAAGTGTAGCGTTGACTTTGATGTAAATTATGGCCTCTTTGGACTTTGTCCCAGGGATTCAATGGGATGTGTGTGCAACTTCGGACGAAGTGGAAAATATGGGGGGGGGGGGGGCGTTAGATATGGGTAGGTCCGTCTCTATACACTTCAAGTTGGCCATATAATTGTGTCCTGTTGTGTAACCTTCCTTCCTCTCCCTCTCCTGTGGCCCCTCTCCTCTTCTTGTCCTTCTTTTCTCTCCTCTATTTAGATTTGCTGTGGAGAGGCTTTTTTAAAAATATTTGTTGGGGGGGGGGGCTTTTCTTTTTATTAGATTTTCTAAGGGGGGGGGGGGTGTGACACACCCATACTAACTAGGACGGTGGTGTTCGAAGAATTTTGTGTCAAGAGAACATTCAGTGTCGCCAATGTAGACCTCTTCTGGGACTGCTGATGAAAGTGTTGACGGAAAATCCAAGTTGTGTTGAGAGCAAACGTAACGTTTCTGTATGTCTCTCATATATTTTTGTATTTCATGTATTTGTATTTTCTCTTTGTATAGCGCTTTGAGAACTTGTTGTAATGCACTCTATAAGTATTTTGTATTATTATTATGCTTATGTAAATTATACTAGCACAGCTGAACTTTCATGCTAATATAAATCCTGATATTGAAGTAATCTCATTTCAGATATCAATATCACGATGGATTCTTACCATGATGTATGTATCCCAATATGCATCCGTTGGGGTGGACTGTCAAATGTATGTAAAGTTATCTCTATTACTAGGTATGAAAAGAGGGTGGCTATAATATGAATCTTTGTCCCAAGGTACTATACTGACACACACATAGGTCTATGTTTGGTTTTTCCACGTTTTCCACTATTCTCAATTTTTGAAGACTTTAATTTTCATCATCATATTGTGATTGACTTCCGTTCTAGAGCCAATTTGTGAAGTTTGGGGGCGTATTACACGACCGTGAAAAAGTGTTACATATAACTCCAGGTAGTACTGTCACTGTTACGACGAGCAAAGGAGACTATCGTGCAAGAAGTGTAGTGTTGACACCAGGCGCATGGGCACCACAGATTCTGCAATCAATCGGTTTAAATCTTCCACTACAGGTATGACAGTTTTGATATTTAGTGAAAATAATACTGCCTACTTCCCATATAAAGTGGTCGTATAGACCAATCAGACGGAGGCCATTAGGCCAAAGAACCCCCCCCCCTGTTCTAAGGAATGACCAATCAAATGATCACTGGTCATGTGGGATGCCGTCCCGAATACTGAGTCTCCCTTTTTACCTCTCCTTTTCACTTTGCTTTCTATGATGGGGATAAACGTGGCTAGTTGCCATTGTTCTTTGCCCGGCAGTTTGCGCACGCATCCTGTTTTGTTTAGGACCCGTGCTTTTAAAACTCGCGCCAAAGCATTATAAAGGGCAACACGGCATAATGGACAGTGTTGTGGTCATTTGCTGTTCCCTCAAGCGTGTATCGACAGTCCAGTCCCTTCGACCGTTGCGTTTGTTGATAAACATTGGATGTAAACAACGGTCACCTCATCTATATAGCCTATATCCTGAGAAGTGAGTTCTCAAATTTGAAGAACCGGAATACCACTAACCATTTCTTTTTCAAATAGAGAATATATGAAGAACCCTTCCTATCCGGGTTCCAGTTCTCTAGGATTCACAACTATAGTTTATTTCACTTCAACGAGACAGTGACGTCACTGCGCAGTGACGTCACTGCGTCCACTGATTAAACGCTCGCGCTCGACCTCCCGGGGCGCAGGCATAAACACAAGATGGAAGATTCATACATGTGTGTAAATGCTGTGCCGAAAAAGTTATATTATTACTGTCCAGATGAAATGGAAGGAGTGTTGAATGAAACATGAAATCTACAATAATGTGTGTTTTTTCCTCATCTTTTTTCTATTTATAGCCTCAGCGAGTTAATGTGTGCTACTGGAGAGAAAAGAAACCGGGAACCTTTCAGTCGTTTCCTTGCGTATTAGATTTGGGTACCAAATATGGCGCCGGGATATATGCACTGCCTAGTGACGAATATCCGGGATTAATGAAGGTATCCATTTATTTAAATTATATGTATACTTAAAGAACAAAATATAGTTCTTAGCTGTTTTTCTATATACGATGGTCTTATAATGTATAGGCTGAACCATATTTGGAGTCGTGTATGGTCATACACGACGACACAAATATAGTACAGCCTACACATTATAAGCCATCGTATATAGCAAAATAGCTAAGAGCTATATTTTATTCTCATTCTTATTTAGTTCATAGGTTATTTTGATCTTTTATTCAGGGGTTCAATAAGGTTTCGGAGTTGTTTATCTTGAATCGACAACGGTAAGACGGGTTTATTTTGCGAGGGCAGCTTAGCTGCCCGAGCAAAATAAACCCGTCTTACCGTTGTCGAAAACATGTAAAAAAAACGTGTTTCAATAGGCTTAATTTGACATAAAGAAAATAGCTACTCTTTAAAAAACGGGAAAAATGTTTACTTTTTATTATAATTAGGCCCTTATTTGAACATCGTCCGTTCCCTGTAAATGGGCGAGGGAACTTCTGAATGGGCTGGGTTACAAAAGGTAAACATCAGAGAAGACAAATTATTTCGCAAGTAATTGTGAAATTTAAAATATTTTGTAAATAGCATTTTATTCACACACCACCTTTAACATTTAGAGAAAAATTAAATCAAGAATGCGTTTAATTTACATAACACGTGTTGATACTTGTTTATAGAATATTTGTATCAAATCAAAACACACCCCTCCATTTCAACGGTCCATTAGATGAAAAGGATGTCATTTTACCGCGCGATGATGCAAAATGGCGATTCTCTTGTGCTGGGTAGCGATCGTTCGGTCTAAAATTGTGGCTTTAGGAGTGAGCCGTGACATATGGCCCTCGCCAAAAATATTTTCCTCAGGGATATAGCTGCATTTTGGTATATAAAGCTGTTTGCTAACTTTAAGGATTGCATGGCGAAATGCATTTATACGCCGAAAACATTTTTTGTTTGTTTACAATTTTGCATCGATGCATAATGCATTATGGTTTCCAAATAAGGTTCGCCATCCTAGTAATTTACATATGAACAGTGTTTATCTCAAATCAACAACGTTGTGTTACTGTACTAAGATATGGGGGAGTTGTTGAACATAAAATAACGCACTTTTTTCGATTTATTTTAATCAAACAACAACAAATGTCCCCCTTTATGAAATCGGCAAATCCAGTGAGCTGTTTACCAACTTCGAATTAATCGCGTTCTTTAGCACACGCGTACATGGCAACGCTGGGTTATTCGTACAACGCATACGCCGGCGACCTTGTGTAGGACACGCTAACGCGATGATCATACGCACTGAAGGTAATATTATTCGAATGAATTAAGCCCCGCCCAAACTATATATACCGTACACCATTGCCTCATTTAATATATACGGTAGTGCATATCGGCTGAAAATCAGCCAAAAACAAACAGATTGCCTGTTTTGACATCCAAAACCACACCCACTATATAAGAATGAATTTGGTATATAATAGCCCGGACTACTACAACCCGATACAAATTTTAGAAAGCCTGATCAAGGCTATATAGTATGATATATGCCAATTTTAAGTTAAGTTTAGTTAGCTCCAAATATGTTTCTGTCAGCAAAGCAATACAATATGCCATTAACACCATTGCAGGTCAATATCTTGAAGGCTCTTTGACCCGGGCTTTAACCCCACATAATTGGACTGACTATTATATTACAAGTGCACAAACACGGTGATGTGGTCATTGCGTGTTATATGAGTATATCTGCGAAATTGTGAAAAGGTTGCGTACGGATAATTGGAAATAGTTATAATCAGCTGTTATCATGGTTATGATTGGTTAACAGGGTTATTTGTTGACTTGTATAGGTGAAAGTGTGAACAAATGAAACCAAGGGTACTTGACGGTTTAGGTGGCATTATTTTAACACTATACCTAGAGAACCAAATGCAATATATCCAATGATGTGACCTTGCCAGAAAATAAGTTGATCTCTGCAACGAGCATGCTGAACTTGTACCAGTACAGGTTTGTACAAGTAGTAACAACCTCACTTCGCGAGAAAAAGTGGCTACTTTCTTTTTGTGTAATGTTTACATGCAGATGCAGTACAGTCAACTTCAGATGCTAAGTGCATTGCATTTGATGGTGCTATATTGTACGTACATGTAGTGTGCTCAGGGAATTTTCGAAATACGATTAAAACGATAGGTTGTAGTTGTAACGACCAACGACCGTAAAATGGCGCATGTTGCTAACTTGGGACATTGGTGGTTTGGATTTGCGATCAATATTATCATTTAAAGCATCCGTCAACTTAAATCATTATCACGGGTTTTCATTTGGTAGAGTTATTAGTTTATGAATTTGCAAATAACAAAGTATACCATTTCTTATTTGATCTAAAGACACTCGTCTACCGTATTCATGGTGATTCCAAATATGGTAATGAAATTCAAAAATGTTGACATTTTGGAATGTCGTCTGGTATTAAATTTAAAAGAGCACGGGATGAGGCTACCAACTAAAAGCTGTCTTGTGTATGTCTCAATTGTGTTTTATACAAGGTTTGTTACCTCCATACTGGCATGAACATTGACAGTCCAGATCAGCGTGATTACGCCATGACAGGAAAGCAGACGGATATAGAAGCAGTTAGTAATTACATCAAAAATCACATGCCTGGACTGGATGGAGAGCGCCCTGCAATTGTAGAAACGTGTTTATTTACAGTAAGTGCACGAATGAAAGATGGGAGGAGGGGTGGGGGAGGGGGGGGGGGGGGGGGGGGGGGTGGGGCTGGACGGACGCGGTGGTTGCTGAAGGAAGAGTAAAGGTATTTGGCTAGGGATGAAGGGTTTAGTCATTACATCAAATATCACATACCTGTACAGTACTGGATGGTGATCGCCTAGCAATATGTTTGTTTACAGTATGGTGAAAGATGGGGGAGGATGATGATAGGGGATGAGCTGATGGGGGAGCAAATGTATAAATAAGGGGATGAATGGATGAAGGGATAGTAGCTACATCAAATGTCACACGCCTGTGCTGGATGGAGATCGCCTAGCTATATTAGAAACATGTTTGTTTACAGAAGTGTATGGTGAAGGATGGTGATAGAGGGGATAATAATAATAATAATAATATTACCGTTCTTATATAGCGCTTTCCACAATGCAAGCACAGTCCCAAAGCGCTTTTTAAATCAATTATTATCGCTGCCAGTTTAGATATCAGAATCCTTTGGTCGCTACACTTAGGCGGCTACCAGTCGACAAGTGCACAAGCCTATCAGCACTACTTAGATTTTGATATCCTAACAGCTCCCCAAATATCGCTTGGGTTGACGAAGCAATTGAGACTAAGTACCTTGCCCAAGGATACAAACATGTTGGACCTAATGGGGCTCGAACTCACAACCTTTGCATTGTGAGACCGGCGTCTTATCCACTAGACCACACACGCTCATGGGCTGATGGGAGAGCAAATGTATAAGGAAGGGGGTGAAGGGATAGTAATTATATAAAATATCACACGCCTGGGTTGGATGGAAATCGCCGAGCAGAAAGAGGGAGGATCTAGGGGAGGCTGAGAGTAAATGTTTAGGGCTGGGGTGAAGGATCAGATATAACAGCAATGATCATGGCTGGACTATGGAGACAGCTCAGCAATTGTAGTTTGTATATAATAAAATGTGAAAAGCAAAGGGGCTGAGAAGGAGCTCAGAGTGAAGGTCAAGGGCTGGGGAAGGCTAGAAAAGTATGCCGTGTTTATCGCCCTCTTCAGTTTGAACAGAACTGTTAAATATGGCTGTATATTATTGCATTTTACAACGGAATGTTCAGAGTTCAGAGTTTTATTCATCACCTATAATATAGATGGTGTGACCGGTGACGTCATGTATTTACAAATGGGACACCCTCTGTTGATTCCCTCCAGGCAGAATATACAGTAAAGTTAATGAAGACAACATGAAATTTCTTTCTAATGAATTGTAAAACTCATTTATTTTTAATTTTGTGTGTGAAATGCGATAGCTTATAGCATTCCTAAGCAAGTTTAAAGACAGTTTTGATAACAATTTGCTGTGACACCACAATCTAGTTAGAAAACCTGATCTGGCCTCTGTAAACTATAGGAACTCTTGCCCGGTGTGTTTTGTCTCAAATCAACAGAGGGCGTCCTAAATGTAAACAACGGTCACCTCATCTATAATCAAGCAATAAATGGTGGGCTAACCAAGTAAGAGCACAGCTCATGAGGCCTTGGCCACCGCACCAAGGCGAATCTTGCCTAGTTTAAAAAATGTGATAGATTTGCGTAGATTATTGCGCTTTACTCCGTAAAGTAGTTCCGGTTGTAAACCAGGCAAGATTCTTCTTCCTGCTTGGCCACCCTTACAAAAAGAGATGAGTGCCAGACAGCTACAACATGACAAGTGCAAGACGTTGACAAGACAAAGACAAGTTTGAACCATCGACAATGTTGGCAAAGGTAAAGCTACATGTGACTAAGATGTTTAATTCAAAGTACATACACATATAATATGTGACGCAATCAAGAGGAATGAGTCTGATGTCGACCCTGGTCGAAAATGAGTTTTTAATACAGTTTTGAAGAAGACACCTAGAGCTTTCAGAAACTGAAAACCCCATGTCGATCAGGCTTCTCGTTAGGTAAAAATATTATTATGGGGTCCACTGGACCCCATAATCTACCAATTCTCAAAATATGGGGTCCGAGAAGAAATTATGGGGTCCAAGTCAAAGATGTAATTTGCGAATTGTGACTTCGGAATCGGATACGGAGTGGTTAAACTTAAACGGGAAATACAGCGCTGAAATGTCCAACAATTGTCTTCTCTGTGTTTATTTTGTTGTTTGTAAAGAGAAAGATAAGTAAATAAATGACTTTCAAATATTTGTAAGCTTATACGTGCAAAATTATCTTGACACACGATTAGAAATTATTGCGTCCAGATGGACGCAATAAAAGAGTCCAGTTTAAAATATACTGCGTTTTTAGCAAAAATATTGCGTCCCCAGACGCGAAAACGCAATGTAACGAGAAGCCTGATGTCGATACGACGTTTTGTTCCAAAGTTATGTCAAATTGTATACATGAATTTCCATCAAAACTTATGTAAGCCGCCATTTTGAATTGGCCATATCTCAATTTGGGATTCCCCGACATCCGACTCATTCCTCTTGATCGCGTCACATATAATAATATGACAGTGATATAATTTACATTGTATACATGGATTTTAAAAAGTAACTACAGACGTAATAACTAGTGAGAAAAATTGCAAGTTATTCTTGGTACTGAGATAACAAATACTGTTTATATTTATACTTAAAAGTGGGGAATGAAGTACTGTTTTTAATATCAGAACTAGAATTAGTTGTGTGCTTCCTTGTTGTTTTTGAAAACAGCAGACGATGTTGAAAGTGTTTTTCTCATGCAAATTTCCATATTCATACTATTGGCTTGTAATCAAATTTATCACAGGGTACACCCGATGGCGATCCGATAATAGATAGACATCCGTTGCATTCCAACATTGTATTTGCCGTAGGAATGTCAGGTAAGCCGCTCTTACGCATGCGCAGACGCAAACTAGTGGTTAATTGTCAATGTGAGCATGCGCAATACGGGTAAGAGCCAATAAAGCAACTTGTCCTTCAGTACTATGCATTGTATTGACAGCCAGTGAGTATATAAAACAAAGCATCTACAGCCAGTGAGCATGGTGAGTAAAACAAGGCATTTACTGCAACGCTCATCTTCGTCTTGAGTATCATATGAACAGAGTTACAGCTGCTGATAGGACTTTTAATGTTATAGAATCCATGTTTTGGTTTGATCTTATATTTATCAGACACCATTTTCTGTTCAATATTGTCTGCAAGAAGGTACTCCATATTATAGTATTATGTTTTGTATCTTTGTAAGCGCTTTTAACTTCTGAAGAATGGCACATCATAACTATTTTGTTGTAGTGAGCTATACTATAACTAAAAGTTAATGATGGCCGAGGCACTCTACGACCCAACTTTTAAAACGTTGAATATGTTCATGCATATATATTTTATAAAAATGATCTGTGGGTTGTGGAAAATGAAAATTGACAAACGGACACTATTAAAACATGACATAAATTGCCCGCTTAGGAACGCTATTAATTCGGTCTGGTAAACCTATTGTTATCAATTACTACGAGAGGATTGCCCAGTGCATATATTTAAATTCGGGGCGTGTACGAGCGGTACTACTTGCTAACTGCATAGGTGAGTCTCCATTATGTTGCAAATTACATCAACGCTCATGCGTTTAAACTACTCAATGGGCATTGCAATACATCCGGTTGGTTGCACACGAGAATTATGTCATATAGCAACCAGCTTTGATGGAAGGCGAATATTTAAATTTGGCGACGGTTTTTAGGGCACCAATTTATAGCGCTGGTAAGCGGGCCTTGTAGCCTAATGAGAGCTATTAACAAACCTAGTCTCTAATTCAGTCGCTCTAAATATAAAACTGGCTTTAAGGGATAATCCTCCCCCCTACATTCCTCATTCCGGCGTCCCGGTGTCAGACATGTGACGGTCCCCCATGGGAGAGAGTCCTATACCGACCATAGACTCTCACACGGAGTTAGTTGTAACGTTGTAGACAATGCTATGAAACTCCCGATGTGTGCAGTATTGGACACAACATTGGGCACCTACAGTTTAGATACACTATGTACCAAAACTCGCTAATTCTTAACACAGACAGATTTCATGTGAATCTACCCGTGGTTCTTCAATGTTTCATAAAGCGTTGCGAAAGTAATGTATATGAGGACTTGGACACAGATAGCTTATGTCCTTTATATCACACACAACAAATCACCGTGTCCATTTATCCCTTTCAGGTCACGGGTTCAAGCTAGCTCCAGTGTTTGGCAAGATTCTCTGTGAAATGGCAACGGGACAATCGCTAAGCTATGACATCACCCCGGTACAAATGAGCAGATACGACAAAAGTAAAATCATGGCTAGGTTATAGAAGAAGGATATGGACGACTAAGTTTTTAAGCAGCACATCTTTGAAGCATGAGACACTTGATGAGGGTGATACGACAATATTTTGATTTAAATGTAAAACGCAGACGACACTTGCAACATTGCACAAAAATATCAACATTGTCAAAATTATTGAATTTCATCACCATATTTGTAATCACCATGTGAAGTGCATTAAAATAAATACAAGCATGCCTAATATTGGTTCAGTAATTCTTTAGATAGACTTGGAGCTCTTTCCTTATTTGTGGTAAAAGGTTATGTTATCGGTTATCAAGTGAAATAACATTGTCAATATGTTGTTTTCAGAATTCACACCACCAAATGGTTTCCCGATGCGTTTACATGTAAAATGGTAGTTACAAAAAGCCCATTTTCTCGCTTATAAAGCGACTGAAATTTTCAATTTGACATTTTCCTTAAATTTCATGATATATTTGATCATTTAATCAAAACAAATATATATGGTATCCCCGAAAGTTCTGAGAAATAAGACCCCAAAGTTGGACAATTGGTGTAGCGCCCTCATTTATCAGAAAAAGTTGAGAAATGTTGCCAGATCATTTACAATCAAAATACATCCAAAAAACCTACAAAATGCATTGAAAATATGTCTTTTTGCACTGTAGTATTAGGTAATAGTTCAAAAATCAGGATTAAACTACACCTTTAATCATTTGGGAGCAATAAGTACCATTTCTGATTAATTCTATAATCAATGGGCCACAGGATGAAAGCTAAGAAAAAACTTTTGATTGTCGTCTCTACAAGGACTGAAATTATTTACTAGCGTGGAATCTTTAGCATTTTAAAATAAAATAGCTAGGTAGTGAGATGTTATTGATTTCCTTCTATACAAAAATCGAACGCAATGCTGGATGAACTCGGTACTATAATGGAGGAATTAATGAAAGTCGTACTATACATGAAATCAGTCAACAAGGAATAGAGCATGTCCTGAGAACTTTGTTCTACACAGAACACAACAGTCAACATATCAATCAAAAAAAGAATTAGAACCTGTATCATAATTCAGCTTAATTGAACATAACTTTTAATTTCATATTAAATTCAGAAAGAGTTTACCGACAGTACTGCGATATATCCAATGCTATTTGTCTTAAATATTGTGAGGAAGTCAGTATAATAATACAAAATTGCTCACCCCTAATGGTTGACAATGGTGCCACAAGTAGTTTCAAGAGTACGTCACATAAGTCTTAGCCAATCAGAAGGCCGAAACTACATGAGGGCAACTCTTAGCCAATGAGAAGGCTGAAACTACATGCAGGCTTACCTGGGCGATTGAGAGGAGAATTCGCTCTCTTTTCCTGCGTGCCTGTTTTGGAACGGTACCGTCGGGAAAATTGTCACGTATTAAATCGACACAATCGTTTGTTAAGTAAGAAGTTCATAAATAAAACGACAAGGGATCAAATATATAAACCCTACTTGACCAAAAGTAAACATCTTGTGTTTCAAACGAGTGAAGTTCTTCAAGAAACAGGCGTAATAAATACGCAACGCAAAGCCAAGGTAAATTTAAGCAAGGAAGCTTACTTTACGCTTACTTTACGCTACCACACTACAAGAATAACAATAATTAAACGCTACGCTAGCATATTCATTCTCAACGCTAGCATCGTCACAAATATCTGCGTAAATAACAAGTATCTATCGTGTGCATTTATTGCCATTACAACATTGTCTTTGTGTTCATGTAATTAAAAGTACTAGTAATTACAATTTTAACTGTTGTATAAGGTTCCACACCGCCAATTAAATTGCCATTGACTTACATGCATTAGAGATCAAATTAAAGTCTGATTTTTTCAGCTATCGAGCGACTGGTTTTTTCAAATCCTTGATATCTTTGAAGATACTGATCATGCTGATGTCTTCCATCAAAAGAACACCCATTTTGGTGGGGTTGACCTTCATTTTTTTCCCGCAACGGGACGTCGAATACTAGTACACTCTCCAAATTGCTGTTTGCTATAGCTATATTCGGTGCATTTGTTCTGGAAGAGGTGAAAAAGAAAAGTTGTGTCATATCTTACTAATTACAGAAATTACCAGTGTTCTTTGGTTAAATATTAAGTTTATAGTCTACAAATCACAAATAACACAAATTTCTTTCATATTAAGAGCATTGTATACCTACCTGTACATTTAAATTAATGGTTAGAGGTGGGGTCCTTCTTGAATTAAAAACACCGATAGTGATGGGCGCTAGCACAAATTTATTTGGAGATGTGGAATCATAAAGCAATGTCATCTCAGAAGAGACCATTGTTTGCATTGCTTATTCTTCATAATATTCCCTCCAGAACATCTATCCCCCACCTAATTGTACCGCATTCATGTTCACTTTTTTATATATTACATTTGTTTCTATACATAAACCAAACAAATTGACGTTGCTTGTTACGCTAGGGAGCACATCAAAACTCGACCGCCCGGCAACCGCCGGTTCCGTGCGGTTGCAGCCGGTTTCTATTGTTCTAAAACAATGATATGCGGTACCAACCGGGCGGAACCGACGGTTGCCGCGCGGTCGAGTTTTGATTTGCTCCCTTAATTAGTGTATTCCTTTGTAAACCCTCTCAAAAGAGTACAAGTTTCGATTTTTCGATGAAATAATGGCCCCAGGGTATACAGGGCGGGATATACTCCACCATGTATGGTTTCCCCTGTGACCTAGCAGTAGATCGTCTGCCTCTGAACCCAGAGGTCCGGGGTTCGAGCCCCGGGGGAGTGGGGGCACTTTTTCCCTTCGCTATTTGGCCGCGAAAAAAATCTTTGAAAAGGTGCCTCGGGGGTCATGCTTTGTGGTTACGATTTTTTCTTAAGCCCTTATAGGTCCACTGTTAAAAGCTCGATCCGCAAGGTTAAGATTTCTTCATCTTAACTCCATCTGTCATCAAATGAACAGATGTAAGCCAGTTCACCCTGTGTGAACTAGCCAGAATGGACCTTTGAGAGTGGACTTTTGCCTTTAACATGTTTAATTTTTTCTGTTTTTCCTGCCCTAATTTCATCAATATCACAAAATGTTTGTTTCCCCAACAATCCATCCTTTTGTCGCGGCAGTACACATCAGCAGAGGGAGCAGACTCCACAACGCTCCAACGCAGAGCGCAAGCGTTAACCACTGCACCGTTAACCAATCATACTGCTATAACTTAGGCATATTATGTGATCTTTTCCAGAGGCGCCCTCTATTCATGATTTTTTTTAGAAAGCAGATTTTCTTGCAGATTTTTTTCTGATCATAAATCAATAGGTTCTGAGTAACAGAGCGATCTGATTCCTAAATTACTTCAAAATCATGGTTTTAAGGGTTGAAAATGGATCGTTCGCTAGCGAACAGTTTATTTTCACTCAATTTTCACTAGATTTTAAGGTCTTCCCACAATGCTTTGCGCGAACGCCAGCCAACTTAAACTTTTTCACACGATGCATTTGTCGAGCTCTTAAGTTTTCGAAATAAGAAAAAAGGAACATTGATAACTAATTTATTCATTGATGTAAACTATATAGAACCTATAAGTATAAGAGCTCCAACGATGAACGCGCTATATGAAGCCATGATTGTGTGTATAAATGTCTATGGGAACCGAGACAAATTGGAGACCAGAATTAGGGCATTTTGCAAAAAAGTGCTAGGTGTATATCAAAACAATTGCGCATCGTAGCGGCACATCCGTTTTGTTTGTGCTACAAATTATAAGGAACCGAAACAATACCTGTCAGGGGTATTTGATCTCTGCCGTTACCAAATTATTGTCATTAATCACTACACAATCGGTGCAGACTGACTCTCACCCGTCTTTGTAATATTATTTCCGTGGTCTTCTATACAGGTAGGTCTATATCTATATGTTTTGTTGTCTACTTTATGATATAATAATCACATTGATATAAATTAGACACTGGCTAGTAATTCAGTACAACTTGTTCTTTTCGACCACATTTTGGAATAATGTTATTTTATAAGCGTTGACATTATACAGTCATAAAAAAAGTAACTATACAGGTAATAAATGGGCTTCTAACTCTTAAAATATATATCCTACCTAAAAATATTAAATAAAAAAGTTGTTGAGAAATTTGTCTTCTTTAATATGAGATATTGCACGCTAGGATCAAGTGATTATTGAGGAAGTGGCACTCAAAAATGTAAGGAGAAGTCCGATTTTCATTTTCACATTTTTATTTTCTACACGCGGACCAATCTACGGGTACCTTATCGATTACCGGTAGTGCAATTGGGGGATGCATGCGCAGGTTGGACAGTCGACCGCATTGTTCCGATGGATCAATACGCCACACACGCTACCTGTGAATTTGAAATTGTGACTTTACCTTACATTTTGGATTGTCGCTTCTTAAATATTCAACCGATCCTAGCGTGCAATATTTCATATTAAAGAAGATAAATTTCTCAACAACTTTATGATTTAATATTTTTAGGTAGGATATATATTTTTAGAGTTAAAAGTACATTTATTACCTGTATAGTTACTTTTTTTGATGACTGTATTGTGTCTGTATAGGGAAAAGTACCATTTAGCCTATACCCGATAAAATTATCAAAAATGTTTTCATTGAATTCTACGTGTAGGCTATACAAACCCCTTATAAAGATATTTTGACTTTAAAAAACGACAGATACTTTACGTTGGTATTGATAATTCTACCGACCAATCAAAATTCAGCATTGTTATGACGTCATAGATTTCAAAAATGTCGTGCTGATTATGTCAATTTTGGGCTTTTGGCACACAGACGATTCAGGCCCACTGCGCGCTGCCCCCACCCCCACACATAAACGTTATGGGTTTCCTGTTCTATTTTTAGGCGGCGGTGTTTTTTGTTTTTTCGTTTGAATTATGGAAAATAGGCCTACACAATTTCCCTGGTATTTCGGTATGAAACAGATGATTTAAAATACTTCCCATTCCAGACCCATTCCAGACAATGGTTACAAAACAGGCCTCTTTTTCTTAGACCGCCCCCATTCCATTTGTTAATTTAATTTTTTTAATTTTAATATTTTAATTTTAATTTTAAAATTTAGAATTTTAGAATTTTAATTTTTTTAATTTTACATTTTTTAATTTAAATTTTAACATTTTTAAAAATGTAACTGCTACGAACTTATACGAATTTGATAGCCATTAAATTCCGTTATATTCAAATTCAATCATTATTTCGTGTTTTTCCTTTTAATCCAGATATCAGAATCGCTGAACACCAAAACCAATATGTCGGTGAGTAGGTTGATCTCGATGTCTATAAAAATATCCGCTGTGAAATAAACATTTAGCAATTACAACATGCCTTATTTCGGGAAAGTTGTGAAGTCCCTTGGTGTTGGATGAATAGTGACTACCTCCCTCCGCGATTACACCATACATGATTTCATTGTCTAAACTAAAGAAAAAAGCAAGAAAAAAAAGCTTACGTTGCTCCCGCATAGGTTCGTAGTAGTAGGCAAGAAGCGGCGGACTCAATTCCCCTGGCACTAATAAAACTCAAAAATAAATGACGTCACTCGCATCATCGGGTTTTTCCGATGATTGAAATACGTTGATTGAAATTCTAGGTAGAGTAAAATGATGTTCTTATTTGTTGTCTGTGAGCTTTTCTGATTTTTTTCCCGTATTGGAGTATTTTGTTATTGAAAATAGACAGTTCAAATTAAACGTTGGTTCCAAGTTCAACTGACAGCACATGTATTAAAGGCGACAGCAACGGCAATATGCAAGCAACATTTGAGAAAAAACGATGCCCGACTTTGCAAGAAAGTGTACGGGGAAGTGTACGGGTGAACATGACAAACCAAAACAGCCTAGTAAATAATCACCTCCGTGGCGCAATTGGTTAGCGCGTTCGGCTGTTAACCGAAAGGTTGGTGGTTCGAGTCCAGCCGGGGGCGTTGTTACTTTTTGCATTTAATGCAGATCGACAAATCACAGTAAAAATATAATATTGACAAAATCACAGACCACTTACACAAAAATCGCATCTGCGCATGCTCCTGTCGTGATCGAAATCCACCACACAAGCAATGGGCGAGTTTTATAAGTGCCTGGAGAATAATATCATCGAAACCCGTTGCCTATTCTTTATAATTGCTTCAGACCTTCACGGATATTTTGTATTATTACACCTCATAAATATTCATGAACTAATCACGGCAATTCAATGGCCAATTCCTATCACAAGTACTATTTCCCTAGGGAAATAGTTTTGACTATTTCCCTACCTCATCCCCAGAGTCACAATGAGGTGTAATAAAACAAATACTACATGGTATGATCGGGACAATAGGGCACACTATTTTCCCTCGGTACTGGCTACGGGCCTATCACCCCTCACCCTTCGGGTTCGGGGTGATAGGCCCGTAGCCAGTACCTCGGGAAATAGTTTGCGCTAAGTTTCCCCTCTACCATGTAGTATTTGTATACTACTCCCCGCTGATCAAAAACGTCACCCGAATCAATACTAGAGCCTATAAATATTACGTACAGCGTACAGTGACGCCAAGTACGAGGTTGCTTGACAACAACAAGCATGGCGTCTTCTGTTAAACATCTGCCGAAGAAATTCGCGAATTAAACAGCGAATTAAAACAGGCGCAGATTTGAGGCCTTTTATGGACAATTATGCTGCATCAAAATCCGTGAAGGTCTGCAGCAACGATTGTAAAAAATAGGAAACGGGTTTAAATGAAATTGTTCTTCTGCCAGGGGAATTGAGTCCGCCGCTTCTTGGCTCGCTGTGTGTACTGTAGGTATAGGCAGGCATAGGCCTACGACTACGTGCCTACGCGGGAGCAACGTAAGCTTTCTTCGATTTTTTATTTAGTTTAGACAATGAAATATGTATGAGGTGTAATAAAACAAATACAACATGGTTTCTTTCGGGAAAGTAGTGCAAACTACCGGCCCTGGTGTTGGATGACTGCTGACTACCTCCTTCCGCTCCGCGTCGGGAGGTAGTCACCAGTCATCCAACACCGCGGGACCAGTAGTTTGCACTACTTTCCCTCAAAACATGTTGTATTTGTTAATTATAATATGCCTGGTAGATGCAACATAATTATCCTAAAGAAGCCTAAAATCTGCGTCTTTTTAGTTCGCGAATTTCTTCGGCAGACGACGCCATGTTTGTTGTTGTCAACAAACCTCGTACTTGGCGTCACCGTTAAACATGTACGTAATATTCATAAGCTCTAGCATGGTTTCGGGGGACGATGTTGATTAGCGGGTCGGTAGTCGAAACTTTCGCATGTTTGGTATTAGTGTAAAAACAAACAACACATTCGACAGGTTTTTTTTAATTCGTCCGACTATGTCAGAAATGAACCAATCTAAAAAGAGGATACCCTTATAAACAAGTAGGCCTATGAGGAGTAATACAACATGGTGTGGAAGTAGTGTGAATTAATTGGTCCCGAGGTTTTGGATGAATGCGTCTTCTTTTAGACGCATTCTACTACTGAATAATAATTTCACTCCAGAAGAAGAAAATACAAAAGAGTGTAAGAAATGAGATGATAAACGAATATCTAATAATATGATAGATATGATAAAATTAACCCGAATACCGAACTTACACCGTTATGATTACGTCTAACACGTGCTCTCTTTATTATAATAATGAATAGCCATGTATAACTTTTCAACCCACAGACTCGCGGCAATGAGATCTATGAAAACAACCAGCAACCACGAGCAGCTCGTGCGAGAGAACCACTAGCAGCTCCTGGCAATGTGGTCTATGACCAGCAACCACGAGCAGCTCGTGCGAGAGAACCACTAGCAGCTCCTGGCAATGTGGTCTATGACCAGCAACCACGAGTAGTTCCTGCGAGCGAGGATGCAAGAGCCTACAAGTTCGACCCGGTATCAAAGGAGGTGCTTGAACGTATACCTTATAACCATCATAGAAGTCTTCAAAAACTTCAAGCTGTTATTAGCGAAAATAGGGATCCTATTAAACAGGCATGTGAGAGTAATCGAGAGGCAGCCAAGAACGGCCTATCTTATGATCAATTCCTGAATGGTATGTCAATCGAAAGGCCAAAACAGAGGTTTGTTTGCCCAAAACAAGGGGAATAGTGGGTGGGTCGATAACCTTTTTGTTATTGTTGATATAGAGTGTAGATCTCTTCCAAAGCTTCTCCGACATTTTTTTTAAGAGAAGAGAAATACTATACAATTTTGTTTTCAATTACTTTAATGTTCTTATACGTATGGTTCAATAGCACCTTACCAAACAAAAAGTGGAATGTCTCAAATCTGAGTGACAGCATGTGTGTTGCATGCAAGGGTGACAGGCTTGCAGCCCGTAGTACAAACCCAGGCCCGTAAGCAGGATTTTTTTAGGGGGGGGGGGGGGGGGCGTATTTTTTTGAAAAGGTACATTGGTACCCAAAAAATCGTAAAAGGTTGCCCCCAATTTTTTTTTAGTCATCTAAGACAATTTTGAGAGCGCGGGGGGTTAGGACATGTGTTAGTCCCAAACGGCCCGAAAAAACGCTTTTCAAAATGGGAAATGGGGTGTTTTTCGGAAAATTGGGGTAGGTGGGGGGCGTTTCACAAAAAAAGGTACATTAGTAACAAAAAAAGGTACATTGGTACCCAAAAATGGTACATTGGTACCTAAAAAAGGTACATTGGTACAAACAAAAAAAGGTACATTAGTACAAAAAAAAGGACTTTTTTCAGATTTGGGGGGGGGGGGGGGGGGGCGTCCGCCCCCCCCCCCCCCGCCCCCCCTAGTTACGGGCCTGTACAAACCCTTAGATCACGATTGATGTCCTAGAATCCTAGGGGGTGCTTACTGTGATGATATGGGTAAAAATAAAGTCTAGGACTGTTTGTTTTTCCATTAGATACTTCAGATAAAAATATCATTTAAATCATACATTTTTCACCTTTTAAATAAGAAGAACAAAAGTCAGTTATTTTTTATACTTCATGGGTAGGTCGCGTTTGGGCAAACACACCTTTTGTTTATCTAAGCGAATTAAGCGTTCACTATAGTAGTGCTATGCATGTATATATGAGTTACAAAAACAGGGGGGACTGACAATGGGTTTCTTATACTAAAATCATGAAAATCATTTGAACAAATACAATCATATAAAGTCATTATTATTAGGCATAGCCTATGTCGGTGCCTATGTCATGCTGTACAATGTGTATCAAATTAAAGGAATCCCAAATTGAATCATCAATTAAAAGTAAATGGCGGAGTTTTAGACAAAGTTTGATATGATAAAGCATTGAATGATTAACAATGCATTGTTGGTCAGCAGGTGATTTTTGCACTGTCACAAGTTAGCAACTCCAGTCCGATTCAGCCATTTTTGTGCTGGCCTATCCCCATCAACTGTGTTGAACCATGAGGCCGAATAGAAATCACTTTCCCACGTTCAAAAACAGATTTTCTCCTACAAGACTTGTCACACAAATACCCCAGCTATCACATCAGCCATTCTTTTGTGCTGATCTACCATTATCCAAGTTTGATGAACTATGGCCCGCCCGCCGCGTAGGGTTGGGCAAATCTAGACTTTTTTTACAAAACTGATGCAAAACGAGTTGTTTCTATGGCCAAATTTTATGTAGAATCCAAATCCGTCAAAATTTTGGACCTCCAATGATGCTTTACGTCGCTACTGATTAAAAGTTTAAAATGGCCGCCAAAATGACTAAATTTGGCTTGTTATTGGCATATTTAAGGCTTTTAGTGTGTCTTTTTATAGGTTTCAGGGTCTGGAATAGTTGAATTGGATACTCTAAACACTATTTGGTGTGTATGGATGACATTTGACCTACATACTAATTTCTAAATTCAAAATGGCCGCCAAAATGACGTAATTTTGCCTATTTATGACATATTTTGACAGACATACGGCTTTCAATATGTCTTTTTATATGTTTTCAGGGTCTGGACAGTTGACTTTGATGCTTTAAATACAAATTGGTGTATATGGATGACATTTGAACCTAGACTACTGATTTAAACATTCAAAATGGCCGCCAAAATGGTGTAAATTTGCCTGTTAATTGTATATTTTCACAGATACATGGTTTCCGCTACGTCTTTTTATGTTTTCAGGGTCTGGGAAGTCGAACATAGGTTTTCATAGTCAAGGATCACAAAGTTGACATGTGTAACATGATTAGCAGTATCTATTAAAGACATTCTTGTACCTATTAGGCAAGACATTCTTTAACAGAGCATTAATATCAGTCACTAAGTTGGACTCTGGTCTCACAGCGTTGCGGATTGATTGTTTTGGCCTCATCATTAGAAAATGTAACCATTTTGTTTCTGCCATCTACTTTTGTTTGTCGCATTTGCAGAATATTTGGGGCTACTGTAGCCCTCAGATACCCTATCTCACAGATAAGTTCTTTGTCAGTCAACTGCTCAAGTAAGGCGACGCAATCTGGTGTCACTGAACCCTGGTGGTCCTTACATGCTTCAAGAAGTTTCATTGTTCTGGTGAGTTTCTTCCTGTTATAGTTCTGCCTTCTTTGCAAGTGCCAATCGGTGTGACATTTTGACTGTCAGCAGGTAATTTGACTCTATCTCTTTAACATCTGAAACATTTTCAGACGTTCTTGCCCATTTCCATCTTTGGTGTTTTTCGGTGTTGCTTAGTGTTGTGAAGGAGGGATCAGCCAGTAACCCATTCGTTGTGATGATGATTTTACGAGAGTGGGTTTGAACTTATGTAGATCCACCACTTTTCTGCTTCGCACCCTAGATTTGTCAGAGGGGCAAATTTCATCTTGGTTTCATCCATGTCTACTGCACTACTCTCATCGCTAATGTTGAAAAATGCCATCTGGGATAACTGTCTTTCCAACGTATCCATCACTTCGTCAAGTACCGCTGCATGAAGTCGTCTCTGGCCATCATCTGCAATCGTTGCACCATCTCTCACTTGTTTCAGTTTAGGCAACTTTTGTTGATCGTACTCCTGCCCAGTTGCGCTCACTCTTGTCAACATCGCTGCCTCTGTCATCTATTCCCAGAAGGTCCATCAATGGGAAAATGAAAGCGTCACCCAGTTGGGAATAGATTTCGGCACAACACAGGAACCAATCATTCTGTATGTATGTTGAGACAGCCAGAACTAACTTATTTGAGTTTATGTCAACAATGGCATCGAAAAAGTCTATGATTGACTGCCGACGACATAGGAATTCCTTTGCAATCTCAGCGATTCTGCCAAATCTATTTGCAGTGAACCCTTTGAAGCCATCATGGCCAATGCCCTGCGTATCCATCCATGAAGTGTATTCATTGAAGAGGGATATGGAGTGAGCAGCATGACTTGGAGATAGTATAGCTTCGCAATTGCAATAAGGGCCAATGTATGGCCACTCGTTCCCGGTGATGTGAATACCTGCTCGCCAGCAGTCACGTGTAGCGCAGCTTCTGAACTCCGATTTTCTGTTCAAGGTTTCTGAACACTTTATCTGCTGCATGATCTGCACCTAATATGATGTGAGCAGTACATTTGAGAATCTTCTCTTCGGTCACACCAAGATTTTCTAGAAGCGAAGCACAGTCACCAGCATGATCAGACATCCAGAAATCAATTGAGCTTTTTATCTCATCGATGTCGCAATCAGCCAATACCGCTAGACATTTCATATGCTGCAGCACCATCAGCTCCTGAATGACTGACATTTTCACTGTACCCAGTGGTCATTGTTTTCCGAGGTACGTTTGGACCCTGAATGGTGATGTGGTCGGCCTATACATCATACAGTTTATGACCTGCAGCTTTGGTTGTGTCCTCAAGACCCACTGTTACTACTTTAAAGAATGTCTTATAGGTACAAGAATGTCTTTAATAGGTACTGCTAATCATGTTACACATGTCAACTTTGTGATCCTTGACTATGAAAACCTATGTTCGACTTCCCAGACCCTGAAAACATAAAAAGACGTAGCGGAAACCATGTATCTGTGAAAATATACAATTAACAGGCAAATTTACACCATTTTGGCGGCCATTTTGAATGTTTAAATCAGTAGTCTAGGTTCAAATGTCATCCATATACACCAATTTGTATTTAAAGCATCAAAGTCAACTGTCCAGACCCTGAAAACATATAAAAAGACATATTGAAAGCCGTATATCTGTCAAAATGTCATAAATAGGCAAAATTACGTCATTTTGGCGGCCATTTTGAATTTAGAAATTAGTATGTAGGTCAAATGTCATCCATACACACCAATTAGTATTTAGAGTATCCAATTCAACTATTCCAGACCCTGAAACATATAAAAAGACACGCTGAAAGCCTTAAATATGCCAATAACAAGCCAAATTTAGTCATTTTGGTGGCCATTTTGAATTTTTAACTAGTAGCGACGTAAAACGTCATTGTAGGTCAATTTTTTTTACAGATTTGGATTCTACGCAAAATTTGGCCATAGAAACAACTCGTTTCAAAAAAAGTTTGGTGATTTGCCCAACCCTATGGGATCGGTGTTACGTAACTGGTGTGACAATCCAAAAACCTTGAGAACCATGCAACCATTTCAGTATATCACTCCAACAAGGCCTTATGGAATCATTTTCCATGGTCAAAAACAGATCGTCTCCTTGAGAACGTGTCACACAAAGAATGGTTGAATGGCTTGATTTTGTAAGTTGTCACTGAGTGCAATTCCTCCTGCTACCAAACTAAACATTCATGTTATTCATTCACCCGTGACAATGCTTTCAAGATCAGGGTTGTGATATATTTGTTTGTAAACTTATACAATAAAAGACACTTTTCAGACATAAAAATACTTGATAACTTCTGGTTGTATTAAGCCACGGTTTTCGTACACGTGTGCAACGGACAGGCTGGTATAAACATCTGTGCAGATGTATGGTATGGGCGTATTGATGTCACAGGAGTGGGGTGTGGACCGGGTCTAGTGTTGGGCTTATTGATGTGAGGACACTACACTCCTCCCAACTTTTATTTAGTGACAACATTGAATTGTTTTCTTTATATAAAACGAACTCGAGGCATTGTGCATGAAGCATTCATGTGAAACAAACAACATCCACTTTAAAGTTGATTAACTAAAGTCTATAGACAGCGTGTGTGTCTTGCACGATCTGGGCAGCGTCTGTGCCCTTTGTTGACAGCGTGTGTGTCTCCACTTAATATTGACAGCGTTTGTGTCCACTTTATAACTTCACTTAATTTTGACAGCGTTTGTGTCCACTTTATAACTTCGGATATAACATAAACTTTAACATAAACTGAGTTTTTACTTCTTCTTGTTTTTACAACAGCGTTCACTTTCACCACAGCGTAACAAATGACAAACAGTTTCAAAACACATAGGGTTCCTCTACATCATCATCTTGCTCGTCCTGCTTTTCCTCGCCACTTTCAGCACGTTCAGTTTCCACATGCTGAGCTATTATGGTCAGTGGCGTAGCCAGGTTATTCATATTGGGGGGGGGGGGGGGGGGTGGGGCGAGAACTTAAAATGAACCGACAAGATTGTTTTGAGGCAAGACATGCGCGCGTAGCGCGCGAATCTTTTTGACTTTACACCTAATTTTGGCACGATTGAGGTACATTTTGGCTCTAAATTTAAAGCTTGTACCAACGAATATTGTATTTAGGTGACTATTATGTGCGAAGTGCGCGAAACATTTTCATATGTGTACTTTTGACCATCATAATTCCATGATTCCTCTGGTCAAATGAACCGACAGTGCCAATCTCAACCGACACGACGTCAATATTGGGGGGGGGGGGGGGCGATCGCCCCCTCGTCCCCCTCCCCCCTCTGGCTACGCCACTGATTATGGTATTGACCTGCTCTCCGGCATTTTGTCCTTCAACTTGATTTCGATCAGTGAGTCGGGTCCGGCAAACACGCGAGTAGTGGTTAAATTTGCCACACGTGTTGCATCGCCTACCCTCAGCTGGGCATCTCCTCCCGTTGTCGGTATGTGGGTACTCCCCACCACAGTATATGCACTCGTGTGCTTTGTGTGCGGTACCAGAGACGGTGTGTTGACCGCTGCTGCGTGACCTCTGCCTTACTGCGCATACGCTTCCACTCGGTCATAATTCCTCGGTGCGAGACTGTGAAAGTTGCATCGACCTGGCTAAGTCCAAAAGCTCGGTCAAGGCCATCTCCTTCTCGAAAGCTTTGCGCCGTTCCCGCTCCTCTATGCATCCATCAACAACTTGAACTAACAGTTCTCTATCTAAATCCGTAAACTTACAGTTGGCTGCGATTGCTCTTAACCGAGTTACATATGCATCTATCGGTTCACTCTGGCGTTGCTTCGTTCGACGAAATACTATAGTCTCGTATACAATGTTCTTTTTAGGTGTAAAGTACTCCGTTAGAGTGTCTGTCGCCTTCTTGTAATCCTTATCTTCGCCAACGTCCGTCAGGGTTTCAAAAATGTCTTGCACGTCTTCCCCTGCGAAATGAAGGAGCAGTGCACGCTTTCTCTTAGATTCGTTTATATTGAACCCCATCATCGCTCCTTCGAAACGTTTAGCCATTTTGTCCAGCGGACAGATAGTGTGGTTGGTTCCTCGTGAACGCGAAATGCTGGCAGACTGGGCATGGCCATTTTGCAACGTCGACACTTTATAATAACAGACCTGTGTAATAAAGGTACACGTGCGATGTTGCGAATACAATAATCCGTAAAAGTTCACACACTATAATTCACGCAAAAAGTTCAAAACATCCGTCGTCGCCAATGTGATATATACACATGGAAAAAAGTATCGCACCACTTGTTGAAAAGTGCAAATGTGGCCTCGAATTTTGCCACCATGGTGTGATATTAAGGATCATTTGTTTGCGTAAGTTGGTTAACAAAATGTTATGCAATAAAAGGGCCACATTTTAGTTTGTGATGTAATTGGTGTAATGTTTTTCAAGGCCAAAGTGAAAAGGCATAAAACAAGTTTGGGCAAAACGCGATATTGAGAGGC
This sequence comes from Ophiura sarsii, assembly GCA_035610835.1. NCBI lineage: Eukaryota > Metazoa > Echinodermata > Ophiuroidea > Amphilepidida > Ophiuridae > Ophiura > Ophiura sarsii. Next base: position 51,628,065 of record CM069447.1, on the reverse strand, counting down.
CCAATGATTAATCTCTATAGTTGTAATCCTTGGTAACACATTCAAGTCTTCCAAGGTCAAAGGTCATCTGGGGTCAAATTTCAAAAGTTGCCCGATTGTCCTCAAACATGAAAAAACTCCCTTTTTCGTACGCCCAACGGTTATGGGGTCAAAGGTCAAAATAGGTCAAATTTTAAATAAGTTCAAATGACAAAAGCAATATTGCGGAAGTGTAATACATTTAAAAAAAATCAACGGTGACCTCATCGTATATGCTGAATTTATGAGCAACAAAAAATGGCATGTTTGGACTCATTCACTGTATTGTAGCCTATAACGTCTAAATGAAACATTTCTTGCGCCAAATACAGAACTAATATAATGACTATTTTAAGTTTTTAAAGTCTATTCAATATCGAGTTATACCCAAACTTGTTTCATGCATGTTTTTGGACAAAAGCATGCATTTCCCCTTGGCCTTGAAAAACATCACATCGATTACGTCACAAACTATAAAATGTGGCCCTTTTATTGCATAGCATTTTGTTGGACAGCTTACGCAAACAAATGATCCTTAATATCACACCATGGTGGCAAAATTCGAGGCCACATTTGCACTTTTCAACAACAAAAAAGTGGTGCGATACTTTTTTCCATGTGTATATTTGTTTGTAAACTTATACAATAAAAGACACTTCAGATATATAAATAATTGATAACTTCTGGTTGTAATAACCCTAACTCTATTTCACCACACGGCAACAGAATTTTTTTCCGACACCCAAAATTCACCAGAAAGGTCACCCCCGATCCCCCCGGGATTTGAACCACGGACCTCCAGCATCAGTAACACACAATACAATACGGTATGCAATATCCATATCAGTTTGAGTGCGTAATCCTCCAACCCCAACCCAACCCAACCCCAACCCATTCAAGCACGCCCTCGATCAGTGGCGTAACAGCCGGGGGGAAGGGGGGGGGGGGGGGCACAGTGCCCCCCCCCCCCTGAAGGTGCTCAGCAGGAAATTCAAACCTGCCCACCAGGAAAAATAGGGGGAAGGGAAAAGAGGAAAAGAAGGGGGAAAGGGAAAGAAAAGAGAGAGAGAAAGGAAAAGGGAGGAAAAAGAAAAAGGAAAAGGCGAAAAAAAGGGGAAAGAAAGAAAAGAAGAAAACGAAAGAAAGAAAGAAAGAAAATTTCGCAGTACAAAAAGCACAACAGACTGTTGTGTTTTTTGTGACCGTGCGAAATTTTGTGACCGTGCGAATTTTTTTGAACCTACCCCCCCCCCCCCCACTTACGTTAAATTCACGAGGTGACTGACTGGGAACAAATTTGGGGCAACCTTTTACGAAAAATTCTGGGACGGAATTATTCTAACCAGGATTTGTTTTGGCTGTGCCCCCCCCCCCCCCCCCCCCCCCCTGACAACCAACCTCTGTTACGCCCCTGCCCTCGATCAACAACATCAACCAATACAACTCCGATCGCGGTGCGATGCACTCGAGTGTTTTATAACTAGATAAACCGAAACAAAATGGAAACTTATCAAAACAATGAGCGTAGCATGCATACACGCTTAATTTATGAGGCGGTTTGTTTTGCCACGCATTTGAATAAGGTTATTGTACTCCTATTTGATAAGTATAGGCCTAGTACAGGAAACCCATACGTTGGTGTTTTTTTCTGTTTTTTTTCTTCCCTACCAACGTATGGGGAAATTGTATTGCGAGAAACTGTCAATTTAATTTGCTGTATGAAGTGAATGGAGTGCATCTCAAATGAGTTGTGGGTGAATTACAGCAAAACTGCTTTTCCGTTGATTTTCATACTAGCTACGCACCTTCATAAAGTCCTCATCTTTCTTTCCAGCCACTTTTTAAAACATGAAAATGCTAAATTATTCCATTATTTAATCATAATTCTCCGCCGTGTAAATGCAATGGCAGAATTTTTTTTAGACATTTCGGGATCGTATCGCGGTCCAGATTAGTCTCATACCCCACCGCAAAATAACGAACATCTATAATACGCTACGCACACCATTACGAACTAACGAAAATATTAATATGAGACTATTCATTTAAATCAAACATGGCGCCGATTTCGATAAACATCGCGAGTGCCGTAAAGTGAATGGGATTAGAATTTCGCTTTAAATTTCAAGGGAATAGTGCATTTGTACAAAATATTAAACGAATGGCAAAATAGATGAGAAAGAGTAGATAAGAACAAGCACAAAGAAGTGTGTTTTTGAGCTCTGGTAAGCGATACAGAAATTAACACGAAAATCATATTTAGAAGGAGTCACACTTAGGATGGGGACAGATAGTGAAACATGCAAAATACCCTATGATGAATAATACCAACTGATGACAAATATCACTAAGTATGATTTGTTGTACTAAGTATAGGCCTAGGTTTATTTTTGCACACATTCCACTTCATAATAAAGACAGTGAGCTTTTTGAAACAATCCAATGGTAGTAGTATGTTCGGGTTATTTTTAAAGAAAAATATGAAATTTTGTGTTAACATGACACCTTCACAATCGATCTTGTCTAGGTGCGCTTTTTTCTCTTACCTTGCAATAGTAATGTTGTGTTGCGGGACGCGGCGGGCTGATATTTAGGCTGTCGGGGATGTATAAAACTAGCTAAATAGGTCTTTAAACGTAGATGCAATGTATTTGCGTCGATAGGAGGGTGGGGGGGGGGGGGGGCAAAGATTGGCGGCGGACGTTTGCATGCGCACGTGGTTTAGAGGCAATGTTGACGGGGTCAGGGGCGTACCGACCGGGGGCAGGGGGGGGGGGGAAAGTTGCCCCCCCCTGGCTCCAAATACCGGGACGCTAAATTCGCAATACCGGGACGCTAAATTCGCATGACATAAAAATAAATATGGCCTAGTCCGAAAACACTGAGGATTGGGCATTATTTGTTGACTGTTGTGCTTTTTGGACTGCGAAATTTTGTAACCGTGCGAAATTTTGTGACCGTGCGAAATCTTGTGACTGTGCGAAATTGTGTGACCCTGCGAATTTTTTTGACCGTGCGAACGTGAAATTACGTGAAATTCAGGAGGTGACTGACTGGGATTTTTTTGGGGGCAACCTTTTACGAACATTTACGCCACTGTCGGGACGACACTAGTCTGCCCCCTGGCTCACATGCCGCGGTACGCGCCTGGACAGGGTAGGGGATGATCGTCGGCGCCGGACGGATGCACCCCACCCAACTCCACCCCCACCCCACCCAACTCCACCCCCACCCCACCCAACTCCACCCCCACCCCATTCACTCGATATGTCTTCGCAGTCGCTCTGTGCCAATTAAAATCAATCGCTACACATCCTTTCGTCTTTTCTTTACTGTTTTACAATCACCAGTTACCACAAATGATAGGGGGATAATGTTCTGGACTTAATTGGTCTGCAATGAAAATATTCACTGTTATTTGCGGATTGACCTTTTGGTGAACACTGGTATTCTCATGAACCGGATGTATAATCATAGAATAAAATACATCTCCTAATTTTTTCATCAGCTGATTAAACTTATGAGGAGTGTGACAACTAATGTATTCAAAAGTCATGTTAAGAACATGGTTATTAAAATAAAGAGGTGCAAAGTTGACAAAAATAAACAATTTCTAGAGCTAAAGATTGCCTTTCGTGACAGGTTTTTTGACTACTTTGGAGGATTTCATATTCATCGAAAATGCTATTATCGATACTTTTGTTTACTAATAATATGGATATTTAACGTAGTTTCATGACATTTGATAAACATTTGGAAAACTGTTGTATTAAGTTTGTTACAAGAATATAAGATACTAGACTCCTGTGACGTCTGTGTTTCCACAGCAAAACGGGTGAAAATTGCGCCTTTTTACCGACCCTAATTCAACTTTAGCTTTTGATATTTAATTCAGACCTAGAGCCGCTAACATCACAATCTTATAACCAGGAACATTTGGCACAGGAATCAGGAAGATGTTAAAAAATACAAAGAACCGAATAAGCAGCACATTACAAAAACAGGATGCTTCATATATTTTCATTTTACCTGGGCAATATCAATATTATATTCAGGAAGTTTTCTGCGAAATCAGGAACGGCTTGACAGCTTTGCATACCCTAGACACAGTGGACCCTCGTTTACTGGTTTAGCCACACGTTGCTTGGGCCTCGCGTGTTGACGCTTTCCATGCAGCAAACGAAAAATTGTCTCAATATTTTTCCATTTTTTTTCAAAATTATTGAATTTCATCACTATATTTGGAATCACCCTAAGAAATACATTACAATAAGTACAATCATGCTGATAATTGGTTCAGTGATCTTGAGATAAGACTTTGAAAGTTGGAAAAGGTTTTTTGAAAAATCTGTTTTGTATGTGGTAAAACTAATAGCCGCGTGGAAAGTGTTAACAGTAATTTTGGTTATTAGGTTATATTTTGAGGTAAAGGGACTTGAAAAACACTTTGTGTTATCATTATATCAGGACTTTAAAATGGTTTCTATTATTATTATTTCCTTTCCTTTTCATGTGCTGACATATTTCCTTATTTAAATGTTGGATTATTTATGATGGCGTTTTATTCGAGGTATTTCATGAAAATATATATAACAAATTGTTCTGACGCTAAATCCGTATCTTAGTCGAGCTAGGACCCCCTACCTGGCTTTCATATAGGGTCTTCACATTGTCGGGTCAAAGGTCACACACAGGGGTAACTAGGGGTCAAAACATGATTTCCCTTAAAACGCCCTTGCTCATTTGCGAAACGACCCAGGACCGTCAAAATCGGTCAACATATTCCTTACAATCAGAGTATCAAAACGCATATATACTACTTGGGTTTGTAAAATAAAAGAATGTATGTTGTCACTAGGGGTCAAAAGGTTAATTCTCACTACTAAAGTTAAAATACTTCTGGTCTCCGGACAAAATACCTGATAACGAATCCTTGGATCCATGTACATATAGGGTATTCAATGATTAAAATGACATTGGATCACTAGGGGTTATTGGGCTATTCCAGATAATAATGACCAGAGATGGAATTCCATACCTTTTTGGCACATGTTCTTGGAATTCCAGACTTTTTCACAATTTAGACCCCCCCTATAGAGGACATCGGAATTCCAGACTTTTCCCCCACCAATTTCGTACTTTTTTGAAGTATGATCTGGAACTCCGGACTAAAAAATCAACAAAATAATTTGTCCTCTATAGTGGGGGGGTGGGGGGGGGGGGGGGGGGGGGGGGGGGGTCATTATTATCGGGAATAGCCCATTGACCGATACAGGGGTAAAATTTAAGACATGCTCTGATTTGGACTGGACTTGTTTCATCTCGTTTGGATTGAAGAGACAAGTAACACAACATTTATAACCAGATTAAAGGTCAAAACGGGGTCACTAGGTATCAAAGTGTGAATTTTCAATCCATTCACTAAATTGCCTCAGGGAAATAACTGATTAGCGTCACATTATGACTCTGATGCTATCAGATATGATAATAAACAAACAAAGAATATAATTGTATTATTACCTAGGATTATTACTTGGGTTTAAATACACATTACTCGATGTAATACGTTGATATTGGTTGCGACAAGATAATTAAATAATTCAAAAATGTAAATGTCACTCCGCCCCTTGTTAAAACTTCAAACAGTATACGCGGAATTTGAATTGGCCTTTTCGCCAAGTAGCCTTAAAATATACACACATTTCGATTTAGAAAGACCAGTTGATAAATATAATGAGGTAAATTAATTTTGAGTTTAGACCTAATGTTGTTTTGTTTTGCTTGATTGAGGGTTTTTAGCACACATTTTTAATTTGTCAACAGCGGTATTCCTACCGGGGAGGACAAGTACTACACGACTACATGAATCGCCTGCTCCAACTCGAAAATTATGTTAATGAGCTACTTTTTCCTGTACCATTGAGACATGCTCCGATCGCGATTTTGACCGGACTTGTTTTTATCTTGTACCAATTGAATACCCCCAGGTCAATGGTCAAGAAGGAGTTACTCATAGAGGGTCAAAATGTAAATACTCCTTTCACATAAAATGATACTTGACCGAGAGAAAATGTCCGATGATTCGTCAAAACGTTCTGTAGGTGCACGTAAACAAAAGTTGTTTATGAAACATTTTTCAGATCTATACAGGGTCAGTAGGGGTCATTGACCTATTTACAGTGTACAATTTCAGACACGCTTCTTTTTTGATCGGAGTTTTGTGTTCTTTTAATGAGACAAGAAAAAGGTCAATCATGACAAAAGGTTAAGAAGGGGTCACTTGAGGTCAAGTGAAATATGGTGTTGTAAATTAACCGGTAAATTAATCGGGTAGTTAAACGGTTTTTACTTTGCGCTTAATTAAATGTCATCGAATGTTGAATGTGACCGTTGCGGCTCATCGAAGACCATCATCGGCAGACTTTTTTTCTTCTCTTTCACGTTATAGGCTTCTTTTGCTCCTTGGACTTTATGATAGACCATTTTAGTTTACAAATTATATATTTGTTTGCTTTTGTTTAAGGTCGTTGGGGCATGTACCAATTTCAAATGATATGCAAGGTGTTCAAACCCTGTCTAAAACACCGAACGTAATTCAGTAAAAATAATTTCGCGTCAAAGTTATTAGGATTGGTTCTATCCAATGGGAATTACGACTTGGACAATGGATGTACGTCACATGATGTTGACCTCACGTAAGTGAAGTACGCGAGGTCAACCTCACCCAAAAATGGTGCAACGGTTATCCGTGGTGCGGATCACATCCGGTCGACCTCGCACTCTGATTGGTTCCAGGAAAAATTGTGAGTCGTCAAGCACGAACTCAGACGACGGTGGACACGAACGGCCGTTAATTTTGAATTTCCGTTGGTTTCAATGTAACAATGGATTTTGATTATGACCCCATAAAATTCATCACACGTTGGAACTAAATTATTTCATCCTAAAACCACTGAGTGGCTAACCATCCGAAGTGTCATTATCATTTTTTGAATTTAAACCGTTGTTAAGCGTTCGTCCCATTCACTTGATCACGTAACCTCGTTCGCATATTTTAACCTGAATATTTGTGAATACGTCCGTGTCCAGCGTCGTCTGCACGAACTGTGGGCAGATCGGAGAACGCCCGCGTGTGTCTGAATATGGCCAGGATAATATGTGCCGTAGATCCATTAAACACCAAATAATACTATATTGCGCTCTTTCACGTGTGAAGTGGTGATAGTGTAAAGTGACCAAGCTGGAAGACTAGTCAGTTGATTGGAATTGGAACAGGTGGTGCTAGCACTGTTCTCGTGCCTCTCCAATAGCCTGAAAGTATGACCAGATGACCGTGTAAACTTTCGTACTCCCTCTCTGCGCTCGGTCGGCAAAGTTGAACTTGGAGGGTAATGGCGAGCCTTCGGCCGGCTCGCTCGGGATCTAGAATTAGATCTAGGGGGTGCTACTGGTGATAAAACGCCGGGGGGGGGGGGGGGGGTTCTTCTACCAAAATCATACGTGGATGTGCTTCCCAGACTTTGAAATTTCTACCGATCAATATATCCCCTTGTTTATACATGTATAACAATAAACAGATGATAAATAGAAAATTGGGTTCTCAAAAGTGTATTTTAACCAAAATTGGGTTTTAAAAGTGTATTTTTAAACAAATTGAACTTCGGATATCGGAAATCCAGCGGTTATTTAATATGTCAGGCCTTTTTTTAGGGGGGGGGGGGGGGTTCAATAAACGTGTCTGACAAAGTACACCCTTCAATATACCATCTAAGAATTAAGGGGGCATTAATATACCAAAAACCTCAGTCTGATTACCACCCATATCCATCCATATACCGAATTTCGTAAAAGGCACCCCAAAAGGAAGGCACATATACGTATACCACTATATAGAGAGTAAGACCCCCGGGATTAAGCAGTTGTTCCAGGTCAAATGGGTCTGAGATCATTGTGTATTATGTACATGTCTTATCAGCGACTGCTTTTTCGTCACCGCAAGCGTATAGTGCCAGCTATGTAAGACGGCCCTACTTTCCCACCATACTCAATTATACAGGGTGTCCCTAAAAAAATTGTGCACATGTTTGCGCAACTTGATGACCATGAAGTCCTAATGTTTGATGTAATATGTTTATACACATGGAACGGGAAAACACTCAGCTTTCAGATGCCGTTTATTTTATCTGATTTGGATTTGTCAATCCTGAGATATACCCAGTTTATCAAAGCTACACGAAATCGTCGTTGTGCCACTTTTACAGAATAAATGATTATGAGCGTCAACACGATACTAACATTGGTCTATCCATGGGCATCAATCGTCTTGAAACATTGAGGTGGGCATTTGACCAGAATTGTTTAAAAGAGGCTGAGGAACAAAAATGATGTCCTTGGAATATGTGGTAAGGGATTTCTACGAGCAGTTATCACATGGTTATTCTGGGATCCCTCTGAAGTGCACGCCGCACGTTATCTGTGTTACTGTGTCCTGCCACTTTTCATATCTTAGTCTTCCAGAATGTTCTTTATTCATATTGGTGCTTGTACCATACCATGTACCAAGCATTTCCAATACTCCTTTTTATATAGGTGTATTCCAAGATGGTACGTGAGTGTTTGAGAAATGAATGGCAAACTCTCTGGCGACTCTTCTGCTCAACTTCTCGTTTCGTGATATTTTAAGACCATGAACACCCTCTTCTATCATGTCTATTGACAATTGAGGCCGCACCCAGCCATATGGACGTCTGTCTTGTTTTTATTAAAAATGTAGGCCCAATAAACATTTTGTGAAACCTCGTCAAAAGGACTGGTTCGAATCATGTAACAAACATCTTCATATTCAGTTCTGCTTAGATGCACAGGCACTCATTCTATTATTTAAACCTAGTCAATCTCAATACAAAAATGTTATTTTGCATAACACTGGTGAAGGGCAATCGTTCAAGTGGAAGTTGTATCTTAGGAGTAAACTTTTGAAACTGTAAAGTGGCACAACATCGATTCTGGGTAGCTCTAGTTAATTGTCCATATCTCAGAATTGACAAATTCAAATCAGATAAAATAAACGGCATCTGAAAGCTGGGTGTTTTTCCTTTCCGTGTGTATAAACATATTACACCAAACCTTAGGACTTCATGGTCAACAAGTTGCGCAAACATGTGCACAATTTTTTTTAGGGACACCCGTTAAGGTTATAATTCATAATCCCCGGTTTCGTAATCAGTATACAGGGTGTCTCAAAAAGAAACCCGTGCACGTGTTTACCCAACTTAATGACTCTGAACATCTAGAATTTGGTGTAACAATTTTATACATATTGATAGACTAAACGCTTAGCTTTTATATGCCGTTCATTTCATCTAATTTGGTTTTGTCAATCCTGAGATATGATCAATTAACTAAAGCTACCTAAAATCGACGTTGTACCACCTTTACAGAAATAATGCTTAAGATAAGCATTAAAACCCTCGTCCTCCTAAGTGAGGGTGGTCGCCGCTTGCGCTAGAACGCGAAGAACAGTGACCTAGGGCGTCTAGGTGATCGCTTTTATATCCCCTGCGCTCATGTTGACGAAAACAAATTGAGGCTGCCACATTACCCGGGGGGTAGGGTAAGCCTTCAAAGTCCGATAGTAGGGGGGGGGGGGTGGTTGCCACCTTACACTTTTTTAAATCACCATTTTGAAAAATATTTTAATTGTATGGGCCTGAATTATTTTAGCATATGCCTATGTTTGTAACACCATTTCCCTCATTTATAAGCAAAAAACTAGGTGAAATTCCGATATTTAGATTTTTTTGGCGAAGATTTCTTTTTTAGACACCCTGTATATAGCGTGTTTCTGCTGGGTTGCCGGGTTCTGCCTGTTTCTGCTGGGCAAACTTAGCATTTATTAGCGGTTTCTTCCCCAGCAGAAACACGCTCTATGTTATGTCTTTATTTTTCCTTTTTCTCTCAGGATTGTTGTTTCCTGATGAGAAAATGGTTAATGCTGGAATTCTGGAATACAACTATGTTGTGTTTAAGAAAGTTATGGAGGAGACAACTGTGTCATCGTGGCCACCAAAGGAAACTATGAATACAGGGAGAATGTTTCTCACCAATCACCGTATGATTCTGCTCGGTGCTCAAGAAACTCAAGGTAAAGCTTTTCGTCAGCCTGCTTCGATAATTGCCTAACTCTCTTTTGATTTTTGATGGATGCCAAAATTGGAGCCTTCTGGGACGGCCATATTGGCCAATTCCAATATGGCCCCCATCCTGGGGGATCAAACATTCAAATTGCTTCAATTAAGCTGACAAGCATACCAAATTGTTTTTCTGAGCACAAGGATTCTAAAAATGTATAGTTTGCCCCACTTCCGATGTGTGGTTAATGAGATATTGAGCAAAAACGTGAAAAGGTCGTTTACCTTTGCTTTTGGGCGTATATAGAGATTGTAACCTTTTGACCCTGTATAAGGCAAAAACGACTTCAGGTGGTAACAACTACCATTTTGTGAACCCTTGTGATCTGACAAGGAACAATTTGAGATATCGTTTGTCAAAATCGGAGCATGTTCAAATTTTGACCCCCAAGCAAAGGTCAACGACCTTTTTACGTTTTGCTCAATATCTCAGTAACCACACATCGGAAGTGGAGCAAACTGTACATTCTTAGAATCCTTGTGCTCAGACAAACAATTTGGTATGCTTGTCAGCTTAATTGAAGCAATTTGAATTTGTGATCCCCCAGTATGGCGGCCATATTGGAATTGGCCAATATGGCCGTCCCAGAAGGCTCCAATTTTGGCATGGCATCCATCAAAAATGAAAAGAGTATGGTATGAGCAACATATGGGTCCAATTTGGTGCTTTTAGAAGAATGGGAACCAAATAATCCCTTAGCCCCCAACTATTTGGAAATTATAGCGCGCCATCTAGACCAGTTGCGACAAACTATTAAGGTCAAGAGAATCGGGTTTTTTTCTTGGGAGTTTCTTATCCCATAATTATATAATCGCTGTACTGGTATACCAGTATCTGGGAGCTAAAGTACACATTTTCCGTTACATCTTTTATAATCGATCTGAACAATATGCGCATATGGGTTCGAGTTTAGTTCCATAAAACACTAGGTGAAGCAGTGATGTACAATACATCACAAATATAGCTACATTAGTCAAATACGGTGAATGTATGTGATAACAATTATTTACCTTGATTTTTCAAAAATCAAGGTTCTCTATCTCTGCCGTTTTTTTTTCTTCTTCTTCTTTCTTGCCAACCCGACTACAAAATGCATCTTCTCCTACAGTTTACAGCACTACAATCACCAGATTTAATCAGTAGGACTCCCACCTGATCTACATATAGGGTCTTCACAGTTTGGGGTCAAACAAAGGTCACACAGGGGTCATAAGGGGTCAACACGTGATTTTCCCTCAAAACGCCCTTGCAATTTAGTGAAATGACCTAGGATCGTCAGAATCAGTCAACATATGCCTTATGACCGTATGGATATACAATAGTTTGGTTTTTAAAATGAAAAAATATTTGGGGTCACTAGTTAATTTTCACTTCTATAACTTAAAATACTTCTACTCCTACAGTTTACAGCAACAATCACCAGGCTTGGTCAGAACAACCGCCTACCTGACCTTCATATAGGGTCTTCACAGTTTGGGGTCAAAGGTCAAACAGGGGTCACTAGGGGTCAAAACGTGATTTTCACTTAAAACGCCATTGCATTTTATTGAAATGACCTAGGATCGTCAGAATCAGTCAACATATGCCTTATGACCGTATGCATATATAATAGTTTGGTTTTCAAAATAGAACTTTATTTGGGGTCACTAGGGGTCAAAATGTTAATTTTCACTAATATCACTTAAAATGCTTCTTGTCTCAGAGGAAATGTTCGATGACCGTCACAATTGGTCAACAGATTCCTTTGTTCCATGCTCATGTAGGGTCTTCAGCGATTAAAAGTGACATGTCATATGGGGTCGCTAAGGGTCATTGACCCAAATAGGGGTAAATTGTAAGACATGCTCCGATTTTGACCGGAATTGTTTCATCTTATAGGCATTGATAAGACAAGATAAAAGTCAATCATTATTATCGGGTCAAAGGTCAACAAGGGTAACTTTAGGTAAAAATGTCATTTTTCATTCCAGTTACTAAAAATGCTATTTTTTCAGGAAGAAACGACTGATGATTGTCAGAATTGGTCAAAAGAGTCCTCGGATCGATGTTCATAACGGTTGCTCCGTGATTAAAATTGACATGTCATATGGGGTCACTAGGGGTCATTGACCTAAACAAGGGTAACATTTAAGACATGCCCTGATTTTGACCGGATTTGTTTCATCTTGCTAAGAATCATTTTCTTATTAAAAATCAAGGTGGCCTGGTCTTAGACCAGAGCAATATCTAGTTATTATTTGTAACCTTGCCCGATGATTTGAGAGCAGGTGCCCTTTCCTACTTGTAATGTAGCTCTTTTATGTTCAGACAATCTGACCTTTAAAGGCCTTTTGGTTTGACCAATATATTGTTCACCACAACGACATAGGCATAGGATCTTTAGGTTTGCTGACAATATCTCTGAGTTTGGTCGAGGGGCAGCCCAAATGATGATAACAATAGAGAAGTGGCAATCTCTGTGTATTGCTTAATATTATAATAATTTGGTCCTAATCCTGACGAAAGCTTGACAGATTAAAACTTGTCCGACGGTGAACCCGTTTAACTTTTAACTTATATTACACTATCACGTAAACAATTTTAACGACGGAATTTATTATCAAGATTTTACTAATGCTATTCTTGTATTGCAATTCATTCTCATAGATTTGTCTTTTTCAACTCAACCGCCGGCCGTCATCAAATCTCACAGTTACCGTCTTAGCGGTCAGTGTTCTGATGTACTGCACTACCAGAGTGTACCACTTGGATGTATGAAGAGTTTGGAGTTACACGCGAGAACTGGCTTTGAAGTAGCGACCATAATCAAAGACCAAGTTCCTTGTTGTGGTCTGGGTTTCTTCAGCTGCATTGAAGTAAGTTTTAATTATTTATGAGTGAATGTCACTGTTGTTATGTTAATTGGAACAATTGATTTTAGAAATAACGAGTCTGACTGATGGTTTTTGTGTGTGTTGTTTATTGTATACGGTTTTCAGGATGACACTTACTTGAAGACTTGGAATTCGCAGCCTCTAGCTACTGAACCTAAGTACCAGCGTATATTAACCATTGGTGCAGCTCTTCCCCCATGGGGACACAGGTATTTTGTGGAGATCCATGTCAAAGAAAAAACCCCTCTCCAGTTTGTCAAGACTATCATCGAGGAACTGCAACAGTTTGCCCCGGATCTCTACACCGGAGCTTTGCAAATGAAATAGCATGCTAAATGTTGTGAAGTCAACTAATGCATATGTAACACCTTAAGTAAATACTTATCATTATATAAATTAAAAAGTAGATTAATAAACCACGATGTTTACAATTAATAATGTAACAACAAATATTAACTAATATTGTTCTAGCTATGATGAAGCTAAAGCCATTATGATTTCGATTTAACAAAGTTCCGTTTTACCGAAAATACAGTCAAAATAGATTTATGAGTCATTACTATATTTTAAATCCAATATTATCCATTATTATGTTTTGAGGTGTCCAAATGTGGTATAATATTGGATGACTCGATGGCGATACAGTGAAAATTGGTTAAGCCTTGAAAAAACCCCCGGACGAGTCGGAGGCGAAACCAATTTTCACTGTATCGCCCGAAAAAAGGAATCCAATATTTACATTATAATGTTTTGAGAATCTGACTCTAATCAAAGATGGGACATCTATGCTTGTTAAAATAAATGCACAGTAATTTATATGAAATAGGATAGCCATCCATTTGTCAAACATCCTATGAAGTATATGCTAGGCCTAGGTCACGCTAGCATCATCACCTAGGGCTAGGCCTATACCCTCGTTTGAATTCAAAGTGGGGTGACTGTTGTAGTTTGCATCTGTGTTACATTGCAATATACCCCAAAAGTAATATTATTGCATCGATAAATAAGACAATGGCTAATTTTGAATGGTTTCGTGAGCCTAGACCAAGGGCCTGCACACAAATGAAATAGCATGCTAAAATAGCATGCTAATAGCTATGCTGGTTCCCTGCATCAATGGGCTCCACACAACTTATCCATAGATGCAGGTACGCTCAAATTTCCACTCAAATCTGATTTGCTGGCATAAAAGTCATGCAAATTCATGATTGACACAAAATAGATCCACAAATAAATTTGATCAAGCCAGCGTCACGCTTGGAATGATAACAAATTTGCTGATTGGCACAAACTATACGTGTATCTGCGCTAACCACAGCGCCGGACTTCACACGCACATGCACGCATGTCATAGCGCGTTCCCCCATCGCGCTGTAGCTATGGTAGCGCGACAATGCATTCAGCGTTCTATGCGTTATCTCAGCTACAGTGTGTTGATCGTTATTTACCTTATGCCATAACAGAGCGACAATGCAATGTGTTGAGCTTACGGTTACGGCCGGCAATTGATTTGCCCGTACCTGCACCTATGGATAAGTTGGGCCGGGGATCCAGGGTGCAGGGAACCAGCATAGCTAATAGCAAATAAGCTTATTTCTAGGGTGTATTTTCGTCTGGAATTACAACAAGGAACCTGTAAAAATGCTATCAAATTATGTTTTAAATGACTAACTATATCATTGTTATTTGATTTTTTTTCATTGGAATGTGTAAACATCATGGAAATATTGAGGGAATTTAGATACAAATAATAAGCAGCTTTACTTTAGTAGGCCTAGTAAAAGAGGCTATACATTCTCCTACCCACTATCAAAAGACCAAAAGTACAATTTTTGTAGCCAAAGAGTATTTCACACTGTTTAAATTAATTAACCTTGTCCATATTCCTTGTATTTACCCTTTTCTTGAGTAATTCTGATGGAAACTCAGCTCCACACACAACATTACCGTCTTGTTGTTGATTTCACAGGATTTATGGACTGTTCCATTGAGTTAAATAGGGGTTATATTATAGTGACGGTAGGGGCTAATTGACTAGTAAAGAAGATAGGTTTTCAACATGTTCCACATCCAAAAATACAAAAATTATCATTCTATTCTCGTGTTAAAATATATTAATCAGTTTATTTTTATTTCTTAAAAGAAAATATACAAATATGTCAATTATTAATCCTGCGTCAGTTATGAAAAGTTCCAACTAAAAATTACAGTTTCAAACCCTTCAAATGTATGGGTCAGTCCAGCAAAATCATAGAACCAATCAAAAGCTCTTATTCCAAACTGTCCAATACAGTAAGGTCGACCGATTTTACAAATACAGTCCAATACATGATTAACTCGAGTTCAAAGCTCTGTGTAAGTGAATAGGACGGAAGATTCTCAAAACATAATAATGGATAATATTGGATTCAAAACATAATAATGATAAAATTGGATGATTTACGCCCAATATGTATTGGTCTCACTATGAGTTTTGAAACATTGGGCTCGACTGCGTTCTCGCCCAATATTTGTAAAAACTCATAGCTCGACCAATACATATCGGCTCAATCTATCCAATTTTGTACCACACTTGGACACCTCAAAACATAATAATGATCAAATAAAGGCCGGCATGTAATTAAAAAATGTAATTACCTATGGACTTTTGTATGTATTGTACAAGATGGACGTCACTTTGTTACAAATTGTTAAGCTACCAGTAAACCTTTGATAAAAATATATTTCATACGGATATTCTATATCTTGTTTGTTTATATACTATATCGTTAGCCTGCTTCGATAATTGCCTAACTCACTTTTCAGCAAAATTGAGTTTTTTGCATAAATCATGACTTCATTACATTATGCACATGCTGTTATAATACATAAGTCATTGACCAATCAAAAGTGTTGATAAATGAAGAGCTTTGTTGCAAAAGGGCCACCAGACCACTCCAACATGTTACTCATTTTGCATTATTGAATTTGCATCGACAAATCCATGGAATGAATCAAATTATTGTATGGCTGTGTTCATCTGATTCTATATGACTTGGATTAGTGCATCCATGCACGCCAATTGAGGCATCAACAATACAAGCTTCATTCCACAATGTATATCCATCCATCAATAATGCAAAATGAGTAACAGGTACACAGGTAACAAATTTCATACTTTTGTTGTTTTCTAAGAACTAGAAAAAATGAGTCAGGCAATTATCGAAGCAGGCTGACGATATAGGCCTAGTGTTAACGCTGCAACTATTGATGATATGTAACATTTTCCGTTGTAAAGAGACTACGATTTTAATACTGAAATGGAACACTATGGACGATATCTAAATATTACTACTATTATCAAAGGTTATAAGCAATATCAAGTCTTGTAGGCTTACGAATCAACTCGAATGTATTGATGGTATGCCTTTAGCATAGTTGACTACCGCCAAACAGTCAAATTTGTTGTTGTAAGGCATGCCACAGTGATGCCTCGTGTGATAAATCCGGGACATACTAGTCACTTTATGAGTCTTGTACATCCTTAACGCTTTCCATGCAGACGACATTCCAAAATTTCACAAAATGTTGAAAAAATGTCAAAATTATTGAATTTCATTACCATATTTGGAACCACCATGAGAAATGCATTGACATAAGTACAAACATGCCTAGTGTTGGGTCAGTAATGATTAAGATACACTTTGAAAATTGTGAAAGGTTTCTGAAAAATCTTTTTTGTGTATGGTAAAACTAATAGCGCGTGGAAAGTGTTAAGAATAGTTACTCAGATAGTCAATACTAATTTAGAAAATCATCTCTTGGAGAGATTTGGAATCTCTCCATAATAGTCCTCTGGATTAAAGATCTCCCAGTTTTGATGAAAAGCAAATATGACTTTAGCAGTGTTCCCTTTAATGGTTACCCTGATCTGGTTCTGCCGGGCTAATCAGAGGGTATATTGTCCTAATCAATCCGTTACCATTAGAGTGTTTCCCTAAAGTGTCGATACTCTTTTAAAGCCCTGTATCTTTCTGAAACTAATTTGCAGTTCCAAATTTGAAACTTGGCTAGATAGAGAAAACTTGTAGCTTATTCTGATAACCCTGTTATGAGGCCCTTAAAGGTCAATCAAAATGGTGATTTAAGTATGCTTTACTCGATGGAGCATTTTAGAACAATATAATGTAAAAATGATTAATTTTAAATATTGTCTCTGGAAAAAGATATACATGTACATAAAACCAATCCTAATCGGCAGTGTTTGTTTTTTATGAACTATGCGGAACTCGGTTTCCGTCTGGGACTCGTTCGATAGGTCTGAACAAACAAAAGTAATCAGCGAATGCTTATGCTATCGACCTATTGAGGTTCCGTGTCTGAGTAACACCCGTGACGTATAATAGGCCTACAGGGTAGTAACCTGCCATAGTCAGCATGATACAAATAATATAATTTTCAGAAACTCTTTATTTTGTTTCCTGGGCAATATTCAAGGGTAATTCTGTTTGTATCTTTTTAAAATATCCTCCATTGAATAAAACAGACATGAATCACCATTTTGGTTGACCCCTTATACCCTCACCTTTCTAGACACTACGATTCACTACGGCCAAAAACAATGTCCACGCGCATGCTACAGCATTGATTAAATGACGTCATCATCCGATCTGATATGAGTACGAAATCGCTGCCCGGGCAGCGAATTTATTAACCGTACACACTTTTGGCCAAACACTGTATAAATGTATTGCTGTACAATGTACATGTGCTATGCGCTTTACTCCGCCAAGGTATCAAATGTTGTTTATACGGTAACGAACATCGCGCCCGGGTAAGCGTCGGCAGGTAAGGGTTAATATAAAACACGCGCCGAACGATTTGGTCACATAACTTACAAAACCATACAATTGTTCAACTTACAGAACTCATGGTGCACGTTACTATACTCACATGGTGCATGTTCCTCACATTCCATTCATGCGCTTTTTTCCCCAAAGGCTTTCATTCATTCTGTGCCTATCATCAAAACTGATCACCCCGACGTATTGAGGATTATTTAAATCTGAAATTTAAAAGAATCATCGTGGGCAACCTTTTTTCTCTTCACTATCTCTTTTCCCATCTCGCTCCCTTCACTTTATTAAGCTCATTGCAGGGTGTCCCAAAAAAATCTGCAAGTTATTGCGACAGAGCTCTAGTTTGAATTTTACGCCATGGATTTTGATTTTAATCACATATTCTGGAGCCCTTAGGATCTCCACATTTAAATAGTCTAGTATGTACCCACAATACTAGGCCTAAACCAAACCAACTTTGTTCTTGATGCCTTTGGGATGTTAACAGTGAATAAACCTAGATGTACTCCATATCTCCAAGATGGCCGCCAATATGGCAGCCCAAAATGGTAAAATTCGAGGAATGTCATAATATAGCAGTAATAAAATAATGTGATACAAATATAAATAAAATGACTAGATTATGTTTTTGACCATTGCGAATTCATTTGTAAATTCATTGTGCACGTGACTATAAGTGGTGAAATAATGATTAAGATTGTTTAATCTGTTTTCTATTATGTTCATGTTTAAAGAAGTGTCGAAAACCTGTTCAACCAATTTGACGGAAAATGACGGTTCTACTGTTCAGCCCGGTTCACAATTAAAACTTGAACAACTAAGATAGTGCGATGCCCTCTCAGTTGTCAACTATTTAATCTTGTTATTGATCTACTATACATGCTATGTATTTATCACTTTCCACGCGGCAGGCGTCTGCAGACGTCAGTTGCAAAATTTCACAAAATGTTTAAAAATGTTAAAATTATTGAATGTCATAACCATATTTGGAATCACCATGAGAAATGCATTTAAATAAGTACAAACATGCCTAGTATTGGTTCAGTAATCCTTAAGATAGACTTTGAAAATTTGGGAAATGTTTTTGAAAATATGTTTTGTATAATGATAAAACTAATAGCCGCGTGGAAAGTGTTAACTCAACAATAAGACTGACATTATAGGTAATCAGATCAACCCAAGCACACAGATCGACATATCTGAATAATACATGTATTTATTAATATTCAAACTTAAACATGAAGCTATGCAGATTGGCAGTGAGAGAAATAATAATACAAATCTTACTATAACTGGAAATGATGTGTGTTTGTTTGTGTGTTTATTAACCTTAGTACTCCGTTTGTTTTGATTAAAGTGTTGCCTAATTTGCAAGAGAGATAGAGGAGGAAAATGCGGGAAGTATTATAAAGTACACTCGTCCAAAGAAGTTCCTTGCCACTCATTGAAGTTCAAATATTGAAGTTCAAATATTTCACATAAATATTTAATATAAATTAAACAATTGCATGTCAAAATAAGCAGACAATAATTCTCTCTCATGTCTGTATGAAATTAAGATGTACGCATTCATGCATGGCTGAGCACATTCATTAAGCAATGGTAAGATTCATATTGTGTTCAATCATTCACATTAACATTTGAATGGAGGGATTATCCAATTTTTTGCAATCTTCTTCCACAGACCTTGCCATTGTCAAGTGAATGGGATCTGCCATGCATGAGTGATCATGTCTAAATTCCATGTTAAGCTCTTAGAGGATTACTTTCTGCTTATTTTGATATACAATTATATATATTCTATTAAATATTAATTTGAAATATTTGGACTTTACTAAGTGGCAAGGAACTTCTTTGGACGAGTGTATATATATTCAAGTAAAATTGGCTTCAAAACAAATAATTATGTCAGTGTGGTGTCAACCTCAACTTTTTGGAGACTTCACAAGGCGTCATGTAGCAATGTGGAGTAAACAACAGGGGCGAACCCCATGGGCTGAAGTTGAGGGGTCGCAAGCCAAAGAGGCGTGAAGTCCCTGGGCGCGATTATTTTTTTCGTACATCAGATAAATTATAATCTGGTAAATAAAACGGTGACTCCGCATCAACATCAGAGTTTGTGACATCTGACAGTCGTTTTGTGAGTCCGGTTTTGAATGTTTGAAGCTTGGTCTGTCAAGAAGATGATGTGATAGATCGGTCTAAATCTCTGTGGTCGTCCATGTAATAAGCTTATTTCGTCATGTTCGTATACTTAAAATACCCAACAAATCACTAATTAAAGCTCACAACCAATAAACAATAAAACACTCAACAAATGGTTAAAAAATGCGCAACAGTTGAGCTGTTGCATACTTGAACAACTGTTGAGTGAATATAATTGCCCAACTTTTGCGTAACTAGAATTGTTCAACTGTTGGTGAAAACATGTTATCCAACGGTGTTGGGCAACTATTACTCAACAGTTAGTCGGGGATCTACGGAGGGTTAGTGTGCACCGCCCCCCCCCCCCCCCCA
The DNA here is from genome assembly GCA_035610835.1 of Ophiura sarsii. Classification (NCBI taxonomy): domain Eukaryota; kingdom Metazoa; phylum Echinodermata; class Ophiuroidea; order Amphilepidida; family Ophiuridae; genus Ophiura; species Ophiura sarsii. Next base: position 51,607,628 of record CM069447.1, on the reverse strand, counting down.
GGACTCCCCCAAACCAACTTTTTTACTTCCTATTATGATCCTAAGACATAATCAGGATGTTACCAAAAATATTTTCATATTGCTAAGGGGTTATGCAAGATGGCGCCCAAAATGGCCGCCATAACTGGTCAAATCTCATAAAATGACATATAGCAATCAAATTGTATAGTGAAAGTATAGTTTTAATAGTGGGATGTATGTATTAGACCACTAGACACTCATATCCAGAACTTTTGCTTTGTTAACACACCTAAATCCAAGATGGCCGCCAAAATGGCCGCCAAAATTGGTAAAATTCTATATATTGGCATTATCAACCAACATGTATGATCAGAGTATAGTTTTAACAATGGGATGTATGTGTTAGACCACTAGAAACTCAAATCTAGTATTTTTGCTTTGTTAACATACTTTAAAACCAAAATGGCCGCCAAATTAATGGCCAAAAATGGTCAAAAGTGGTCAAAATTCCATAAAATAGCATAATATCAACCGAAATGTATGATAAAAATATAGTTTTAACGATGAAATGTATGTGTTAGACCATTAGTAACTCATATCCAGTATTTTTGCTCTGTTAACATAGTTCAAAATCCAAAATTGTTGCCAAAATGGCCCCCAAAATGGTTCCCGAAGTGGCTGCAAAAATTGTCAAATTCCATAAAATGGGATAATATCAACCTAAATGTATGATACAAATATAGTATAAATGATGGGATGTATGTATTAGACCACTAGTAACTCTCATCTAGTATTTGTGCTTTGTTAACATACTTAGAAATCCAAAATGGCCCCCAAAATGGGTCCCAAAATGACTGAACAAATTGTTGGAATTCCATAAAATGGGATAATATCAAACAAAATGTATGTTGAAAGTATAGATTTAACAATTGGGTGTATGTATTAGACCACTAGTAACTCATATCCAGTATATTTGCATTGTAATAACATACTTTAAAACCAAGATGGCCACCAAAATTGTCGCTGTAAATGTAAAAATAGTCTACATGAGTGTATGATAACCTCCAAATGGTCTAAATAATTACCACAGGAAGCCACCAATTGATCAAAATATGGAGTCTATACCATTCAATCATACCTTGTCACATACAGATACGTTTACTGGTGGATTAAAATCTACAGATATAATCTTTTGTTTGTCTTGGGCGATACTTTATTACTATATAATATTAGTGCTGGGCAATACCCCAACATTGTTCATATCTAATGTAACACTAACAATAAATCTAATACTGTTTTTCAGTTATTTTAACCTTTTGCAGCCATCTTGGATATTTCAAAATACTCAAACTAGATCTACAGCCCCTAGGCTTTATCATAGACAGTCATATATTGAATGCTGTCTTATTATATTTGGGGTATTGGTATTACATAGTATGGTCATTTACAATACAAAACAATTGTTTTAGGTCATTTAACATCAACTTAACTACTCTGGAAGCCATTTTGGAAAGTGATACAGAGTCAAAATTGTCACAGAGGTGGGCCTTATATCTAAAAGCAATAGCTTAGCAGTTTCAAACATACTACTATTTGGTGAATGTGATGTAATATACACTCTTACAATATCTATTGTGGATTATCATACATGTCATGTAGACTATTTGTATATTTACAGCGGCCATTTTGGTGGCCATATTGGATTTAAAGTATGTTATTACAATGCAAATATACTGGATATGGGTTACTAGTGGTCTAATACATACATCCTAATGTTAAAACTATACTTTCATCATACATTTTGGTTGATATTATACCATTTTATGGAATTTCGACAATTTGTTCAGTCATTTCGGGACCAATTTTGGGGGGGGGCCATTTTGAATTTCTAAGTATGTTAACAAAGCAAAAATACTAGATATGAGTTACTAGTTGTCTAGTAGTATACATAATACATCCTATCATTAAAACTATATTTTCATTATACATTTAGGTTGATATTATCCCATTTCATGGAATTTGACAATTTTGCAACCACTTTAGGAACCATTTTGGGGGCCATTTTGGCAGCCACTTTGGATTTTGAACTATGATAACAGAGCACAGATACTGGATATGAGTTACTTGTGGTCTAACACATACATCCCATCATTACAATTATATTTTTATCATACATTTCGGTTGATATTATGCTATTTTATGGAATTTTGACCACTTTTGACCATTAATTTGGCGGCCATTTTGGTTTTAAGGTATGTTTACAAAGCAAAAATACTAGATTTGAGTTTCTAGTGGTCTAACACATACATCCCATTGTTAAAACTATACTCTGATCATACATGTTGGTTTATATATGCCAATATATGGAATTTTACCAATTTTGGCGGCCATTTTGGCGGCCATCTTGGATTTAGGTGTGTTAACAGAGCAAAAGTTCTGGATATGAGTGTCTAGTGGTCTAATACATACATCCCACTATTAAAACTATACTTTCACCATACAATTTGATTGCTATATGTCATTTTATGAGATTTGACCAGTTATGGCGGCCATTTTGGACGCCATCTTGCATAACCCCTTAGCAATATGAAAATATTTTTGGTAACATCCTGATTATGTCTTAGGATCATAACAGGAAGTTAAAAAAATTGGTTTGGGGGAGTCCTGGGGGGGGGGGGGGGGTGCACACTAACCCTCCGTAGATCCCCGACTAAGTTGAGCGGTTGCATACTTGAACAACGTTGTGTAAAATGTTGAGTGAATATTTAAGCAACCTTTTTGCAGTGTGTGTGACAGTCGCCAGTCGCATACAAAAGCAGTTTCAAAATATTGAAGTGTATCGTCGCTATTCTTTCAAAACCTTGTATGTTTTTCCGGCCCTTCAGCATGTATAAAGTAAAACTGCCAACGGTTATGCATAGGAAGAGTTGCTTTATACATGTTCCGGGACAAGAGAACTTACAAGGTTTTGATAGATGTGATTTTGTCACTTAAAAATGTTTAGAGCAGACCGCCTAAAGGTCATACATAGGAAGTATTACTTTATACATGCTGAAGGGCTGGATGGAGATACGAGGTTTTGAGAGAATAGCGACGGTATGTATTTATAAGGAAATGTGATGCCATGCATCGCCAAAAATATCTTGCATTGCACACAGCATAACCATTTTTTACTATAGGATATATCTCAATTTCAGGATCCAGAAACCTTTAACTGAGCACTTTCTATGTGTTTTATTATGAGAATTATATTCTTTAACAACAGTTTGAGAAATGGGCATAATAGAGTGATAGTGTTCTATATACACTCTCAGAACAAAGGTTAAAATCTTTAACCATGTTGGTTACAATTTTAACCAACGGGAGGTTACCAGGTGAACCACACAATTGGCTGGTTAAACCGTAACCAACAGCTGTTGGTTAAACTTTAACCTGTGGTTGGTTACAATTTAAAATCATTTGTTGGTTAATATGGTTGGTTAAAAAATGTTGGTTACACTTTTATTTATTTTTGCTTAACTTTAACCCAGACAACATTACAATATTGGCCCAATATTGATGTTTCATTGGCCCAATATTGGCTTTCAATATTGGCGCCAATCCGTGGCCAGGACCAACTTTGGCAAAAGGCAAGCCCAGGACAAGGGACAGGACAAGGCACAAGATCCTAGCAAAATGGCCGGGAAGCGATAACTTAGAACAGCGGCGGCAATTTTTAGACCACGTCAGAATTTGTATATGAAATCAATAGTGTCATTTTTTCCGCCCTTAGTATATTGTGCCCATTATTGGACCAATATTGGTCGCCAACATGATGCCAATTGTAGAACGCCAATGTAAAACCAATATTGGTCCAATATTGGTTGGCAACATGATGCCAACTGAAGAGCGCCAATGTAAAACCAGTCTATTGGTTTGATAATATGCACAAAATATTTTCCCGCCATCGAAATTCTTTGGCGGGAATCTTGTTATGACCTATTGTTGGTTAAAATTATGATGCCTTAACCAACGTTGAATAAACTAAAAATTGATTTTTACTTTTTTTACTTTTTATATTTTACTCTTTAACCAACGCAGTATTAAAAGTAATTTTTAACCAATGTAGTACACTTTTTAATCATCATTCTTTTAATACATGGTTTTTTAATACCTGTTCTGAGAATGTACATACCTTATTATTTCAATTCCAATTATGATTGATAAGCTCAAATAATCTTATTTGGACGGTTTTAAACAGGCATCTCTCACATTTATTAGAAACAATAATTTCAATATGGAACATTGTATGAGTGACTGGTATAGTAAGCCTTTGATAATGAATATTTATTCTTAAGCATGCCAAAACAACTTTGTGTTTTCTATTTTATATGAAAGGTCATCTTTAAAAGTGTCGCATTCCAAAGTTTGAGTTGCATAACTCCAATGGCTCTATTTTTAGCAGCACATGGTCACAAAACATTTGCCCATTGAGTCATACACAAACTGGTTGGTGGTTAACCACCCGTGGCAGTAATTCACCACATTTTAGCCTATAATTTCTAAATGGAACATTTCTGGCCTAAGATTTTACAGACTTAATGAGAAAAATATGGGGATTCTTCTGATGTCAAAATATCTTGATGTGAAAAAAAGAAGAAATTATAGCCCCAAAAAAGTGATCAGAACATATACATACACCTTTAAAGAGGTCCACTGTATCTGGGTAGATATGGGTATATGTACTGTTGACAGCCCTGCCTGATTTCCTGACGATGTATTGATATTGCTCTGGTTAATGCAAAAGCTTCCTTTTTTTACCCGTTTTATAATCAGAAACATTTGGCACAGGAACCAGGAAGATGTTAAAAATACAAAGAACCATTCTTTGTATTTTTAACAACTTCCTGATTCCTGTGCTAACGTTCCTTATTTATAAGATTATGATGTTGGCGGCGCTAGTAGAATTAATAATCGAAAAAAGTGCAACCCGCTTTGTTGTGAAAACCACAGACTGAACTTGAGTGAACCTTCTAACAATACATTTTACCAATGTTTACCAATGTCATGAAACTATAAAAAATATTATTATTATTATTATTATTGTTATTATTATCAATAATAAAACTTTAGTTTCACCTTTTGCATTCGAATGGCAACACCTTTATGTGTACCTTTGCGTGATTTTGCAATGACTGGGGAATGGGTCCACCGGCGTGGTGCTTCTGTTGGATCTTGTTGAATTAAGCAGGGTTAGGGTTAATCATTCTTGACAAACTGAACCCTTTCATTAGAATGTCAGATCATGAATATTGAACTTATCAAACCACTTGCTTTGTTTCGATGTAACAAGTCTTTAGTGAATTTTGAAGAGCTAATGAAGTGGTATTCGGTGATAAGCAGTAGCTTTATAGGCTTTATTTTCACATTTGGGGGGGGGGGGGGGGGGAGGGTGGAGTTGGCGATTCAAATTGGGATAATCCTTTACCTTTTGATCACATAATGATAACTGTGATTGTACTAATGAACGCAAATTTGGGGAAGGTTGTCAATGTTGATCCTGATATTGTCAAATGATGATTCAAAATGGAACTAATTCCCGAATCCCCAGATTTGAGCTCAAATGGTCAGAGATTACCTTGAACAAAATGGCACAAATGTGTATAAATGGGTACCAGCGTTAATTCATGTTGGGAAGGTAAAACAGACTCGTTGTGCGGGAGGAGTGGCGCACCCCCACAGCAAAAATTACAAAGAGGAGTCTGGCCTAAACGCCAAAGAAAGAGAGAGAGATAGGCACTCCGCGCGCGGGCTTCCCTCGGCACGTCACTTTACCTTTACCTTTACCCTCAAACATTAGCCTCAAAAACTAGCTCAATAATATAAATAGAAACAAAGCTTTGGATCACTCCAGCGTGACGACATCTTTTACTCGTCAAATTGAATTAAAATGAATTACTATTGATTTGAACAAACATGACAGTTAAATATAGAAAGTAATAACAAGGTTATAGGCCTATTAGTAGACAAAAGATTCACAGAATGTTATTCTTTCTTTCAAACAAGTTTTACACACAATTCTTTGTCGAAAAGGAGAAATAACCAAATACCACTAAAATGTCTAAACTCATGTTTTAACATAACATGAGCTCAAATATCACACAAAATCACCTAAAAGACACCCAAAGTAGCTAAAAAGGACCTAAAAATACCATAGTATGACTGTTATATATAGTTTTAGAGCAAATAAAAACTCGACCGCGCGGCAACCGGCGGTTCCGCCCGGTTGGACCGCATATCATTGTTTAGAACAATAGAAACCAGCTGCGACCTCACGGAACTGCACGGAACCGGCGGTTGCCGGGCGGTCGAGTTTTGATGTGCTCCCTTATCACATATTCCTAATTATACCATTAGAGGTAGTAGTGTGCAGATGTTTTACATGCCAAGTTTCAATTTCAATACCATAAAAAGGTCAAAAACAAGATGGCTGCTAAAATTAGCCCAAAAACCATCCAAGACGCCAAGAATGTTTGAAATCTACAAAATATTTTGAATAACAGATGTCATTTGTGGATATTGTTTATAATAAAGGCCGAAGGTTCCAAAAATTGAACATAAGCAATTCGCCCAGTATAGAAGTTCCCTATCCCATAATTAACAGTATCCTCAGGCTGGTTATATCCCATGACCTAAATCAGTTAGAATTTGCCTGCAGTAATGCACAACATCCATCCACTGCTTTATTCAAAAGGCAATACATATAAAGGGTCAAAAAAGTAAGCACCCCCCTTAAAATGAGATCGAGTTTGTTTGCATAACTCTACGTACATACAATAAGACGTTTTGAGATATTGAAACACTTATGAAAAGAAAAAAGCCACTTGGCCACCCATAGTAAGTTTCCCCATTTCAATATCATTAATACTTTTCCCAAAAATGATGTTTTAAGAAAAAGTTGCACTTTTCCAGATCCTATATACCAGTACGTTTGTTGCATAACGCCACACACAATGTATAGTGTTATGAGAGATTGATACACTAACGAAAAGAGAACAAGCTTGGCTACCGAATGTAGCACTTTTCATCGATACAGGGAAGTTATTGACGCGAATGGTCGACATTGTTGGCAAGTCATGCATGAACAAAAAAAATCATATTCATTTTTTATTTGAAATAAGGACCAGCTGAAGAAAAACAAGACTTTCTTTAATTGAAAATAAAGACAATTGAAATTAATTAAAAAAACCACTGAACACATGTTTGTAACTTTCTTGTATACGATTTTGATTTTTTTTCTGAAAACCTCATATTTCATTTTATGAGAAATGTCAATGTTCGGGAAAAAGTGAATATGATATTGAAAAAGGTTAACTTTCTATGGGTAGCCAAGCGTTTTCTCTTTTCAGAAACGTATCAATTTCTCAAAACCTACAATTGTGAGTGGAGTTATGCAAACAAACGTGATATAATTATCAGGGGGTTGGGGAAACTTTTTTTTTTATAACGGCGTTCATAAGGAAATACATGTACAGGTTAAATAAGCCGTCAAAATAAACTTTTGTTGGAAATTTGTTGCGAAACAATAACTTCCTTATATCTTTCGATTTCTTGTTTAATGCAAAGATCGACCACATAAGTCAACAAAAATCTTTGAACCCTTGTCTATAAACAAATCGGTTCATGCATTATCTAAACTGTACCATAGAATTCGTCGCTGTTCTGACATACCGGCACATCACGAAAAACAGCGTTTTGAGAAAATCGTGTTTGAAATTTTTTCAATTTTTCAAGACTTGTTAAAGAGCATTTACATCAAATGTCATTATAATTGTCAAAGAACACTAATAGATTATATACTTTATATATATGTTTGTTATGAGCATGTTACAACAACAAATTGCAATTTAATATTAATTAGGAGTAATTATGTCATCAAGTCATGTGCCGGTATGTCAGACAGTTGTACAGCGATATGCCAGTGATATGCCGGTATGTAGTTACACGGTGGTCTATGGCAGAATATCGTGATGTGCCGGTATGTCAGAATACAAAATGAGGTTTTTATGCCGGTATTATGTTAAAACCCTGGCATATGACACTAATTAGTGCGGTATCTCATTAATTAATTACCTTTTTGTCTCAATTTTTTGGAGAATAAAGAGTTTCACTTGTAAAGCATAAAATGCAACTTAACTCATTTTGCCCAAAATGGCACATGTGCCGGTATGTCAGAACAGCGACGAATTGATTGCATCATGGATATACAGGGTGAAACAAAAGAAATTACGCACCGATTTGGAACGATGTCAAGAGCACAGGGCCTTTAACAATTTAGCTTTACAGTTAGCCTAGTACCATCCAATTATTATACAATAAATTATAACCAGTCAAGTGCGGCACAAGGTCTCAAAAGTATTAAAATATTAAATAATTTTGTCTGTGCAGTTTTCTTGTTGAACTCACACATAACATAATCATAATGAAATGAAAAAGTGATTACCCCGGTACTGCCGATTATCATCATTTTTGGAGAGAAGATGTTGTGCACAGCTCTACCACACATCTAATATGGTAGCCCACATGTATTAGATGTATCTCAGCGTTTAGACCATGAAAATTGATTAGGTTTTCAGAATTTTATCGCTGTTTTATTGAAGATGTGAAATTTAAAGGTACCTGTACCTCACTGCGAATACGGCGGGCATTTGAGGTCGGCCATGTTTAGTGACGTCATTGTGATGTCATGCATGTGATGTTTGTACTTATTTTGGTATGTATGGAAAGAGGGGACTTCTAGCTATACCATGGTACCCAAATAAGCATCCTCTGCATTTACAAACACTTTACGAGCCTCCCTATCTGTACGACACGTGACCCACTTCAAAACCGTGTTCTTCGATAATGGAAAATATTCCATAATCGACATTGAGGGCGCTTTTCGATGTACAGTGGGTACAACCGTACAAAGAGTGCAAGAAGTGTTTGATCATGATGGTGCCAACAACTTCAGTTCAGACTCATCACAAAACTAAAGTATTGGTACGTTTATACCTTTCTAAATAATCGTTTACACTTGTAATTTATAGGGGGGTAATCACTTATGACACACGGTATAGCCTACTAAATGTTGGCACATGCCGATAATAGGTTGTCAAACAATATCTGATACCTCTACCCGTGGATACTTTCCACAATTACTTTTAGAGCCAAAGCTGGTTTTATTACACAATAAAGCACAATATACAGGGTGTCCCAAAAGGCTATGCACGTTTTTGAAGAGTCATATCTCATAAAATATAAATCATATGGTATAAATTTAACCATATTTTGATAGACGAGATTTGGGCAATTATTTTGATACCAAACACAACCCTATTGGTGAACCACCAACATTATAAAACAGGTTGAAAGTTTTTGGCCGTGTGAGACCTACCCATACCAAGTACCACGCATTGTTGCTAAAACCAGGTGCGCATAAATTAACGGTATGAAAGCAACGTTGCGCATTAGTCACAGTTCACTGCTTACCTTGAAACATTAATGTTATTACCAAACTCGGTCACTCACAACATCAATAGGCGCAGTAGACAACATTGCACCAAAAGTCTTCATTCAAGATGGTTTACAGCATAGATAATCGAATACAAATTGTATGGTTCTACGCTGAAACAAATTCAGTTCAACTTACTCAACAAAAGTTCAGAAAACATTTCAAAGTGAAACGCGCACCAGGAAGAATATCCATTCTGAAGTTGGTGGATACATTTTTGAACACATGAAATGTGCATGAATTGTCTCGAGCATTTTGCGTAAGGCCTTGAAGAAGTTTCCCGATACAAGATTCAGATCAAACAAAACATTTAAACTATATTTCACTATAGAAACGAAAATTATGTGTGATATAGTTTGTTATTATGAATGGGATCACTGTAAGGTAAATTTTAAAATATTACATTTGACGGATCACTTTCCGTGTAACCAACTCCACCCGTCTTTTTGTTAATCTCAATAGGTATGGATTTATGAACTTTATTCTTCCGAAGTATAAAATTACATTTTTGCAGTAATACGTATTTTTCTTTTAGGGTGGCATTACAAACAGATGTTACTCCAATGTTTGGTATCAAAATTATTTCCCACATCTCCTCTTTCTAAATATGTATTCATATTTTCAATACGACTTATATTTTGTGAAATACAAAGCTTCAAAGTCGTGCATAGACTTTTGGGACACCCTGTACTATACAGTCTATAGATATAGATGGGGTGACAGGTGACGTCATACCAAGCATTTGGCCGGCAATTGCCATTGTTCTTTGCAGTTGCTATCACCCCCATCTATAGACGGGTGACAGCAATGTTTATAAACAACGGTCGAAGGGAATGGACTGTCGATACATGCTTGAGGGAACAGCATAGGACCACAACACTGTTCACTATGCCGTATTGCCCTTTATCATGCTTTGACGTGAGTTTTAAAAGCAAGGGTCCTACAAAACAGGATGCGCGCGCATACTGCCTGGCAAAGAACAATGGCAACTGCCGGGCAAATGTTGGGTATGACGTCACTTGTCACTCCATCTATGGGCTACTCTTTTATAGATGAGGTGACCGTTGTTTACATCAGTAGTGTTTACAAATTGATTAGCGCCTGGTCTTAAGACATGCTAGAGGTACTAGTCCATGACTACTGCATACATCATAATATATGAAAGCAAAACACACATCACTGAGCGCCAATTTTAAAAGCACATGCCCTTATGGTGCGCACGCAAACCGCCGGGCAACCATATTTAGTACCTGGTCTCTCATTGTGCTTAGGGATGCAGACCATGACTACTGCACTATTACACCGTAAGCATGGTAAGTAATGATCAATCAAGTGTGAATTAAAGCACATTCCCTGTAGGTGCGCACGCAAACCGCCGGGCACTACGTCACCGGTCACACCATCTATAATGTTCTTGCTTGAGGTATTTCAGGCTTCATCAGCTCTCCTCGTCACGGTTCGAGCGTGGTGATCTTTACAGATTACAGTTCTTGCGTTTGGTTCCATCATAAACCCAAAGTAAAAAGGTGACACTGCATTGAATCGAAATATAATTACTTTTGATAATATTTCATAAACAGTAACAATTTGAGGGAAACAGATTTTATATCACCTACAATTTGTGTACAAAATTACTTCTTTTTATAGCGTCACAAAAGGGGGAACTTTTTATAAAAAAATGTAACCAGCATTTATTTACATAGACTCTGTCTGTTTTGAAATATTAGCCTGTCGATGTTTTTGACCTTAAAACTACAGAACTCAAATCCATGGTGTTTATGAATCGATTAAAAACTTAGGAAAAGGTTTTGATCTTCAAAACTTTACGGTACACATCAACGAAATACATTTTATATCATTAACATTAGTTCTGTTTCAACTGGTATTTTCTAGTTATGAAACCTACGTGAAATTTCCATACAATTGGCGTAAAAGAAACACATCTCTGACTAAGGACTTTCTCTCAATAAGAGTCCTGAAAGTAATGCCAAATTGATACAATTTGTCATGAAAATACCATTTGTAAATTCTTGTGAATTTGCTTGAAAATTACGAAAAATGGTAGTTGAAATTACACATTATTGTAACGAAATGTATCCTATTTAAGAGTGCCAAAGTAACTTACTGGTGGTAGGCAATTTGAAAGGGCTAAAATAACATGATTACACATGAATGGGAGAATTAAGTAAAAGCCCTGGGTGAAAGCAAACCAAAATCTTACAATCCCGCAAATAAATGCACACAATATTAGTATATTTTATGCAACAATGGTTTACAAATAGCAGTCAACTTTCCCCTTGAGCAAAAGAAAAGGCAACCAATACTTTATCCTAAATCAGTTTTCTGATACATAGATTTATCTCGTCCACAATCATAATAACCCTATTATTTCTTCCTGAATAAAAAAAATTCAAAAAATTATTTCTTCCTGAATACCTGTTGTAAAGCCGAAACCTTCCCGGTTTGATAAGTAAGATTCAACTCACCACTCAGGGAACTTGTTACACTGCTAAAATGTTGAGCAAAATACGTTGCTTAATATTGCGTTTAATAATCTGTTGGGTAAATGATAAATTGTATTCAACATACGGTATGTAGAAATCTAGGTGTTGTATAAAAGTAAAAACCACCCAGCGTTGAGCAAAACAATTTAGTAACAAGTTGGGGAAACCCCCGGTCAAAACTCATGTTAAAATATTGCGTTAGTTGTTTCAATTGGGCAACTGTTGAGTATTTGTCTCAGGCAATCACGCAATTTATGTTACGATTTACTCATGTGGTTTTTATTGATCAACTGTTGCTTAAATCCTCGATTCTAATAGCGTCCGTCCGTGATGGATCTTCTCAGAGCTTGGGGAATGATTGTAAACGGCATAATATCTTATCCCGTCCGCAACTTGTGCCGTCCGCAAATTCTGTCTTGGCACCCAAGCTGAATTAAGCGCAATAACACTGACAAAATAGTTTAAGAATGTAGGATAATTCCATATCTATTGATGTAACGAGTTGCCATCCTTGTTTGACATACATTTGTTTCTGAATATCCTTTCAACGGTGTCAAAATATTACACTTGTGTTCCTGGGACACAAGTTGCGGACGGGATAAGATATATGCGTTGTATACGTACATTTACCCCGTACGTCACTAACGACGAATAGTCGATTTTTATAGCCAAAAAATACACGACAGGGAAATATAGTGAATAGTTCACGTCATGTGATTTATTCTCCACCAATAGAACCACATACATAATTATTTGTATGTATTATATAATATGGACTATTTATACGACGGCACAAGTTGCGGACGGGATAAGATATTATGCCGTTTACAATCATTCCCCAAGCTCTGAGAAGATCCATCACGGACGGACGCTATTAGAATCGAGGATTTAAGCAACATGGTACAGTGTAAAACCCGAGAAAAGGGCTTCCCGTAAGACATTTCGTGATACCCATCGTGTTGGAGCATGCGATTGGTATAGACATGTGGGGTATTGTCTCCTCGATAAGAATATCGCTGTTGGCATATTAAAATCGTGTGCTAATTAGCTTTAATTAAAGGTAGATGACCCGATCACATTCCGATTTTCAACTTGAAGTTTTCTATTCTACATGAAAGGTCATCCTTAAAAAAGTCGTGTTCCAAAGTTTGAGTTGCATAGCTCTAATGGTTCTTATTTTAGACGCACAAGATGCTGTGAACTGTACCCATTGAGTTGTACACAAACTATATCGGTGGTTACCACCATTCGCGGTAATTCGACGTTATTTCATCGATTTCTCCGTAATTATACCGATCTAGGCCGTCAAATTTCAGTATGATGATGAGAAAAATACGAGCTTTCATATGATATGAAAATCTCCGTATGTTTGAAATAATTCTGTGTTACGAAAATGTGATCGGGTCATCTACCTTTAAGCAAAATAAAGTGCCAATGCCTAACTTGAGTGCGGTATGTACTATAGCAAAACTTCTCTATTGAATTCATGGCGAACCCATTACGCGTGTCTTTGTGTCGTTATTGAATTGAGTTGCCACCTCGAGTTCGATTCCCATTGATCATGACTATTTTTGGAGGAAATAGACGCGAGTCCGTTTTAGGAATTTACTCCGGAATGCAGCTATTCGCTCGTAAATCCAAAGTCATTAGTCATAGCACGGTATTCAACTATGTGTGCCGAAGTGTGGCACGGAGGGACTGTAGTCTCTGATGAATTGTACGCCAGCTATTTATGGACGAGATCGGACTGTCATTTGTCTGAATAATTTTAGAAGCCTGATCAAGGACGGTTGAAATACTGTTTCAAGTTTGTAAAAGGGACGGAGTGACATTTAAAGTTAATCATTATCTTTTATTGCCATTTCAAAACAATGGTCGTAACCAATATCAACGCATATCGAGGATTGTGCATTTAATTATTTTAGAACATATTATTAAAGTCATATCCAAGTACTTATCCAGGGAAATAATACAATCGTATTCTTTGTTTGTTCATTATCATCTCTTAACATCAAAGTAATAATACAAATGAAAGCGGATGGGAAACAGTGTATAATAGGTCTAAACTCAAAATGAATTTTAATTGATCTAACACCTCATTATATTTATCAACTTTTTTAAAATTTGAAATGTGTGTATTTATATTGTTTATACATTATTGGTAGATACGACATCGTTTTGATATTTAGTAATACTTTGTTTCACGTATGCCACCTATGCATATTTAGCCACATTATGAGTTTGTTTGTTGTGGTGTGTTTTTATGTGTGTTTTTTCAGTTGAAAATCCTAGACAAAAATCTTAAATGCTGTTTTAAGACCAAATAATGCGTGAAATATAATGTCAAGACTGACAATTTTTTAAAGAGGTGAACTTGTCTTTAAGATAGTTAAAAGAAAAAAATCAACGTCAATACAAATTACTTGATGTGGCAGATCTCTAGTGCTAAAATCACAATCATTTTTCACATCGCAGTTTCAGGTAACATTATACATTTTGGCAAATAAAACATTTTATTTTTCTGTAAAGTTAAGTAACGGTACATAATTATTGTGATATGGATGTTATATCTGAAGACGATAGTAATATGGTTGCTATCTACTGAAGAAAGCAATGTATATAATATATGGGTGCTATCTACTGAAAAAAGCAATGTAATAGGCCGCTATCTGCTGAAGAAAGCAATGTAATGTATGGGTGCTATCTGCTCAAGAAAGCCATGTAATATATATACATGTAGATCTATCAATATCAATGCATACCAACTACTCTCCACAAGATTTAGCAGCATTGCTCCCCTCCATGCTTACAGTGTTGCAATGCCAGCTCAGTGCCCTTTCATTGCCGACTGCCAGCACGTGCTGCTAAGACAGAACCTCATCCATGCAGCCTGGAACAGTGTTTCAGACAATGTTGTTGGCAACATCCTAGACTAAGGAAGAACTCCAATCTGTTAAGGGTCGTATTTACAGACACTTTCTCTCCAACTAGTCAGTGTATGTTGGCTCGATGTAAATGATTTCCAAATATTATTTTTCTTCTCTTAAGTTTTTTGATGTTGTTCTCTATGTTTTGGGGTTTATCTTATTCCTGTCCCACGCCACTTTCATTGGGTTTTTTACAAGCCCAATTGTGTTAACTTTTATTTTGATGATTTTCTGAGTTGCAGTGAACCAATCGATTGGCCCAGCTCTCTGTAGAGAGTTACCCATTTGATTTGTAATCAGTCAGTTCATTAACTTTGTTAATGTCTGTTGGGCTATTGTTCACATTTGCTCTTTATATACACACCAAAAAAGCTATCTGCTGAGGAAAGCAATGTAATCCCTACCCATAAAAAATAAGGAAATCTGTAAACTGTTAGAAGTTCGGCTAATCTTCCTAAATGTAGGCCTCAACAATATCACACAATAAATGGCCGCATTTATATTTGTCTAATCATTGATATTTGCCACAAGATTGTCTTAAAACTTATCCATATACCCACCTGTAGGACTTGGTACCCTAAATTATCATCATAACGACAGTGTTATGGCGCAGTTTTAAGCAAATTCGCTCAAGGACTTTATACTGACATTTCCCTCATTCCGTGTTTAGGTTCTCTTGATTTCATTGACCTCCAGAAATGTATTTTTCTTTTATTTAGATCGGATATTGTTCTCTATGTCAGGGTTTTTATCTTATCCTTATGTCATTTTCATTGTCACTTTTAACTCATGCCTATTATTTGTGTTTCTTGTATATTTTATTTTGCATGTTTTCTTAGTTGATGCACTTGATTTGTTGGGTTACCAGATTGATTTCTATAATCACTCATTTCATTAACCTCGTAGATGTCTGTTGAGCTATATTGTTCACGTTTGCGCTTTTTATACACAAAATACAAAAACAAACAAGCAAAGTTAGATCACGTTATTATATAGGCCTGGGTGGATTTTCGTTATCCTACAATAAGAACTATAATA
This sequence comes from Ophiura sarsii, assembly GCA_035610835.1. Taxonomy (NCBI): domain Eukaryota; kingdom Metazoa; phylum Echinodermata; class Ophiuroidea; order Amphilepidida; family Ophiuridae; genus Ophiura; species Ophiura sarsii. Next base: position 51,591,666 of record CM069447.1, on the reverse strand, counting down.
TGTGGATTCAAAACAGCAACACCCCTATTCAATTCCCTTTGGTACCGATTTTGTTGACATATCAGGCGTTATTGTATGATTTCAGGTATTAAATCGATTTCTCTAAGAATGTGTTCAGCCAATATCCTTGATTCCAAAGCTACAAAATGGCAACCCATCTGCCCATTTCAATAGCGTCTTTGCAAATAATAGACAACGAATAAAGGAATCGATATACAAATGACGTTCATTGAATGGACAGTGATGCTACATTTGGTATATGCTATAACTAAGTTTAGGGACTGATGTTTTGTTTTGCGTAATTGGGGTATTTAGCACACATTTTTAATATGCCAACAGCGGTATTCCTATCGGGGAGGACAAATACTACATGGTTACATGAATCGCATGCTCCAACACGATGGGTATCACGGAAATTATGTTAATGAGCTACCTTTTCCTGTACCAACAATTGATCAATAAAAACCACATGAGTAAATTGCGTGATTGCCTGAGACAAATACTCAACAGTTGCCCAATTGAAACAACTAACGCAATATTTTAACATGAGTTTTGACCGGGGGTTTCCCCAACTTGTTACTAAATTGTTTTGCTCAACGCTGGGTGGTTTTTACTTTTATACAACACCTAGATTTCTATATACCGTATGTTGAATAAAATTTATCATTTACCCAACAGATTATTAAACGCAATATTAAGCAACATATTTTGCTCAACATTTTAGCAGTGTAACAAGTTCCCTGAGTGGTGAGTTGAATCTTACTTATCAAACCGGAAAGGTTTCGGCTTTACAACACGTATTCAGGAAGAAATAATTTGTTTTAATTTTTTTATTCAGGAAGAAATAATAGGGTTATTATGATTGTGGACGAGATAAATTTATGTATCAGAAAACTGATTTAGGATAAAGTATTGGTTGCCTTTTCTTTTGCTCAAGGAGAAAGTTGACTGCTATTTGTGAACCATTGTTGCATAAAATATACTAATATTGTGTGCATTTATTTGCGGGATTGTAAGATTTTGGTTTGCTTTCACCCAGGGCTTTCACTTAATTCTCCCATTCATGTGTAATCATGTTATTTTAGCCCTTTCAAATTGCCTACCACCAGTAAGTTACTTTGGCACTCTTGAATAGGATACATTTCGTTACAATAATGTGTAATTTCAACTACAATTTTTCGTAATTTTCAAGCAAATTCACAAGAATTTACAAATGGTATTTTCATGACAAATTGTATCAATTTGGCATTACTATCAGGACTCTTATTGAGAGAAAGTCCTTAGTCAGAGATGTGTTTCTTTTACGCCAATTGTATGGACATTTCACGTAGGTTTCATAACTGGAAAATACCAGTTGAAACAGAACTAATTTTAATGATATAAAATGTATTTCGTTGATGTGTACCGTAAAGTTTTGAAGATCAAAACCTTTTCCTAAGTTTTTAATCGATTCATAAACACCATGGATTTGAGTTCTGTAGTTTTAAGGTCAAAAACATCGACAGGCTAATATTTCAAAACAGACAGAGTTTATGTAAATAAATGCTGGTTACATTTTTTTATAAAAAGTTCCCCCTTTTGTGACGCTATAAAAAGAAGTAATTTTGTACACAAATTGTAGGTGATATAAAATCTGTTTCCCTCAAATTGTTACTGTTTATGAAATATTATCAAAAGTAATTATATTTCGATTCAATGCAGTGTCACCTTTTTACTTTGGGTTTATGATGGAACCAAACGCAAGAACTGTAATCTGTAAAGATCACCACGCTCGAACCGTGACGAGGAGAGCTGATGAAGCCTGAAATACCTCAAGCAAGAACATTATAGATGGCGTGACCGGTGACGTAGTGCCCGGCGGTTTGCGTGCGCACCTACAGGGAATGTGCTTTAATTCACACTTGATTGATCATTACTTACCATGCTTACGGTGTAATAGTGCAGTAGTCATGGTCTGCATCCCTAAGCACAATGAGAGACCAGGTACTAAATATGGTTGCCCGGCGGTTTGCGTGCGCACCATAAGGGCATGTGCTTTTAAAATTGGCGCTCAGTGATGTGTGTTTTGCTTTCATATATTATGATGTATGCAGTAGTCATGGACTAGTACCTCTAGCATGTCTTAAGACCAGGCGCTAATCAATTTGTAAACACTACTGATGTAAACAACGGTCACCTCATCTATAAAAGAGTAGCCCATAGATGGAGTGACAAGTGACGTCATACCCAACATTTGCCCGGAAGTTGCCATTGTTCTTTGCCAGGCAGTATGCGCGCGCATCCTGTTTTGTTTAGGACCCGTGCTTTTAATACTCACGTCAAAGCATGATAAAGGGCAATACGGCATAGTGAACAGTGTTGTGGTCCTATGCTGTTCCCTCAAGCATGTATCGACAGTCCATTCCCTTCGACCGTTGTTTATAAACATTGCTGTCACCCGTCTATAGATGGGGGTGATAGCAACTGCAAAGAACAATGGCAATTGCCGGCCAAATGCTTGGTATGACGTCACCTGTCACCCCATCTATATCTATAGACTGTATAGTACAGGGTGTCCCAAAAGTCTATGCACGACTTTGAAGCTTTGTATTTCACAAAATATAAGTCGTATTGAAAATATGAATACATATTTAGAAAGAGGAGATGTGGGAAATAATTTTGATACCAAACATTGAAGTAACATCTGTTTGTAATGCCACCCTAAAAGAAAAATACGTATTACTGCAAAAATGTAATTTTATACTTCGGAAGAATAAAGTTCATAAATCCATACCTATTGAGATTAACAAAAAGACGGGTGGAGTTGGTTACACGGAAAGTGATCCGTCAAATGTAATATTTTAAAATTTACCTTACAGTGATCCCATTCATAATAACAAACTATATCACACATAATTTTCGTTTCTATAGTGAAATATAGTTTAAATGTTTTGTTTGATCTGAATCTTGTATCGGGAAACTTCTTCAAGGCCTTACGCAAAATGCTCGAGACAATTCATGCACATTTCATGTGTTCAAAAATGTATCCACCAACTTCAGAATGGATATTCTTCCTGGTGCGCGTTTAACTTTGAAATGTTTTCTGAACTTTTGTTGAGTAAGTTGAACTGAATTTGTTTCAGCGTAGAACCATACAATTTGTATTCGATTATCTATGCTGTAAACCATCTTGAATGAAGACTTTTGGTGCAATGTTGTCTACTGCGCCTATTGATGTTGTGAGTGACCGAGTTTGGTAATAACATTAATGTTTCAAGGTAAGCAGTGAACTGTGACTAATGCGCAAAATATTACACTTGTGTTCCTGGGACACAAGTTGCGGACGGGATAAGATATATGCGTTGTATACGTACATTTACCCCGTACGTCACTAACGACGAATAGTCGATTTTTATAGCCAAAAAATACACGACAGGGAAATATAGTGAATAGTTCACGTCATGTGATTTATTCTCCACCAATAGAACCACATACATAATTGTATGTATTATATAATATGGACTATTTATACGTCCATACCCATGATACCCAGATAACAATACTACGTTCGCCCCCCAAAAACACACCATCGGATAAGAGATGTAAGATATTAAATAACATGTATGAATAACATAACATGAATTTTTAAAACTCTGCTGCATCGCCAAGAATTCCCATTGCAAGTTACCAGTTCACTACCGAGAGGAAGTGATGTATGTAGCTCTGCTGCATCGCCCAGAGAATTAATAGCCCAATCCGTGTTGCTATACAGAAATGCTCAACATATAATAAAAACTTGCACAAATAAGCAACAATTGGCATAAAACACCCAGTATATGGGTCAGGCCTATGAAACAAACAGCTGCCTATTGTTGAGATTTGGTTCAGTATAGCGCACGCTATACGAGCCGTCACATGCAATTAGGGTAATTAGTGAAGGTAAACTGTCAATCATTCGTTGTGAATCAATACTCAGATAATATGACTATTCATAGTCCGGGTCATGCATCGTGTCACAAGCGTCATCATAATAAGAGGACGCCGTTGTAAAAAGAACGTTGCTTATCATCTGATTGCAATATTCATTAGATGCAAATACGCCACGCCCCTCCTCTGTCACTGTCAGACGAAGTCATCCACAATTTCAAATTCGTATTTTGTTCCACGTTAAAATTAATTTCAAATAAACAATTCTGAATGTTTCGTGTCATATAAGAACTAAATTCTGTCATCATCAAAGCATATCAGTGCCACTCTAAATCACAATCAGCTTTGTGTTACCATTGATGTGGATCTCAATTGTTTGCTCTGGGCAAAAGTCACATGACACGATAGGTACATTCTATACCAATAAATTCATTCAGTTTCCTAATAAGATTTATGATTTAAAAACATTACAATTCATGATTTTATCGAGCAAGTCAGAATTTCCATGTAAAATCGCCGTAGTAAATCACCTCATGAATATCAATTAGCTCATTATCGGCAGTGTAACGCTATGAGAATTTTCAACTGAGATCAACTGGTGTTGGGAAACCTCATGTGTAAAATTTATAAATGATTACTGGCATGCGCATTTTATTGGAATACCTTCAGAAGGAACCATTCCAGCTTTAAAAAAGTTATTTTTGTGACGTCGGATTATGTTTTTGGCAGATATTCATCATTTTTTTTCAAAACCATATCATATTGGGCCGTAATAACGCAAATTCGGCAAGTTGAAAAAGCACAGGAACCCATTGATTGACATGGATGAGGAGTTATTGTAAATTGAACGTAGAATTGGGAACATTTTCTATATTCCCCATAGAGATTGTACACAGCGCCACCGCCACCGCCACCGCCACCACCCCTGACTTTCAAACTATAATAAATCATATCTCAGCCAAATAGTTACAGAAATACCTGATTTATTCACACGATGTAGCTAGATAAATAGGCTGAATGACACCTAAATCATAGCTCTACCCCATTTAGTTGTCGAGTTAATAGAGAGAGATGGATGATTCGTCACCAAAAATGCAACGCCACCACCCTTTTTGGGTGGTGAGTTCAAAACACATGGCCCTATTCTGTACCAGAGACTATATCACTATGGGACAAGTATCTCGGAGGCAAAGTCCCCCGTTTACTATGCTTAAATTGACGGATGATGATCTTAGAGGGGGCGCACTATCATGGTCGTAACAAACCAGACGACCTAAGACACGGTGGATTTTATCGGCTCAAAACATGATTTGTGGCACAGAAATAGTACATCAATGGTAAAAAAAAGCTGATTGTGATTTAGAGTAAAACTTATTTGCTTTGATGATAGCAGAATTTAGTTCTTATATGATACGAAACAAAATACGAATTTCAAATTGTGGATGGCTTCGTCTGACAGTGACAGAGGAGGGGCGTGGCTTTATTTGCATTTTATGAATATTGTAATCAGATCAGTTGGGAAGGACGCTGGATCGCGACGATCACATCGTGTGAGGTCATGAATAGTCATGAATGAATATTCATTCACAACGAATGATTGACAGTTTACGCTTAACTTCCGGATGATGAACTTATAGAGTGCGCTATACTGTGAAACAAAATCTCAACAATGGGCAGATAGGGTGTTACATCACCCTGTTCTGTACCACCTATAGGTAACTAATTAGAAACTCGCATGCAATTTGTAAGTATTGCTGTGTTATCAATGATCATGTCTATAGTGATTTGCAAATGCCAATTGTTAGGTAAAGAAATCAATCGGCTTATGTTTTTAAATCGATATTCTTGATACCGCAATGTTCTAACTTAAAAAACAACCTGCGCTTAATTTGTTTTCCTTCGACAGATGCATGATCTTCCATATTACCAAGTTAGAGCAAGTCGCAAATTAAAATAAAGAATCGATATCCATTTATCATTGTAGTCAACTTCGTAAACCCTCAAATCAATGTAATGAATTTAAAATATGCCGTTGAACGCGCTGAGAATGACTCTAAAATCTATCATTGTATTATATACAAAATGTGTCACCTATTTCGAAATAGGTCTGTAGTCTAATTTATGTCTAATTTATATGATACAGTTCTCTTGTGTTATGAAATGAGGGTTCCTATATTGAATTATCCAAAATTATCGCATTGCATCATGGGTAATACTTCCCGAAAAGGAGACAGAGAATTTATCACATAATAGATGAACCATGGACTTATTAGAACACACTTGCTCGGAGGCGGTCAGGGCGAGGTCGGGCTGAAAAGTAAAAATCGGGGTGGAGCTGATCATATCTACTTGGAAGAGGTAACACTTGTTAACGATTTAATTAAAATTCAAAGCATGATCTTTGACTGCAAGTATTCCCGACATGCCAAAAATGGGTACTAAAATAAGGGTGATTTGTGTTTATTTACGTGTAATCCAATGGGACATTTATTTAATGATGTGCCCCTTGTAAAACCCGTGTAACACATTTTTCCACAATTATAATTTCATATAAGAGGATAATCGCAGGTACTAAGGATTCAAGGATTTATCCAATACAGTTAAAGGTATATTATGTGATCTTTCAAGGGAACGCCCTCAACATCGACAAAAAAATTGAAAGGAGACTTTCTTGCAGATTTACATTTCTGATCATAAATCGTACATACATTCCAAGTTACAGGGCGATACGATTCTTAATTACTTCAAAATCATGGTTTTAGATTGAAAATAAACTGTCGTGATAGTCGTGACAGTTTATATTTTCACTCTAAATTCACTCTAAAACCTTGATTTTGAGGTAATTAGGAATCGTATCGCTCTATCACTTGGAATGTATGTACGATTTATGATCAGAAATGTAAATCTGCAAGAAAATCTACTTTCTAAAAAAAAATCATGAATTGAGGGCGCTCTCTGGAAAAGATCACATAATATGCCTTTAATTATTTTTTGGGAACAAATCATCATGCTGCAACCATTGTAATCCGACGATTGTCAAAGATTTGGAATACATGACAATGGGTTGTGTGTATATATTTTCCATGGATTGCAGACGAGTTCCGAAAATTATATTTCATAAACAAATCTTACACTAAATGTGTGCTTGGGTATAATCCTGTAAAATGAGAGGATTATATCACTTCGCTTCCAAGGTAAACCAGCAAATATTTCGATGATACGAGTGTACGCATCTACCTCTGCATCAGATGAGGATGATATTGAAGGCTTCTATGACGATTTACAACAAACCATAGATAACATCCCTAAAAGAGACATCCTTGTTATAACAGGAGATCTAAATGCCAAAGTTGGAGATAAAAGCACCAATAACAATGTAATGGGAAATAACGATCTAGGTGAACAAAAATGAGAGAGGAGAACGTCATGTTGATTTCTGTGACGAGAATGGGTTTGTGATCGTGAACACCCTCTTCAAGCAAATATCAAACTCTTGACAAAGAAACCGGTTCACAGACTCAATGTCTTGATGGATGTTGATGGTAAGATTCTTACGGAAGATTACGAAACAAAAGCCAAGTAGAAACAGTACTGCCAAAAGTTATATGCATCCCAAGAAAGTATTCAAGTTGAGGATAACACGCATCACAATGGCATGTCTGAGTCTGATATTCTGAATTGTCAAGTGGCTCAAGCTATGAAGAAATTAAAGAAGGGTAAATCACATGGAGCTAATAATATTCCTGCAGAACTCATAAAGGAAAGTGATAAGGAGGGCATTGATGTAATCCACAGACTACACTCTCAGAACAGGTATTAAAAAACCATGTATTAAAAGGTATACTACATTGGTTAAAAATTAAGCGTTGGTTAAACATTACTTTCAATACTGCGTTGGTGGTTAAAGAGTAAAAATATAATTCATTTTTAGTTTATTCAACGTTGGTTTAAGGCATCATAATTTTAACCAACAATAGGTCATAACAAGATTCCCGCTAAAGAATTTCAATGGCGGGAAAATATTTTGTGCATATCATCAAACCAATATTGGACCAATATTGGTTTTACATTGGCGCTCTTCAATTGGCATCATGTTGCCAACCAGTACTGGACCAATATTGGCGCTCTTCAATTGGCATCATGTTATGGGAACCAATATTGGTCCAATAATGTGCACAATATACCAGGGGCGGAAAATGACACAAAATTCTGACGTGGTCTAAAAATTGCGGCCGCTATTATAAGTTATCGCTTCTCTGCCTTTTGGCTAGGATCTTGTGCCTTGTCCTATGTCTTGTCCTATGCCCTGTCTTATGCCTTGTCCTGTGCCCTGTCCTGTCCCTTGTCCTGTGCTTGCCCTTTGCCAAAGTTGGTCCTGGCCACGGGTTGGCGTCAATATTGGGCCAATATTGTAATGTTGTCTGGGTTAAAGTTTAGCAAAAAAATAAAAGTTTAAGCAACATTTTTTAACCAACCACTGTTGGTTAAACATATTAACCAACAACTGATTAAACATTGTACCAACCACAGGTTAAAGTTTAACCAATAGCTGTTGGTTACGGTTTTAAAGATGTTAACCTTTGTTCTGAGAGTGTATGCACCAAGATTTGGAAAACAACAGAGTGGCCAACAGACTGGAAGAAAAGCAGTCTTCCTCCCTCTTCCAAAGAAAGGGGACACCAGAGAGTGTGCTAACAACCGCACGATATCCTTAATTTCCCATACTATCAAGGTTCTACTCCATATCATTGCAGAAAGGATCCGACAACATCTGGAGAAATGAGTTACCGGTTTCAGGAAAGGGCGAGGCACAAGAAATAAAATAGGCAATATGAGAAACCTGATGGAGAAGAACCTAGAATTTCAGCAACCTCTATTATCCTATGCTTCATTGACTACTCCAAGGCATTTGACTGCGTGCAACACTCAAAGCTATGGACTGTAATGCTAGAAATGGGTGTCTCCCCTCACATCACCGAGCTGTTTAAATCCCTCTACAAAGACCAAGAGACTACAGTAAGAACAGATAATGGCGACTGTGAGAGGTTCCACTCAATTGGGCAAGGCGTTCGTCGAGGATGTATCCTGTCACCCTACTTATTCAACATTTACGCAGAATACATCGTGCAGGCAGGCTTTTGATGGATTTGAAAGACAAGTTTCAGTGGGAGGTCGCACAATTGCCAATCTCCGATATGCTGATGATACCACCCTGATAACGAGCACTGACGATGAACTTCAAGATCTAATATACAGAGTGAAAGCAGCCAGTGAGAAGTTTGGGCTCTTCCTGAATGTTAAGAAGACCAATGTCATGATATGTGGAGATAGCAGCAACCAACAAGTGAGAGTCGATAACAATAAAGTAGATTGTGTTGACACCTTAAATTTCCTTGGATGACTCATTCTTAAAGATGGTGGAAGCTCGGGGAGATAAAAAGGCGACTGGCCGGCCATGGCTAAAACATCAGCAAATGCGCTATCAACCATTTGGAAGGATACAGGAATCACAAAGGCCACAAAAGTACGCATAATAAAGGCATTATTCTTTCCGGTTACTACATATGGTCGATATGGAGCTGAAACCTGGTCTGTGGGAATTGCGGATTCAAAGAAAATATCAGCTTTCGACGAAATGTGGTGTTGGCGCAAGAGATGTTAGGAATATCATGGAAGGAATATAAGACCAATGAATTTGTCAGAAGCCAGATTGGGGACCAAGCTTCTCTAAGCTCATGTGCAACATGATGCAATTCTTTGGACACATTGCTAGACGAGAAGGTGACAATCTAGAAAAGGTGTTAACTCAAGGAGCTGTCGAAGGAACTCGTAAACGTGGCAGACCAAAACTCCGCTGGAACGGTGGCATTAAGGAAGCAACAGGTTTATCTCTTATCTCTGCACATCGCATGTCACAAAATAGACGATGGCGCTCCATCATCAATAGGGTCACAAAAAATCAGCCATGATTCATAGAACGACGACGATCTATGGGATTTCTTTTATGTGTATTGTAAATGTAGCTTTTATTATAACTAGCGGGACGCCCGTCTTTCGGACGGGCTCTCCCGATAGGGAGTAGGGCCTACCAGATAGAACACCAACAAATTTTCCAACACATAAGTGTTGGAAAGGAATAGAACAATATTAAAAACAATTTTGTTTTAATTCAAAAGTTTTCAAATTTCAATTAAAAGACCCCCCGCCCGCCCACGCCCCGTTGCATATTTGAACTCCAAGGCCTAAACCTTAACCATCTCCCGTACCCCAACCGTCACCATCCCGCCCCCGTCCCGGTAACGGATCAAAAGTCAGTCTGACTGTCCGGTCATGATATGATACGTTAGTTGATGAGTAATTTACAATAGTTATTAGCCTCAGCCACGGGATCCGATTCCCGAAATAGACAAATAGTCAATCATGAACAAAGTACAATAGTTTTGACTTCATTGCTGAAATTTGACTGACTTAGTTCATACTTGTAAGATAGATAAAGCGGAATGGAAATTCAACCATAGAAAATTGTACCACCAAATGATATATTAAACCAATATTGATACTATCCACTTTGTTCTTATTTTTGTTGGAATTTCCAATTGTTGCTCTGGATATCCTTAAAATTTAGTTTATTTCCCCCCTCAAATTCTTAAATCTTGCCAATTAATTTGCTATTCGCCTTAGCAACCGCGAAAGCTGCGAACCGCACAATTCAAATTAGATACAAAATGATTCCACGTCTGTTTCAAACGAACAGCTTCAAACAAATTAGAGACAAGGGAAATAAGAATATCGATTCAAGGGCGATTGACTTCTTTCAAACAATTGGCCTTTACAGATTACTGTGTGTCCATTTTTTAATTTTTTTTACAAGTTTATTCTTATTTATTCTATGATACACAATAAATTTATACAATAACATCAATATTTACAAAATAATATAATATAATAATAGCAAGTATGTACAATGTGGCAATCGATTAAAAACGACATAATTGATATACATGATGACATAGTAATTACAGAGAAATCAGTCTACGAAGACAGAGTTCTTTTTCAAATAGGAATAACAGATTTGGGTGGTTGCCGTATCTAAACTTGCTTATGCATAGTTTCCCAACGGCGATGATGATAAATCGTGATGGTATTATTGTGATAGTTCAATATAACAATTTCAGTGGTCAATACAAAGCATGCTGATAATTTACGCGAAATAACTTGACTAGCGTAAGACCATAGCTGTTTAACTAGATTACAATTGAAAAAGAAATGGTCGATATAGTCAATCACGTTGCATGTGTGACAAATATTATTCTCTACCTTACCCATCTTACATAGAAGTACTTTGGTTGGATAAATATTGTGGAGGATTTTCCAATTTAATGAGATCAACCTCGCTTCATCCAATTGAATGAGTAATTGGGAATCTAAGTGGCCAGAAATTTGTACACAGAGGAGGAACATACAAATTGTGAATCATGGCTTTCCTAAAACCTTTGTTTGTACAGGTATCAATAGGGACTGAATTAAAAAATAAACATATTCTCCGTTGTTGTCGGGAGTTGTGGCATTAACGCAAGGAGTCTTTGTTAATTTCTAATCAATGGGAAGCGCATTGCGGAGAGCGTAATACTGCAAAATTACGGCACCCTTATCCTTTAGACGATTGCGGAAGTGGTTAATGGAATAGAAAGAACCATCATCGTCAAATAGGTCACCCACAAAAATAATTCCCGACTTAATCCAGTCTATGAAGAATAGTGTGTTATTTTTCAATTGGATAACATCATTATTCCATATAACTTGATTAAGACATGATGCAATATCATCTTTGATTATAACTTGCTTAGTGTCGAACCAGATTTTAAATAGCTTATAGGGTCATGTGTTTTAAGCTCGCCTCCTTTCGCGTTACACACGGATTTTGGCTTTCGCGACATGATTTTAACTTTACACATTTATATTTGCTTGTATACCCCCCTGAGGTAGTAAAAGTATACATTTTCTGAAGGGAAATTGCAATGAGGAAACCAAATATGCCATTAAAATTACAGTACGACCAAGAACTAAAATGGTATGATCGAAAATGTTCGGAAAATATCAGAGTTTTTTAATTTTTAATTTGAGATCCATATATTTGTTATACCTACCCCTATCATTATTTTTTTTACATATTTGAATTCCTCATGAAATTACCCATTATATGATATATAAATGTCAAAGTTACTACGTCGGTATGGTAATTATACCGGCTAGTGAATATCTCCAATTTTTATTTTATATATTTTTAGAATTATCAGAAATATTTGTTTAAGGATGAACCCTTCCCTGATATAAACTGCATTTCTGAATTCCTCTAGTTACAAGCTTTCCAAAAATGTATACTTTTGCTATCATAGGTTGAAAACTTTTTCTGTTATAGTCATTTTTGTAAATCCGGTAAATTGAGGCTAATTATTCATGTTGACTGTGTAGCGAATAGGAAGAAAGCTGATGATCATTGTCTTATCCATAATTAATTAGTAGTTAATAATAGTTGACAAGTCTGTTGAACCACATATTTAAAGACTACTAAATATCCTTTGAAATGGAACCAAAATTGTCTTTGTAACATTAGGGGATTAGTTATTGTAAAAAGAACAAAGCATGGGATTATCCCCATTGAGTTTGTACATGCGGCACCCCTTCCAGCGGCACCCCTTCCAGCGGCACCCCTTCCAGCACCACCCCTGGTCCCCAAACATCAAACAGCTGTACCACCCTTTCGTATTAGCTATACCAATGCCATTTGGCAGGCAGATAGCTTGTTATTAGGGCTTTAAAACGATACCAAATTTGTTGAGATAGCTTTTGTGGTTTTAAAAATATTTGAGGAAAATGACAGCATGAAGCTAAAAAATGTAACGGCACCACCCTATTGGGAGGCGAGTTCATAACGCGGGACCATAGTAAAAAGAAGGTAATCTCTTTAACATAATATGACACATGTTGTTAAGCTGCTTAAATGTACAGTTACAATTAAAAATATTCATACCAATACCCAACTTGTTTATATAGTACAATGGGATATTTTTCCAACATGCAATATCTGAGTCGTTAAGTTTCTTAATCCATGACAGCTTTAGTGAATCGAAAAATAGTTTGGTGTGAAACATGTTTATACCACCTTTATCGTAATCTGCAATCACTGTGTTACGTTTGACTGCTTCTTCTCTGCCCCAAATAAATTTGAAGAACATGTTATTGAGTTTCATAATAATTTTATCAGGGATATCCATGACAGAGGCAATGTATGACAATTGTGATGCTAACAGTGTTTTAACAATCAAATTTCTACCTGTCATTGAGATGCCACGCATTTTCCAAGCACGTATAGAGCGTTCAATATTTTCCATCTTGCCAATCCAATTACATTCGAGATTATCAATGGAAGTGCTTGGTGAGAAGGTGACACCTAGGATTGTTATTGTGTTGTTTGGAGCTAGTTTCCATTTGACATCACCAACACAGTAATCGTTATCTTTCAAAGATCCGATCCATAGTGCATCACTTTTATTTTTATTTATTGCAAGCCCTGATAGTTTAGTGAATTTATCAAAGATAGACATCACGTTTTTAAGACAATTGGGTGTTTTAACAAAAATAGTTGTATCGTCGGCAAAGGTGGAAATACGGACCTCGTGTCTATTATAGTTGTCAAGTGGCAGGGCAATGCCATGTATTTGATTTGACTGACGAATTTTATAAGCAAGCAGTTCTACCCCAAGTACGAACATCAAACTTGCAATCGGACAACCTTGACGAACACCACGGTCCACTTTGAACGGATTCGAAATATGACCATTGTTAATGATACAGTTTGTGCTATTATTTAAGATAACAGAAACCCATTTCTGAAACATATCGCCAAAATTTAGCTTTCTTATGGCATATAGAATAAAGTCACGTTCAATGGTATCGAACGCCTTTTTAAAATCAATGCATATCATGATACCAGGTATATTTTGATTATCTACATATCTTAGTACATCTTCAATAAGACGGATATTACCTTGGATATTTCTACCCTTTACAAATCCGTTTTGGTCAGAGTCAACTAACTTGAGAAGAATGTTTTGCACACGCGCGGCGAGAGCTTTAGTGGCAATTTTGTAATCGATATTCAGTAAGGCGATTGGGCGATAATTATTGTGTGAGTCGCGTGGTAGGGATTTACCTTTATGTACTAAAGAAATAATACCACGATTTTGACAGGTAGTGAATGAGCCAGAATTAAACGCATCAACAACTAATTGACTTATTTTTGGCCAGAATTTACGGTAGAATTCAGCTGTTAGACCGTCGTATCCAGGGCTTTTATTATTTGCCATTGGTCACAGGTCACTAATAGGTATCAAATAAGGTGGGATCGTTTCAAAAAAACCTTAAAATCGTGATACGTGTCTCTATTTTAAATAGAAGTTGTCAAAAAAACATAACATTTTTGGTATCATATTAAAGACATGCGGCACCCCTTCCAGCGGCACCCCTTCCAGCGGCACCCCTTCCAGCACCACCCCTGGTCCCCAAACATCAAACAGCTGTACCACCCTTTCGTATTAGCTATACCAATGCCATTTGGCAGGCAGATAGCTTGTTATTAGGGCTTTAAAACGATACCAAATTTGTTGAGATAGCTTTTGTGGTTTTAAAAATATTTGAGGAAAATGACAGCATGAAGCTAAATAATGTAACGGCACCACCCTATTGGGAGGCGAGTTCATAACGCGGGACCATAGTAAAAAGAAGGTAATCTCTTTAACATAATATGACACATGTTGTTAAGCTGCTTAAATGTACAGTTACAATTAAAAATATTCATACCAATACCCAACTTGTTTATATAGTACAATGGGATATTTTTCCAACATGCAATATCTGAGTCGTTAAGTTTCTTAATCCATGACAGCTTTAGTGAATCGAAAAATAGTTTGGTGTGAAACATGTTTATACCACCTTTATCGTAATCTGCAATCACTGTGTTACGTTTGACTGCTTCTTCTCTGCCCCAAATAAATTTGAAGAACATGTTATTGAGTTTCATAATAATTTTATCAGGGATATCCATGACAGAGGCAATGTATGACAATTGTGATGCTAACAGTGTTTTAACAATCAAATTTCTACCTGTCATTGAGATGCCACGCATTTTCCAAGCACGTATAGAGCGTTCAATATTTTCCATCTTGCCAATCCAATTACATTCGAGATTATCAATGGAAGTGCTTGGTGAGAAGGTGACACCTAGGATTGTTATTGTGTTGTTTGGAGCTAGTTTCCATTTGACATCACCAACACAGTAATCGTTATCTTTCAAAGATCCGATCCATAGTGCATCACTTTTATTTTTATTTATTGCAAGCCCTGATAGTTTAGTGAATTTATCAAAGATAGACATCACGTTTTTAAGACAATTGGGTGTTTTAACAAAAATAGTTGTATCGTCGGCAAAGGTGGAAATACGGACCTCGTGTCTATTATAGTTGTCAAGTGGCAGGGCAATGCCATGTATTTGATTTGACTGACGAATTTTATAAGCAAGCAGTTCTACCCCAAGTACGAACATCAAACTTGCAATCGGACAACCTTGACGAACACCACGGTCCACTTTGAACGGATTCGAAATATGACCATTGTTAATGATACAGTTTGTGCTATTATTTAAGATAACAGAAACCCATTTCTGAAACATATCGCCAAAATTTAGCTTTCTTATGGCATATAGAATAAAGTCACGTTCAATGGTATCGAACGCCTTTTTAAAATCAATGCATATCATGATACCAGGTATATTTTGATTATCTACATATCTTAGTACATCTTCAATAAGACGGATATTACCTTGGATATTTCTACCCTTTACAAATCCGTTTTGGTCAGAGTCAACTAACTTGAGAAGAATGTTTTGCACACGCGCGGCGAGAGCTTTAGTGGCAATTTTGTAATCGATATTCAGTAAGGCGATTGGGCGATAATTATTGAGTGAGTCGCGTGGTAGGGATTTACCTTTATGTACTAAAGAAATAATACCACGATTTTGACAGGTAGTGAATGAGCCAGAATTAAACGCATCAACAACTAATTGACTTATTTTTGGCCAGAATTTACGGTAGAATTCAGCTGTTAGACCGTCGTATCCAGGGCTTTTATTATTTGCCATTGGTCACAGGTCACTAATAGGTATCAAATAAGGTGGGATCGTTTCAAAAAAACCTTAAAATCGTGATACGTGTCTCTATTTTAAATAGAAGTTGTCAAAAAAACATAACATTTTTGGTATCATATTAAAGACAATTTATCCAGCTACCGAATAAAAAAAAATTAAAGCCACATGTTTAGCAACAGTGAAGTTATCAATATAAACGTCGAGTGAGTCAAGGGTGGGACCGGTGGATGAGGAGCCGGTGGATGAGGCGCCCATATGTTTCTACACAAAATAGTGGAAAACTAGAACTTTTGAAATTGATGCCATTTTAAAATTATACATAGGAAAGTTTTCAAACTTCTCATATGTGTTAATAACATGTGCCTGCTACTACTTCTAATAATATTGAATTGTTATCTAGACATTCTCTACTAGAATATGATGTTCAATTCAGGGAGTGTTTTAATGTAAAAACACACAGTTTTATTCATTTTATTGATTAAACAATGGCCAAATCGCAGTCTCTCTATTTCATTTTTTTGGACCAGTTTGTGACTTCTGACCCATTGCGCTAAGTGCGTTAAAACATTCATCATTATTTAGAATACCTTCACAACTTTGACTATCATTCACACTCAGGTTGGGAAATACAGTGTCTTGAAAGAAATCATCTAACTCATTATCTGTAACTTTTACATTACTTTGATACAATTTAGAGAAATATTCAACCTCTTCTTTTAAAATTTCAGACTGATCAGTAGTCGTCTTCCCATTGGTACATTTGAGCAAATTGATACACTTTTTAGACATACGACTTTTTTCAAGATTCAAGAAATATTTGGAGCATTTCTCACCTTCTTCGACCCATTTTTCTTTCGATCGAATTTGTAAACCTTGCATATAGTGACAGTATACTATTTCATATTGCATCTTACAATTATGGTATTGTTTTTTGAGATCATGATCATCAGGATATTCAATGCACTTGTCATAGATCTTTTGAAGCTCACTCTCAATATTTTTCTGCCAAATGATCAGATCTTGGAGCCGACATGATTTTAATTTTCTCGATCGCATGACCAATAGTGTAAGGGGTAAACCAGTAATCAAGGGTGCACATAACTGGAGGACAGTTTTGCTTCCATGTGAATCTTTTCTTGTCACCGTTTCGTGATCTCCATATATCTGTCAGTTCAAAGTCGTCAAGCAAAGATCTGATCATATTAGCACAAGCAGGATTAGGGATAGTACCACCTATTTTATCAATGACTGGATTTCGTACGGTGTTAAAATCACCACCTAAAATTGTATGTCCCTCAATACTATGTGTTTCGATTAAGCCACGAAGATGTTCAAGGAATTTTTGTCTGTCAGACACATCATTTGGTGCATACACATTCCACAAGTTGTACTGGTTATCATTGACATATAACTTGATACCAGGTATTCTACCGTCATTATTAGAGTGTATAATTTTGGTATTTATGATCGATTGGAATTCATTTGATATGCCAATCAATAGACCTTTTGAATGGTTTGAATGGCCATTACTACTGTAAAATATACCACACCGTACTCTTTGTTCCATAATTCAATATCTTTTTGACAACAATATACTTCTTGTAAAAAACAAATATCTCATTTCTGGCTATTTAACCAATGAAATACATTTTTACGTTTGTTCTGATTCCGTATTCCACGGACATTGTATGTAATTAAATTGAACATTTATATATAAAAGTTAATTGATTAAAACAAAAGGTTCATACGGTCCATGCACTAGTGTACAGGAGGCTTTGTGACTTGTTGCAATCTGCACAGAGGGAACAGTTCTTTCACCTTTACCTTCAGGGCGAGGTGCGTCAGCATGAGCTGCGTGTTCGCGACGATCGCGTTTGTCTGGATTGGCATGTTCATTGACAGGCGATATATGTTTCCTTTTTGTGGTTGCCCTTGCTGTAAAGTCTTTGAGAGATGATTGTTTAGATTTGGTTGAGATTGGGGTTGATTGCGAAGTCTGTGGTTGGGGGGTAGACTTGCTTGCCTTATGCTTCTTCTTAGAGTTTTTCTTTGCTGGTTTTGGAACTTCAGGAGCATTTTGGCTTGTTTCTTCTACCTCGTCAAAATTTAACAATGTGTTATTGTGTGTCCATGGTGTATTAATGGGGGCTAGGGCTGCAAAAAAAAAAATCAATAAACGAACACTGAGCATGTATTATATAATAATACATTATATTAAACACTTTTGTGTGAATATATCCTAGTTTACTATGCCAGTATCAAAATGATCATTGGACCAATTGGATGTTAGACCAACTAACATTTAGCCCAACTGGTTCAGACCAATGGACGCACGTCACATGAGGTTGAGCTCGTGTAAAGTACGCGAGCTCAAGGGTGCACACCACTATTACAGTTAAACTCCACAGCTTCTGTCGATCGCGATCACGAATGTAGTTCCTAAATAACGGAAAGAATGGTTAATTTGACATGATATGTCATTCAAAATGATTGAATTTGGTCTACATTTGTTCACTGAAGTGTACCTGAGATAATTCGAATGAAAAGAGTATACACTGTTTTATTTGAAAATATTGGCAGACGGATACACATTGATCACAACGAGCTACAAGGTGTAATTTCGTGTTAAAAAATACTACTCCGTATAAAGGGGGAAATATAGACAAATGTAATCGGTCACCCCCATCTGAGTTTTTGACCCAGGTAAGATATATGTGTGTTAATAAATATTCCAAGATTTTATTGAATGACTCGCAAGGTAATTCAAGATATTGCCGTTTCCCCGAGGCATCTTTCCCATAGAAAGACACGTTAGCGCGTAACTAGTGGTATGCACCCTCAACCTCACCCCAAAACGGTGCAACGGTCATCCGTGGTGTGCACGAAGTACGTAATCTCGACCTCACGGCTCTGATTGGTTGATGCTCAAATGTGAGAACTGAAAAAACCCTCACGCACCATCACGCCCCACTGCGTCGGTGTTTACGGCGCAGCGGGACCAAGGCGTTGGTGGTTACGGCGCAGCGTAATGATCGTTAAAAAGGCTTCAGTTTAAATCTGACCAATCAGGTGCTTTGGTGTTGTTGGTTGGCGGTATTTTGTGAGTTTTCAAACATGCGTGCGCAGCCTGATCGAAGTGCGCCCACGTATGTCGAACTGTGGCCAGAAGATTATGTGCCGACGGTAGGTCCATTGGGTTTATAATATGGGAGAGGAAATTCAAATCGAAAATTGAAGCCTCCTATAGGCCTATATGGGCATGTGGGCGTGAGTACGCGCGATGTAACTTGAAATGAGGCTCTATCTTGACAACGCTATGATTGACAGCACGAAAGTCCTTATAAGGGACATTGAGACGCGCAATGTAACTCTTAGAATGGGGGCGCGCAATGTTACTCTTAGAATGGAGGCTTCAATCTCGGCAATGGGAGTATGTGTACAGTGGGACCGGTCTGATCATATCATACCAAATGGCACGTGTTTATCAATCCGATAGAATCCGAAAAAGCTCGTGTCCTGGATAGTAATTATAGTATGAACATGCCCTAATGTAGGGACATAGCCAATCATTAAAAAATAGAAGATGGGGTGACTGCAATGTTTATCAACAAACGCAACGGTCGAAGGGACTGGGCTGTCGATACATGCTTGAGGGAACAGCATATGACCACAACACTGTCTATTATGCCTTATTGCCCTTTATAATGCTTTGAGGCCAGTTTTAAAAGCACGGGTCCTAAACAAAACAGGATGCGCGCGCAAACCACCGGGCAAAGAACAATGGCAACCAGGGGCGGACTGGGACCTGAAAGCGGCCGTGGCAAAATTATTAAAGCGGCCCTTTGACCATGTCAGGCAGACGTATGTCGTCCCGGTAGTAAATTTTCGTAAAAGGTTGCCCCAATTTTTTCCCAGTCAGTCACCTCGTGAATTTCACGTAAGTGTGTGGGGGGGGGGGGGGGGGGGGGGGGGGGGGACGGTCAAAAAAATTCGCACGGTCACAAAATTTCGCACAGTCACACATTTTCGCACGGTCACAACATTTGAGTAACCGGCCCTGAGAGGCCCAAAACCAAGCGGCCCATGTGGCGATCGCCACAACGCCACAGTGGCCAGTCCACCCCTGATGGCAACTGCCGACCAAATGCTGGTGTGACGTCACCTGTGATTCCATATTACATGGTGTTATGTAGCATTAGGCGCACGGTAAAGATCTACCCTGAAACTAGCTGAACTCACTTTATATTTTATGTGAATGAAATGATGTCATATTGAAGAAAAACATCTTAGTTTTCTTGTTATCCTGAAAATATGAGAGCAACCCATCAGATAGGAGTAATAAGGTAATATTGTGCACAGATATTACGGTTCCGTTAACATGTTTAATTATTTTTAATCAGGGCCTAATTAATGATGCAAATGGAAATTAGCCAAAAAGCCAACAACGTTTTTAGCTCTACAAGTGTACTACCCATGTACCAAGTCACACCATCAAAGCTTATCTCATCTATCCACAAGTCACATCATTATAGCTCATCTCATCTATGCACAAACTTTACTTTGCATATTTTGAGGATTCATAATAAGATATAATTAGGAAATTACCTGGCCACTGGAATTGAAAGAAAAAAACCCAGAATATTACCTGGCCACTGGAATTGAAAAAAGACAGAATATAAAAAGAAAGTTGTTGCCAGATATGTTGGTTTCATGCCCCTCTGACCTAACATATCTCAGTAACCATGGTAACCGAATGTCCGATTGAAATAAAAAAATAAGTTCCAGAAGTCAAAAAATTTCACTTACCGTTTACAAGTAGGCCTACTACATCATGCATGTGCGTTTGTTAATCATAATGGAGACATAACACATCACGCACGTGGCAAAATAAAAAGTACAGACATGAATTATTATGTTATATTCATATGTAAATAAGAGGAATTGCAAGCAAAAATTCATCTTTAAAATGAATGTTTTAAAATTTCGATATAAGACGAGGTTTAAATTCCAAATCCAATGTTATTTCATTGTTTGGACACTTATGATTGTGTATGTTATTATAGAAACCGTCTACACACTTTGAAAGTGGTTCTATCACCAAGAGAATGGATCTATGATAGGTCATCTATAAAATAATATAAAAAACCACCATCCCCCCCCCCCATAAAAAACATTTTAACCCCAAATATGAGTCTAACATTTTCCGTCACCCACCCATCCACCCACTCACATACCACCCACTCACCCATACAAAGGCCACCAACCCACCACCCACGCACCATCACCCAACAATTGCAAACGGGTACCAGAGCAGAGTAGACAACAGCATTGTAATCGCGATACCAAAGTAGTGGATCTGAACGGGTTGGGTTACGAAGTGGTCCAGTGAGTTGGACAGCGCCAAAATCATAAAATATAGTACCATAACTCTCTTGCATATCACCCGAGGAACTGAACCCTGATAACGTCTACTTTCTCACTTGAATAACACATACTCAGTTCAACTACTACGTATTAACATAATTGCGACTGTAAATCGAGAATAAAGGTCATAGATCGTACTTATCAACTAGCAACAGGAAAGTATTGACTGGTCTGTACTCAAGCTTGAATAGGTATATTATTTGCTACACAATAATTTGTTTGTGTACTTCCGCAATCATGGCATATCATAATAAGGTAAGAATAACAGCTATTCACTAATTAAGTATAGAAGCAGGCGCCTGACACTCTATTGTTCGAATCGCCGAAAGCATAGACGGACATGAATATACAATGAATAATCATATCAATGAATATACGTCATTTGTGACGTCGAAAATGAAAAGTACCAGACCATAGTGGACACGAACGGCCGTAATCTTTGAATCTCCGTTGATTTCAATGTTATGTCGGAGTGTTTTACCTAATTTCATACTGACACGACCTGAGTGATAATCAAACGGTCCCCGAACGATGCCCTGGCGCTGTTGAAGTCAGAAATATCATCGTTCCCTACAGGCCAAGCGTTCCCACATCGAATTTCACCTAGAATATTCGTCACACGAACCTATGTCCGCCATCGTCTGAATATCGAAAAGGCCCTCTGGAGAGTCAAGGGGACGACATTTTTTTCTACGCATGCGTCCGATCGCTTTGGATTTGTCCACTAAAATGTTGGACAAATGCCTAATGAGTATGTGCTGCATGGCAAGTGACACAACTTCTTGTAATGCGCTAATCAACCGTAGATCTAACCCCCCGGGCTCCGGCCAGTTTGGGGTGGAAAAGCCCAATCAGGAAAAGTTCACGGAAAAGATTCAGGCGTTGACGGTTCAATGGTATATCACAGATAGGCAAAGTGGGTATATCCAGTGACAGTTGTATATCCCCTTGGTATATAATATTTAATTTGACTAAAGCAGCCGACAATGCACTGTGATTGATGATAACATCCAGAAGTGGTTTGATGTGATAATAATGCCGCCATGAGGATCGAGCCGTGTAGCGAGGGGCCACGCCGAACTATGATCGAGAGTGACCAATAACGCGCCGCAATGCGGACCACTGGCGCGCGGCGGGCCGGCACATCCAACATGCGCGAATCAGTGGCATAGCCAGCTTTAAACAGGGCCATAGGGAGGGGGAGGGGGTGGACTTATCAGACAGTAAAAAGTCCGAGTTGTATACCGACGAAAGGCATGATGTACAGTCAATAAAAAAAGTATGTGGTAGTGCCCACATGTTGTGGCGAATATAGGGCCTACACTTACTTGCAACAGAGTGACGTGGAATCCGGGGGCCGACTATACGACCGTAACAGAGCGACAGTAGAATCCGGTGTTTATTTTTTTTTAAATTGAGTGAGGTATAAATAATAAATAGCTAGAAAATAAATACAAACAACAAAAATCTCCCAGAATTTGGGAACATTTTCATCTTCTTAATGACGAATAAAGATAAAGAAGTCCGAGAAACACAGTTATTTCCCTGCTTTGTTTATATAATTAGCGGCCAATGTTTTTAAATATACACGCTCGTTTACAAACAACCTGTATGCCTAACACGAAGTGCACGACATTTTCCCGACCAAGACTAGTATTAATGAACGGCCGCCAAATAATACTAGTTTTGCGCAACCCAAGCCATCCAAAAATAGTAGTTTTGAGAAAGATACTAGTTTTGCGCAACCAAAAGTAGTATCTTTCGCAAAACTACTAGTTTTGGATGGTATTTTTCGCCCAAAAATAGTAGTTTTACGAAAGATACTACTTTTGGGCGCAGCACCGGTTCTGAGCAATGAGCCCCCGCTCTAGCCCGCCCGGCCTGTGGGCCTAAATGAGACACCGTGCAGCATAAAGTATTATGAGAAAATGTGTACATATCTCCTAAGATTCTGGAGATTCGGAGTCTACCATCGGACCGGGCTTTCAGTTGACCTACGCATAGGAGCATCGTCGAAGCGAGAATGTCCCCTGTAACCTTTTTCAAGATCTTTGGCACTGAAATTAAAATGTTGGTTCATTATATAGGGAATCCACTTTACTCATACGTGCCCGTAATCACCCTTCAAAGGTGCAAGACTTGATCGCGTCTATCAATAGTTGTCTGATTGCCTTTCCACATAATATATTTCGACATGAATATTGCGTCTCCCAATTCGTTTATTAAAGCTAGCTAAATTTGGTAAGCTTTGGTACAAGAACTAACTTTCTTGAAATGAAGTTGTACCAAAGATCTTCTAGAAATTCATCGGTTGTACAGATTTAAAAAAATGGTAATCATGGTAGATTAAACATTGGTATAAACGGTCTCCTTTCTCATGTTGTACGATTGTCTATGGCCTGTTTTGGAAATGTGTTTGCTTTGTGTATCCAAATAGCTTACAGTTGTATATTAGCCTAGCTATCAAGCTATAAAAATGACATATCTGAATGTATTTTAAACAAAGTGTGCAAAGGAGAAATGGTTGGGCACACTGGTAAAATGGTTTTACAACAAGTGTTGCTATCATTATCAAAGTGAACTCAACTTCAATTATTTATCGAGCAATAATATATTGTTTTACGCATTTTAATTTGTTTAGATTATAAAGTTAAATAAATCCAGCGATAAATGATAGATAGAAAAATAGATTTAAAAAAAAAATAGAAAAAAACTATTAAAGCATTGGCGGCCTTTATAAATTATAAAAATTGACATAAAAATGATGTTACATACATCCACAATCAAGTTTAATTTGTTTTTTTAAAAAACAAAAAAATAGAAAACAACAACGAACACACGGAGATTCGAACCCGTGATTGCCGATTGCAAACGATATGGCCAACGTATGCACGCCACAGAGATCGACGAGTGTAATTGTGTCAGTTTTATTATTTAACCATTGATTCTTTTATTTATAACGAACGGATTTTTAGACATTTTAAACCATATTTATATGTTACTCTCGCACAAAATGTGTTTGTAATGTGATTATACTCCTTATTTTGGAAAGAATGGTAAAAACGTTGAAATTTCGGACACAATAAATGGCATCTTGTATACTGTTTATACGGTCGCTCGACTGAACGTTGTGTGACCTGTTGCATTGCATTATTCATGTTACGATCTGTTTATGTATGCTTTTGTTATACTTCTCAATCGCTCATCGCCAACTCTGTACAAGAAACTTCATGCGCTGTCCCAAACGGTGTCGTTAGAGAACAATAGAAAAGTCCCTTCGACTCTCCAGAGGGCGTTATCTGCGACCTTTGACTGGGTTCACGGGGTTAATCATATTAATGAGCAAATATGCAAATGAGCTAAGTGTCCCCTCCTATTATATATACTCCTTGATAGAAGTCCAAAAAGTGTAGACTTGCTGCAAGTCCTTGTGTAGATACCGTTTACATACAGATAATCTTCCAATATTATATCTTCCCGCATCTGTATATAGACACACGGGTAAGTAACTAAAGTACATTTACAATCATTCAATTAACTGGTTTTTCTAATTTGGGCCTATTGCATTTTATTCTAATTGTAGAATGAGGCTTATTGAAAGTAGGTGACCCGAATAAAATCCTCCTTCAGAATTGAGAATTTGGTATCAGATGAAAGCCCACTTGTTTTTTTTGTTATGTCCCTACCAAATTAAAGATCCGAGAAATGTGTCCTTTAGATGCTACATGTGAAACAGTGAAGTGATGAATTACCTTCGAAACTGGTTTGCCACTCAATATATCATGTTTTTATGATGCGCCTTCATGCAGAGGAGAAAATGCCATGACAAAGTGTTATACCTCTGACCCCAACATTTCGTAATACATACATACATACATACATACATACACACATTTATATAGCGCTCCTTCATAAAGATCGCAGCGCTTTTTACAACTAGAAACATCTTAACTACAGCATAAATACAACATAAATTACACAAGGTACACAGTCCAGCAATATTAAAAATAACAACTGAAGAGGTGAGTTTTGAGGCTCTTTTTGAATGTAGATAATGAGGTGCTTTCCCTGATGTTAGTGGGTAAAGTGTTCCAGATATGGGGAGCTTTTTGCACGAAGGACCTGTCATCCGATGATTTCAATGTTTAGTAAGAGTTATGTTCGGTGAGCCGGGTAACATCAGAAGCCGACCTGAGACCGGTGCGTGTTGGGCGGTAGAGAGAGATACAGGATGTTAAGTAGTCTGGATACAGGCTGTATCAAAATGATTTGTACTCTGATATGTTCCATTTTCAAAAAAGCATTAAAAATATAAAATCTCTGATAAATACAATATTTTGGATTTTAATAAATAGGGAATTATGTAAACTTATTGATCTGATAATCTGAAGATAATTGGCTGTTGTTTCTGACCGCTATTGTCATTCAAATGAAGATCGACGTAATCATGGTTTTACTCGCAGCAACGCAAATTGAATAGGTTCACTGCACAAACTCTTTATAAGTAGTGAATATATGAGTGCAGTCAGCATGGTCAGGAGGAACTTTGAATTGTGCGCTTCAGATCTAACGTTTCGATGAAAATGATAAAAACACCAATATTCCTTTAAAAGCTTGTAAATTCTGGAAAAAAATGTTCGATTGTCGTAAATCAAAATTCTTAGAGAAGATGAAACTTCAATAATTTTGCATATAGAAGCAAAATGGTCTAAATGGTTCGTAACATATCAAAACAAAATCTGAAAAACTGATCAGACCACGGTACAAATCTTTTTGATACAGCCTGTATTAGGTCGAAATTACACCTTTTTGAGCCTATATTCCGCGATGAGACTACCATTTTCTAGGCGAGTTTACGCCATTTGATTGATTTTTAGGCGTGATAACTTTTACGTCAAGTATAAGCCTTGTAGTATGTATTATTATAGCGAATGTTGTTATCATTATCTTAAAGCTAAGAGACTTATTTTATGGTTGAAAATCGGCAAAATATGAATTTTTTTCTCACTCTTGTAAGTACACTGTTACCAAATATAACCAGTGACTTTGGCTAATGTTTTTGTGCATCATTACATGACATTGACTCTATATTTTTTCTACCCAGTCACACATCCGACAACAGCCTCTGGTAAGTAATACTAATATACCGGTGTTTCTAATGGTTTCGTTTTTGGACTCACTTTAGGCCAAACAAATTAAATACTTTGTCTCATCAACCTTTGGCTAAAAAGCTATGTGCTATGTTTTATGTGATTATAATTATTTGTTTTTATATAAAAATCCAAATATAGTCCATAGCTTTGCTTTTGTCTTTTTAGTTAAAGTAATTAGATATGATCAATGCACATTGTATGCTTGTGTTTTCTTTATCTGTTAACTTCACAAAGTATAGTTGAATGTGTGGTCTCAGTCACAAGGTTGACGAGTATCATCGAAACTTACTAGTTTATTTAATTTTAAATCGAAAAGAAAGAAAGAAAATCAAAAAAAAAAAAAACCCGCGCGAAATCTCATTTCAAAAGCAATGCGTGCTAGCTGCTGAGCCAAAGTATTCAATTGTTTTGGCCTCAGAGTTAGTAAACTGTGCGTGAACTGCAGTACAGTACACGTAAGGCCAATTTTAAGAAAAAGTATTTTCTCGTCACCTCTCTCAATCTTTTCAGGAATTCTTTAATATTCATTTTTTTTCTTCTTTATTTCTTCCATAACATTTTTGTTAAAATATTGAGGGGTGACATTATCTGTTTGGGCAATTATAGATATACGGTATTTAAAGCAAATTCTATACGGTATTTTTATCCCTTTCCCTTCTCTTTCTCCCTCTCCTTCCCCTTTCCCTTCTCTTTCTCCCTCTCCTCCCCCTTTCTCTTCTCTTTCTCCCTCTCCTTCCCCTTTCCCTTCTCTTTCTCCCTCTCCTCCCCCTTTCTCTTCTCTTTCTCCCTCTCATTCCCCTTTCCCTTCCCTTTCTCCCTCTCCTCCCCCTTTCTCTTCTCTTTCCCCCTCTCCTTCCCCTTCTCTCTCTCTTTTCTCCCCTTCTTCTCGTCCCCATTTTCCCGCTTCTCCGTCCCCATCCCCCTGATGCCCCCCCACCGCTGGCTACGCTACTGGTTGCATGAAAATGTGCGCGTAGCGCGCATACATTTGTGTTTATCTCGGTAATGACCACCTTTTTCAACGATACTTTGTTGAAATTGTGGAAAGTTTCATTATGTACATAAGTTTCATTTGTCGCACAATTTGCAGTGGTCGGACCGGACGTTGCTTAAACCCTATCATGATCTAAGTTTCATTTTACGCCCCAAAATTAAAATGTCTTCTTCACTCTTTAAACTGTTAATGTTTCTAAAATAAAAGTTTACAAAATATTCGTGTGTAGTGGGATTTATTTTTTTGGTACACAAATTGTCTTTCTTCACCTCTTGCCTTTTTAAAACTGAACAATTCTGAACTAAATCGCGCGCAACGCGCAATTTATTTTAGTCCACCCAGTCGTTATACTATCCATTTGGCCAAACTTTTTTGACCCCCCTTTATGTACCAAAAGGTTTTTGCCCCCCCCCCCTTTTTGAGCAACTTCAAACCATTTTTGCCGGCCCCCCCCTCATTTTTCCCAGCCCCCTCCCCCACCCAAGTATTTCTGAACACTCCTTAATGACTTTTTAGTGAAAACGGGGGACTGATCACCATTAGCTCCAGTTAAATGAGCCATGCATAAATAGCTTGCATGCACGTATATAGTACGTCAATGTGAGTTAGTTTTTTTGGTATTCTAGATTTAAAAATTGATGAAAAATTCTTACAGGTTTGTGTACAAACATTTGAGATATTTTTGAGTCATTATTAGTTTATAGGGAAAACATTTATAACAATATTCAGAGATTTAAAAAAACAACTTTGATAATTTTAGATAATTTAAGAGTAAACTAAGCGTGACATAAATACTAACTCTAATTATAATTTGTTAGTATGCCCAGTCCAGTATAGGACATTCTGATGGTTTCCATTTATAATATGATAGTCATATAAACTGTTAAAAGTCCCTCCCAAATATTCTATTTTTAAGATGAATAAAGAGATCAATTATCAATATCTGAGAAAGGTGAACGACTAGAAACAATTTGTTGATTTTTAGATTCATTTGAGTAAAATATGAGGACATATTATTAATTTGTGCTATACATCTTTCATTGAAATTGCTATAGCTACTATTACACTTTAGAATATTTAATTTCAAATCATTCATATGAAATTCATGTAAAGGTATATTTTTCCAAGTTGCTATCGAGTCATTTGTAACCCGTTTAATCCACGAAACTTTCAGCGAGTTTAAGCAAGATGTACCATTTTCAATCCACCTTCAGTATAATCACTAATCATTGTTCTTCTTTTGACTTTTTCGATACTACCCCAAACGAATTTAAAGAAAGTGGAGTTGAGTTCATTGATAATCTTATCTGGTATCTCCAGTACACTTGAAATATAAGATAGCTGTGACGCCAATAAGCTTTTGACAATAATTATTTTGCCAACAATAGTCAAATCCCGTTGATTCCATATTTTAATAATATTTTTTATCATATTAACTTTTGAAAGCCAATTGTCCTCTATTTCACTAACTGGTTTTGTACTACTAAAATAAATGCCCAGAGATTTAACTACATTATCAGGATATAATTTCCATTTCATATTACATAATTTCTTTTGACTTTGTCTACATGATCCAATCCACATACCTTCTGTTTTTGTTACATTTAGTTTCAGCCCAGAGAATAAAGAGAAACTCTTTAAAATATCCAATACTTCCTTTACATCTCTTTTGTTGTTAACAAAAATTGTGATGTCATCTGCATATAGCGATATTCGGAGCAAACTTAATAGTGAAGTCATGGATTCTATTAATTAATTAATTTTGGATGTGTAATCCAAATAGTCAAATACCGTAGTCGGCAGATGTGTACATGTAGTCTACAAATGTATGTAGCAGTCGGCAAAATAAAGGAAAATGATATAGAGAAATTTGATGAAAACTCTCATCCATTATTTGTTGACTGTGATTATTTGTTGACTGCAATTTGTTTATGGCCAGGTGGCCCCCACTCACAATATCCTGCGCACGCCACTGAGCAGACGACAAAACAGCGCAACCAAGAATATGAGTACGGTCAAGTTAAACTTAAAAGAAGCTTCAGATCGGCAAGTTGAATCGCACACCCCTGGTGCAGTCCACTCGAACGTCTCTTATCAGAGCCAACCACCTGTCTCCCATATTAAAGGATTTTGCGCTAGGTTAATTCCGTACTGTCGACGTCGTAAGAATAAACCACTTCATAATCATATTGAACCAAATTATTATTATTACTATGTTATCAAAACAGAGTTCGAAAACATGAGATTCTCAATCAGAAAAACATTGGAGGAAGCCCACCCGATGCTTCGTAGAGATCTCCGTGTGAGTGAAGATTTTCTTATTAAACTCGTCAGTGTTGATGTCCTTGATGATGAGGAGCGAGAACAAATCTCCCAGCTAACGACTAGCTATGCTAAAGTGGATAAACTAATCAATTCCCTGAAGCGAAAATCTCGTAAGATATATAATGCATTCATGGATATTATGCTTGAGGAAAATTCCGATCTGTACGAAGACATCATGGCGATACATGTCAAGTTTTTCTAAGGTAGGTTGATTTAACCATCGTCCTCCTGAGACGTTTTTATAACACTGTTAACTAAGGAAGGGGAGGGGGTTACCACTCCTACCGAGATGCAGAGTATGCTTATTTGGGTACCATGGTATAGTTAGAGGTCTCCTATTTCCATATATACCAAAACCACATCCCCCGCATGACGTCGCAATTACGTCACCAAACATGGCCGACCTCAAAATCCCGCCGTATTCGTCTGTACAGTGAAATATAGGCCAAAATTGAAAATATGGCCACAAAGGTTCCTTTGCTTATAAGTGAAGGAAATGATGTTTCTAACATATACTATTAGATTCCAGACCATAGTTTGACTTTGACGGTTTTACCCTAGGTGGTACCCTCAACCCCCATCCCCCTCCCCCTCCCCTAAAGAGGACGAGGGTTAAGGAAAAGCAAAGCAATTTTTTATTAAAAAAACTTGTTTTACGGGCCGAATCAAACCATATTTTTCAGATTCATAAAGAATTGTTTGCTCTTTCAAAAAATTGACATAATTGAACATAATTTGAAATTTAGAAAACGTTTCCACATTTTAAGAATCGTTCATCGTCCAAACACGATTCATTTCCATGATGCAATGGGACGATCCAGCGATATCCTTAACAAGTTGGTAATCGTGGTCGCTAGCGTCAAAAAATCGAACCAAGGTTTTTGAGGACATTTCTTTCTGTTTCACCACCACCCTTTAATATCTTTAACCTCAAATTTGAAAATGAATGAACGAGAGCGTAGCAAATTATATTCATTCTCGAGATGATTTTATGTCCCCGATCACGCAACTTGTAATGAATGATGTTTCACGCCTGAGACTTTATGTGACGATCGTTTCGAATGAGGTTGAATTCCGCACTCAAAATCCGGATCCAGATTAACATGTTTAAATAATGATAATCAGATTCAACGTAATGTTTCGCTGTTGAACACGTAGAATAGAAATCACCCGGGGGACCTTAAGAATATGAGATTACGGGGATGCGCCGCCAAATAGGGTCCCATTTTTTCACACTCTGGTAACTGGATGACCCTTTTTCCAAGCCATTTTTGGTAAATATATGGGTCTAAAATCCTGAATTTTGCTGTTTTTCGCCAAAATTGTAGCAAAATCTCTCAAATGTATAGGATAATTATGGGTTTCTGGTAAACATATGGGCCCATTTTCCCCCGAGAATTGGTGACTGTTTGGGTCAATTTTCATTTTGCTGGCGGCACATCCCTACTAAAAAAATATCCGAGTACCCCCCCCCCCCCCGGGAGAAATCTGCACTCGGTCGATAAAAGGAAGTAACTCCATTGTTTCCCAAAATATCTTTCGGTATAATAAAGGTTTAGCCCAGTTTAGTCTTCGCAACATTGAAAAGAAAATCCCGCTCAGTTTGCTTTCTCACATTTGTACACGCAAAGTATAGGATATCCATGAAAAATCATGACAAAAAGAAGCAATGCCCACAATTAGTAACCAATAATATTAAATATTACAGTGTAATCAAGTGTTCTTGTATTGAGATGCACAAAAAAATCTTTTTACATAGAATATCCGAAACGTCAGATATTTTATGTAATAAAATATTGTGCAATACTGTGTCAATACAAGAACACTTGACTGCACCAAAGAAGTTTAACGGTTTTCCCACAATGCATTGTGCGAATGCGATTGCCAGCCAACTGAAGTTTTTTCCACACGATGCATTTGTTGAGCTCTTAAGTTTTAGAAACAAGAAAAAGGAACACTTATAACCAAGTTATTCCTTGATGAAAACTAGAACCTAAGAGCTCCAGCGACGAACGCGCTATGAAGCTATAAGTGTGTGCATATGTATGGGAACTGAGACAAATTAGAGACTGGAATTAGGGCATTTCGCAAAAACGCAATGCATTGTGGCGGTCTCTTTAAAATCTTCTTTTTACATGCCATGAGATGCAACGTAGCATATCTTTTATTAACCAATTATATTGATTTGTCTCATTCAATTAATTACCAACATGACCAATTGATGATTAAGTTGATTAAGTATGGGTTATTTATTTATCGAAACAAATATTTCAACCAAATAATAATACATTTCACAGATACATCAAGGAAAATTCAGTTTTTGCCTTAATCTCAAAATCGTTAAAATGGAGATACATCCTTTTGTCGTGGTGGGGCAGAATACATGTATAACCATTGCTAACTTTTCAAGGCCTGATCGCCGTTAAATTGATGATACGGCGAGGTTCGTTTAAATTATGTAATTTTATCTTCTTATCTTGTCTCAATTTAGGTCAGGATGTCGAAGATGGAGCACTACAAGATGACTATATGTAATCTTTTATAACCGTAAAGAATTTATTATTTAATTAAGGACATGATCATTAATCTTTTCATTGTGTATGTAAGAAAATCGATTTAGTTACTCTATGTGTATTGGATTAATATTTAAGTCATTCTCATATTTCCGGACATTTGTCATAATATTGAATACTCAGTGTACTTGAACGACTATGGTTTACTTTCAACTCTTGTAACATGAGGAATTGGAACCATACCTTGATCTTGATAACGGAAGAAACCCAAGGTCCACACTCAATTATACAGAGGTCATAAGTTTGAATATGGTGATCTCATAATAATAAAATAGATAAAGACCCCCTTTGCATAATTTTGTCATTCACTTGTTCATGAATATCATTTCAGCGGTGTCAAAATATGAGCGCTTGTGGTCCTGGAACACAAGTTGCGGACGGGATCAGATATATGCGTTATAAACCATACTCTACGATGATTTTATCGTAGTGACAGCCAATTGGTGTTTGTACAGGGTGACCCCAAACAATTAAGACTCTGTTTCATGACGGTGTTATTCTTATTATAATCACTGGACCATGACCAATTTAGTCTTATGTAAAGCACAATTAATTATTATGATATCCTGAAAATATAAGATCAATCCGATGCAAACTAAGAAAACTAGCGTACTTTGCGTAAACCATGTCATTTAGGCCTACTGGTTTGTACAATGGGAGCTACATTTTTGTACAGACCAGTAAATAACATGGTTTACGTTTCAATACGTTATAATAATTGTCAACATAGTAAATAATCTATCAGTCAATAGGAAAGTTTAGTTTGGTAATCCTTTTAATTCTGGCACAAATCAATACTTGCTAAAAAAATCCGCAAAACAGATGCATGCATATTCGGTGCAAATTAAAACAGTCTTGTTAAACAGTTCTCGAACCCAGCTTGTGGACTTTTCTTTGTGAATATTTCCAACCCCAACTTTTACAAAAGGACATCATTCAGTTGAAAAAGTACTCCTAGTGGGAAACGAACCACGGACCTCTGCATTGAAAGGCATGTCTGTTATCAACTAGACTAGCTAGAGGCGAACTGACCTGGACATCATTTCAACCCATCTTATTTACGCAATACTACTAAAGTGCTCTACAAAAGAAAGTCGTACACTTTGTTTAGGTCATTTAAAGTAACTCTCGATTATTTTTTTACCAAACAGGCTAGATAGACATGTGGATGAATCTTTTAGGCACATTTTGATACCAAACATAACACCTAACAACAAAGATAAACTATGATTAGCATCATTTATAGAAAATTAGTCACTTTTCAAAAGTCACATTTTCAATACACTACGCGGAAGAAAACACCAATTGTTAACAAGCACATAATGCCCTTTATGTTCGGAATCAAATATCCCGCTCACTAAGTGTACACCCAGCGCAAGGTAGTGTACACGGCTGCGCGGTGTGATCGATTGCCCGCCGGTCAGGTTGGTTAATAACAGTGTCACACACGGGGTCAGTCAATTCGCAAGCACGCGAAAAGTCGTTCCTTTTCTAACCCAGCAAAGCGACCCGGAAGTACTCACCCGTAGCGAAACCGCTTCGCAGTCATAGTTGACCTCGTAATAGCACGATGTAAATGAGCTCTTTTCATGATTATAATCACACGTTTCAAACACATTGGCCATGAAATTGTATAGTAAAAAGGCATATTATGCAAATAATATCATCTAATATTTTCTGTGAACTTCATGACATGTTGTATTTTCGGTGCAAATTATTGCAATCCGACAAACCCGAATTCAAGAAAAACTTGAAGAAACTAAAGCCAAATTCATGGTAAAAAAGTCGCTTCTGAAGAATTAGGCATCAATTTTATCCATCGTATCATAATATTCATAGTCTTTTGTAACTAGAAACATGCTTACAATTTTATAAAATTAATTAGTCCGGTCAAGTGAATGCTTATAAAATAGCTCCTCGAATCTTGTCTCGATCTAAATTCATTTTGTAGCGTCGACGGGTTGTTGATCAAGTGTTTAAATCTCACGGTTATATTCAGATTTGCTAGATAGCTCAGATGGTAGAGAGCTCGCTCTGGGAGCGAGAGGTCCGGGGTTCGAAATCGATCCTTCTGCGCTATACAATGTCATATTATTTTTTTACAGAAAGGCTATTCTGGTCAAAATGAATAAACATTTCACAATTTCATCCTACAAAATGCATGAATTCGGACGTTTTCATTGGAAAAACGGTATTTTTTTCTCCAAAATGTCAATAATGAATTCAAACGCGGGCATGAAAATGAAACGCGGGCGTGTTACGGGAGGCTAAAAATCAAGTTGGCGAGGCCTAACGGGGGATCGTAAAGTTTCGTTTTCTGACCGAAAATCGGTGAAAATCAAACTCGGTTTTTCTTATCAAAAAAGAAGTCGGGCATCAATTTTTTTGATATGAAATTAAAGCTTAAGATTCCGTTATTACGGAAATTGCTCTTAAAATATCGTACGCATTTTAGTCCGGTCAAGTGAATAGATACAAGAAGCAAAGTCACGAAAGTTGTTAAATTCTAAAATTAGCGATAAAATCACTGTTTGTGGACCAATTGTGGCAGATTTGGCATCATATTATAGAGAAAATTACGAACAATCCACCTACTTCGCCATCATGGCTGCCAGCTAACCCTACCTCAATTAATTCAGGGAAAACAAACTTCCCTTAATGTTTTAGCGCAAGGTTGACATCCTGAAATCGATCTTTGCGTGGGTTAGAAATCGGCGAGGTCACTCATTAAAAACGATACCTGCGTACTGACTGGGGTGAACCTCGCACACACACATTTTCCTCCCGTGTAGTAATTGAAAATGTGACTTTTGAAAAGTGACTAATTTTCTTTAAATGACGCGAATCATGGTTTATCTTTGTTGCCAGGTGTTATATTTGGTATCAAAATGTGCCTAAAAGATTCATCCAAATGTCTATCCAGCCTGTTGGGTAAAAAAACAATCAAAACAAACAAAGTGTACAACTTTCTTTTGTTGAGCATTTTATTATGATCAGTACACACAATATTATTAATAGAGCTGAGTCCACAGTCATGTGGGTATTTCCATTATTGCGTATAAATATGTATAAATTATTAATTGAGGAATATTCCTCAACATTGATGATTTGTGGCTATATAACTTTAGTTCAGTACATATATACATGTATAAGTTAATCAAGAATGTATTTTAGATCACATGACTGTAAAAAGGTTTAATTGTAGTGATTTCAAAAACACCCAAATAGGTAAATCGTCCTTGGATAAATCAGTTCAATAATTTCTCGATCCGAGCGTCCGCTCTTATTCATCCAAAATGCTGAACGCACACTGCTGAACGCACGACGCACTGCATTCCATAACATCGGCTCAATTTACAATACGATTAGGTCAAAACAAATCAATTTGTTATGTTGTCCTCGACCGCCCTCGTCAGATTTAGTGCCGACCCGGTTTTCTTTTTCTTTTTCAGATTCTTTTCTTTTTCTCTTCAGATTTTTTGTTAACAGTTTAAAAAGCATTGCATATTAAACTAAGTGTTTATAACATATAATATGTGCGACACTTAGTGTGATTTTAACTTCTTGTTGGCTGAACTTTGAGCTTCCGTTGGTATAAGGAAAAAAAAAAAAAAAAACGCCTGCCCGCCCCTCCTCTCTGAGGGCTGTTGAGGGCTTTTGAGAACCTTTTGTTTGTTGCCTTACACACCAGTCATAGTACGCGTAGGAATTATTCGAACAGATCGATTCATTTTTAACCGATTATATAGTAATTAATTTAATCAACCGATGTATAATATCAGTTAGGCAGTTATCGATAACTGCCTAACTCACTTTTCCTATTCTTGTTGTTTTCTCAAAACTAGAAAAAATTAGTTAGGCAATTATCGAAGCAGGCTGACGATATGTAAATGTTACTGTTAATATAATTTCAATTTAAAGTTGTCCATGTAATTGTATAACATAGAAAAACAAGGTAATCAAAATAGTTGTTTCCAATAATAAGCGAATTGTCATTGTACACGCAGCCTTTTTATGGCAAAAGAATATAGCTTAATACCGTTAAACTTCATCTATAAGCACCCATTGACTAATAGTTAATAAGCAGAGAATAGATAAAAAGGTATGAGCGCCCTCTTTTGATCTAGAGAAATAAGCACGAATTTGTTTAGTGTATTCGATATTCAATACTATAAAGTTGTATTACTCTCTAAATAATTTCATGGACAGACGAATTGCTCAATTGGTAAAGCGCCCGGTAAAGCGTCAACTTCAGTATCACGAGGTTGGTGGATCAATTCTCAACTACACCTTTTGCAATTTCTTTTGAAATCCAAGTGATATAGAAATTAATGCAAACTTGAATGTAAAATGATTACTCAATTATACTAGCTTTATTGTTATTTTTCAAAAAACAAGCGCATAATTAATTTGATTGTATAAAGTAATGATCTTAATAGTCCAACCTTTTTATAAGCTAAAACACATTTATACTACAAATTAACCACAGCAAAATGTATTCATTGGCTTATTTTAAATGTTTCACACAGTAATCTTAAACGTTTCCTTCATCATGATTTAAGGGCAAATTATGATGATGCATATTAGGTTGGTAGATCAAGTTAAGCAACAAAATGAAAGTAACTATGCAAACCACTATAATCCTGGTCTCACAATGAATGAATAGGTGAATGAATGGATGGCTATTAAATCAATTTATTTCCAATAAGATAGAGGGCCGTCCATTTATACCGACCCATCAATCATACATGTAGTTATAAAACAGTATCTGACACAGCAGTCTCGTTTAGATCAATTGGTTAAGCCGGCAGTTAGGGCAATTGTGATCGCAGGTTCCAGATGACAATTCCTGGTTCGCATCTCACTTCAAGACTTCTTCTTTTGGAAAGTTTATAAATATTTACGGTGTATATCAAATTCTTAACTTTGTTTTTACCATGAATAAATAGTGAATCTATCTTTGTCTTTAATGTGGGTTTTCCCTTTTTTTCTTCCTGTCTTTCTACTATTTTTAATTTTAATTTTAATGTTATCACAATCGTTTATAAATAGTACAAACATTTAAATCAACCTCAACGACTTAGTATTTTTGTGAAGACATGCATGGATGGAGTACAATGAGACAATACGTTGATTACAATTCACTGCTTTTCAGTTCTGCTACTTATGGTTTTGGCCATTGTTGGTTCTAGATGACAATTCCTGATTGAGTTTATAGAGACACATACATGTACATGTACATGTATATGGTTCACAGTTGATCGATACAAGCATGTAGCATGTCTATCGAATTTGGGGCAGAGGACTTCTTTAGTGATATAGACACAGTTTCGTAATTCTAAAACTAATCCGTTATAAATCAATAACACGTGGCCACTATACTACCATTTACATGAATGTAATGCATGACCTTCAATACCACGTGAGCTGCTGAAACTATGACATGTTCATTAGGCGTGCAATTTAAAGGCAATCCGTCAAACGTGTGTATTATAGTTCCGAAAAACTTAAACAGACTTTAAAAGATGGATGGTGCCGTAAATAAGTCCTTCGCGTGATTTCTTTTATTATTTCCACTCAGTTTTGTTTTATTTGTTTTGTGCTTTGTGTTTCTCCAAGAATAGGTATGGCACAAACGTGTAATATTCGAATCAATGAGGACAACAGACAAACAGTCAAAACGTTATTGACTGGCCATGGCTTGCGTGTCCAGTTTGATTAAATTTGATTTCATTTAAAAAAATAAAATAAAAAACCAACGAAAAAGATAGATTCCTTGTTCATTCATGATAACAATAAAACACTGTCAAGAATTTGAAAATTATGACCTTTCCAAAAGAAGAAGTCTTGAAGTGAGATTCGAACCAGGAATTGTCATCTGGAACCCGCGATCACAATTGCCCTAACTGCCGGCTTAACCAATTGATCTAAACGAGACTGCTGTGTCAGATACTGTTTTATAACTACGTATGATTGATGGGTCGGTATAAATGGACGGCCCTCTATCTTATTGGAAATAAATTGATTTAATAGCCATCCATTCATTCACCTATTCATTCATTGTGAGACCAGGATTATAGTGGTTTGCATAGTTACTTTCATTTTGTTGCTTAACTTGATCTACCAACCTAATATGCATCATCGTAATTTGCCCTTAAATCATGATGAAGGAAACGTTTAAGATTACTGTGTGAAACATTTAAAATAAGCCAATGAATACATTTTGCTGTGGTTAATTTGTAGTATAAATGTGTTTTAGCTTATAAAAAGGTTGGACTATTAA
This sequence comes from Ophiura sarsii, assembly GCA_035610835.1. Classification (NCBI taxonomy): domain Eukaryota; kingdom Metazoa; phylum Echinodermata; class Ophiuroidea; order Amphilepidida; family Ophiuridae; genus Ophiura; species Ophiura sarsii. The sequence continues at coordinate 51,552,806 of CM069447.1, read as the reverse complement.
AGATCATTACTTTATACAATCAAATTAATTGTGCGCTTGTTTTTTGAAAAATAACAATAAAGCTAGTATAATTGAGTAATCATTTTACATTCAAGTTTGCATTAATTTCTATATCACTTGGATTTCAAAAGAAATTGCAAAAGGTGTAGTTGAGAATTGATCCACCAACCTCGTGATACTGAAGTTGACGCTTTACCGGGCGCTTTACCAATTGAGCAATTCGTCTGTCCATGAAATTATTTAGAGAGTAATACAACTTTATAGTATTGAATATTGAATACACTAAACAAATTCGTGCTAATTTCTCTAGATCAAAAGAGGGCGCTCATACCTTTTTATCTATTCTCTGCTTATTAACTATTAGTCAATGGGTGCTTATAGATGAAGTTTAACGGTATATGTAGTTTCCTAACAGTATACTTCCTTTTAAGGGGGGACTTAAGGAAGTTTTTTGTTGAAATTTGTTAGTGCTGTAATTATTGAACCATGACTCAAATGTGTATAAAAGTATACCTTTTTGGAAAGGAAATGGATCAGAGAATCCAAATTTGGCATCAATTTTGACCAAAAATGTTGATTTTTTGAGAAAATCACAAATAATCACTTTTTTGATCCAATTTTTTTTAACAAAGCTAACAAATATAATTTTGAGTTAAAAATGACCAAATCACCTGATGATGATGTTAAGACACTACTGGAGAAACTATTTTTTTTTTTTATAATCTAATCCAATATTTTTTGAAATTTTGACAAAAAAGTGTTAAAAAAAATTAAAAATCCATTTTTTCACGTTTTTTGGCACTTTTTGGTCAACATTTTCAAAAATATTAGATTAGGTTTAAAAAAATAAAAAATCGTCCCTTCATTAGTGTATTAACATCATTATAAAGTGATTTGGACATTTTTTATTCAAAATTATTTTTTGTTAGCTTTGTTCAAAAAAATTTGGGTCAAAAAATTGAATTTTGTGATTTTCTCAAAAAATCTACTTTTTTGGTCAAAATTGACACCAAATTTAGATTCTCTGATCCATTTCCTTTCCAAAAAGGTATACTTTTATATACATTTGATTAATAGTTCAATAATTACAGCACTCACAAAATTCAAAAAATCAAATCAAAATCTTCCTTAAGTCCCCCCTTAACATAAAAAAAGTCCATAAATCATGTAGTAGTAAAAGGCAGTATATTACTTTTATTTTCTTTACAAGTTGCAACCTTTTCCTAAGTGAGGATTATTGAACCAAGTTCACATAATCCATTAAAAGGAAGTATATCATTAGGAAAGTACATATAAGATACATCCTTTTCCCGTAAAAGGGCTGCGTGACGGTAGGACGGTAGTTACTTGTTCAATGTACACTAAAAACTCTATAGTCCTGTTCAAATCAATGTATTTCTGAAAGTAGAAAAACTGTTGTTACTGAGCAAAATGTGTATGTCCATGGTCGCACTGTCATAATCAAGTTAACCGCTTAGCATCAATTGTTGATGACCCAGTCTTTTCAATACTTTCCCGATCTGGATTTGAAATGTTCTATATTCATCTAATAATCATGCAATATAAAGTAATATCAAAATATAAAAAGAAATGACCACACGAGTAGATGCCATACTGTGACATTTATAGCTAAATGCACATTTATTGTATTTGGTAACTAAACAATTACGTCGTATTATTTATATCGGCCTCTTTTTCAATGTTCAACCAATTTACAGTAAATGTCCGTTGATAGAGTGGACTAATAACGTACCTGTCGATGAGGTTTTTTTATTTTTTTATTTTTTTTATCTTTTATTGTTTGTTTCTATCATAATTTTCATGTTTACATTGCATTATCGATACATTTTTCATATGATTTTCATCATGTTTACATTGCATATCATGTTTAGCACATTTTCATGTACTTTTCAGCATTTTTATATTTTTATATGCTTTTCGGCATGTTTACATTCATAATGTTCACATTTTATGTATAGCACATAGCACCTGTCGATGAGTAACAATTGTTTTATATCACAAAAAAAATCAATGTTACTCCTTAATGCTGGTGTTGATATGCTGAAAATGCTACTCTCCTCCCCGAGTCCTGGTATTGTCCACATCCACATCACTGCGCATGCACCAAATTTGCTCATATCTCTTAAAGCTAGACGACCTGATCACTTTAGATTTTTTAACCATCAAAATCTCAATCTTTTTATATCAGAAAAAAGCTCATATTTTATTCGTCACCACTGCAAAATGTTAGGCCTGAGAGATATTTTATTTTGATGTTATAAGTAAAAAAGATTGTGAATTACTTAAGGTGGCATCACTTGAGAAGTTCAAAGGGCAGTGTACAGGGTGACCCAAAAAAATGTTAACACTCCGGGCACATAAGATATCTTAAAAGGACAGGAACACACATTTTATTGCATTCCAATTGGTTATTTAGAACGGGAGATATGCTTCAGCAAACATGAGGAAGCAAAATCGGCTTGGTCCAATCCTCTCAGTATGAAAGTAACGCTTTTAAAATGCACGAAGCAAGAAGCAACATGATTAAGTCACACACGCACATCAGTTAATCTCTTCTTTGTTCTTTTCAACGCATTCTTTCAATTCTTTTCAAGCTTAAAAGACATAAATAAATATATTCCACATAAATGATATAGGTATTTTGTAATGAGTTCAAGTTCTATACTCTTTTTCCATGTGCAATGGGTAGCTGTCAGTAAAAAGCAGTCTTTAAAATTGAAATTGAAATATTTCATGTTGTTTGTTGAAATGGTCCACCCAATTAAATAAATTAACTAATATTGCACTGAAATATAACTAGTATTCCACTGAAATTAACCATAAATCAATTGCACGTAATAAATCCATGAATGGATAAATGAATGAAAAGGTTCAATTATATTCAATAATCGATACATTCTAACTTATGATTAAATGTTGCAATGGTATTGTTACTTTTGAATTACTGCACAATAATGTTTTTGGCATTCTTACAAGTTCGTAATCATAGTTGTAATTAATGCAAATTGGACCAAGCCGATTTTGCTTCCTCATGTTTGCTAGAGCATATCTCCCGTTCTAAATAACCAATTGGAACGCAATAAAATGCAAATGAAAGCTTATTTACTCAGCTTTCATAATACATCAAGATTAGACCCGCGTGTTCCTGTCCTTTTAAGATATCGTATGTGCCCGGAGTGTTAACATTTTTTTTGGGTCACCCTGTAGTGTAGTTTTGCTTCTATTATCATTAAAAATTGTGGATTATGACTGTATTTCTTAAGCGTCTTAGATAGTATTGATTATAATTATGATACGTACAAACATTTTTTTCAGAAACCTTTCCCAACTTTCAAAGTCTGTCTCAAATACTGTGATGTTTGTACTTATTATGCATTTCTCATAGTGATTCAAAATACGGCGATGAAATCCAATCATTTTGATTATTTCAAACTTGTTGTGACATTTTGCAGACGACCGGACTGCCACGTGGAAAAGCAATACTTGGTTCACGACACGTCTCGATAGTATTGGTTATATAATATGGAGTGCAATCTTTGTTTTGAATTATGACGTTTTTGAACCTAAATATCACTATAAAACAGTAAATTTACTAAAGGACTAAAGTGGTATGCAGAAGTATTTTTATATACAATTTACTTCAGAATTTACGATGAACATTACTAATGGTCATTTTTGCTGTTGCCATTCACGAAATCACGAAATCAGCCTTATGCCCAGCATACTGTTATTGTGACTAGTTATAGCTGGGAAGCACACATGGTTTTGAAACACATTGAAACACGTGTGACCTTCTACCCTAATTCAAGGTCACAGGTTATTCACCTTAGTTTGTGATTCTACCGACTTCAAGGATCATTTTGGTATATATCTCCTAGACCGAGACGGGAAACCCCCTAAGATTGGACCCGTGCTCCCCGGCCAGCTATAGTGTGAAATATTTTCATAGCTCTAGGAAAGAGGGCTGGTTTTTCTGAATCCTTGCAAGTGTAACAGTCTGCTCCGGAACGGGAGCGCATTCGGCTTGAGGGCGTGCTCTTTAGTGACCCACTGCCGTCAAATTTTACACGGCAACGTCATCAAATGTCGGAAGTCCGTCTTTCGCTAGGTGACGAATAAATTTTATATTCCAATAGAGGGCGGGCTTGTGAACGGGAGTTTCAATAGTGGGCGGGCTTGAGACTACGTTTCCAATGGGACGGCCTTCTGTCACTGCGATTTGCACGATTGAAATAAATCCTATTTAGCCGATTTTCAACCATCAGATAAGTCTCTTATCTCTGAGATAAAGTGAAAAAATGCATCGCTATAGATGAGGTGACCGTTGTTTACATCAGTAGTGTTTACAAATTGATTAGCGCCTGGTCTAAAGACATGCTAGAGGTACTAGTCCATGACTACTGCATACATACTATTCGAAAGGAAAACACACATCACTGAGCGCCAATTTTAAAAGCACATGCCCTTATGGTGCGAACGCAAACCGCCGGGCAACCAGATTTAGTGCCTGGTCTCTCACTGTGCTTAGGGATTACACCGTAAGGGAGCAGTTCCATTTGTACGCGATAAAAATTGCGAGAATGTTCCGGGCCCCGATGAGTTTTTTATCAGGCCCCGATGAGTTTTTTATCGCGTACAGTTGCGAGTAGCAAAGGATTATTTATCGAGTAGCGTATTACCGCTTGTTTAAATATAACGAAAGATAAGTGGTCGGTATGTAAATAGAGCTTCGGGTTATTTATTCTAGTTGTAAGGTACAAACTCAGCATGTCATGTTTTTAGAGATAATGTTATTGATTATGGATGTTTAACGTAAATTGTATTATCCTCGTGTATTTGCTAAACAATGTCCCGCTCTATTTGCTAAACATACCCCAGGGTATGGCAGAGGCCTCGTATCGTGCCCCGATGTCTATCGGGGCCTGATGACTATTTTATCGCGTATCAACTTGAAAAGCATCGGGTCCAAAACATATCAGGCCCCGATACAGTCGCGATAAATTTATCGCGTACAAATGGAACTGTTCCCTAAGCATTGTAAGTAATGATCAATCAAGTGTAAATTAAAGCACATTCCCTATAGGTGCGCACGCAAACCGCCGGGCACTACGTCACCGGTCACACCATCTATATACATTAATACTACAAGGCTTATATTTAACCATGAAAGTCCCAGAATAATGGGACTAGCTGTCGCGAGGAATTCTGGTACATATAGACTACCCTCAATTTGTTGAGATGTTAATTTATAAGGCAAATATTTATGGTTGAAAAGCAAAAATGCATCGATTACACAAATTGATGTGTACGCGTTACCATGGTGAATCCCACCTGTCAATTTTTAGCGCCCTCAAGTGAAACAGCGTCTCGTTCAGGAGCTGACTGAAGTATGTGCAGGATAAAGATAAGCAATTGAATACCTAATTCAAAGAAGGACCAAACTCCACCATTTTGACCAGACTTTAGACACACCAACTTATTGTTAGTACAACTGGCTTTCATACGTGGGAGAGAGCGACCCACACTATAAATGACCTTCTGTAGGTTGGTCTTTCTTCCACAAAATAATATAGCTGGAGTTGGGCTTTTCTTCTACAAGTACAGTTCAAGCGTCACGTCTGTTCACCCCCACACACTGCTTTATGTGTGTCATGTTATTGGATGATGGGCCAAACTCCAGCCACAAAATAGCCTCTTGCGCTGCCATGGTAACCATGAAATATATCCACATGGTGGTATAAGCTTGTTATCAGTTAGTGAAGGTCCCCTGCAAGTTACTTCAAACATATTAAGACCTTTTGGTGGATTTGGGCCCTTCTTGCAGTCATAGGGCTGTTACACCTATGGCGATCAGGCCTTGCCCTTGCGTTGCGCTGAAAAAATTATCAACAAGTATCAAAGCGCCAAGCAAACGCATTTAAAGGTCTCCTAGAACCGATTGGGGAAGCAGTGGACACTGGCTAGAGCGGGAGAGGGTCCTCATATAAAACGCAGGAATATAGCACGGAAAACTGCTCAAACTTGTTAACATTAAAACAAAGTAGCTCTTAGTACGCTCCTATCCCGTTTATCACATTTTCATTGCGTTCTTTATCACCCATTGTGTTTCTACTTTAAAGTCTCACGGGCTCTCACTGCGCTTCAAATACGCTGTAAACGTTCTTAGTGCGTCCAAGTCGCTGTCTGCGTTACTAGTACATGTACGTTCTCAATACGTCTGTACGACGTTCTCTGCGTGTGCGCTGTACAGAGCGATTGCACGAATGTTATGAGATTTACAATACCAAACACCTGTTAAACGTATTGATCCAAGGCAAGACTTTAGCACCCAAGGGCAGCGATCTGAACAGAACACCTTACCTCCGTGGTTGGTTTTGTGCATGCACAAAACAAGCTTATTATGCACAAAACAAGCGAGGTGAACTGGCGCTCAGTCCCAGCAAGTTCCACTTCCACTGCATCGCCGAGGGGTTTTTGGACACCTTTATGCGCCTGGCTTGTGTTTTGATCATTTTCAGCGTAATGCAAGCTCTAGCCTGCGCCTGGTCGCGGCACAATGTGAAAGGGTTTTAATAGTTTAAAAGCACAGTGCTCTCGCTGACTTGATCGCCGAAGGTGTGACCAGGACCCCTAGGTATTTAATAATAATGTACCATTTTCAGGTATGTTGAGCGTGAAGCTGCTATAGGGTAGCGATAACGGGCTACTACTCATCCTCTTTCTAATGCCACCTTAAATTGGTTATGTTAATTGTTATTTTGATAGCTCACAACATTAAACACTATTTGTTGCCCAATCTTCCACCAAAATTAATTGTTCATGAGCCTAATTACCATATTTTAAATTTTTTTTGTATGAATTAAATTAAAAAATCAAAAGTTTGAACATTTATGTTTATGATGATGTATGATATTTATGCTTTAAAGGTAGATGTTCTAATTGCTGACCCGATTTTCAACTTGATTTCTGAAATCCTTGCAATCAGACCAACAATTTGAGATATCATTTTTCAAAATCAGAGTGAGTTTAAATTTTGACCCCATATGAAAAGGTCGTCGTTTTATCCGATAACTCGTTAACCAAACATCGGAGGTAGGGCAAACTATACTTTTTCGGAATCCTTGTGTCAGCCGAACAATTTGGTATGCTTTTTAGCTAAATTGAACCCTTTTAAATTTTAACGCCCCTGTATGGCGGCCATTTTGGATTTTGCGCTATAAAAACGATTGCCCGCACTTCTGGGAGGTATATAAGAGCTTATTTTTCTTAAAATTAGTCCATCTTGACAAATCCATCAAGAAAACAGGGTATCCTAAAACTGGTCACGGATCTCATGGAAATGACTCTACTATATGAGGCCTATCCTGATTATAAAACGCGTGCAATGGCGGAGGCAGCATCAACAATTAGTGGCGGAGGGGTGAGGACAATTTAGAGGGGCGGGGGACGAAGAAATAATGTAATACACTTGATGTTCCTTGTGGCGCTTGGATTTATTTTTGGAATGGGGTGGTAGGGGGATGGGGGTGTGGCGCAGATGGGGTCATGAATGGTATCAGATGAAATTGAGTGTGAAATTTATGTTCCAGTGTCGATCGATACTAGTAAACATGCTAACAGTGTGATTTGTCCCTGTATTGAACGATACTTGTACATAATTAACAGTATAAAGAACATTAAATTTGCATCTCAGTGCCTTGACTTACGTTAAGCTAGTCCAGCAATGCGACTGGCCTAAACTAGTCCAGCTTAGGACGGACGGACAAGCTAGTGAGCGACTTACGTAAAGCTAGTCCAGCAATGCTACAGCTTGACTAATATAAGCTAGTCCAGCCACAGACTAGTCCAGCAGAACAAATCAAGCTAGTCAGGCTGAGCCGGACTAACCTTAAGCTAGTCAAGTCGGCCATAACATATACAGCAGGCTTGACTAGCCTGCTCGACTAGTTTAAAGTTAGTCCAGCCTGTGCCTGACAAGTTTAAGTTTTCAGTGTACATATACAGTCCTGTATACTGAAGATCTCTCAGTTCTTATAAAAGCAAAATGATCTTTGCGGTGTTCCCTTAATAGTTGTTCTTTGTCTGGTTCTGGCATATTTTTCATATCAAATCAGTAACTTTTATTGTTTATAGCCTGTTAAAGAGATATCTGAAATTTAGAACTGTTATACTTGATCAATAGGCACGTTTTTATCTTAGAATTGGCAAACAATAAGAACTTTGAGATATTTTGCTCTTTTCCATATGTTTACGTCACATTAAATGGACATTCCGCTTTCACTGCTTCTCCAGAAAAGTACAACCATTACTCAGACCGATTTACTATGAATTTGTAGCTGAGATTCAACGCTACAATTGATCTGAACAAGAAAAACAATTCGTGGCTGTCAATAGCCCATGATGTGATCAAACAACCTCAGTTGAGGAACCATGTAGTGGAATTCACCTTCCCGTTATCAATATCTTATGAATCGTCACACATATTCGGTCCTTATTCGGTGCTAACGTCGTTGTCTGAGTTGCAAAAGTATCAACATTATTGCAATGCGCACTTGCTTTGATGCCAGAGCAAAAAACCTACCTCTTGTTGCAGGAGCGACTTATTATGAAATGTGGTTCATAGGCCGTTGCATGCCGGCAAATCGGCCTATAATAATGGACGAAATACTTTTTATTGTAAAAAAAAGGACCAACAAAATTTTATCTATATTTCAATAAAGGGTCGTCCAATGCGTTATACGTACCTATATTTTAACTAACATCAACAGCATTTTGCTCCTTTTTTTTTATTTCGAAGACCACCTCATTATTCTAAATTAATTTTCAATGTGTTCAATAGCATCATTAACTGCCCGTGAAAGCATAACTATTATCCTTTGAATTATCAAGCCAAAACATTCGTGGATTTAAATCCCTCTAAACAAATCCCTTAATTCATCGTAAAAACATGTAACGGCAACTGCGAAGCACGGTTAAGGCAACGGCAACATTAACGTTGCGAAGATTTATTTTTATCTCGTGGAGTATGAACGGAATCTGTCGCGCGAATGAAGCAGTAGTGAATTTGACGTGGCAACAAATTCGCGTCCGCGAAATGGAGTATACTTCGGGCTTTCACCTTTAGAAAATAATTTAACAATTCAACTCAGTAGACTGGATCCTCCTGTCTTCCCGATTTCCCAGTCCCTGTATTTGGTCCGCCATTTTTAAAGATGGCGGCCATATAGAAGGACGCGGGTACCCAGTTCATCAACTCAGTAGATTTTAATGAGGATTCCAAAGGATTATACTTGCATTTTCTTAGCACAGACAAAATTAATTGTAGGCGCGCTATATCAGAAAGTACTGGTTCCGCGAAATCAATCACGTGATGTCACGAGTACGAATACCCCGCATGACTGCCGCAAGGCGTTCAAAATCAGATCACATGTAAACCTCCCCGTAAAATGAATTCTGAACACAGTGTTTAAAAGTATATTCACGGTTGGAAGACTTTTACTTCTCATGTCATTACATACATACATACATACACACACAGATACGATTTTTTTATAAAGCGCCATTTCATTTCGATCACGGCGCTGCAACATCCATGCTGCAGCTAATTCAGCGCCAAGTGGCGACATACACACAAACATACATCCCGACAGACAATACGGTATACGAATATGTTACCGGAATTAATGAGCGTACACATACAGACCCGGGATTATCCCCTACTCTTTACGAAGAAGTCTGTGACATTGTTAACATGCTCGGGTATAGCTCTTCCGGTACATGATATACGGAACCATCATTTCTACGTGACTTCCGAACCACAATGCGCTGATCAAGCCTACTTCAATCTGTACGGTCTGAAGCCCGATGTATACTCCATTTCGCGGACGCGAATTTGTCGCCGCGTCAAATTTGCCCCGCTTCTTTCGCGCCACAAATTCCGTTTATACTCCACGCGATAAATCAATATTCGCAACGTTAATGTTGCTGTTGCCTTAAACTGTGCTGTACAGTTGCCGTTACTTGGTTTTTTAAGATGAATTTAGGGATTTGTTTAGATGGATTTAAATCCACGAATGTTTTGGCTTGATAATTCAAAGGATTTGAGTGATGCTTTCACTTTACAGGCAGGTAATGATGCTATTGAACACATTGAAATTAGTTAAGCAAATACGGTGGTTTTGGAAATAAAAAGAAGCAAAAGGCCAACATAGAATTAAGTAATGTTGATGTTAACAAAAAAAAATTAGCTTTATAGGTACGTAATATTAAATATACCAATTTTTTTGGGTTCTGTTCTTTTACAACAAAAAGTTATGTAACGATTTATGAACATGATGAACCTCATTTAATTAAGAATGGCTCCTGGTTTCACTTCCTAGATCATGGACTATTGACTGCCACGAATTATTGTCTGGTTCATACAGATCTTTATAATCTTTCCGTTGCAGGTCATACAGTTGGATGATAATCCTGCATCGAGTTGATCAGTTTCTCATTAAATGCATCCATGTTGAATAAGTTTGGGGATTTTTAACGGCGCGATTCTAGATGAGATAACTATTTGACCAATATGTCCAGCAACCAATCAGAATCGTTTGACGCGCGCGAATTGTATTTAGAGTTGAATTATTACAACTCTAGTGAATTTGTCGCGCGAAAGGTTTTTCTTTCGCGGAGGTACGATTTTCTTTTGCGAAGGTCGTAAAATTCTACCAAAAAGTTGTCGCAACAACAAATTCGCGTCCGCGAAATGAAGTATATGTCGGCTTGACGGATGCATTGGGTCAAGGTTGTATGGGAATCACCGCAATTCGCATGTCAATTGAAATTAACAAACACCCGAACTGAAACGATCCACCAAGTGAACAACGGCACAGCAGTTATGTATGAGCGCTCTTAACCGTCGCGCCACCTCGCCACCTCTCGAGCATTTGATTTTAATCATCGCTATGCTGCACTTTATAACACAGTACTGTATCAACCAAATTAGAGGTCTACTTTCAAAGTCCGTCCATTTTGGCATAGTCAAATGTATAGCAAGATCGTGCATGTAGTTCAATGCCTTCATGTTATACATGGTGTCCCTAAAAATGGGTGCACCTGTTTGCGCAACTTTTTCACCATGAAGTTCTAGGGTTTGGTGTACTATTTTTATACACATGGAAAAACGAAACAATTGGCTTTCATAGGCCTATGCCGTTTATTTCATCTAATTTGGTTTTGTCAGTCCTGAGATATACCCAGTTTATCAAAGCTACCCAAAATCGACGTTGTGCCACTTTTATTACAGAAATAATTATTACGAGCATCAAAACGATCCTAACATTTGATATATATCCATGGGCATCAATCGTCATGAAACGTTGTGGTGGGCATTTGGCTAGCATTGTTTAAAAGGGACTGAGGAACAAATATGAAGCTAAAAATGTTATCCTTGGAATATGTGGTAAGGAATTTCTTAATGTGGGATTCCTCTGAAGTGCACGCCGAACATCATCAATGTGTTACTGTCAGGGTTACTTTGTCCTGCCACTTATCATGTCTTAGTCTTCCAGAATGTTCTTTCATATTGGTGCTTGTACCATTTACCAAGTATTTCCGATACACCTTTAGGTACGCGAATGTTTGTTTGGGAAATAACTCATCCGATGACTTTAGCTGGACTTCTCATTTCATGACATTTTAATTTCCATGAACACCCTCTCTTCTAATGTAAATTGTTTTGAAATGTAGGCACAATGCACATTTTGTGAGACCTCTTCAAAAGGACTGGTTCGAATCATGTGACAAACATTTTTATATTCAGTTCTGTTTGGATACACGGGCACTGATTCTATTATTTAAACCTATTCAATCTCAATACAAACATGGCATTTTGCAGTGAAGCAATCGTACAAGGGGAAGTTGTATCTTAGGAGTAAACCTTTGAAACTGTAAAGTGGCACAACATCGATTTTGGGTAGCTCTAGTTAATTGGCCATATCTCAGGATATACAAAACCGTATCAGATGAAATAAGCAGCATCTGAAAGCCAGGTGTTTAGTCGTTTCATATGTTTAAACATCTTACATCAAAATTTAGAACTTCATGGTCAACAAGTTGTATAAACACGTGCACCTTTTTATTAAGGGACACCCTGTATAATGTTGAGACATTTTCATGAAACCTCTTTCAAAACAAGTTGTTGTAACTTATAAACATTAAACAGCTTCCGACCTTGTCAATTGTAACCTTTACTGTATTCATTTTCACTACTACATTATTAACAATTGAGCGGGTGACATGCGTTGTGATCAATACGCTATGTATACGTTGAACATATATACACGTGTGAACGTTTCGCACGTTGGGTGTACGTTTCTTAAAGGCCCTGTCACACCATAACGTATCGCCTCAACGTATGCCAACGTATGCAAAATATCGAAAAATACGTTGGTGTACGTTGGCGTACGCTGATATAAGTTAGGGGTACGTTGGGATACGTCGTTTACGTTAAGAGCACGCTGTGATACGCTGTGACAATTTGGACCACGAAAAAATATTGAGCATGCTCAAAATTTCTCGACGTACTCAACGTGTGCTTAATACGTTCTGCATAAGTTCCCGGTAAGTTTGTGGTACGTTAAATATACGTTGACATACGCTGACATACGTTCGTGGTACGTTACTCGTATCGCGTATGACTAACGTATTGATAGGGTATCACTAACTTATAACATACTTATGACAGCGTATCACAGCGTATGCGAGCGTATGACTAACGTATGCTTAACGTATACTTAACGTATTCGTAGCGTATGTCTGCCGTGTTCGACGTATCGTCAGCGTATCCTCGACGTACAACGAACACGTGGCTTATTATGCCGCTGTAGCACGTATATCTCACATTACATCATTCCCGCCGATGTCATCAAGCAGTTAACATGCCTCCCAAGAAGAAGCAAGCAACCAGGGGCCGAGGCCGAGGAGGAGGAAAAAGCAAGAAGGCCAAGACAGACCATGAAGAAGTGAGGATGATATACTCAAGGGACCCATGCATTTATATACTCAAACCCTCCATAAGTTCCCAAAACGCCGAATGCGCGCTAGCTGTACGGTAGCCCTGTCACACCATGGCGTATCGCTTGAACGTATAACAACGTATGCGAAATATCGAAAAATACGTTGGCGTACGTTGGCGTACGTTGGTGTACGCTGATACAAGTTAGGGGTAAGTTTGGGATATGTCGTATACGTTGAGAGCACGCTGTGATACGTTGTGAAAATTTGGAACACGTCGAGCCCGCGAAAAATTATTGAGCATGTTCAAAATTTCTCAACGTACTCAACGTGTGCTTAACTTACGTTCTGCATACGTTCCCGATAGGTTCGTGGTACGTTAGACGTACGTTTACAAACGCTGACATACGTTAGACATACGCTGACATACGTTAGAGGTACGTTAATCGTCTTAAGTTATAGGTTGGACATATAGATTTACCCTTCTAGATATTTTAATAGTTATCATCTAGGCTGCGTTCACTTGAACTGGCAACACTTGTCCCGCCGTGTACGAAACTCAATTTCTGCAACGGCATAAGTCACGTGTTCGTTGTACGCCGAGGATACGCTGAGGATACGTCGAGCACGGCAGACATAAGCTACGAATACGTTGGTCATACGCTCGCCGATCGCATACGCTGTGATACGCTCTCATAAGTTTGTTATAAGTTAGTGATACGCTATCAATACGTTAGTCATACGCTATGTATGCGTTTAATACGCTATGGATACGTCCATTCCATCACCGATGTTGAAGCAATTCGTTGGGAAGTTGGACGTTCTTGGACGTTCTCGGACTCTGCCAATTTTCGAGCTATTTTTTGAATACGTCGGCATACGTTCAGGCCACTTCAGGCCATACGCTATGGTGTGACAGGGCCTTAAAAGCGTCGTATATGGACGAATAGCTGACGAATAGGCACCCTACTGTACACCGAACGTGCGAACGTTCACACAGCGAATGCTCAACGTTTACATAGCGCATTGATTACCACGTTGTCAGCCGCTCATAATGTTTACATGCTCAAACATTTTCATAAACCCCAGCTTACCTCTGCAAACCCCCTAGCGAACCGCTAACTAATACAACGTATGCCAAATAATATGTCACAAACGGATGGCAACGTACACGAACGTACACCGGAATTTCCAAACCGTCCGGCATACGAACAGTGTTACAGGGCCTTGGCCCTGTTACACCATGGCGTATGGCCTGACCGTATGCCGACGTATACAAAAAAATAGCTCGAAAATTGTCTGAGTCCAAGAACGTCCAACTTCCCAACGAATTGCATAGGAAAAGTCGACATCGGTGTTGGAATGGACGTATCCATAGCGTATCCATAGCGTATTGAACGTATACATGCGTATGACTAACGTATTGATAGCGTATCACCTTATAACAAACTTATCACAGCGTATCAAAGCGTATGCGAGCGTACGACCAACTTATGCAACTTATACGTATTCGTAGCGTATGTCTCCCGTGTGTTCAACGTATCCTCAGCGTACAATTAACGAACACGTGACTTTTGCCGCTGTAGAAATTGATTTTCGTACACGGCGGGACAAGTGTTGCCAGTTCAAGTAAACGTGGCCTAAATGATAACTATTACAATATCTAGAAGGATAAAATATTTAAGTAAAACCTATAGCTTACGAGTAACCTACCTCTAACGTATGTCAGCGTCTGTCAGCGTATGTCTAACGAATGTCAGCATATGTAAATGTATGTCTAACGTAACACGAACTTATGCAGAACGTATTAAGCACACGTTAAACATGTTGAGTACGCCGACAAATTTTGAGCAAATAAGTGCTGAACAATTTTATCATGCGTAGCGAATGCTCATTGTACACCCAATCCTGGTAGTCCGTTACAGTAACTACTGTAAAAGACGGGAGAATTCCACTACAGTTTTACTGTGTCTGTGTTATAACACCCCTGTCACACATACGGCGATCAGGCCTTGCGCTCTTGTTGCGCTGAAAAAAGATCAAAACGCCATGCAAAACGCATTAAGGTCACCAAGAACCGATTGGGAACGCAGTGGACACCATCTAGAGCGGTGTAGGGTTCCCATGATCGCCCATGAGCGCCATACAAAGCGCCGCGCTTGTTTACGCTCTGCTGCGATCAAGCCAGCGCTTGTATTGCGCTTATAAGTCGCTGTCTGCGATGCTACACCTTCTCAACACGTTTTCATAACGTTCTCTGCGCCAGCGCGGAGAGTACAGAGCGAGTGCACGAAGGGTATAAATTCAAACATTGAAATAGTAGAAATTATACAGTCCTCAAAATAAGTAACTGCCTATAGGTTATAGATATAGTCTTAACTCAAACACTATGGCTCCTACGTAAACATATTAAATTAAGAAGTAGGCCTAGTAAAGAAAATACTTCTCTTTAATTCGAGAGATATTGTTCACGACTGTCGGTTAATAATTAAGAACGCAACATTGTGAAGTTTACATTTTCACACTTGGGATTTGAACACGCGGGACAGTGTGACAGGTATGTGTATGGGCTGCATTGATCCCTCATCTTATTACTATCGACCCATGAGTCGCTACCAGTTAATCAATAATCTGCCTGTTGCTACATGTAGTCCGAGGCTGTGTGTAGGCGAACAAAATGTTAAAATGAAAAACTGACTTTGTTTTGGCTTAAGGTCATGTTTTTCATACTGGGTACCCAAAAAAGGTGGATCTGTTACATTTGCACTACATATTGTTACTTTGCATGCATATATTTTGGCTATTCTTTATCACACATACTCAAATTTGGTCTTATTTTGATGAGAAAGTATTTGGCCTTTATTTTAAAAAGAAAAATATAAACTACCATGGTTCTGTTAATTACAATAGTTCGTTAAACCTAATTAGTCAGGGGTGGAAGAGTATGTGGAGGAGGAGTATGTGGAGTGCATAGTTGAACAAGTATGGTGCAATATACATTGGGCAAACATAAAATGCACTGTTTTTACTCTTGGTACAATTCTATATTGAAAACATAACATTATTGAAGCATATTTGAATTAAAAATATAATTAGTTAATTAAGGAATCATTAATTAGTTAATTAAGGAATCATTAATTAGTTAATTAAGGAATCATTAATTAGCATTAAGAAGCTCACAAAATTGTTAAGAAACGTAAGTTGGTCGCCGTTTGCGAATGTATGCAAACATTTGCCTGCACCAAACTGTCCATTTTAAAAGTATAGAAAGGTTGAGGTACCCTTTTGAATAAATAAATTTAACTATTTAATTAAAAATTAAAAGAAGATATGTAATTAACCTCATGTATTCTGTATTGTCTGGTTTGTGTGGTGTTATTACTTGTTTTTAACTGTGTTACCAAATAAGTAAAAAACTGCTGGTTTTCATCAAGCTTGTAAACTCAGGGAATTATTAAATTCTTAGGAATGCAACTGACCTGACCTAGTATAGGATGACCAGCATAAGCTGCTTGATTAGTTCGCCAATCAACATTGGATCACCCTATATGTTGAATACAACTTAAAACGATAACATTTTATAATTCAATCTTAAATCAGACTCTTGAAATTTGAATACTGGGTTCAAACATTATGGAAACTAACCTAATTTGTTCATTTGAATGTGCTTTGCACATCATGAAGGTGCAAGAAGGATGAACGCAGTTAATTGTATGCCACTAAACATGTGCCATTTGGGAAAATTTGAGTCACCCTGTAGTTAAAGGGCCCCTTTTTATTGAACATTATTTGAATATCATACCACTTTAAGCATTTGCCACTTCAAATTGGAATGTAAAATCATGTTTCAGATGCAAATTTAAATTCATTCAATTTAATGATTTATGGATAATCACGTATACCTAAATTAATGTTTTAAACACCCTATAAGTTTAAAATTAACACCTTTACATAAGAAAAGGGTGACTTTTAAAATCAATCAATGTTCATGTACATGTAATTGATGCATTTTACTACTTGAATTTTGTTAAAATAGCATTTTTCCGGAACTAAATAAACACATTTTTAGAGACCCTGTATATAGAATTTCAGATTCATAATGAAATTTTATTTGCATATGTCTGGATGGGTATTTTATTAAACTACTTTAAATCTGTACTGAACTTTTTTCTCATCACTTCATATACATAGTGGAAGTAATTATTGAAACCCTTCTTTTTTAGAACATTTTGCTTGTTACACCCTGTACAATTTCGGGCCACCCTGTATAATCAACTTGATTGTATGCTATTCGCATCCGTTACAGTATATGCTTTCAGAATCTGTATACTTTTACCAACTTAAAATGTAAACTTTTTCAGATATAATGCATTAACTGAAAAAGGAACCTAATTCATGGAAAAAGGGACATGTAACACAAATTGTACCCAGTATAAAAAACATGACCTTAAGGCAAATAACAAAACGTGAAGATTGAATGAATATTAACATATTCATGAATATTAACATATTCATGAATATTAACATATTCATGAATATCAACATATTCATGAATATCAACATATTCATGAATATTAACATATTCATTCAATCTTCACGTGTAATATCACAAATTAAAGGAAAGAAATGTCCATACCACTTTATAATTGAATAATTTCTCGTCGGAGCTATTATTGTGTTAAAGTTGAGAGCATATTAATGTATTACCTGGTCAGTTACTTATTTTGAGGACTGTATACTCCTTGTAGTAGCTCTACAGAAGGAATAACAATGACAAATGTTTAAAGCTCTAATCACATTGCTTGTTATGTAAATCCTATTTAGAGAGTATTATCCTAGCTTAGCGTAATGCGATAATCCCACTTTTGTAGCCATAGAAATAGTAGAGTGTCAATTGGCGGGAATTTTAAACAGGTGCATCAATAACATTGTTGAATCTGAATATATTAAAATGATAGGGTCATTCAATAAGTTCTACCCCATACCTCATAACTTTGCTTTTGTATAAGCCAGTTGTATGAAATATTCCACAATTGTAGTTTTGAATCTCAGCTACAAATTAATAGCAGATTGTTCTGAGTACTGGTTGTACTTTTCTGGAGATGCAGTACAAACCAAAGGTCCAAGTAGTGCGACGGATACGATTAAAAAACAGCCAAATGTTTCATAAGAGCTACTTTTGGCCAATTCTAATCGGTAGATTATAACCGTTCTAAATTACAGATATCTCTTATAAACAATAACATTAATTGATGTACCCTATGTATATGTAATAGTATGGGGAATGCCCTCTAATAATGCAGAACCAGACCAGGACATGATAATACAATATTATATATATTCAGAAAAAAGAAGAACAAAACACATATTTATCTTTAGGATAATTTTCCGTGTCTGTTGTCCAAAATCTCTCTCTGGTTTTGATCGCATTATTATAAAAGTGAGAGAGATACCAATTATCATTTATTATAAATGTGTAGCTATGATTATACTCATGACAAAAGTCATGAAGCAGCTGCTATTCATATTAACGATGCTATGAATGATGAGGTATAACTCATTGAATGACCCTCGTATTATTAATGAAGTTTTGATATTCAATTTGTCAAAACAGGTTAATATTATTCAAATCATTGCCCCAAGTACAATACCAAACACCTGTTAAACTAATAATCCAAGTGACTCCATCCATGCATGTCTTTGTCTAAAGGATTCTCAGTCATGTCTCAGTATGTGCTTGGAGTTTGGCGAGTGAACAACTACAGGATGACAGGACAGGACAGCGCTCTGAAAGCGCCAGTGTACTACGCTTGTTTTGAGCATGCACAAAACAAGCGTAGTACACGGCACTTAAGGGCGACCATGGGGACGCTATCACGACCCTCTCACGTCCCAGCCAGTTCCCACTGCGTCACCAAGGGGTTCGTAGAGATCTTGATGCGTTTAGCTTGGAGTTTTTATAATTTTTAAGCGTAATCTAAGCGCCGACCTGATCGCAGCAGAATGTGAAAGGGTTTTAGCGACCTTGACTTAAAAATGGACAATTTCGGACAGTTTTCCGCGCTCTCACTGCGTATTATACATATTTTTGAGCGCAGTTCAGTCGCTGGTCTGATCGCCGTATGTGTGACAGGGCCATAACATGCAAACATATGTTACAGTCCGCTACAGTTATTACTGTGCATGGTGTCAGTGTTATCTAATTGAAAACACTTCCGCCGCACTTGCACGGAATAAATCGCAATAACACTAAAGAAAATAGTTTAAGAATGTTGGATATTTATTGTTTAAGATTGTTGCATATCCAATATTTATAGTTTAAGATTGTTGGATATCCAATACTTATAGTTTATGATTGTGCCATCCTTGTTTTTACCTCCCCGACCACCAACCCCCGGAGTGTTTTGGCATATGATTATGTATCAATATCATTTCAAAGGTGTCAAATATAAAATACGTACAGTATACGTATTTGTACGTATACTGTCATTGTCAGTGTTATTGCGCTTTATTCCGTTGAGGGCGCTAACACCCTGTAACACAGGGACAGTAACAACTGTAATATACCGTAACATATGTTTGCATGTTATAACACAGACACAGTAAAACTGTAGTGGAATTCTCCCGTCTTTTACAGTAGTTACTGTAACGGACTACCAGGATTGGGTGCATTGTATACATTGCGTATTGATTAATCACTACGTTGTCACCCGCTCAAAATTGTGAACATGCTTAAACATGTTCCTAAACCCCGATACCATGCAACGTACACCCACATTTTCAAAACGTCGGGCACACGTTAGCTCTATTCGCAATAGTGTGACAGGGCCTTTAATCATACCAGTGAAAAGAGACGGATTGGGAAGCAAATACGATTAGGAACTAAAGGACAGAGATATATTGAATGCAACATCACTTGTAGAATTATCAAACGAGCAACCTCTGTATATGGGAAAAGTACTTTATAATGTGCAGACCATCATGGGCCACCCTCAACAAACACAACGAACTAGTAACTGCATGCAGATCCCGGGGATTGTTTTTGTAGGGATGTGTCGCCAGCAAATTGGGTTGTCCAAAAATAATAAAAATGGAGAATATAGCGCCAGAAATTCCCATATCGGCCACCATCAGTAAACGTTGTCGTTAATACAATAGTATCCTTGTAGCAAATGTTGACGGTCATATGGTCATGCGTAGTCCATTATAAATCAGTGTGAAAAAACAACAAAAAACAGCGCCTGTAGTACCTAGAACAAGTTTATTTTACAGCGTTACTTATCCTAGCAGTGTTGTGTAGTTAAAATACTATTATTCAAGCTAACCGAATGGTCTATTGGCAATTTACTTCCTTGAATTAAACTGTTTGATGTGCGTGTCCAACTCAAGTATCAGAGCCACATACGTAAGTAAATAAATCTTTTCTCCTGTTTTTAAAAAAAAAAATAATTAACGGTTCAATTTGGATAAAATGGAAGGGACTTCGCTCGCACTCGCAAACACTTCAGCCCTTTTATGGCAAAAGAATGTATCTTATATGTAGTTTTCTAACAGTATACTTCCTTTTAACATGATCAAAGTAAGCTTTTTTCTCCATAAATCATGTAGTGGTAACAGGCAGTATATTACTTTTATTGTCTTTACAAGTTGCAACCGTTTCCTAAGTGAGGTTTATTGAAACAAGTTAACACAATCCATGTTAAAAGGAAGTATATCATTAGGAAAGTACATATTATAAGATACATCCTTTTGCCATAAAAGGGCTGACTTCTCTCTGGAATTGTATTTAATTGCATCCTTGATTCAGAAGTTATTCTTCATCAATTAAACCAAGATCTAATAATTGTATCCTCTGAGTGATCCACTCTGACCGCTCCAATCCAGTCTGCAGCGTCTATAGATTGTCCGGAAATTTAGTTAATCTTCAGTGTTTAAACAGCGGAACATCAAGTGGCGACCAAAAGAGGGCGACATTTTACACAAAATCAGAGAGATCCTTTTCCGAACAGGAGCAGCTAAAATAAACCATATTTTAGACTAGATTAGTTATAGTGACTGGAACGACGACAGGCATTTATAAACGAACTGGCTGGCATCTCTGACGCTCAATAGTCAATATACCGTATGAGTACAATACATTTATTAGTTTTGTAATTCTTAGAGAATCCGATATTATGGCAGTCATGTGCTTTGGGCGCCAATGAAACACTAATCGCCCATTTATCTAAAAATGGGCGACGATGTGATGGCATTTTATGACCTCCTTTTATTGTACATCCTCACCTTTATTTTATGACCACTTTTTTGACAACATGTTAGATTCCTAAAAAGGATTTTTACTAAAATGGCCCCTTCATCGGTACAGACGATTCTCAGAGTTGATTCTCACTAAAATGACACATATACTTAGATTCTCACTGACATAACTGATTGACAGGATTTGTTCATGTTTGTAAAACTCTCAACGAGGCGTGAACATTTGAGTCATTATCCGATAGACCACGTGATTTCGAGTGTAAGCAGCGCCAACCACTCCTCCGGTAAAATTTACGTCGTTGTCAACGATTCTCATGAATGTCTCAACGTTAAAATTGCCATTTTTACTTCAAATGAAGAAAAAAAACCTTTCTTATTACTTTCATATTAACGTTATTATTTAGTTGTTTTACACTTTGTTATATCTTTGAACACACAGCCCTTTGTGTTTTCTAAAAATGGCTCCACCGAACCAGCGTTACAATGTGAGAGCAGCAGGGATAACTGGAGGATTTCAGATTGTAAACGCTGTGTTGTCTTTGATATTTGGCGGCGTATCGAAAGCAATACATCCGAAGGCTTTTCCGGAGGTTGAAATATTCATATGGGGAGGCGTGGTAAGGACTAAAGCGGTGACATTTGATTTTAGTGAGAAATGTTACTATTCTGTATTCTTTTGTCACTCCCATGGAATCTGGTGGGGGAGGGGGAGGGAGTCAGGTATTATGCTGTAATCATGTGTGAACAAAGATTTTTGAGGCACCCCTACGGACGTATTCTCCTGATTTTGCGTGTTGAAAACGAGTAGGCCTAGGCTTTGCACCAAAAATTAACCAAAACAAATTAGGGTCACATCATTTAAGTTTTTACAATTTTAAGTATGATAATACGAGGGTCATTCAATAAGTTCTACCTCCTCACTCATAACATTGCTAATATGAATGTCATGAGTATAGCTCTGAATCATAGCTACACATTTTGAGTAAATGCTAATTGATACCTATTTCGCTTTTGTCATGATGCAATCAAAGCCAGAGAGAGATTTTGGACAACGGACACGGAAAATTACCCAAAGATAAATACATGTTTTTTTCGTTTTCTCTCCGTATTGTAAGATTAGGTATAACCACCCGATTTAAATACTGAAAATAGAAAACAATGGATGATTTTTAATATAATGCTATACTATCATGTTTATATCAGATTGTAGGCTCGAATGTAGGCTGGAATGTATTGACACGCCTTTAGCATACTGGAATACTGATATTCAGTCTCAAATGTTCCTTGTTACAAGTCAAGCCACAGTGATGCCTCGAATTTTAAAATCTTTACATAATAGTATCTTTATCAGTTTTTCTTATATACAACATTTAGAATAGTTAATCAGGTAGTCAGTGATAGAAAAATATATCTTCGAGAGAATTGAAAAATATCCATTTTGTCCTGTATAATGGAGATCGCTTAGTTCCTACGGAAAGCAAATATGACTTTTGCAGCGGTTCTCTAGAGTAGGGTTAAAATTGATGGCTGTCCTGGGTCTGGTTCTGGCTAATTAGAGTGCATTTCCGCCAAGAAATCAGTCACTTGTATTGTTTAAAGTCTGTTCAAGAGATATTTGTAACTAAGAACGATTGTATTTGACACGATAGATACATTTTGTCTCTTAGAATTGGTCAAATGAATAGCACTTAGGAGACATTTTGCTGTTTTTTACCCATTTCCGTCGCACTAAATGGAAGTTTGGTTTTTACTGCATATCCAGAAAAGTACATTGCGTATTCAGACCAATTTAATATGATTTTGTAGCTGAGATTCAAAGCTTTAATTGTGGAATATTTCATACGACTGGCTTGTATAATAGCAAAGTTATGAGGTACGAGGTAGAACTTATTGAATGACCCTCGTAGTTATGTTTTACATTTATATTGTAAAATAAATCGAAGTATGGATTCTCACGAGGGCATTGCACTTTTATTGACATGATTTTAAAAACGTGCCCTTTTATTTTAATTTGGTCGATTTTGGATCAATGCGTAACACGCGTAAGGACACGAGGGTGTTTGTTTTTGGTCATACATGTTTATTGTAAAATAATTGACTGGTCCCCGGGTCCAGTGTTGCTATCAAAAAACTACATGTGATCCGTTACAACAACATGGACAAGTCAATTCCGAGTATTGGTATGACTATGCTTTGAAATGATACATTTTTGAAGGTAATGGAGGCAATCAGACTTTGTAATACAATATATGAATTGAAGAAGCATATTTGAAGAGATTTACGCAAAAGGGCCACAGTCCACTTCTACATGTTACTCATTTGGCATTATTGAATTTGCACTGACAAGTCCATGGAATTAATCAAATAATTGTATGGCTGTGTTCCTTTTACGGCCATGTGTTTTGAACTCGCCACCATTCCCGTTGCATGTACAGATTTTTACATTTTACACCATCTGAGATTCGAATTAGCACATCGCAATAACTACTTGCTCTAGGCGTACCCCATAAAAAGTATATATTTTGTGAAAGAAAATCTCACAAGAAATCCAGATATGATATTGGAATTCAGATAAGACCTACTAAAATGTTAACATGTTGTGATTAAGAATGTTCAAAAAATATCGATTTTTTTTCACATTTTGATTAAAGCTCAATAATATTTTTATACCTATCCCAATCATAATTTTACTGTGTATATTAGATCCTCATTACCCATCAGAAAATAATGGTTGTACATGTTACCTTGTTGAAATATGCTATATCGGGAATGATATGAGCACAAACGTTTAAATTTCATATTTATTAGAGTTTAAATGTATATTATTTTGGGCATGCACCCTATCCTGATTTAAACAGCATTTTTGAATTCCCCTATTTGAGAGCTTTCAAAAATGTATAATGTAATATTTGTGTGTGTGTTATAGTCATGTATGTAAAACCGACGAATTAGGGCAAGTTCACTGTGTAGCGAATAGCGAGAAAGCCAAGGACAATGCAATCGATTCATGATTACAATTGTTACATAATAGTGGCCACGTTTGTTGAAATAGAATCTTATAGAATATAAAATAATCTATCAAATGGGAGCAAAATCATGTTTGTACCATACAGAGATGAGGAGTTATTGTAAATTGAACGTAGCAATGGGAATATTTCCCCATAGAGATTGTACACGGCACCACCGCCACCACCCCTGACTTTCACAATATAATCAATCATATCTCAGCCAAACAGTTATAGAATATATAGTTATAGAAATAGATTTCTTCACACAACGTAGCTAGATAAATAGGTTTTCAAATGACACCTCAACCATAGCTCTACCACATTTAGTTGTTGAGTTAATAGAGAGCGCAGGATGATTCGTCACCAAAAATGCAACGCCACCACACTTTTGGGTGGTGAGTTCATAACTCATGGCCTTTCTGTTTCTATATGATTTGGATTAGTGCATCCATGCACGCCAATTGAGGCACCAACAATATACAAGCCACATTCCACATAATGAATAGCCATCCATTCAATAATGCAAAATGAGTAACAGGTAGAAGTATGTGTAGACCCTTTTGCAACACAGCTCTTCATTTGTTTCTCTATCATTTTCTTTATATTTCACCAAATATATTGGTCTCTATATATGAAGAGCTTAGTTCCAAAAGGGGCTAACTCACATCTGTAGCATGTTCGGGTCCAAAGTTATGGTCCTCGGTAATTTCCGGAAATTTGAATATAATTCACTATTTTTTAAGCCAAAATGGTGGAAATATGGTTCTTTTATCATGGTAAAACATTGATAGGAATGTCCTTAATGAAATGCAATGAAGAAAACGTAAAATGTATGGGATTATTGTTTTGAAAATTGCACACGAACAAAATTGTTGTTAATTATAAAAATGTGCCAAATTGTCCAAATTTTCAGTTTTCTCACAAAATATCAAAAATTCATAATTAAAAAAGTTGAAAAGGTATTTGAATGCGGTTTTCTGTTTTTAATGTGGTTTGATATTGTCATTGTCAACTCACTGATTTCCGAAAATAAAGAAAGACATAGGAAATAATGTGAAAATCAAAAAAAAAACAAAAAACCAATTTTTAAGCTTCCACGTATGGTATCTTTCATATGCCAGAAAATTAGCATAATCGAAGAAGTGCAACATCCTCATTTAAGAAAAACCCGTTGATTTTGCCCTATTTCACTTGTAAGTGAGTTAGCGCCTTTTGGGAAAAAACCCTCTTCATATCTCAAAACAGCTTTTGCCAGCACCATGTCCTAATTGACGTGACTAGTCACATAGCGAGTGGCATAAACAAATCAACATATAATTTTCCCCATTTTGGATAAGTTTTCGATGATCCTCTCTATTATCACAGTTCTATATTGTGGCTGGTATCCTCGGAGTTTGCAGCAGAAGCAGAAACACATGTGTGGTAAGCATGGCTACATTCAATATATACACTGTTGCCGTTATGTGGTCAATACAATATAAGGGAAATCCTAGATGGACGTTATCGATTACCCGTCTATATCTGGCCTTTAAAAAAAGAGTTTTTTTCGTCCCACCCATAAATATAAACTAATGTCGGTTTTGAATATTGTTTGTATACATTAAAGAGCTTCATTTGCGTGGGATTGTCGATGTCATCCATACGAGAGGGAGCTTGCTATGTCTGGAGGCAGTTTCGTGATTTGTTTTCGTTAATATTCTATGAGGTTGTGATGAACTCGTTTACCGTAATGTTTTATCACACCCAGATCACTAGTCATGCAACTTTACCCCAGTATCAATCTATTTATGTTCTACATGATATGTAACACTTGCTATGTAATTCTACTACTGTCTATCAAGGCCTGTGAAAAAGCTTGAAACTGGCCATTAATTTGGCGGCCATTTTGGTTTTAAAGTAGTTAACAAAGTACGAATACTAGATATGAGTTTCTAGTGGTATAATACATACATCCCATTGTTAAAGCTATACTCTGAATATACATGTTGGCTCATATATGACAATTTTACCATTTTTGGCGGCCAATTTGGCGGCCATCTTTTTTCCGGTGTGTTAATAAAGCAAAAGTAATGGAAAAAAACACACACTCAGATCACCCTTTTTCACATCCTATCTAGATCAAAGCCTATATGGCGATGTCAATAATCTCATCTGTAATTACATGTGGTCAACTGTTCAATGACATCGTTAATGCCTGGGTATTAAGCCATTGCGACGATGCGTACAACAACTGCATTTCATCGGTATGTGAATTAGACTTCAATAGTCCATTTTCCCTTCATGTAGAGCCTATCTACCATCAAATGTTAGCGATCATACCTCACTGGCTTATCTGCATCTTAAAACTCGTTTGAGGGCGCTCTTACTCAGCCAATTTAATTCCGGCACTTTCAACAATGGACTTTTGACTTTGAACATGTTGAATTGTCGTTAAATTCTTTAACACGGGAGTCAACGGGGATCTATGCCCAAATGTTGCCTTATCACATAATAGACTGAAAACAAGACGGATAGTTGTACCCATCGCTTTCCGATACAGTTACAGGGGTGTCAAAGAATACATCTTACATAATTATTTTGGTTTTGACTTAAAAAGTCAGTCATTAAGATAATGTGCACACCACGAGCTATTTATGTGTTTGTAAAATATATATGTTATAAGTGCTAGTCGTTATATGCCTATGTGTCGTCAGTTTAATAGATGAGAGTTCAGTCATCAAAACATGGATATTCTTTATTTCGTAGGCTGGTGGTCTCCAAATTGTGCATAGCCTAAGTGCTATCGTTGCATTCGTTGAAATGATTGTTGCCATTGTAAGCGCTGTATACTGCTGTCGTGGTGTGTGTTGCCGGCCATCGAGTCCTGCACCGCAACAAGTTATTGTGAGTACTATATATATGTATTGGATATGGAGATTGCAAAATATCTTAACATTTCTTTGAACAAAAATAAACGAATGGAGATGGCAAGAAAAGCCAATCTGTCTAAAAAACAAACGTTTCCCATCACGGTCACAATAAATAAATATTCTAGCAACCAAAACTTTCAGGAACCTTGGTTATGGTGTCAAAATAATCGCAGATTATTGGACAACTATATTTCGATATACAATCCTCAAAAACCTTACCGGTAATATTATACGCTCTTTACTACAAAACGTAGCGCCTATGGCAAATATTATATTACAATGTTGCAAGGAAATTCCTGCACTTTAAATTGAGATTCTCAATTGTCTGTCAATGGATTCCCTTGATAATACGAATCCCTATATTGGCATCATAAGTTCTTAGAAATTGCAAGTTTCATTAATATGACACCATGACTTTCATATTATAACGGAAACCATTCAAATTCTTTATACCATTCTCATTGCACCTACATGATCTGGGCGCACTACATAGTTATATTAAAATGTGTCTCCAAATTAACTTAAATATGAAAGAAAAAACCTTTAAAACTACTTAAATATTGTTTTAAATGATTTCCTTTAAAAACATCCCAAATTCGTTTAAACAAACGTATACATTTTTGTCAATAATGTTATAAACCTAGCATACCAACAAGCTAAACGTATATAGTTCAATGGGTTTCCAGTATTTTCCCTCAATTTGTAGCACACAAGGTGTCCTGATAATTTTGGTATAATCACACAGGTACAGTTTGTTATCCTTTTTGCTGATGACACCACTATTCTGTACTCGCATCCCACTATTGAAACACAACTAGCCTGTATTAATAAAGAATTAAAAGAAGTCAGCAATTGGTTCAAAGCAAACAAGTTATCAGTAAATGCTAGCAATACTAACTATATGATTTTAGGAACACCTCACATGGTATCAAATGTCGATTCTCATAATTTGAAATTATTTTAGACAATACTGTTTTGGAAAGAGTAAAACAAACTAAATTCTTAGGTGTGTTAATCGATGATTGCCTTACATGGAAACATCACATTGATTGTATGTCTAAAACAATTGTTAGAAATATTGGTGTCATGAACAAACTCAAGCACTTTGTTCCAACCCGTATATTACATACTCTTTACTGTACCCTTATCTTGCCTTATTTAAATTATGGTGTACTTATTTGGGGAAACACTTGTAAGTCCTACCTGGACAAGATTGTTAAGCTTCAAAAATGGGCAATAAGAACTGCTTCTTGTAGTCACTATAGCTCTTACTGAGACTTTCAAATATCGTAATTTGGGATTTTTCCTCTTATGGTCCCAACTTTAACCTCTTATAAAAAGAGTTCCCCAATAGTACATTTTTGTGCATTTTTTTGGTGATTATTGAATACTTCCTTAGTATTTTAAAACAAAAAACCAGCTTATTAGAGCGATGATCGGGTATCACAAAATCGAGTGTAATCCCGACTGATCTATATGTTATGTTGTCTACTTTATGATATAATAATCACATTGAAATAAATTAGACACTGGCTATAGTAATTCAGTACAACTTGTTCTTTTCGACCATATTTTGGAATAATGTTATTTTATAAGCGTTGACATTATATTGTGTCTGTATAGGGAAAAGGTTCCATTTAGCCTATACCCGACAAAATTATCAAAAAAAATTTCATTGAATTGTACGTGTATACAAACCCCTTATAAATAAAGGTATTTTGACTGTAAAAAACGACACATACCTTACGTTGTTATTGATAATTCTACCGACCAATCAAAATTCAGCATTTTTATGACATCATAGATTTTCAAAAATATCTTGCTGATTATGTCATTTTTGTGCTTTTGACACACTGATGATTCAAGTTCATTGCGCACTGCCCCACCCCCACATCATGACATCAACGTTATTGGATTCCTGTACTAATGATTTAGAATACTTCCCATTCCAGACCCATTCCCGGCAGACAATGGTTTATATTTTATTTTAATTATTTTATTTTAATCTTTTTAATTCTTTTTTTTATTTTTTATTTTTTAAATGTTTATTTTTTTTATTTATTTAAAAAACTTTTTTTTGTTAAATTAAAATGTTTAAATTAAAAAAATTAAATTAAAATTTAACGGGGTTGACGATCATGTGTGTCGCAGCTCTATTAATAATATTTTGTGTACTGATCATAATAGTAATAATAAGAGGGACTAAAATCATATCCTTGCTAGTTCACTCCTCGCTTAAAGAAGATTTTAACATCGCAGTTAAAACCAGGGGTTATAACGCATGGCGCCAACTCAAGATTCGAAGATGTGTGTAGTTCCTATCTAGTCAACCCCGGGGAAAGACATTTCCATTGCTGCTTATATTGTGTTTTATATATTTTTTGTATTTAGGCGAC
The DNA here is from genome assembly GCA_035610835.1 of Ophiura sarsii. Lineage (NCBI taxonomy): Eukaryota > Metazoa > Echinodermata > Ophiuroidea > Amphilepidida > Ophiuridae > Ophiura > Ophiura sarsii. The sequence continues at coordinate 51,523,217 of CM069447.1, read as the reverse complement.
ATGTTATTAGATTTAAAAAAAAACCCGATTTACAGTTATCTTCTGCGCATTTTGACACCTCTTTTGTTGCGCTACGATGTTGTTTGGCGGAGTGTTTTAAGGTCGAATCTCAGAGTTGCAAAAGCTCCTATTCACCCCAATTCCAGAAGGGAACCCACACAAGCATCACACACAGACAAAATCAAGACAAAATACACCAATTTGATTTATGCCTCCCATCTCTGACCCTTTTGTTTTGTTATTGACAATTAATGCTGATGTTGACAATTAATGCTGATGTTCATCGCAATCGATTTATTCAACACGAGACAAACAAATCATATAAAAGGCGGGCAAAAATAATGCTGATCTTATTCGTCAGTACAACGCTCAATATCAACTGGATTAAAGAGCAATTTTATGTAACTATTTGGATGAAATTGATAACCATTAAATTCACTTTATATTCAAATTCAACCATTATTTCGTGTTTTCCCTTTTAATCCAGATATCAAAATCGCAGAACACCAAGAACAATATGACGGTAAGTAGGTTGATCTCGATGTCTATAAAAATATCCGCTGTGAAATAAACATTTAGCAATTACAACATGGCTTATTTCGGTAAAGTTGTGAAGTCCCTTGGTGTTGGATGAATGGTGACTACCTCCATCCGCGATTACACCATACATTATTTCATTGTCTAAACTAAAGAAAAAAGAGCAACAAAAAAAGCTTACGTTGCTCCCGCGTAGGTTCGTAGTAGTAGGCCTACACTTACAGTACACATAGCGAGCAAGAAGCGGCGGACTCAATTCCCCTGGAGAATAATATCATCGAAACCCGTTGCCTATTCTTTATAATTGCTTCAGACCTTCACGGATATTTTGTATTATATACGTCATTCATATACCGTATTCTTGTTCATTGATTGGTTAAAAGTGGGTTACATTATCAAAAATAAACACGCTATTTTGCCAAAAGTACTATATACGGCTCCAAAAGTACTATTTACGGCTCCCCAAAAAACTATTTACGGCGCACCAGTGCGTTGGTAGTTTCATGCGGCGTTGTACTCCGCGTGACGCGAGAGAGCGCACGATTTGCATCCCCGGGCGCAGCGTGACGATCGTTCGATGCACTGCCTTTGAATTGAACTTTTAACACTTTTTTACTGATGAAGATTGGAACTTACTGGATGATTTTTGAATTTGAACTTTATGGAACTAGAAATATATGAATGACGTATATAAAACAAATATATACTGCCTTTATTCGAGTCTCTGGATTAAAACTATGGTCCCTCGGTGACTGCAATAGTGCTATTTTGCTTCGGGCTGCGCCCCTCAGCAAAATAGCACTATTGCAGTCACCTCGGGCACATAGTTTTAACCAGAGTCTTTCATGGCAGTATATATTTGTATACTACTCCCCGCTGATCAAAACCGTCACCCGAATCAATACTAGAGCCTATAAATATTACGTACGAGGTTGCTTGACAACAACAAATATGGCGTCTTCTGTTAAACATCTGCCGAAGAAATTCGCGAATGAAATAGCGAATTAAAACAGACGCAGATTTGAGGCCTTTTATGGACAATTATGCATGATTTATGATCAGAAATGTAAATCTACAAGACAATCTACCTTCTAACAAAAATCCTGAATAGAGGGCGCCCCCTGGAAAAGATCACATAATATACCTTTAATGTATATCTCGGATTTCTAGTACCTAAGTATTATCTATTTTGAATTAGCCAACATTAGAGCACCTGGTCCGGGACTTTTTGTGCTAGGTGTATAATCACATACAGTATTTTAAGTGTAGTATATGCCCAACCACACATCTCTAGCTAAAGAAAATCATGAATAAAGGGCGCCCCCTGGGAAAGATCACATAATATGCCTTTAAATGAGCAAATTGCTTCTCCGCAGTTTGATACCTCATTCAACAAAATCGAATGGATGCTTTTAAAGTTATCGCGATTTCAATGACCGCGCATAACAACAGCAAAGTTGCACTAGAAATGGTTTTCTATGGGATATCATTGATTAGTATATCATTATTTATGTACTAATGCATGCAAGGCGAAGGTTTTTCTTTTAAATTTCATTTTGCAATTGTATTGTGAATCACTTGGCTATCGTATCTTATTTTATTTTACTAAAAGTGGGGCAAGATTGTGAAATGTGTGTATCCACAGCTAACAGCTAGATTTTGCACAACAAACAAAAATCCCGGATAGCTTTGACGAATTTTTGTCTGTGTACCACAGAAACCTGCAACAACTAGGTTTGAACTAGGAACTACCGTAACGAGAATCGACCCCGCATCTGTATATAGACAAGCGGGTAAGTAACTAAAGTACATTTACAATCATTCAATTGACTGATTTTTCTAATTTGGACCAATTGCATTTTATTCTAACTGTAGAATGAGGCTTATTGAAAGTAGGTGACCCGAATAAAATCCCCCTTCAGAATTGAGATTTTGGTATCAGATGAAAGCCCACTTGTTTTTTCGTTATGTCCTACCAAATTAAAGATCCGAGAGATGTGTCCATTAGATGCTACGTGTGAAAGAGTGAAGTGGTGAATTACCTTCGACACTGGTTAACCACTCAATATCATGTTTTTATGATGCGCCTTCGTGCAGAATAGAAAATGCCATATGACAAAGTGTTATACCTCAGACTACAACATTTCGTAATACAGGTCGAAATGACACCTTTTTGAGCCTATATTCCGCGATGAGACTACCATTTTTAGGCGTGATAACTTTTACGTTAACTATACACGTTGAAAAAAGTCACCCATAACAGCCAACATATTTATGGAGTATTTTGAAACAAAGGCACTGGACTCGTATCCTTTGAAACCGGTGGACTGGTTCAGATATGTGGATGACACGTTTGTAGTTTGGAGACATGGACAAGATGAATTGGTCAAATTCCTAGATCACCTAAACGCACAGCAGCCGTGCATACAATTTACCATGGAATTGGAAGAAAATGGGTACATTCCTTTTCTAGATGTCAAAGTACAGCGAATTGAATCTGGTTTGAGCTTCTCGATCTACAGAAAACCCACACACACTGATCAGTATCTCCATTTTTCATCCAATCATTACTTATCGGCAAAAAATAGCGTCACCAACACGTTGGTATACAGAGCTCTGAATCTATGCGATAATGAACATCGCAATAGAGTTAAAACACATTGAAAAAGCATTGAATAAGAATGGCTATGCCTCGAAACTCGTACACAAAGCTATTAAAAGACAAAGTGCTAATGTAAGCCAGGAAAAGATAGTGGAAGATGACTACAAAGGTATCACGTTCATGCCATTTGTCAAAGGTGTCTCAGACAAAATTTGCCGATTCTTAAATCGTGCCGGTGTTAAAACTTACTTCACCAAATCGACCAAACTCAGAGATATTGTCAGCAAACCTAAATATCCTATGCCCAAGCGTCGTTCACCTTGCGTGTATAGCATACCATGTAGTTGTGGTGAACAATATATTGGTCAAACCAAAAGGCCTTTAAGGTCAGATTGTCTGAACACAAAAGAGCTACATTACAAGGCAAGAAAGATAGCTCGGCACTAGCTGAACATGCGTGTGAAGAAGGTCATGAACCACACCAATCCAAAAGCATTGCACAGGTTTTCAATTTTAGTATGCGGCTTGTTCGTGAAGCTCTAGAGATCAGAATCAATGAATCATCTACAATCAATAGAAATGACGGCAAAGATATCAGCCGCATGTGGCGCTCTCTATTTCCTACAGTATCAATCAATCCCGCCAATCAATAACAGTCTTGTAATTTTTTCAGCCAGGTCCGCAATGAACCATTATACACCCTGCTCAAGTTCGTTACAGCGTCAAACGGTCTTTACAGATCAGTGACCGCACTACTGTGCATTAGACTTTTGTAGTCTGGAGTAGACACGGGGCAGTCTCTGCGTTATTTCCATTGGTCAAGGGGCAGTCCTTTGGAGGTTCTATTATAACCAAATTTATATATAGTAGGCCAGTGGCAACCTACGTGTTCAGTGGAAGCGGCAATCCATCTGAACGGCTCTTTTCAGAGCCACCTATTCTTTCACAAGTAGGAAAGGGCACCTACTCTCAAATCATCGGGCAAGGGCCAGCCCAAATGATGATAACAAGAAAAGTGGCAATCTCTATGTTTTGTTTAATATTATAATAATTTGGTCCTGAAGAAGTCAGAGTTAATCCTGACGAAAGCTTGACAAATTAAAACTCCTCCTCCGACGGCGGACCCGTTAAACTTTTAACTTATATTATGAATACCCGTCGTAAAAGCCTATCTCACAGTCATTGTATTAGTTCTGTATTTGGCGCAAGATATGTTCCATTTAGACGTTATAAGCTACAATGCAGTGAAAGAGTCCAAACATGCCATTTTATTTGTTGCTCATAAATTCAGCATATACGAAGAGGTCTTGGTTGATTTTTTATTTGTATTTGACCTAGGTCAACACTTCCGCAATATTACTTTTGTCATTTGAACTTATTTAAAATTTGACCTATTTTGACCTTTGCCTCGAGGCCACATTTGCACTTTTCAACCAGTGGTGCGATACTTTTTTCAATGTGTAAAGCCTTGTAGTATATATTATATGGTGAATGTTGTTATCATAATCTTATAGAGCTAGAGACTTATTTTATGGTTGAAAATCGGCAAAATATGATTTTTTTTCTCACTCTTGTAAGTACACTGTTACCAAATATAACCAGTGACTTTGGCTAATGTTTTTGTGCATAATACATGACATTGACTCTCTATTTTTTCTACCCAGTCACACATCCGACAACAGCCTCTAGTAAGTAATACTAATATACCGGTGTTTCTAATGGTTTCGTTTTTGGACTCACTTTAGGCAAAACAAATTAAATACTTTGTCTCAGCAACCTTTGGCTAAAAAGCTATGTGCTATGTTTTATGTGATTATTATTATTTGTTTTTATATAAAAATCCAAATATAGTCAATAGCTTTGCTTTTGTCTTTTTAGTTAAAGTAATTAGATATGATCAATGCACATTGTATGCTTGTGTTTTCTTTATCTGTTAACTTCACAAAGTATAGTTGAATGTGTGGTCTCAGTCACAAGGTTGACGAGTATCACCGAAACTTACTAGTTTATTTAATTTTAAATCGAAAAGAAAGAAAGAAAATCAAAAAAAAAACCGCGCGAAATCTCATTTCAAAAGCAATGCGTGCTAGCTGCTGAGCCAAAGTATTCAATTGTTTTGGCCTCAGAGTTAGTAAACTGTGCGTGAACTGCAGTACAGTACACGTAAGGCCAATTTTAAGAAAAAAGTATTTTCTCGTCACCTCTCTCAATCTTTTCAGGAATTCTTTAATATTCTTTTTTCTTTCTTTATTTCTTCCATAACATTTTTGTTAAAATATTGAGGGGTGACATTATCTGTTTGGGCAATTATAGATATACGGTATTTAAAGCAAATTCTATACGGTATTTTTATAATTGTTTTCATATTAGGGAGTATTCAGAAATACTTTGTGTGTGGGGGGGGGGCGGTGAGCAACTGAAATTTGTCGGTGTCGAAACTTTTTTGACCCCCCTTAACAAATTGCAAAACTATTTTGACCCCCCCCTTAACAATTAAAAAACACTTTATTGACCCCCCCCCCCCCCCCCCTCCACCTTACTATTTCATGTAGACAAAAACCTGTGGGGTTCTTTTTACGATGCTGGCGGTCCGGACCATCTCACAATTTACAACATTTCAGATTCACTCAACATGAATGCCTCTTTTTGCTTGAAAAATAGAGGTTGCATGCAGGCGCGTAGCCAGCATTGTCATTCCGGGGGGAGGGGGGCAAACATCAATATCGTCCCTATTTTTAAGAGAGGACCAGACGTTGCGCTTGCGCGACGCAGGGGGGTGTCTGAGGGTGGATGTGCCCCCCTCAGAACCTGGAAAATTAAAAAAAATTGAAGCTTCAATTGGAGCCATTTGGTGCCCTACTTTTGCGCTATATTCAGGGGTAGGGTTAGGGAGGGGAGAGGTGACAAACATCCCTTTCCCTTCTCTTTCTCCCTCTCCTTCCCCTTTCCCTTCTCTTTCTCCCTCTCCTCCCCCTTTCTCTTCTCTTTCTCCCTCTCCTTCCCCTTTCCCTTCTCTTTCTCCCTCTCCTCCCCCTTGCTCTTCTCTTTCTCCCTCCCCTTCCCCTTTCCCTTCTCTTTCTCCCTCTCCTCCCCCTTTCTCTTCTCTTTCTCCCTCTCCTTCCCCTTTCCCTTCTCTTTCTCCCTCTCCTCCCCCTTTCTCTTCTCTTTCTCCCTCTCCTTCCCCTTTCCCTTCTCTTTCTCCCTCTCCACCCCCTTTCTCTTCTCTTTCTCCCTCTCCTTCCCCTTCCCTCTCTCTTTTCTCCCCTTCTTCTCGTCCCCATTTTCCCGCTTCTCCGTCCCCATCCCCCTGATGCCCCCCCCCACCGCTGGCTACGTTACTGGTTGCATGAAAATGTGCGCGTAGCGCGCATACATTTGTGTTTATCTCGGTAATGACCACCTTTTTCAACGATACTTTGTTGAAATTGTGGAAAGTTTCATTATGTACATAAGTTTCATTTGTCGCACAATTTGCAGTGGTCGGACCGGACGTTGCTTAAACCCTATCATGATCTAAGTTTCATTTTACGCCCCAAAATTAAAATGTCTTCTTCACTCTTTAAACTGTTAATGTTTCTAAAATAAAAGTTTACAAAAATATTCGTGTGTAGTGGGATTTATTTTTTTGGTACACCTCTTGCCTTTTTAAAACTGAACAATTCTGAACTAAACTTTTTTGACCCCCCCCCCTTTATGTACCAAAAGGTTTTTGCCCCGCCACCCCCCCCCCCCCCTTTTGAGCAACTTCAAACCTTTTTTGCCGCCCCCCCCCCCCTCATTTTGCCCAGCCCCCTCCCCCACCCAAGTATTTCTGAACACTCCTTAATGACTTTTTAGTGAAAACGGGGGACTGATCACCATTAGCTCCAGTTAAATGAGCCATGCATAAATAGCTTACATGCACGTATATAGTACGTCAATGTGAGTTAGTTTTTTTGGTATTCTAGGTTTAAAAATTGATGAAAAATTCTTACAGGTTTGTGTACAAACATTTGAGATATTTTTGAGTCATTATTAGTTTATAGGGAAAACATTTATAACAATATTCATAGATTTAAAAAAAAACTTTGATAATTTTAGCTAATTTAAGAGTAAAATAAGCGTGACATAAATACTAACTCTAATTATAATTTGTTAGTATGCCCAGTCCAGTATAGGACATTCTGATGGTTTCCATTTATAATATGATAGTCATATAAACTGTTAAATGTCCCTCCCAAATATTCTATTTTTAAGATGAATAAAGAGATCAATTATCAATATCTGAGAAAGGTGAACGACTAGAAACAATTTGTTGATTTTTGAGTAAATTTATTGACAATTTGAGTAAATTTATTGACAATTTGAGTAAATTCATTGACAATTTGAGTAAATTCATTAACAATTGTAAAGTCAATTTTGAAAGGCGGTCAAAATTACCTACCATTGAATTGCATTATAACGACCTCGATTAATGATTCATGAGTTATTTTCAATGGGAAATTTATATGTGGATTCAACTAAGGGACATATTTTGTACTTCAGTTTTATGGAATGGAATAAGCAAATGCTGCAAGAAACATGAATGTATTAATGAGAAGACATTCAGCAACACATTTGTTCAAATCTTAGTGAAATATCACAGCTCGAAATTATTAATATGTGGGGTGATTTGGATACCATAAAATGTACAAAGACTTTTGGGTTGCTAGTGTACAACATGAACTTTAAACTTGAGCTTATTTTGATATTGTAAAAGCTGCAATCATTCTAATCATGCGGGAGAGGTTCGATTTAGAGCAAACTTTTTTTAAATTTTTATCTTTTATTGTTTATTACTATCATAACTTTCACCATTCACATGGTTTCATTGTATTATCGTTACATGTATAACACATAATTTTCACATTTTACATAGTTTCATCATGTTTACATTTCCTATCATATGCTTTTCATCATGTTTACATCATTGCATAACATTACGTATATCATGTATAGCACATTTTCATATGCTTTTCAGCAAGTTTATACATTTTCATATGCATTTTTGGCATGTTTACAATCATGTTCATTGCATATCATTACATAACATTTTCACATGTTTTTCAGCCTGTTTACATTGTAAATCATATAAGCAAATTGTCATATGCTTTTCAGCATGTTTACACATTTTCATTTGCTTTTCAGCATGTTTACATTCACATGATTTTCATGGTTACATTTCATATCATTGTATATCATATGCTTTACACATGTTTACACATTTTCATATGCTTTTCGGCATGTTTACATTCATGTTCACATATATACTTTTCATGGTTACATTTTATATCAATTACATGTATAACACGTTTTTATATGCTTTTCATTCATTACATGTTCACATATTTATTTATTTTTACATTTCATTGCTTTTCATTACATTTTCATATGCTTTTCAGCATGTTTATTTCAGAGTTTTCTAATTTTAAGTTCATTATAAACACATACGAGAGGTATTCATGCTAATGCTGAATAATAAGTTATCATGTTTTCAAATTGTATAGTAATATGACTACAAGCTACTTAATTCCAACATTTATGTCAGTCGTCTAACTCTGAGCTCATGTAATAATAACGCAACTACATTTGGATGCTTTCCGTATTTAAACTTGCTAATGCACATTTTGGCCACAGAAATAATCGTATTGCTTACATTATTACATTTCTTGTTATCCTTAAAATAACCAAAAAGAATATCTGTCACAGACACTTTTACTTTTTTTCCTGTTACGTCAGAGAGTATTGTATTAATTTCTAACCATACTTTTCTTACATTCTTGCAATGAAAGAAAAAATGTTCCAGATACTCCTTTTCGTTACATGTTTCACATAAATCATTGTTAGCTTTAACCATTTTAAGTAGTAATATTCTAGTCGAATAAATATTGCAAAGTATTTTCCAATTCATGGTTACAAGTTTGGCTTCTTTTATTGAACATGTTGCATTTCTCCATATATCACTCCACTGAAAAACATAGTTGGGGAATTTTGTCTCCCAAAAACGTTCACTTATTGGTCTAATTGTTATTTTTGATATCAATATGTTACGCACAGTTTTAGAATTACATTTTTCTATTGGCAGGAAAGCAGAATTAATCATAAGACCAATCGTCTGTTTAACAGTTTTATTTGGCTTGATTCTTTTTTTCCAGTTTTTTGGGACTGCTGATTTTATTGTTATATATTGTAGCATAATTCCTCCAGGCCTTTTAATTCTCTTACTTATTTCTGACATGGATAGAAATGCATCATTTTCATATAAGCTTGACATACTGACAAACCCAGCTTTAATCCAATCTGTAAAATACAGTGTTCTTCCAGAGCATTGAACACACGCATTGTTCCATACAATTTCTTGACTCGGATAATCTATTTCATCTACATTCATAGCTGACTTTGTTCTCAGCCATACTACTATTAGGTTGTGATAGAATGTTGACATATTATTAAGTTGTGCTATACATCTTTCATTGAAATTGCTATAGCTACTATAACACTTTAGAATATTTAATTTCAAATCATTCATATGAAATTCATGTAAAGGTATATTTTTCCAAGTTGCTATCGAGTCATTTGTAACCCGTTTAATCCACGAAACTTTCAGCGAGTTTAAGCAAGATGGCAGATGTACCATTTTCAATCCACCTTCAGTATAATCACTAATCATTGTTCTTCTTTTGACTTTTTCGATACTACCCCAAACGAATTTAAAGAAAGTGGAGTTGAGTTCATTGATAATCTTATCTGGTATCTCCAGTACACTTGAAATATAAGATAGCTGTGACGCCAATAAGCTTTTGACAATAATTATTTTGCCAACAATAGTCAAATCCCGTTGATTCCATATTTTAATAATATTTTTGATCATATTAACTTTTGAAAGCCAATTGTCCTCTATTTCACTAACTGGTTTTGTACTACTAAAATAAATGACCAGAGATTTAACTACATTATCAGGATATCATTTCCATTTCATATTACATAATTTCTTTTGACTTTGTCTACATGATCCAATCCACATACCTTCTGTTTTTGTTACATTTAGTTTCAGCCCAGAGAATAAAGAGAAACTCTTTAAAATATCCAATACTTCCTTTACATCTCTTTTGTTGTTAACAAAAATTGTGATGTCATCTGCATATAGCGATATTCGGAGCAAACTTAATAGTGAAGTCATGGATTCTATTAATTAATTAATTTTGGATGTGTAATCCAAATAGTCAAATACCGTAGTCGGCAAATGTGTACATGTAGTCTACAAATGTATGTAGCAGTCGGCAAAATAAAGGAAAATGTTATAGAGAAATTTGATGAAAACTCTCATGATCGGCCATTATTTGTTGACTGTGATTATTTGTTGACTGCAATTTGTTTATGGCCAGGTGGCCCCCACTCACAATATCCTGCGCACGCCACTGAGCAGACGACAAAACAGCGCAACCAAGAATATGAGTACGGTCAAGTTAAACTTAAAAGAAGCTTCAGATCGGCAAGTTGAATCGCACACCCCTGGTGCAGTCCACTCGAACGTCTCTTATCAGAGCCAACCACCTGTCTCCCATATTAAAGGATTTTGCGCTAGGTTAATTCCGTACTGTCGACGTCGTAAGAATAAACCACTTCATAATCATATTGAACCAAATTATTATTATTACTATGTTATCAAAACAGAGTTCAAAAACACGAGATTCGCAATCAGAAAAACATTGGAGGAAGCCCAGCCGATGCTTCGTAGAGATCTCCGTGTGAGTGAAGATTTTCTATTTAAACTCGTCAGTGTTGATGTCCTTGATGATGAGGAGCGAGAACAAATCTCCCAGCTACCGACTAGCTATGCTAAAGTGGATAAACTAATCAATTCCCTGAAGCGAAAATCTCGTAAGATATATAATGCATTCATGGATATTATGCTTGAGGACAATTCCGATCTGTACGAAGACATCATGGCGATACATGTCAAGTATTTCTAAGGTAGGTTGATTTAACCATCGTCCTCCTGAGACGTTTTTATAACACTGTTAACTAAGGAAGGGGAGGGGGGTTACCACTCCTACCGAGATGCAGAGTATGCTTATTTGGGTACCATGGTATAGCTAGAGGTCTCCTATTTCCATATATACCAAAACCACACCCCCCGCATGACGTCACAATTACGTCACCAAACATGGCCGACCTCAAAATCCCGCCGTATTCGTCTGTACAGTGAAATATAGGCCAACATTGAAAATTTCGCCAAAAAGGTTCCTTTGCTTATAAGTGAAGGAAATGATTTTTCTAACATATACTATTAGATTCCAGACCATAGTTTGACTTTGACGGCTTTACTCTAGGTGGTACCCTCAACCCCCATCCCCCTCCCCCGCCCCTAAAGAGGACGAGGGTTAAGGAAAAGCAAAGCAAATTTTTATTAAAAAAACTTGTTCTACGGGCCGAATCAAACCATATTTTTCAGATTCATATAGAATTGTTTGCTCTTTCAAAAATTTGACATAATTGAACATAATTTGAAATTTAGAAAACGTTTCCACATTTTAAGAATCGTTCATCGTCCAAACACGATTCATTTCCATGATGTAATGGGACGATCCAGCGATATCCTTAACAAGTTGGTAATCGTGGTCGCTAGCGTCAAAAAATCGAACCAAGGTTTTTGAGGACATTTCTTTCTGTTTCACCACCCTTTAATGTCTTTAACCTCAAATTTGAAAATGAATGAACGAGAGTGTAGCAAATTATATTCATTCTCGAGATGATTTTATGTCCCCGATCACGCAACTTGTAATGAATGATGTTTCACGCCTAAGACTTTATGTGGCGATCATTTCGAATGAGATTGAATTCAGTACTCAAAATCCGGATCCAGTTTAAATAATGATAATCAGATTCAACGTAACGCTTCGCTGTTGAACATTTAGAATATAAATCACCCGGGGACCTTAGTGAATATGGGGTTACGAGGATGCGCCGCCAAATAGGGTCCCATTTTTTCACCCTCTGGTAACTTGATGACCCTTTTTCCAACCCATTTTCCCCCGAGAATTGGTGACTGTTTGGGTCAATTTTCATTTTGCTGGCGGCACATCCCTACTAAAAAATATCCGAGTACCGGAGAAATCATTGCACTCGGTCATCGTATGGTCGGTTATACTAATCATGACGCATTTATTGACAAAAGGAAGTATCTCCATTGTTTCCTAAAATATCTTTCGGTATAATAAAGGTTTTGCCCAGTTTAGTCTTCGCAACATTGAAAAGAAAACCCCGCTCAGTTTGCTTCCTCACAATTTGTACACGCAAAGTATAGGATATCCATGAAAAACCATGACATAAAGAAGCAATACCCACAATTAGTAAACAATAATATTAAATATTACAGTGTATAGTCAAGTGTTCTTGTATCATGTGTATTGAGATGCACAAAATCTTATTACATAGAATATCCGAAACGTCAGATATTTTATGTAATAAAATATTGTGCAATACTGTGTCCATGCAAGAACACTTGACTACACCAAAGAAGTTTTACGGTTTTCCCACAATGCATTGTGCGAATGCGATTGCCAACCAACTTAAGCTTTTTCCACACGATGCATTTGTTGAGCTCTTAAGTTTTAGAAACAAGAAAAAGGAACACTGATAACTAATTTATTCCTTGATGAAAACTAGAACCTGAGAGCTCCAGCGACGAACGCGCTATGAAGCCATAATTGTGTGCATATGTCTATGGGAACTGAGACAAATTAGAGACTGGAATTAGGGCATTTCGCAAAAACGCAATGCATTGTGGCGGTGTCTTTAAAATCTTCTTTTTACCTGCCATGAGATGCAACGTAGCATATCTTTTATTAAGCAATTATATTGATTTGTCTCATTCAATTAATTACAAACTTGACCAATTGATGATTTAAAAGTTATTTATTTTTAAAAACTAATATTTCAACCAAATAATAATACATTTCACAGATTCATGAAGGAACATTCAGTTTTTGCCTTAATCTCAAAATCGTTAAATGGAGATACATCCTTTTGTCGTGGTGGGGCAGAATCCATGTATAACCATTGATACTTTTTCAAGGCTTGATCGCCGTTAAATTGATGATACGGCGAGGTTCGTTTAAATTATGTAATTTTATCTTCTTATCTTGTCTCAATTTAGGTCAGGATGTCTAAGATGGAGCACTACAAGATGACGATATGTAATCTTTTATAACCGTAAAGAATTTATTATTTAAGTAAAGACATGATCATTAATCTTTTCATTGTGTACGTAAGATTTAGTTACTCTATGTGTATTGGATTAATATTTAAGTCATTCACAAATTTCCGGACATTTGTCATAATATTGAATACTCAGGGTACTTGAACGACTATACTTTTATTTTCAACTCTTGTAACATTAGGAATTGGAACAATACCTTGATCTTGATGAAGGAAAAAACACAAGGTCCACACTTAATTATACAGAGGTCATAAGTTTGAATATGGTGATCTTATAATAATAAAATTGATAAAGGCCCCCTTTGCACAATTTTGTCATTCACTTGTTTATGAATATCATTTCAGCGGTGTCAAAATATGAGCGCTTGTGGTCCTGGAACACAAGCTGCGGACGGGATCAGATATATGCGTTATAAACTATAACTGTACGATGATTTTATCGTAGTGACAGCCAATTGGTGTTTGTATATGCATGTAATGTAACATTTACATGAGGGGCGGCCATTTTCCTCGGTAAGGGGGTTCATGACATCAATGTTACTGCTTTATTTTTTATTATTTTTTAAATTTTTATATAAATTCTTTATTCTATGATACACAATAAATTTATACAATAACATCAATATTTACACTGTAAAAAGTGGTGTTAATATCTAAACGCTAAATTAGCTTATTTTAAACGTGTTTGGATAACACTTAATTAACATGTTGAAGTGTTAATAATTCTAGTTTTTAACACGTTGTGGTGTTAATTTGTCAACGCTATTTTTAACGTGTATGGATAACACTTAATTAACATGTTGTAGGCATAGTGTTAATAAATCTAGTTTTAACACGTTGTGGTGTTAATTTGTCAATATCATTTTTAACGTGTTTGGATAACACTTAATTAACACGTTGAAATGGTAAAAAATGACACGTTAAAGTGTTAAAAAATAATAAGACATGTGTGTAAGCTTATAGGCTAATATTTGTATAAGCCTATAAATTAAATTTATAATAAATCAACCGATCATACACAAAAAATAAGTAAACAAAACAAAAACAAAGGTACCTTGCATTCCATGATTCCGTGATAGCCTTTTTATGCAGTGACGACTAGTAAATAGTAAAATCCGCCGTGTTGCTTTTTGTACGGTTTAGCAAGGGGACAACCGACATTGCGTGGCAAACAGTATAGTGAAATACACCACTCATTGTCGATTATTCCATGGCTAACCGTGTCACTATATCAGCAATTTCTGGTTCTAAACCCCGGTCTAAACCACTGCCAAAGTCATATTTATCTTGATTGCGAAAGCACTCAAAATCAGCTTTATTTTCATCCCCAGAAGTACGCAACAATAATTATGGCGTGTATGAATTTTGACGTAACAACACATCGGGTTTCCCGTATCACATTTCAAGGGTTTATTAACGCGTTTGCGTGTTAAAAGTTATCGAATTACTAGTTTTTATTAACGCCGTGTTAATACTAGCGTTAACATTTGCAAACCTTGCGACTTCTTTCTAAAATGTTAACACATTCACGCTATATTGACATTAGGCGTTGACGAAGACCATGTTAATAATAATTACGAAGGTCAGTATATACACTAATTTTAACACCATCGTATTAAAAACTTGAGTGAATTAACACTACAACGCGTTGGAATATAGCGTTGATATTTACAGTGTACAAAATAATATAATATAATAATAGCAAGTATGTACAATGTGGCAATCGATTAAAAAAACCGACATAATTGATATATACATGATGACATAGTAATTACAGAGAAATCAGTCTACGAAGACAGAGTTCTTTTTCAAATAGGAATAACAGATTTGGGTGGTTGCCGTATCTAAACTTGCTTATGTATGCATAGTTTCCCAACGGCGATGATGAGGTTAATAAATTTGAAATCGTGATGGTCATAAGTATTATTGTGATAGTTCAATATAACAATTTCAGTGGTCAATACAAAGCATGTTGATAATTTACGCGAGATAACTTGTCTAGCGTAAGACCATAGCTGTTTAACTAGATTACATTTGAAAAAGAAATGGTCGATATAGTCAATCACGTTGCATGTGTGACAAATATTATTCTCTACCTTACTCATCTTACATAGAAGTACATTGATGGGATAAATATTGTGGAGGATTTTCCAATTTAATGAGATCAACTTCGCTTCATCGGTGCACTGTGGAGTGGCGAGCCAAATGTCGGTCCAATTGAATGAGTAATTGGTAAGTGAATGAGTTACTGCTTTATGTGACAGCAGTTACTGCTTTCTGCTCTCTACGAAATATTGGCAGAATCCGTCAACATCTAACAAGGGATGCAGCTGAAACTATCATTCATGCATTTGTAACATCCAGACTTGACTCCAATAACTCACTTCTATATGGAATTACAATATCACAACTCTCTGGCCTTCAACGATTGCAGAATATAGCTGCCCGGATTATTTCATAAGAGAACAGATCATATCACTCCTGTATTAGTGGACCTACACTGGCTTCCAATTGAACAGAGACTGAAATACAAGATATGCCTTATTATTTTCAAGTTCTTACATGTTGCAGCTCCTCCTTATTTAACAGAACTTGTTCAACCATATGTGCCAGGGCATCGCGGGCTACGCTCTTCAAAACAAGGTCTTCTTCAGGAAACATTGGCTAAACATCAGTGGGGACAGCGAAGTTTTCAATTCGCAGCACCAAAACTATGGAATAGCTTGCCTGAATATGTGAAACTGTCAAACTCTGTACATATTTTTAAAAAAACCTTGAAGACATATTTGTACTCTGAAGCATTTGCTTGATGTGACTCTCCTCATCTTTGTTCTTATGCGTGTTTATGATATTTTGGTTGTTATGCAGAGAAGCGCCATGAGCGTCGCTTGCGGCGGATACCGGCGCTTTATAAATCACCATTATTATTATTATTATTATTATTATTATTATTATTATTATTAAAGCTGATATAAAGTACATTAAATTGCATCACCAGTGCCTCGACTTACGTTAAGCTAGTCCAGCAATGCGACCGGCCTAAACTAGTCCAGCTTAGGACGGACTCATATCAAGCTAGTGAGCGACTTACGTAAAGCTAGTCCAGCAATGCTCCAGCTTGACTAACATAAGCTAGTCCAGCAACAGACTAGTCCAGCAGAACAAATCAAGCTAGTCAGGCTGAGCCGGACTAACCTTAAGCCAGTCAAGTAGGCCATAACATATACAGCAGGCTTGACTAGCCTGTTGGACTAGTTTAAGCTAGTCCAGCAGGCTTGACTAGCCTGCTCGACTAGTTTAAAGTTAGTCCAGCCTGTGCCTGACAAGTTTAAGTTTTCAGTGTACATATACAGTCCTGTATACTGAAAATCTCTCAGTTCTTATAAAAGCAAAATGACTTTTGCGGTGTTCCCTTAATAACTGTTCTTTGTCTGGTTCTGGCTTATTTTTAATATCAAATCAGTAACTTTAATTGTTTATAGTCTGTTAAAGAGATATCTGTACTTTAGAACTGTTATACTTGATCAATAGACACGTTTTTTATCTTAGAATTGGCAAATAATAAGAACTTAAGAGATATTTTGCTATTTTTCATATGTTTCCGTCACATTAAATGGACATTCCGCTTTCACTGCTTTTCCAGAAAAGCATTACTATTACTCAGACCGATTTACTATGAATTTGTAGTTGAGTTTCAACGCTACAATTGATCTGAACAAGAAAAACAATTCGTGGCTGTAATAGCCCATAATGTGATCAAACAACCTCGGTTTAGGAACCATGTAGTGGAATTCACCATCCCGTTATCGATATCATTTAAGATAAGAATCGTCACACATATTCGGTTCTTATTCGTTGCTTACGTCGTCGTCTGAGTTGCAAAAGTATCAACATTATTATTGCACGTTGCTTTGATGCCAGAGCAAAAAGCCTAGGTCCTACCTCTTGTTGCAAGAGCCACTTATAATGAAATGTGGTTCATAGGCCGTTGCATGCTGGCAAATCGGCCTATAATATAGAAGAAATAATTTTCGTTGTATTTCACTATAAGGGTTGTCCAATGCGTTATACGTACCTAGTATAAAGCTAAATATTATTTTTTGCTAACATCAACATTACTTAATTTTATTTTGGCCTTTTGCTCCCTTTTCTATTTCCAACAAGACCACCTCATATTCTAAATTGATTTTCAATGTGTTCAATAGCATCATTAACTGCCTGTGAAAGCATAACTATTATCCTTTGAATTATCAAGCCAAAACATTCGTGGATTTAAATCCCTCTAAACAAATCCCTTAATTCATCGTAAAAACATGTAACGGCAACTGCGAAGCACGGTTAAGGCAACGGCAACATTAACGTTGCGAAGATTTATTTTTATCTCGTGGAGTATGAACGGAATCTGTCGCGCGAATGAAGCAGTAGTGAATTTGACGTGGCAACAAATTCGCGTCCACGAAATGGAGTATACATCGGGCTTTCACCTTTAGAAAATAATTTAACAATTCAACTCAGTAGACTGGATCCTCCTGTCTTCCCGATTTCCCAGTCCCTGTATTTGGTCCGCCATTTTTAAAGATGGCGGCCATATAGAGGGACGCGGGTACCCAGTCTATCAACTCAGTAGATTTTAATGAGGATTCCAAAGGATTATACTTGCATTTTCTTAGCACAGACAAAATTAATTGTAGGCGCGCTATATCAGAAAGTACTGGTCCCGCGAAATCAATCACGTGTTGTCACGAGTACGAATACCCCGCATGACGGCCGCAAGGCGTTCAAAACAGATCACATGTAAAACGCCCCGTAAAATGAATTCTGAACACCAGTGTTTAAAAGTATATTCACGGTTGGAACACTTTTACTTCTCATGTCATTACATACATACATAACAGATACGATTTTTTTATAAAGCGCCATTTCATTTCGATCACGGCGCTGCAACATCCATGCTGCAGCTAATTCAGCGCCAAGTGGCAACATACACACAAACATACATCCCGACAGACAATACGGTATACGAATATGTTACCGGAATTAATGAGCGTACACATACAGACCCGGGATGATCCCCTACTCTTTACGAAGAAGTCTGTGACCTTGTTAACATGCTCGGGTATAGCTCTTCCGGTACATGATATACGGAACCATCATTTCTACGTGACTTCCGAACCACAATGCGCTGATCAAGCCTACTTCAATCTGTACGGTCTGAAGCCCGATGTATACTCCATTTCGCGGACGCGAATTTGTCGCCGCGTCAAATTTGCCCCGCTTCTTTCGCGCCACAAATTCCGTTTATACTCCACGCGATAAATCAATATTCGCAACGTTAATGTTGCTGTTGCCTTAAACTATGCTGTACAGTTGCCGTTACTTGGTTTTTTAAGATGAATTTAGGGAATTGTTTAGATGGACGAATCCACGAATGTTTTGGCTTGATAATTCAAAGGATTTGAGTGATGCTTTCACTTTACAGGCAGGTAATGATGCTATTGAACACATTGAAGTTAGTTAAGCAAATACGGTGGTTTTGGAAATAAAAAGAAGCAAAAGGCCAACATAGAATTAAGTAATGTTGATGTTAACAATTTTTTTTTAGCTTTATAGGTACGTAATATTAAATATACCAATTTTTTATGTTTTGTTCTTTTACAACAAAAAGTTATGTAACGATCTATGAACATGATGAACCTCATTTAATTAAGAATGGCTCCTGGTTTCACTTCCTAGATCATGGACTATTGACTGCCACGAATTATTTGTCTGGTTCATACAGATCTTTATAATCTTTCCGTTGCAAGTCATACAGTTGGATGATAATCCTGCATCGAGTTGATCAGTTTCTCATTAAATGCATCCATGTTGAATAAGTTTGGGGATTTTTAACGGCGTGATTCTGGATGAGATAACTATTTGACCAATATGTCCAGCAACCAATCAGAATCGTTTGACGCGCGCGAATTGTATTTAGAGTTGAATTATTACAACTCTAGTGAATTTGTCGCGCGAAATGTTTTTCTTTCGCGGAGGTACGATTTTCTTTTGCGAAGGTCGTAAAATTCTACCAAAAAGTTGTCGCAACAACAAATTCGCGTCCGCGAAATGAAGTATACGTCGGCTTGACGGATGCATTGGGTCAAGGTTTTATGGGAATCACCGCAATTCGCATGTCAATTGAAATTAACAAACACCCGAACTGAAACGATCCACCAAGTGAACAACGGCACAGCAGTTATGTATGAGCGCTCTTAACCGTCGCGCCACCTCGCCACCTCTCGAGCATTTGATTTTAATCATCGCTATGCTGCACTTTATAACACAGTACTGTATCAACCAAATTAGAGGTCTACTTTCAAAGTCCGTCCATTTTGGCATAGTCAAATGTATAGCAAGATCGTGCATGTAGTTCAATGCCTTCATGTTGTACAGGGTGTCCCTAAAAATGGGTGCACCTGTTTGCGCAACTTGTTCACCATGAAGTTCTAGGATTTGGTGTACTATTTTTATACACATGGAAAAACGAAACAATTGGCTTTCATAGGCCTATGCCGTTTATTTCATCTTATTTGGTTTTGTCAGTCCTGAGATATACCCAGTTTATCAAAGCTACCCAAAATCGACGTTGTGCCACTTTTATTACAGAAATCTTATACATTAAGACGGAGTTGGTCATTTTGTTTCCGGTTTTAGTTGTTTTTTGTACCAGGCATCAGTTCCACACCACGCCACGAAAACTTACGTACTTGGTGTCATTTTATCCCGTTATTCCTCTTATTGTGCCCATCGACATTAATTTAGGTAGCATCATCACGTAAAGTGTCAAATAATATGATTTTTCAATTAATTAACACGGAATTGTGGGGAATTAGAGGTCGCAAGGTCATCGGAATTCAGAAACCAGCGAAATCGCGTTGTTGTGAAACGCCATCTTGGATATTAACGGAACGAAGGGAATTGGACAATTATTTTGCCAATTTATTTTTTCAACGACGATATGATAGACCGCCGTTTGACTGGCGAAAAACCCTTCAGAAAAGAAATTAGGTGGCGCACCTAACGCAAGTACACCAAATTTCAGAATCATCAGATACCATTAATCATAACCTTATTCCGCATTTCCCCTAAATTAAAAGTTGCAAATTTTCATCAAAATCAAATTGTGGCGAATTACGGAAAAAACTCAAAATTCGGCAGCTTTGCAAATTTTTACATGGTGACAAATTTGCGATTTATTTAATTATCTAGATACAATCCAGTCCCTAAAATCCATATAACATCAGGTTTATTTGTGAACCAAACTTATTTCCTTGCATGAAACAGTGCTATTGTAATATCAAACGCTGATCAGGTCGTATCTAAAATAATGAATAGGATTTCTGCACCAAAATGTTACTGATAGTGATACTGTGTTACTTATGCACTTATCAATTGCAAGCCCAGCCCATGCGGACCCGGGGCATGGCGGGAACCACGCGGGGACCATACACGAGTGTACACAAAATGGTGTAGCGGGGACGTACGCTAAGGTACACAAATGTACACCCCGGGCGCTTGTTATAAATAAGATAGAGATGCAATGCGCTTGACGGAATAAGCCTAATAACACATAGGGAACACATAGAAATGCATTCCATTATAGTTGCAGAAAGAAATAAGCGACATTGGGACTGTAGCCGGGTGGTGAATACTTTGTCCTGGGAAACATGGGAAATGGGTGGCTGGGACTCGGTACACTTTGTCCCGGCCAAGGGGGGACGGGACTGTAGCGGGAACGTACAAAAATGGTGCCCCCGACGGGACTGTAGCGGGAACGTACAAAAAATGGTGCCCCCTGCGGGGACCGTACACGATTGTAGCCGGGACGTCACATGGGCAATTTGTACGTCCCGGCCCTAATCACCGCTATCCCCGGGTCCCCCGGGGCCAGGGATGCAATTGATAAGTGCATTAGGTCTGAGGTTTAGGTGTTATTTTTTCATTTTGCAAAAAACATATTTCCGTACCAAATAATGGTGTGCACGTCTATTAGCCGGTCACTGTAAAATATTTGGTTAAACCACACTTTTGACTCATTATTGAAAACAATAGCAAAATTGATCTATAAACTTGAAAAAATAGTGTTTCGAAACAATCAAAACTCTTTCAAACTATTGCGTACTGTGACACATCTCCGAAAAAGAATAAAGCTGAGAACATACTCCACCTACATATACGCTCCAACGCTGTGCTCTGGCCCAACGCTACACGGTAGCCAGCGTTGGGCCAGCGCTGTTATCATACTTTTTACGCTCAGTGCAGCGCTATCAAGTTGACCTGATTTGAACATGAGCGTTGGATGTAGTGTTCACACTCTCTCAAAAAGCGTTGATTAATCAAATTATCGTAAAACACCGCTTGCTGATGAAGCGTTGTCAAATTCAACCTTTTCGTCAGCTGGGGTGCGCATGTATGAGAGCGCAAGCGTTGGAGCGTAGGTGGAGTATGTTCGCAGCTTTACTACATTCCACTCGGCACAACTGCAGAATGCTACGTTTCATAAATCCAGGCACAACTAAGATTTTTGCCATGCCAATTTTGTTGAAGTTGGATGTTTTTACCAGGGGAGAGAATTGGGGAGTCAACTAAAGCCTTTTTTACGTTCATAAAAATCAGCGGGGAATTTGAATACATGGTAGCCAGAGGAGGGGTGGGGTGAGGGCGATTGCCACTGTCGGTTGAGATTGGCAGCGTTTGTTGTGATTTTGTCTGTTGAGATTGGCACAGTTTGTTGTGTTTTGTCGGTTGAGATTGGAATGTTGGAAATTTGGTTATTGAATGCCAAGGTTTTTCTCTCACAGTTGCGTCAACCATGCGTTAACCTAGCTTCACCTGTGCGTAGCACGGGTTTTTGCTAGTAATTATTACGAGCATCAAAACGATCCTAACATTTGATATATATCCATGGGCATCAATCGTCTTGAAACCTTGTGGTGGGCATTTGGCTAGTATTGTTTAAAAGGGACTGGGGAACAAATATGAATATGAAGCTAAAAATGTTATCCTTGGAATAATGTGGTAAGGAATTTCTAAGAGCAGTTAATGTGGGATTCCTCTGAAGTGCACGTCGAACATCATCAATGTGTTACTGTCGGGGTTACTTTTTGTCCTGCCACTTATCATGTCTTAGTCTTCCAGAATGTTCTTTCATATTGGTGTTTGTACCATTTACCAAGTTTTTACCTTTGGAGGTGTATTACTAGATGGTACGCGAATGTTTGGGAAATAACTGGCAAACTCATCCGATGACTTCAGCTGGACTTCTCATTTCATGACATTTTAATTTCCATGAACACCCTCTCTTCTAATGTAAATTGTTTTGAAATGTAGGCCCAATGCACATTTTGTGAGACCGCTTCAAAAGGACTGGTTCGAATCATGTGACAAACATTTTTATATTCAGTTCTGTTTGGATACACAGGCACTGATTCTATTATTTAAACCTATTCAATCTCAATACAAACATAGCATTTTGCAGTGAAGCAATCGTACAAGGGGAAGTTGTATCTTAGGAGTAAACCTTTGAAACTATAAAGTGGCACAACATCGATTTTGGGTAGCTCTAGTTAATTGGCCATATCTCAGGATTTACAAAACCGTATCAGATGAAATAAGCAGCATCTGAAAGCCAGGTGTTTAGTCGTTTCATATGTTTAAACATCTTACATCAAAATTTAGAACTTCATGGTCAACAAGCATAGGCGTAGCCAGGATTATTTTACCCGGGGGGCACTCAGACTCTGATAAAGAAAAGTTTAATGGTGGCCAAATAACTGAAATTGCTAAGGTACCATCCACGCGGTGCGCAGCACCGCCCTCCGAGCTAAGCTCGGACAGGGGTGTGTCTGAGGGGGGATGTGCCCCCCTCAAAAGTAGAAAAAAATTCAATTTTGGAACTCATTTGGTGCGATCTGGTGTATACTTTTGACCAAAATTTATCGAAAAGCCACCTCTTCATTTCCGATAAATATTTTGTTTTTTATCAATGCAGGAAATAAGCTGAGCATATTATATACTGATATATAATTGATTTAAGTACAGATGGTTGAAAAGCTCGAACAGGAGGGTGGATGTTCCCCCCTCAGAATTGGAATTTTTTTCAATTTTCGAACTCATTTGGTGCGATCTGGTGTATACTTTTGACCATAATTTTATCGAAAAGCCACCTTCATTTCCAATAAATATTTTGTTTTTTATCATTGCACGAACGTGACGAAAGAAGTTGAGCCTATACTGATATATTCTTGATTTAAGTATACATGTAGAATGGTCTAAAAGCTCGAACAGGGGGGGGGGGGGGGGGGGGGGGGGTGGGGAGTCTGAGGGGGATGGGGGATGTCCCCGCCCCCCCCTCCCTGAGAATTGGATTATTTTCAATTTTCGAACTCATTTGGTGCGATCTGGTGTATACTTTTGACCAACATTTTATCGAACAGCCACCTCTTCATTTCGAATAAATATTTTGTTTTTTATCAATGCACGAAAGAAGTTGCGCATAATTATACTAATATATTCTTGATTTAAGCATAGATGGTTTAAAAGCTCGAACAGGGAGAGTCTGAGGTGTGATGTGCCCCCTCCCTCAGAATTGGATTTTTTTTTCAATTTTCGAACCCATTTGGTGCTATTTGGTGTGTACTTTTGACTAATATTTTATTGAAAAGCAATCAATATTGGCTTTTTATATAGGCCTATGTCAGTCGAGCCCCCCCCCCCTGTATCCGCGCCTGTTGCACTGACCAAATCGGCGTTGGATCCAGGGGCCGCTTCCGGGCCGCGATTATTTTTTTCGTACATAAAAAAATTAAAAAAATCAGTTCATTTGTTTAAAAATGTAAAAAAATCATTTTATTCAGTGAATTTTGCTTTATTTCGTATTAAAACGGAATAAATAAATTTTGGTTTTTTTGATGTACGAAAAAAATAATCGCTTCTGGACCCGGGTGGGCTCCAGGGGCAAAGCCCGTGGGACTAAGGGGGCACTACTAAAGGCTTTCTGCAGACTGCAGTTTTTAAGGCCATGGGAGGGCTCTCCTGCTACATATTACTGTCAATAAAGACATTTTCTTTTGGGTAATTCTATCTTCTTTTTTGTACGTTTTATGAATATCAAAATCTTAATTTAAAAGAAAACTAAAGCTGCAAATCAAAATCATATATTTTTGAAATTATTATTATTACGCGCGCGAAAAATCTGCTATTTTACAGTTTGCTATGATTGAGGCTTGCCTTCATAAAGCTAAAGTTAATGTTTGAAGTCACATTAGCGCGTAGCTCACAAAATGTAATACTAATTTGTTATGAAGCTATATAAATGTAATGTTCGAAGGTTCATGCGGCCTTTTTTGCTGATAACAAACTTCTAAAAAGAAATGTAAATATTTTGAGGTTCTAAAACATCCACCCACCCTTCACCCATCCGCTCGGCCCTCAGGCCCTCCCGAAACGGACAACAAGAAGTGGAGTCACACAATGACTGGTCCCGTCCCGAGTTTTATCGTTTGGGGCATGTGCGCGCGTAGCGCGCAATTATTTTTGCTATTCTACATATTTTGCCAATTATCGCTGGTACAAGCTTATAAAACTAAAGCAAATATTTCGAGGCACATGAGCAGTGATGAGTAAAACACTAACTAATTTTGTCATGAACGAGATACATTTTGGCTTAAAACTAGATTCCAAAATTAAAGTTAACGTTCATGTCACGTGCGAGCGTAGCGCGCGAATTTTTTTGGGCTATTTTACATAAATTGTGCCGCGATTGAGATACCAACCACGCAAAATTGACTTCTTTACATTGATTTTGCCAAGATTGAGATACATTTTTGCTTCTATTAAAATGTTTTTATTTTTATTTTTTTACGAAAACCCCTGGATTCTATATACTTATTGAATATTTGCCACACTTGAGATAAATGTTGGCCTTATGACAATGCTTTTATTGTTAAATGTTTTGCTATTTTACCCGGTTTTGCTAGGATTGAGGTACATTTTGGCTTCAAACGATCTTCTTAATTTGGAATGATTTTTTTTTTTGGGGGGGGGGGGAGGGGCACAAGCACATACAACGTTTGTATTTAAACGTCATAATTTAACTATGATTTCTCTTATCAAAATTGAGACGACAATGGGGGGACAGGGGAGAAGGAGCGGTCGACCCCTTCTTAACCCTCTGGTTACGCCATTATTGCCTTGATATGCCGGAATCTGTGCCGGGAACGTACAAAATAATGGGTGGGGGCATGGATACTTACTATGTAACAAAAAAGAACTCTATACCCTATACTATCTCTCTTTTTTTCTTCCTTTTTCTCCTTTTTCTTTCTTTTTCTTCTTCTTCTTCTTCTTTTTTTTTTTGGTGCCAGGGACCCGGGGGGCACGTGCCCCCCAGGCCCCCCCTGGCTCCGCCAATGACAAGTTGGATAAACACGTGCACCTTTTTATTAAGGGACACCCTGTATAATGTTGAGATATTTTCATGAAACCTCTTTCAAAACAAGTTGTTGTAACTTATAAACATTAAACAGCTCCCGACCTTGTCAATTGTAACCTTTACTGTATTCATTCTCACTACTACATTATTAACATAATCTCCTGGCCACAGTTCGACATACGTGGGCGCACTTCGATCAGTCTGCGCACGCATGCTTGAACTCACAAAATACTGCCAACCAACAACACCAAAGCACCCGATTGGTCAAATTTAAACTGAAACCTTTTTAACGATCGTCACGCTGCGCCGTATCCACCAACGCAGTGCTCCCGCTGCGCCGTAACCACCGACGCAGTGGGTCGTGATGGTGCGTGGAAAAGCTCATGAGTTTTTCAGTTCTCGCGTTTGAGCACCAACCAATCAGAGCCTTGAGGTCGAGATGACGTAGTGCGCACAACAGAGAACCCAGGTACCGTTTTTGGGTGAGGTTGAGCAGGCGTACTTTACGCGAGCTCAACCTCATGTGACGTGGACGTGGGTCCATTAAACAGCTTCCGACCTTGTCAATTAAACAGCTTCCGACCTTGTCAATTGTAACCTTTATTGTATTCATTCTCACTACTACATTATTAACATTTGAGCGGGTGACATGCGTTGTGATCAATACGCTGTGTATACGTTGAACATACACGTGTGAACGTTTCGCACGTTGGGTGTACGTTTCTTAAAAGCGTCGTATATGGACGAATAGCTGACGAATAGGCAACCCACTGTACACCGAACGTACGAACGTTCACACAGCGAATGCTCAACGTTTACATAGCGCATTGATTACTACGTTGTCAGCCGCTCATAATGTTAACATGCTCAACATTTTCATAAACCCCAGTTTACCTCTGCAAACCCCTAGCGAACCGCTAACTAATACAACGTATGCCAAATAATATGTCACAAACTAATGGCAACGTACACGAACGTACACCGGAATTTCCAAACCGTCAGGCATACGAACAGTGTTACAGGGCCTTGGCCCTGTCACACCATGGCGTATGGCCTGACCGTATGCCGACGTATACAAAAAAATAGCTCGAAAATTGTCTGAGTCCAAGAACGTCCAACTTCCCAACGAATTGCATAGGAAAAGTCGACATCGGTGTTGGAATGGACGTATCCATAGCTTATCCATAGCGTATTGAACGTATACATGCGTATGACTAACGTATTGATAGCGTATCACTAACTTATAACAAACTTATCACAGCGTATCAAAGCGTATGCGAGCGTACGACCAACTTATGCTTAACGTATTCGTAGCGTATGTCTCCCGTGTCAACGTATCCTCAGCGTACAATTAACGAACACGTGACTTTTGCCGCTGTAGAAATTGATTTTCGTACACGGCGGGACAAGTGTTGCCAGTTCAAGTAAACGCGGCCTAAATGATAACTATTACAATATCTAGAAGGATAAAATATTTAAGTAAAACCTATAGCTTACGAGTAACCTACCTCTAACGTATGTCAGCGTCTGTCAGCGTATGTCTAACGAATGTCAGCATAATGTAAATGTATGTCTAACGTACCACGAACTTATGCAGAACGTATTAAGCACACGTTAAACATGTTGAGTACGCCGAAAAATGTTGAGCAAATAAGTGCTGAACAATTTTGTCATGCGCAGCGAATGCTCATTGTATACATTGCGTATTGATTACTCATTACGTTGCCACCCGCTCAAAATTGTGAACATGCTCAAACATGTTCCTAAACCCCGGTACCAACGTACACCCACATTTTCAAAACGTCGGGCACACTAAAGGTCGTTGTTCCGATTGCTGGCCCGATTTTCAACTTGATGTTTTCTATTTTTAAATGCAAGGTCATCCTTAAAATTGTCACATTCCAAAGTTTGAGTTGCATAACTCAAATGGTTCTTATTTTAGAAGTACAAGGTCACAAAGCAATTCCCCATTGAGTAGTACATAAAATAGCTGGTGGTTAACCACCTTTGGCAGTGATTCACCACATTTTAGCCTATAATTTCTAAATGGGACATTTCTGGTCACTAAGATTTTACGGACATAATGAGAAAATATGGGGATTCTTCTGATATCAAAATATCTTGATGTTAAAAAAAATCATAACCCCAAAAAAGTGATCGGAACATACACCTTTAACTCTATTCGCAATAGTATGACAGGGCCTTTAATCTTACCAGTGAAAAGAGACGGATTGGGAAACAAATACGATTAGAATCTAAAGGACAGAGATATATGGAATGCAAAATCACTTGAAGAATTATCAAACGAGCAACCTCTGTTTATGGGAAAAGTACTTTATAATGTGTAGACCATCATGGGCCACCCTCAACAAACACAACGAACTAGTAACTGTATGCATATCCCGGGGACTGTTTTTGTAGGGATGTGTCGCCAGCAAATTGGGATGTCCAAAAATAATAAAAAGGGAGAATATAGCGCCAGAAATTCCCGTATCGGCCACCATCAGTAAACTGTGTACAGTATCCTTGTTGCAATTGTTGACGGTCATGCGTAGTCCATTATAAATCAGTGTGAAAAAAACCCAGCGCCTGTAGTACAATAGAACAAGTTTATTTTACAGCGTTACTTATCCTAGCAGTGTTGTGTAGTTAAAATACTATTATTCAAGCTAACCGAATGGTCTATTGGCAATTTACTTACTTGAATTAAACTGTTTGATGTGCGTGTCCAACTCAAGTATCAGAGCCACATACGTAATAGTAAATAAATCTTTCTCCTGGTTTTTTTTTTAAATATTAAATTTGACAGTTCCATATGGATTGGAAGGGACTTCGCTCGCACTCGCAAAAACTTCTGTCTGGAATTGTATTTGATTGCATCCTTGATTCAGAAGTTATTCTTCATCAATCAAACCAAGATCTAATAATTGGATCCTCTGAGTGATCCCCTCTGACCGCTCCATCCAGTCCGTGAAGATAATAGCAGGAATTTTGATAGTTTGCCCATGGCGATGACCTGTCCTGTCTGTCTTCTCGGACCTTCTGAGCATTTGGAGTTTTAAATTCATCCTTTTTAATTGTAAAGAAGTACGCCTGTCATCCCCATTAAATTTGTCCCGGATTATGCTAATCAAGTTTATACCACACAACAAGAACAGAAGGTCATGTGTTTTAAGCTCGCCTCCTTTCGCGTTACACACGGATTTTGGCTTTCGCGACATGATTTTAACTTTACACATTTATATTTGCTTGTATACATTTTCTGAAGGGAAATTGCATGAGAAAACCAAATATGCCATTAAAATGATAGTACGACCAAGAACTAAAATGGTATGATCGGAAATGTTCGGAAAATATCAGAGTTTCTTAATTTTTAATTTGAGATCCATATATTTTTTTATAACTACCCCTATCATTATTTTTTTTACATATTTGAATTCCTCATGAAATTACCCATTAGATGATATATATTTGTCAGAGTTACTACGTCGGTATGGTAATTATACCGGCTAGTGAATATCTCCAATTTATATTAAATATTTTTTAGAATTTTCAGAATTATTGGTTTAAGGATGAACCCTTCCTTGGTATAAACTGCATTTCTGAATTCCTCTAGTTACAAGCTTTCCAAAAATGTATACTTTTGCTATCATAGGTTGAAAACTTTTTCTGTTATAGTCATTTTTATAAATCCGGTAAATTGAGGCTGATTATTCATGTTGACTTTGTAGCGAATAGGAAGAAAGCTGATGATCATTGTCTTATCCATAATTAATTAGTTGTTAATAATAGTTGACAAGTCTGTTGATCCACATACTTAAAGACTACTAAATATCCTTTGAAATGGGACCAAAATTGTGTTTTTAACATTAGGGGATGACTAGTTATTGTAAAAAGAACAAAGCATGGGATTATCCCCATTGAGTTTGTACAGGCGGCACCCCTTCCAGCGGCACCCCTTCCAGCACCACCCCTGGTCCCCAAACATCAAACAGCTGTATCTCCCTATCAGTATTAGCTATACCAATGCCATTTGGCAGGCAAATAGCTTGTTATGAGGGCTTTAAAATGATACCAAATTTGTTGAGATAGCTTTTGTGGTTTTACAAATATTTGAGGAAAAATGACAGCATAAAGCTAAAAAATGTAACGGCACTACCCTATTGGGAGGCGAGTTCATAACGCGTGACCCTAATCAAAATTCCCGCTATTAATGTATCGGTCACAGGTCACTAATAGGTATATCAAATAAGGTGGGATCGTTTCAAAAATCCTTAAAATCGTGATACGTGTCTCTATTTTAAATAGAAGTTGTCAAAAAAACATAACATTTTTGGTATCATATTAAAGACAATTTATCCAGCTACCGAATAAAAAATAAATTAAAGCCACATGTTTAGCAACAGTGAAGTTATCAATCTAAACGTCGAGTGAGTCAAGGGTGGGACCGGTGGATGAGGCGCCGGTGGATGAGGCGCCCATAGGTTTCTACACAAAATAGCGGAAAACTAGAACTTTTGAAATTGATGCCATTGTTGGATTCCTAAAAAGGATTTTCACTAAATGACCCCTTCATCGGTACAGACGATTCTCAGAGCTGATTCTCACTAAAAATAACACAGATATTTAAGATTCTCACTGACATAACTGATTGACAGGATTTGTCATGTTTGTAAAACTCTCAACGAAGGGTGAACATTTGAGTCATTATCCGATAGACCACGTGATTTCAAAAATCGAGTACCAGCACGTCGAGTGAGTCAAGGGTGGGACCGGTGGATGAGGCGCCGGTGGATGAGGCGCCCATAGGTTTCTACACAAAATAGCGGAAAACTAGAACTTTTGAAATTGATGCCATTGTTGGATTCCTAAAAAGGATTTTCACTAAATGACCCCTTCATCGGTACAGACGATTCTCAGAGCTGATTCTCACTAAAAATAACACAGATATTTAAGATTCTCACTGACATAACTGATTGACAGGATTTGTCATGTTTGTAAAACTCTCAACGAAGGGTGAACATTTGAGTCATTATCCGATAGACCACGTGATTTCAAAAATCGAGTACCAGCAGTGCCAACCACTCCTCCGGTAAAATTTACGTCGTTGTCAACGATTCTCATGGATGTCTCAACGTTAAAATTGCCATTTTTATCGTGATTTACTCCAAATGAAGATTTTTTTTTTAACATCATTACTTTCATATTAACGTTATTATTAAGTTGTTATACACTTTGTTATATCTTTGAACACAGCCCTTTGTGTTTTCTAAAAATGGCCGCTAAATCAATATCACCGCTATCCATTGCGTTCGCCACGCCGGGTGCATTTGTACCTACACAGTTGAATGCATACATTGCTCCACCGAACCAGCGTTTTAATGTGAAAGCAGCAAAGATCACTGGAGGATTTCAGATTGTATGCGCTGTGTTGTCTGTGATATTTGGCGTCGTATCGATAGCAATAGATCCGGTGGCTTATCCTGCTGAGGTGGGATGGCCCATATGGGGAGGCGTGGTAAGTACTAAAGCGGTGACATTTGAGGTGGGATGGCCCATATGGGCCGCTCCAGTGGGTCGTTTTTTCATGAGACATCCTTAGCCATGGGTAGGCTTTTCAACTGAAAAATCCTTAGACATGGGTCCTGTGTGTCTATTTTCGCGAACATTTGCCAAAATTAGGTCTATTTTCGCGAAAATTTGCCAAAATTAGGTCTATTTTCGCGAAAATTTGGTCTAAAATGAAGCAAAACCCCTAAAAATAGGTACCGATTTTTCCAAAATCACCCTTAGAAATGGTTAGGGATTTTGAATCTCCAGCGGCACACCCCGACCAAACCAAATCCGAGTGCCCCCCCCCCCCCCCGGGGTAGAAAAGTAACTATTCTGTATTCTTTCGTCACACCCATGGACTCTGGGGGAGTTAGGTATTACGCGGTAATCATGTGTGAACAAAGATTTTTGAGGCACCCCTACGGACGTATTCTCCTGATTTTGCGTGTTGAAAACGAGTAGGCTTTGCACCAAAAATTAACCAAAACAAATTAGGGTCACATCATTTTAGTCTTTACAATTTTAAGTATGATAATACTAGTTATGTTTAATACATTTATATTGTAAAATAAATCGAAGTCTGGATTCTCACGAGGGCATCGCACTTTTATTGACATGATTTCAAAAACGTGCCCTTTTATTTTGATTTGGTTGATTTTGGATCAATGCGTAACACACGTAAGGACACGAGGGTGTTTGTTTTTGATCATACATGTTTATTGTAAAATAATTGACTGGTCCCCGGGTCCAGTGTTGCTATCAAAGAACACTACATATGTGACCCGTCACAACAAAATGGACATCTTAACCCCCTGAGAACTACCAGCCGATTGGTCAGAAAGATAGATACATGATTTATTGCACCAATCAGAGACATTTTTACAATAGTTGTATTCCTGATAAAGAGTGGAGTGAAATATTTTACAAGCTGCATTTTAATTGGCTATTCAAATGAGTATATCTTGCATTAAACCAATCAGAAGATAGACAGGTAGACCTCAGGGGGTTAATTGGAGGCCCAAGCATGCCAAGTAAATTCCGAGTATTGGTATGACTAAGCTTTGAAATGATACATTTTTGAAGGTAATGGAGGCAATCAGACTTTGTAATCACAAGATATGAATTGAAGAAGCATATTTGAAGAGATTTACGCAAAAGGGCCACAGTCCACTTCTACATGTTACTCATTTGGCATTATTGAATTTGCATTGACAAGTCCATGGAATTAATCAAATTATTGTATGGCTGTGTTCCTTTTACGGCCATGTGTTTTGAACTCGCCACCCTTCCCGTTGCATGTACATATTTTTACATTTTACACACACTGAGATTCGAATTAAATATCTTGGTGCCTGGATGGAGAGTACGGTAAAAGACATTAAGCAACGCAAAGCAGCAGCATGGAGAGCGTGTGGCAAAATGAACAAAATATGGAAGTCAACTCTATCTCGGAAATTCAAACTCCGCCTGTTTGCCTCAACGGTGGAGTATGTTCTGCTATATGGATGCAAAGCTTGGACCATTACTCCCAAGCTACTGAAAGAGCTAGATGGCTGCTACACCAGAATGCTGCGAGTAGTACTCAATGTCAACTGGAAACAACATATACCAAACACCCAACTGTATGGTGACCTCCCCAAAATAAGCCAGAAGATCCGGAAGAGACGAACAAGGTTTGCTGGCCACTGTTACAGAAGTGAGAAGCCAGTATCCAAACTGATGCACTGGATCCCCAAACATGGCAAAAGAAAGCCGGGACGACCTGTACCTGCTCTGACATTTATCGATCTACTCAAGCAAGATACGGGACTGGAGACGAGTAGCATAAAGACAGCAATGAACGACAGAAGAGTGTGGAGAAACATCGTAGATCGGGGACACGACCCGAATTAAGCAAGTAAGAGATTCGAATTAGCACATCGCAATAACTACTTGCTCTAGGCCTACCCCATAAAAGTATGTATTTTGTGAAAGACAATCTCACAAGAAATCCAGATATTATATTGGAATTCAGATAAGACCTACACAAATGTTAACATGTTGTGATTAAGAATGTTCAAAAAATATCGATTTTTTTCATATTTTTGATTAAAGCTCAAAAATATTTTTATACCTATCCCAATCATAATTTTACTGTGTATATTAGTTCCTCATTACCCATCAGAAAATAATGGTTGTACATTTGACCTTGTTGAAATATACTATATCGGGAAGTACATGTATATGAGCACAAAAGTTTAAATTTCATATTTATTAGAGTTTACATGTATATTATTTTGGGCATGCACCCTATCCTGATTCAAATGGCATTTTTGAATTCCTATTTGAGAGCTTTCCAAAAATGTATAATGTAATACTTTTTTATTTGTTATAGTCATGTATGTCAAACCGATGAATTAGGGCAAGTTCACTGTGTAGCGAATAGGGAGAAAGCCAAGGACAATCGATTCATGATTACAATTGTTACATAATAGTTGCCACGTTACGTTTGTTGAAATAGAATCTTATAGAATATAAAATAATCTATCAAATGGGAGCAAAATCATGTTTGTACCATACAGGGATGAGGAGTTATTGTAAATTGAACGTAGCAGTGGGAACATTTCCCCATAGAGATTGTACACCGCCGCCACCACCATCGCCGCCACCGCCGCCACCACCGCCACCACCCCTGACTTTCACAATATAATCAATCATATCTCAGCCAAACAGTTATATAAATATCTGATTTATTCACACAACGTAGCTAGATAAATAGGTTTTCAAATGACACCTCAATCATAGCTCTACCACATTTAGTTGTTGAGTTAATAGAGAGCGAAGGATGATTCGTCACCAAAAATGCAACGCCACCACCCTTTTTGGGTGGTGAGTTCATAACACATGGCCTTTCTGTTTCTATATGATTTGGATTAGTGCATGCATATGCACGCCAATTGAGGTACCAACAATACAAGCCACATTCCACATAATGAATAGCCATCCATTCAATAATGCAAAATGAGTAACAGGTAGAAGTATGTGTAGAACCTTTTGCAACACAGCTCTTCATTTGTTTCTATCATTTTCTTTATATTTCACCAAATATATTGGTTTCTATATATGAAGAGCTTAGTTCCAATAGGGGCTAACTCACATCTGTAGCATGTTCGGGTCCAAAGTTATGGCCCTCGGTAATTTCCGGAAATTTGAATATAATTCACTATTTTTTAAGCCAAAATGGTGGAAATATGGTTCTTTTATCATGGTAAAACATTGATAGGAATGTCCTTAATGAAATGCAATGAAGAAAACGTAAAATGTATGGGATTATTGTTTTGAAAATTGCACACGAACAAAATTGTTGTTAATTAAAAAAATGTGCCAAATTGTCCAAATTTTCAGTTTTCTCACAAAATATCAAAAATTCATAATTAAAAAAGTTGAAAAGGTATTTGAATGCGGTTTTCTGTTTTTAATGTGGTTTGATATTGTCTTTCAGGTGTACATTATTTGGAAATAAAGATTGCTTGGTTAAGTGGTTTTTGAAAATTGGTCGAAACATTTTTGTTCCAAAAGACGATAACTCACTGATTTCCGAAAATAAAGAAAGACATAGGAAATACAGTGAAAATCAAAAAATTAAATCAAACCAATTTGTAAGCTTCCACGTATGGTATCTTTCATGTGCCAGAAAATTAGCATAATCGAAGAAGTGCAACATCCTCATTTAAAAAAACCCGTTGATTTTCTCCTATTTCACTTGTTAGTGAGTTAGCGCCTTTTGGGAAAACCCTCTTCATATCTCAAGACCGCTTTTGCCAACGCCATGTCCTAATTGACGTGACTAGTCACATAGCGAGTGGCATAAACAAATCAACATATCATTTTCTCCATTTTGGATAAGTTTTCGATGAACCTCTCTATTATCATAGTTCTATATTGTGGCTGGTATCCTCGGAGTTTACAGCAGAAGCAGAAACACATGTGTGGTAAGCATGGCTACATTCAATATATACACTGTTGCCGTTATGTGGTCAATACAATATAAGGGAATATTGTTCACTAAATTTATTTCTCGGCAAAAATCCTAGATGGACGTTATCGATTACGCGTCTATATCTGGCCTTTAAAGAGAGAGTTTTTTTCGTCCGACCCATAACTATAAACTAATGTCGGTTTTGAATATTGTTTGTATAAGTTAAAGAGCTTCCTTTGCGTGGGATTGTCGATGTCATCCATACGAGCGGGAACTTGTTATGTCTGGAGGCAGTTTCGTGATTTCTTTCGTTAATATTCTGTGAGGTTGCGATGAACTCGTTTACCGTAATGTTTTATCACACTCAGATCACTAGTCATGCAACTTTATCCCAGTATCAATCTAATTATGTTCTACATGATGTGTAATACTTGCTATGTAAATCTACTACTGTCTATCAAGGCCTGTGAAAAAGTTGAAACTGGCCATTAATTTGGCGGCCATTTTGGTTTTAAAGTATGTTAACAAAGTAAGAATACTAGATATGAGTTTCTAGTGGTATAATACATACATCCCATTGTCAAAGCTATACTCTGAACATACATGTTGGTTCATACGAGTATATGCCAATTTTACCATTTTTGGCGGCCAATTTGGCGGCCATCTTTGTTTTCGGTGTGTTAATAAAGCAAAAGTTATGGAAAAACACACACACATTCAGATCACCTTTTTTCACATCCTATCTAGATCATAGCCTATATGGTGATGTCAATGATCTCATCTGTAATAGCATGTGGTCAACTGATCATGGACAGCATTGGTGCCACGATATTCAGCTATTATTGTGATTACGACGACGATGCGTACAGCAGAGAATACAACTGCTATTCATTGGTATGTGCGTTAGACTAATCAATAGTTCATTAATGTTCCCTTCATGCAGTTCCCTTCATGCAGGGCCTATCTACAATCAAATGCTTGCCGTCCAACCTTACTGGCTTATCTGCACCTTAACACTTGTTTGAGGGCGCTCTTACTCAGCAAATTTAATTCCGACACTTCCAACAATGGACTATTTACTTTGAATCATCGTTAAATTCTTTAACACGAGAGTCAACGGGGATCTTTGCCCAAATTTGGCCTTATCACTTAACCCCCTGAGAACTACCGGCGATTGGTCAGAAAGATAGATACATCATTTATTTCGCCAATCAGAGACAGTGTTAGAATAATTGTATCCCTGATAAAGATTGGAGTGAAATATTTTACAAGCTGCATTTTAATTGGCTATTCAAATGAGTATATCTTGCAATACACCAATCAGAACTACTATAAGATAAGCTGGTAGTGCCCAGGGGGTTAATGGGCTGAATACAAGACAGATAGTTATAGGGGTGTCAAAGAATACATCTTATATATTTTGTTTTGACTTAAAAGGTCAGTCATTAAGATAATGTGCACACAACGAGCTATTTATTAATATGTGTTGTAAAATATATATGTTATAGTGCTAGTAATTATATTCTTACCCATGGTCTTACGGTGCGTAGACATTTACACGCAGAATGTATTATATGCCTATATGTGTCGTCAGTTAGATGAGAGTTCAGTCATCAAAACATGGATATTCTTTATTTCGTAGCCTGGTCCCCAAGCTGTGCATAGCCTAAGTGCTATCGTTACAATCGTTGAAATGATTGTTGCCATTGTAAGCGTTGCATACTGCTGTCGTGGTGTGTGTTGCCGGCCATCGAGTCCTGCACCGCAACAAGTTATTGTGAGTATGTATTGGATATGGAGATTGCGAAATATCTTAAAATTTCTTTGAACAAAAATAAACGAATGGAGATGGCAAGAAAAGCCAATATGTCTCAAAAACGACCGTTTCCCATCATGGTCACAATAAATAAATATTCTAGCAACCAAAACTTTCAGGAACCTTGGTTATGGTGTCAAAATAATCGCAGATTATTGGACAACTATATTTCGATATACAATCCTCAAAACCCCTTACCGGTAATATATACGCTCTTTACTGCAAAACGATAGCGCCTACGTCAAATATTATATTACAATGTTGCAATGAAATTCCTGCACTTTAAATTGAGATTCTCAATTGTCTGTCAATGGATTCCCTCGATAATATGAATCCCTATATTGGCATTAAGTTCTTAGAAATTGTAAGTTTCATTATGACACCATGACTTTCATATTTTAATGGAA
Organism: Ophiura sarsii; assembly: GCA_035610835.1. NCBI lineage: Eukaryota > Metazoa > Echinodermata > Ophiuroidea > Amphilepidida > Ophiuridae > Ophiura > Ophiura sarsii. Next base: position 51,485,633 of record CM069447.1, on the reverse strand, counting down.
ACCATTCAAATTCTTTATACATTCTCATTGCACCTTCGTGATCTGGGCGCACTACATAGTTATATAAAAATGTGTCTCTAAATTAAATTAAATATGAAAGAAAAAACCTTTAAAACTACTTAAATATTGTTTTAAATGATTTCCTTTAAAAACATCCCAAATTCTTTTAAACAAACGTATACAAATTTTTCATTAATGTTATAAACCTAGCATACCAACAAGCTAAACGTATATACACTGAGCCAAAAAAGAAACTTATAACATTTTAACAGATCACCAAATAAAATTCTGTGCATGAAAATGTACCAAATTTTGATCTGCAACATAAAGTTAAAAACATTTCAGAGAGTCAAAACAAACTCATATCCAAACAGACAATGAAGTCATTAATAATGGGTATGTCCACCTCCAGCTTGCAGGCAGGCTGTGCATCTCCTTCTCATGCTTCTAATCAAGATCCTGATGGTAGCCTTGGGAACATGGTTCCATTCTCCCTGTAGTGCTGCAATAAGTGTTTGTCTATTGACAGGTGGATTGTCTCTTCTTGATACACGTCATCCAAGCTCCTCCCATGCTACCAACAGGAACTTGATTGGAAGCATGCATAGGAGATGCACAGCCTGCCTGCAAGCTGGAGGTGGACATACCCGTTATTAATGACTTCATTGTTTGTTTGGATATGCGTTTGTTTTGACTCTCTGAAATGTTTTTAACTTTATGTTGCTGAAATTGTTTGCTGTGACCTGTAATGCAAGACGTTGTCTGAGTCGGTGCACATTTCTCTTGTGTCATTGAAGCAAACAATTGGTTATTGACTGCCATTTGACGCAATACATTTCAGTAATATTGTATCCAAATTTGGTACATTTTCATGCACAGAATTTTATTAGGTGATCTGTTAAAATTGTATAAGTTTCTTTTTTGGCTCAGTGTAGTTCAATGGGTTTCCAGTGTTTTCCCTCAATTTTGTAGCACACAAGGTGTCCTGATACTTTTGGTCGCTAGTATATCTATTTACTAGTATAATCACACAGGTACAGTGGAATGCACCCGTTGATCTAGCAAACCAGCATTTAAATTTGAGAGCAGCATGATATTATTACATTACTTAAATATTGTTTTAAATGGTTTGCTTTAAAATAATAATGTCTCAGAACTACCCCAAACTCGTTTAAACAAACGTTTTGGTCGCTAGTATATCTATTTACTATTATCATCACACAGGTACAGAATCAGTGGCAAGGGTTACAACAGCCACCCTCAGGGCCAATTGCGTACCACACGCCGGCTGCATCTGCACCGATACAGTTGAATGCAGCGTACCACACGCCGGCTGCATCTGCACCGATACAGTTGAATGCATCCATTGCTCCACTAAACCAGCATTTCAATTTGAGAGCAGCAAGGATCACGGGAGGACTTCAGATTGCATGCGCTGTGTTGTCTGTGATACTTGGCGTCTTAGCGCTTATTGTTCGTTCCGATTTTTATCCGGCTGGGGTTGGAATCCCTATATGGGGAGGATTGGTAAGTACCAAAGGGTGATATTTAATTTTTAAAATGTGACAACTTTGTATTGTTCCGTCACACCATGAAGCTTGTGGGCCTGTCACACCATGACGTCAAGGGCGCAGATCCAATCTTGAAAGTGGGGGGGACATTGCCATTTTTTCACTAGATCGCCAACCTTGATTGATGTATCACCACAAAAAGTGGGGGGGGGGGGGGGGGGGGGGGGGAGGACATTTGATATTGTGTCAGGAAGTGGGGGAGGGGGTATCGCCTGAACGTATGCCAACGTATGCTAAATATCGAAAATACGTTGGTGTACGCTGATATATGTTAGGGGTAAGTTGGGGATACGTCGTTTACATTAAAAGCACGCTGTGATACGCTGTGAAAATTTGGAACAAGTCGAGCCCGCGAAGAATTATTGAGCATGTTAAACAAATTTCGGCGTATTCAACGTGTGCTTAATACGTTCTGCATAAGTTCCCCATAAGTTTGTGGTACATTAGCCATACGTTGACATACGCTGACATATATACGTTAGACATACGTTGACATACGCTAACGTACGTTAGAGGTACGTGACTTGTAAGTTATAGGTTGTACCTGTTGGTTTCCTAAAGTCCCTGTCACACCATAGCGTATGGCCTGAACGTGGCCTGAACGTATGCCAACGTATTAAAAAAATAGCTCAAAAGTTGTCAGAGTCCAAGAACGTCCAAGAACGTCCAACTTCCCAATGAATTGCGTAGGAAAAGTCGACATCGGTGATGGAATGGACGTATCCATAGCGTATCCATAGCGTATTTAACGTATGCATAGCGTATGACTAACGTATTGATAGCGTATCACTAACTTATAACAAACTTATCACAGCGTATCACAGCGTATTCGAGCGTATGACCAACGTATGCTTAACTTTTTTGTTGCGTAAGTCTGCCGTGTTCGACGTATCCTCAGCGTATCCTCGGCGTACAACGAACACGTGACTTATGCCGCTGCAGAAATTGAGTTTCGTACATGGCGGGACAAGTGTTGCCAGTTCAAGTAAACGCAGCCTAGATGATAACTATTACAATATCTAGAAGGATAAATCTATAGGTCCAACCTATAACTTACGAGTAACATACCTCTAACGTATGTCAGCCAGGCGCGTAGCCAGCATTGTCATTCCGGGGGGGGGGGGGGGGGGCAAACATCAATATCGTCCCTATTTTCTTTTTAGCAAGATTTCTAAAATTTTCGTAAAAGGTTGCCCCAAAAGAATTTCTAGTCACTTACCTCGTGAATTTCACGTAAGTAGGGGGGGGGGGGGGGGGGGGGGATTATGACGATTTCAATGACAGCGCATATCAACAGAAAAGTTGCACTAGGTATTCATTGAACTGTGTGTGATTACTGTCATAACTGTCACACAAATCATTGATTTCCTATACCTAGTGCAACTTTTCTGTTGTTATGCGCGGTCATTCAAATCGTCATAACTTTAAAAGTATCGATTCGATTTTGTTGAATAAGGTATCAAACTGCGAAGAAGAAATTTGCTCAAAAAATGTATATCTGAGATTGTTGGTACCGATTACCTTTTTTTAATTAGCCAACCTCAAAGCACCTGGTCCGGGACTTTTGTTGCTAGGTGTATATTATTATTAATAAATGTTGTTGTGTTAAGAAATTCCAACTTTTAACTTCAGTTTGTCATAAACTAGTGCTATATCATATTGTGTAAAAACAAAAGTTCACATTTCGAAGAAAAAAAATCACATTGTATTATCCGAAGAGCAGATTTTAGTTTTAAAACTAGCTCAAATCTGGCTGAAAGTCACCACGTGTGCTAAGTCATGTGGCAAGACTGTAGCGCTTGCGGGCTTGCTACCAGTTCCACCGCTGCCAGCAGTCAATGGTGTTGGATGGATGTAATTCTTGGGTGGAACTTACTAATACCAGCGTCTATTGTTTTACCGTGATACAAAAAACCAATTGATAAGTTTTCGATGATCCTCTTTCATAGTTATATGGTGTGGCTGGTATCCTCGGAGTATGCAGCGGAGCCAAGAACACCTGTGTGGTAAGTATAAATAGATTCAATACGTACTGTACACTGTTGTCGTTTACCTAGATTACAGCAAGTCTATCGGGAAGTCTATACAGGGTGTCCCTAAAAAAGATTGAACTTGTTCTGCGTCAGTGAACGGCATTTGAAAGTTAATTAAATTATCTTTCAGATTATATAAAGATTGTAGCCAAATGATAAGTATTAATGAGGACAATAACCAGTGGTGTAGCTAGGGGCTAGATTTCCAAATGTTCGTAAAAGGTTGCCCCCCCAAAAAAAACCACCACACCTTGCAGCTAGCTCAAATGTGTGCTGTTGCTATGAGGAAATGCTTCAAGGCATTAAATATAACAGCAATTTTACACTTGGGTTATTTCTTTCAACAAACTAGCACAACTTTGATTTTGTTTTCTCTTGGTCAAACAAGCATATCTATGGATAGACCCAAGCAAATTCAACAAACTATATACATATGAAAGGTTTTTAGTTATCTTGAAGCTCGAACAAACACCAAATCCAAATACAAAATGTTTACATTTGAAGATGACACATTCCACAAAGGACATTTTTACGTACATTTTTAGTGCTCGTTGTTGATTAAAAATAAAAATATTCTTAGATTGAGAAAAGTGAACGGCATTTCAAAGTTAATTAAATTATCTTTCAGATTATATAAAGATTGTAGCCAAATGCTAAGTATCAATTAGGGCAATAATTAGTGGTGTAGCTAATTAGGATGTTAGGATTTTTTTCTGGGGGTCTAGATTTCCAAATGTTCGTAAGAGGTTCCCTCCCAAAACTTGCAGTTAGCTCAGACAATTTGAGAGCGGGAGGGGGTGGGAGGGGGGGGGGGGGGGGGGTAGGGGAGATGTTGGGGGAGGGCTCGAAAAATGGTCCATGAAAGTAGTTGTAATGCCTATACACACTACATCTGGAGAATGGGGGCGGGGTACAATAGGGGAAGGGGCGGGGGCACAAAGGGCGTTTTAAGGGTTTTTTAGGATTTTTTTTCTGCCAGGGCTGCCCCCATGCCCTTCCCCCTTATCTACGCCATTGGCAATACCGTGCACCTTTTTAAGGCGCACGCTGTATGTTGTCAATACAATAAGGGAATAATGTTCACTACATTTATTTCTCTCTTATAGTTGGACGTTATCCATTATGCGTCTATATTATTTGGCCTTAGAAACAATTTTCTTCCTACCTATAAATGAAGAGCTTTTTGCAAAAGGGCCTACAGACCACCCCACATGTTACTCATTTTGCATTAGTGAATTTGCATTGACAAGTCCATGGAATTAATTCTAATTATTGTATGGCTGTGTTCATTACTGGTTCTATGACTTGGATTAGTGCATCCATGCACGCCAAAAGAGGCATCAACAATACAAGCCACATTCCACATAATGAATATAGCCATCCATTCGATAATTAAATGAGTAACATGCAGAAGTGGATGTAAGCCCTTTTGTAAAACAGCTCTTCAAAAACAAACGAACGTCGATTTTGTTATATAAATTAAGGAGCTTCCTGTACGAAGGATTGTTGTTTTCGTCAATACGTGTATAAGAGAATTTGTTGTTATATTTGGAGACCACTTGTTTTTAGAGGCAGTTTCGTGTATTATGTTTGTTAAGATTATGTGTGGTTACAATATGAGCTCGTAGTGTTTGGTTACACTCATATCACCCTTGTTTACATCGTATCTAGATCATAGGCTATATGGTGATGTCAATAATCTCATCTGGAGCTGCATATGCTCAACTGATCATGGACAGCCTGGGTGCATCGGGCTTTTCTTGTGGTCGGTACGGCACGTGCAATTCATGGGTATGTGAATTAGATTACTCAATAGTATATTCATTTCATTTCATTTTTTATAGGTCCTATTATATTAACCATCATATGATTGCGATCCAACTTCACTGGCTTTTCTGCAGCGTTTTAGTGACTAAATCACGTTTAAGGGCGCTCTTAACCCCTGGGGTCTACCTGTTTATCTTACAGTGGTTCTGATTGGTTTATTACAAGATGTACTCATATGAATAGCCAATTCAAATGCAGCTTGTAAAATGTTTCACTCCCATCTTTATCAGGGATACAATTATTCTAACAATGTCTCTCATTGGTGCAATAAATGATGTATCCATCTTTATGACCAATCGGCCGGTAGTTCTCAGGGGGTTAATCAGCCATTTTAATTCCGACACTTCCATCAATGGACTATAATAATAGTCAATTTGACTTAAATTGTTAACACTCTTTAAAGGAGGGGCCTCGCAAGCACAACATTGTGATTTACATGTTAGAAAAATAACTTTCGAGTTATACAATTATGGAGGAGTCTAACGGTTCATAGATCGGGGAAATAGCATTCTCGATCTCGAGAGTTCAAATGATTTAACACTTTCCACGCGGCAGGCGGCTGCAGACGACATCCAAAATTTCACAAAATGTTTCAAAAATGTCAACATTATTGAATTTCATTATCATATTTGGATTCACCATGAGAAATGCATTAAAATAAGTACAAACATGCCTAGTATTGGTTCAGTATTCCTTGAGATAGACCCTGAAATTTGGGAAATGTTTCTAAAAATTCTGTTTTGTATATTGTAAAACTTATAGCCGCGTGGAAAGTGTTAAGGGACCGTTCATTATTTCTACCGGAGGCGGGGGCGGTAGCAACAAGAAAGCAACAACCAAAAAATAAATGACCCCCCCCCCCCCTTCCCTAGATACTAAAAAGTTATGACCTCCCCTCTGGAATGTAGACAAAATTTATGACCCCCCCTTTTTTACACACACCCCGGTTTACAAATAAATCATACACGTTACTCCACAAAAATCACAAGTGTGTATGATATTATAATTGTTGTATTTTTATTTTATTTTATTTTGTATATTTTTGATCCAACATAATATTATGTCCGTTTTATTCTGAGAACACCGTAACTTGCTGGCCCAGTTCTGTTTTTAACTGATTCAAACACCTGAATATACTTGCCATCTTTTGTAGAAATTTCAGAACATTTGTTGGTGCCAGTTCTGAGAAATAGAGCTTTGAATATTATTATTTGCTATAATAGCGCCCTCATCGGCCATATTTCCCATAGCGTTATAATATAATATGTATCAAGTAGAAAATGCCGATAATTTAAAAAGAGCTCGAACAATTTTCTTGAAATTTTCACCGTATATTCTTATTCATTTGCACTACCTAAATCAGGTCAAACCATAAAAGGGCCACTATCTTTTTTTATCCCATAATTTTAATTATAAAGCGGACAGTCAAACAGCCGTGGGCGGGCGAAAATGTACTATTATTTTTCCCATGATTGAGGTCTATTTTGGATTTTAAAAACGTGCTTTAAAACACCGACAATCTATTTTGTGGGCACATGCGCGAAAAAATAGCTATATTTTCCATGATTGTGGTCTATTTTGGCTTTAAACGTGCTTTGAAACAACGAAAATCTATTTTGTGGGCACATGTGCGCATAGCGCGAGAAAAATAGCCATATTTATACTTTTGTCCGTCATAATTTCATGATTTCCCTTGACAAATGAAACAACAGAGCCAATCTCAACCGACACGACTCAAATGTTGGTGGGGCGATCGCCCCCTCTGGCTACGCCACTGTGTTGGATTATGGATACGAAAACATAGATGATAAAGATGGTTTTAGATTATTTTATTTAGAGGGCGCTGATTATAAAGTAATATTGACACTAGGGGGGGGGGGGGGGGGGGTACCGCGCCATTTTGTCCCGAAGCAATGGTCATGACGTCATATTTTGGTCGATTTTCTGAACTTTTGTATTGGATTTACGTGCAAAATATATGCCCTTGGCAGCATACTTTCCCGGGTGTGTGGGTGCACTTTAAATTTCAGATGTTCTAAAATGGAAGGATATCTAACCAATTTGATAAAAAACACGATCCACACACCCCAGAATTGCAAAAAAGCATAAAATAAGTCCACTTTTTTATGCCTTTGAACAGAGTGGCGGCCGGGATTGTAGAATTTAACACGTGCATTAACCCATGACCAATGATATAAATAAATTATTTGCGATGAAGTTTTCCAATTAGCACGGTTAGTGTAGTGGAAAGAAAGTCGACTTAGGAGCGAAAGGTTGTGGGTTCGAGCCCCATTAGGAGCACTTTTTGTTTTATATGCTGGATTTGCTTAGCATCATCTGTATGCTTGCCCACGTGGACACCACACTGCTGGCGTTTACCGTATTCAGTTATTACCGTTCTTTTAAAAATAAGAATTATAATCAAATTACAAACACATTTTGTGCGAGAGCAACACACACATTTGGCAAAAATGGCACAATAAAAATCCGTTCGTTATAAATAAATGGACATGGTTAAATAATAAAACTATCACAATTACAGTCGTGGATCTCTGTGGCGTGCGTAGGTTGGCCATGTCGTTGCCAATCGGAAATCATGAGTTCGAATGTTCCTTTTATTTTTCTATTTTTTAAACTTGATGGTAGATTAATGTAACATTATTGTTATGTCAATTTTTATCAATTATAAATGCCGCCCATGCGTTTATAGTTTTCTTTTTATTTATTTATCTATCATAAATGTATCCTTGATTTATTTAACTTTGTATCTAAACAATTAAAATGCGTAAACAATTATATTATTGCTCGATAAATAGAGTGATTTAACTTGAGTTCAGTTTCATTGATAATATGATAGCAAAACTTGTTGTAAAACCATTTTACCAGTGTGTCCAACAATTTGTCCTTTGCACACTTTGGTTACATTCAGAGATGTCACTTTTAGCTTGTTATAGCTAGGCTCAATTATAAGCAAGTTTGCGACCGGGTTTGCGACCTCTATGATTTTAGGCTGGTAACACAATCCCACAGTGCATTTCGTTAAAACAGTGTAAATTATTTTTCCACGATACGTATCACGTGATAACCACGATCGATTTTGCAAAATATTGCAAAATGAGGCGGTACCCCAGCCCCCCCCTATATTGACACCGATTATGTGGTATTAAATTACTCTGATCATATGATGGGAAAATAAAGTACTCTGTTTAGGATAAAAAGAAACAGAACATCAATAGATATGCAAAGGGGTGTTAAATTATCATTTACACGCAAACAATGCACCCCTGTATCCAGTGGCGTAGGGGTTTTTTCAGGGGGGGCAAGATTTCTGAAATTTTCGTAAAAGGTTACCCCAAATTTTTTTGCAGGGGGGGGGGGGGGGGTAGAGGTCACAAAATTTCGCACGGTCAAAAAAAATCGCACGGTACATGTATTATATGTACAATTTTGCCTTCTGTTTGACTATTTGGGTTGAATATACCCAAACATAACCAGTTCACCGCACGCAACCTCGGTCTTTAAACAATCTTTTTTTCCTATTTCATTTTTTTCACCCCTTTTTATTTTTTTAGAGGGGGAGGGGGGCGGGGGGCACAAATGGTTTTTTTGCCCCCCAACCCCCCCTGAGCTACGCCACTGCCTGTATCGTCAGTTAGATGAGAGTTAATAACGTGGATATTCTTTATTCCTTAGCCTGCTATACATAGCCTAAGTGCTGTCGTTGGCTTCGTTGAAATTGTTGTTGCCATTGTAGGCGCTGCATACTGCTGTCGCGGTGTATGTTGGTGGCCATCGAGTCTTGCACCGCAACAATTTATTGTGAGTATAGGTAGTCGCAATTTAACTGTCACTTGTCTTTTTAATACGGATATCGCGAAAAATCTTAAAATTCCTCTGAAAAATAAACGATGGCTGTTTCAAAACATATGCTTCCCATATAGGTAACCATAAACAAATAGCAATCAAAACTTTTAGGACGTTTGGTTATGGTGTCAAAATCTGGGACTAATATATATATATTAGTCCCAGGTCAAAATAACCAGGTAATGTATACGCTCTTTACTCCAAAACGATAGCGCCTACGTAAAATAGTATTATAACGTTGCAAAGAAATTTCTTCTCTTTAAATTAAGATTCACAATTGTTTGTCCAAGGAAATCTGTCTCTAAATTAAATTATATGAAATAAAGAACCATTACAATTACTTAAATATTGGTTTTTTTCACGGTTTCCTTTCAAATAATAATTTGAAATTTAATGTATCCCAAATTTAATGTATCCCAAATTCCTATAAACAAACTTATAAAGAATTTTTCATAAACGTTATAAGCTTAGAATACCAAAAAGCTAACAGTAGTTCAATGGGTTCCAAGTGTTTCCCTCTATTTGTAGCACGCATGGCGTCCTAATACTTGTCGCTCGTATATCTATTTACTAACAGTCAACAAAATAAGTAACTGACCAGGTTATAAATGTGCTGATGACTCTAAAAGTATAACTCCTACATACACACAGTTCCCGGGACACAGTTGTTTAGACATTTGTCCTTTTTAATATGAGATATTGCACGCTAGGAATGGTTGATTTATGTGGAAGTGACAATCCCAAATGTAAGGTCAAGTATGATTTTAATTTTCACATTTTTCTTTTCAACACGGGGACAGGTAATGGTGCTGTCACATAGTGCCGGGTGAGCTGGTGTGACGTGTTGCATTATTCATGTTATTTTTTAATAAATCACTGCTTGACGTAGCGACTGACGACACATTTTTATAATTCTACGGAACACCATTCGTGTCAATATGATTGCTGTTCGATACGTGTACACACATTTAACTACTTTTGAAGTGGGACGAAGTTGATATATTTGGATGTTTACCTCGCTAGTCACTATTCATTTCTTATTCTCCAGTTTTGCTCTCAAAATTATATCTCTAGTAATTTACGCTGTAGTTAGGGCATAAGTACTAGCGAGGTAGCTTACATCGCTCGCAAGTTACGCGAGTTTGGTGCACTCGGCCGAATATGTTTATGTAGGAGCTATACTTTTAGAGTTATCAGCACAGTTACTTATTTTGTTAACTGCATATCATCACAGGTACAGACACCAGGACCAATTGCGAACGTAACACCGGCTTCATCTGCGCCTGCACAATGGAATGCACCCATTGCTCCACCAAATCAGCGTTTCGATGTGAGAGCAGCAAAGATCACGGGAGGACTTCAGATTGCATGTGCTGTGTTGTCTGTGATAATTGGTGTCGTAGCGGTTTTGATCTATTTTACTACCTTTGCGGACGCGATTGGATGGCCTATATGGGGAGGCATATTGGTAAGTGGGTGTTTCCCACAGATTTATAAAGGAGATTCAGTACCAAATATATGTATTGCTCTATTTCTTTACGCGTAACGGGCGCCATTTTGAATTTCCACCATGGGGAGAAATTTGGAGCCGTTCTCTCTCTACGCGTTAGCAGGTTTGAAAGAGCATTGAACGAGCGACGCTTTCCGGAAGCTCATGGGCATTTCCCGAAAAATACCGACATACCTCCAAATTCGTCTCTATGGTGGAAACAAAGTGGCGGCGGTATATGGATCTCCTTTTTTAATCTATGGTGTTTCCACAGTGATGAGACCCCCTAGGTACCTTTTTTGTATGCTCCTAAATCTTGTTTCAAATTGATTTTCTGGTCCATATTTGGCCAGCACTACTGTTTAGTAGCAAAGAGATAGCGAGGCAAAATGTCAGAATCCTGTTGAACAAAGACCTATGGGATATTGTGTGTAAATGTTACAACTGTTATGTTTTAAATATTGACACACAGATTTAAAAGGCTACATCTTCAGAAATCGAAGGTGGCTGCGACGGGGGGGGGGGTGGGGGGGGGGGGGGGGGGGGGGGGGGGGGGGGGGGGGGGGGGATATCATAGAGTTTACACATAAATATTTCCGAATTGATGCATTTAAAGTGACATATTAATAAACAATTGCCCAATAATTAGCCTTTCAATATTTGTTTTTATTCTTTTTTATTCCTACATCATTATACTAAAATATCAACATTAACATTTCTTAAAGACTATTTTTGACCAATAAGGTAATTAATTAGTCACTTACCTAATTAAATAACTAATCCTTTCGCTTTAAAACATATTCAACATTTTTGAGCCTTGGTCAAAATGTAAAACATTATTTTCTGATCACGATTCATCAAAACCGTGATTCCTTATCTTAAAGGGACACTAAGAGATGTGTTGGAGGCTGCGCCCTCAATTATGATAAAAACTGGGATTGGTATATTTTTAAAATTGTATTACATGTATAAACTTACACCTATAAGGATTAAGAAAAATCAGCCCTCTTTGTACCACAAAACGTTCAAAAATGCTGATCGAACCGCGATCAGCATTTTACGTCCCCTGCAGCACGCGTGATACACTGAAAGCCAAACTGGAGTCAAGTGACTCTTGAAATGGAGTAAATCGGCCATGACTCTCCAAAGGAGTCATCCTGACTCTTCAAAGGAGTAATCTTGACTCTCCAAAGGAGTCGTCCTGACTCCCCAAAGGAGTCATCCTAGCCGTCGGAAAGAGTCATCGGCCATGACTCTCCAAAGGAGTCTTCCTGACTCTTCAAAGGAGTCATCCTGATTCTCCAAAGGAGTCATCCTGACTCTCCAAGGGAGTCATCCTTGCCGTCGGAAAGAGTCATCGCCCATGACTCTCCAAAGGAGTCACCTTGACTCTCTGGAGCTAATTTGCATATTTTACTTGGTCTTATATTAGCCGAGTAAAATGCACAAATCGCTCATTAGCATAATTGCAATGGTACAAAAATTAGCACCGATGCTCGTGTATACCATTTCAATTATGCTAATGAGCTAATTTGCACATTTTATTTATTTAAACCTATTAATTTATTTGAATTAAGTCGATACCTTAATTTAACACCGTTGAATGTATATTGATATATGCATATTTCTCACTGGTTAAGAAAGGGAAGTGATTGCTCACTAAGTAAATGCAAATACATTGAGCAAGAACATAAACATCAAAGAACCAATTACCTTAAAGCCCCCCCCCCCCCCACCTCCAGTTCTCAGTGTCTTATTCCTACCTGGAGTCACGGTGACTCTATTTAGCCAGTTGGAGTCATTATTACTCTCGAAAGGGAGTCCAGCCTACATGTGACTCTATGTCAATATTGACTCCATTTGAAGAGTCACAAGACTCCCTTGAAGAGGCATGCATCATGACTCTCCAAAGGAGTCAGTAAATGTTGACTCTCCAAGGGAGTCATGTGACTCTCCAAAACAGAGTCAATATTGACATAGAGTCACATGTAGGCTGGACTCCCTTTATAGAGTAACCCTGACTCCAGTTTGGCTTTTAGTGTACATAACGCGAACCATATTTACATAGAGGGCGTTTTTTAAGTAAAGGTTCAACAAATAGCGATGGTATTGTTTTAATCAAGGTTTGCTGTGTTTTTGTGAGTTAAAACAACACTCATGGTAATTTTTAACTAAATTAGTTATAAAAACAATCTTCAACACTACTTTGTGTCCCTTTAAAGACGCCAGAGGCAAAAAACTGTTTAATTTTGCTAATATAGTGCGGGCTCAAAGTCGCGAAAAAAAATACCACAAACTTTACAATTTATGTTTTATGATAAGTGGTTATGATTTTGACATGATTAAATTAAGTAACCACCGTAACACTAAACACGCTGAAATAGTTTCTGAATTCACAAAAATAACTAATGGCAAAAAAACCAAGTATTATATTGCCAGATTCGGCAATATTTTTCCAGATTCTGGACCATTTCACAGGTTGCCGTTTTTGGCAATTTACCTTGTCTGATTAATGCCACCAAACTCAATTTTTTTTTCCTGTTTTGCTCTTAAAAGTGCATCGATAGTTATTTATGTTTCATTTCGGGCACGAACACTAGCGACAAATTACATTTTTCAGTTGTTGATAAATTTTCGACGATCCTCTTTTTTTTAATCATACTAGTTCTACGGTGTGGCTGGTATCCTCGGAGTATGTAGCAGAAACAGGAACACGTGTGTGGTAAGCATGAATACATTCAATACGTACTAAAATACACTTGTGTCGTTTACTATAGGGTACATACAGTTTTATGTAGGTAGTTCAGTGACTAATACAAAAAGAGTATATTTTTCTTCTAAATATATTGGTCTGCAAATATGGACGTTATCGATTACTCGCCTATAGCTGAACTTAACTCTTATGCTCGAATCATACTAGCCGGTCGCTGGTCGCAACAGGTCGCGTAGTACTCGCTAGCTCAAAAGTATCTCGGTGCGACCAAAAGTCGCATCGAGCTACTAAATCGCCGGTAGTCGCAGGTATTTCCCGAACACGCAGACGACATCAAACCGGGGTAATTGCTGCTGATTGGTTATGCTAATTTCGAAGCAAAATAACTTCCCCCCATTGGTTGAAAAAGTGTGGTGTTCATTACGTCATGAGCGACCGATCTTTCGAGTTGAACTGAAGTCAACTGGTGGCGACTGGTCGTTTCCACTCAAGCGATCTCTTGATCGATGTATCAGGGTTTTTTATATGACGTAAAACTCGTCATAGGAGCGATTTAATCGCAAAGCGACCTTAGTATGTTTTCAGCATAACCGTGCTGCATACTAATAATCATTACAGTGCTATCTGCTGGTACCGTGTGCTTCCCAGGGGTTCCTTGTGGCACAATACGGCGAACTAGTAACTACAAGTCTTTCGAGCTGACCAGTTAGTGCAGTTGGTATAGGTGTCTTATTTCCAAGCACGTGACATGGGTTCGATCCACGGCGCATGCGTATACCCCCACCCCATCCCATCACGATAGGTTCATTCCCAAAATACTCCCGGTTAGTTAGGGCATTCATGGTTAGGGTGAACTAGTGTCTTTCCTACCAATAAGTACACACCAAAAATGGTAAAAATATCATGGCATTTTTTATGTCATTATACATCTATTGGCAGATTCGTGTTTTTCCGTCAACTTTATATGGGGACATATTGAGCCGGTAATGTTTGGTCCTATCCACCTCTCACTTGTTCACATCCTATTTAGATCAAGGCATATATGGTGATGTCAATTTTATCCGCTGTAATTGCATGTGGTCAATTCATCATGGAGAGCCTGGGTGCATCAGCAGTCGCAGGCTACTGCGACGGATACAATGACAGCTACGGTTGCTCTTCATTGGTATGTGGATGTATTCAATTATCAATTTTATTATTCTATATCCAAAGCATGGTTTTAGATAATTTTATTCGAAGAGGTTTATTTTAGGACAATGGCAATATCATAAGAATTCACATCACCAAATGGTCCGCCTATATACGTTTACATGCTGAATGAGTGTTACAAAATGCCCATTTTCTCGCTTATAAAGCGACTGGATTTTTTTAATTTGACATTTTCCTTAAATGTCATGATATCTTACATCATTAAATCAAAACAATTATATATGATATCCCCGAAAGTTCTAAGAAATTGGCCCCCAAAGTTGGACAATTGGTGTAGCGCCCTCATTTATCAGAAAAAGTTGAGAAATGTTACCAGAAACTTTACAATCAAAATACACCCAAAAAACCTACAAAATGCATTGAAAATATTTCTTTTTGCACTGTAGTATTAGGTAATAGTTCAAAAATCAGGATTAAACTACAACTTTAATCATTTGGGAGCAATAAGTACCATTTCTGATTAATTCTGTAATCATTGGGCCACAGGATGCCAGCTGATAAAAAAGTTTTGATTGTCGTCTACAAGGACTGAAATTATTTACTGGCGTGGAATCATAAAGTCATGTTAACACTGATCATATTTAAAGTACCCTGATCATATTATGTGAAATAAAAGTACTCTGTTTTATATCAGAAGAGAGAAAAGATCAATAGCTATATGCAGTAGTACCAAAAGGGTGTGTACACTTTCTAAGCGGCAGCCAGCAGACGACATTCAAAAATGTCACAAAATGTTTCAACAATTTCATAATCTCTGAGTTTCATCACTATAATTGGAATCATCATGTGACTCAAGGAAGTTTTGGACTTGATTTTTTGAATTTTGCGAGTGCTGTAATTAATGAACTATTAATCAAATGCATATAAAAGTATACATTTTTGGAAAGGAAATGGATTAGAGAATCGAAATTTGGCGTCAATTTTGACCACAAATGTTGATTTTTTGAGAAAATCACAAAATTCACCTTTTTGACCCAATTATTTTTGAACAAAGCTAACAAAAATAATGTTGAGTAAAGACACTAATGAAGGGACGATTTTTTTAAAAACCTAATCTAATATTTTTTAACATTTTGACCAAAAAGTGCCAAAAAACGTGAAAAAAAGGATTTATATCAGATTTAGATTTGGGCATTTATTACTCAAAATTATTTTTGTTAGCTTTGTTCAAAAAGATTGGGTCAAAAAAGTGATCTTTTGTGATTTTCTCAACAACAACAAAATCAACATTTATGGTTAAAATTTATGCAAAATGTGGATTCTCTGATCCATTTCCTTTCCAAAAAAAGTATTATACATTTGAGTCATGGTTCAATAATTACAGCACTCACAAAATTCAACAAAAAAATTCCTTAAGGCCAATTTTTTTTTTGTCCACGTCCGACCGACCGTGTACCTTGATGCCGATCGTATTATTTTTTATTTTCTATTATTTTTTTAAAACAACTTTTTGAGCCATTTAAATGGCCAAACGGACCGTTTTATTCCTGATTTCGTACGGTATAATTAATCTGGTCTTTAGAAACACCATCCCCAATGCGCAGAACCTGCTTAATTGGAGTATAAGGATCCAGATCCAGATCCAGATCCAGAAATATCAAAATAATTCATACTGAATAACAACGCCATCGGGAATGCCAGTCGTATATTGGTATTTATAAAAAACTACATGATTTTCAGAGAGCGCAGTTGGTCAATCAGAGGCTTAATCCACATCTGTGTTATTGGCATTACGTCACTCGTACCGTTCCGGAAAATTGAAGTAAAATTTGTGATTGGAAAAATTGTCACACGCATGCGTAAGGATAATTTTCGTAGCAATACGTCATTCGTATCAGTTTTCGGAAGAGGCCGAAGGGGAAATCGAATAAAGCCGAAGCACGATGTGTCACACGCATGCGTAAAGGACGATTTTCATCAATTAAAAGATGGCAACCGTATCGGCCAGCTACTTCGGAATTTGTTCAATTTAGTCTTCATTTAACGTTTTTAAATGACTTTTTAGGCCAATTTTCCAAGTTATTTATTGGTGGGGTACATCATTGATATGAATATTTCCCCCGTTCCCGATCTGATCAGGTTTTATCTGACGATTTTGATTGGCGACGATAGTTGCAGAATTCGGAAACCAATTATATTTTATCGATAATATATCGACATGTCGAAGTTTTCTTTTACGACATATCGATACAAAATGTTGTATCTATATAACAGCACTACTTTCACGTATATATTTCTAACATAACTTCAACACTACGTTGTTTCACTTTCTGCAAATTTTCAATCATAATAAATGGCGACGACCGACATGACAACATGTTCATTTGGTTAGTTGAACAGTTGTAGACCTAATTAGTATTAAAGTACAATTCTAACAAACTCATGAAAAAGAGTTCAATACTATCAAAGTGATGTGTTTTGTGTTTGGACGACTTCAATTCACAGTATTCATGCCGAATTTATATTCCCAAACACAATTTAAAAAAAGAAAAGAAAAGAAAAGAATATCCGACTTACCGACCCTACCTTTATCGGACCCTCTATGGACAAACAAACAATTTTTTTTTGGGCCTAAGACGTGAATATTCTTTATTCCATAGTCTGCCACTCTAGCTGTGTCTAGCCTAAGTGCTGTCGTTGCATTCGTTGAAATGATTGTTGCCATTGTAAGCGTTGCATACTGCTGTCACGGTGTGTGTTGCCGGCCATCGAGTCCTGCATCGCAACAAGTTATTGTGAGTATAAGCAGACACTATCTTTTTAACTGGATATGAAGATTGTGATACATCTTAAAATTACGCTAAAAATGTAAACGATGGGAAATGGCACGAAACGCAAATCTGTTTCAAAAACCGATGTTTCCTTTTTACCATCCCATAATAAATAGATACACTTAAGCAATCAACCCTTTTAGGACCCTTGATTGTGGTGTCAACATCCGGGGGGGGGGGGGGGGGGGGGTTACTTTCGCCAAAATCGTACGTGGATGTGCCTCCCGGACTACGAAAATGTGACTTTCACTATACCTATTTTTTGGCCAATTCCCCACCCATCAATATACCAATTTTGTTAGAAAAGCACCCAATTTTGCACAAATTGGGCGCTTTTTACAAAAAATGCCTCAAAATACACCCAATTTATGCCAATTGGGTGCTTTGGGCTGTGATGAAAACCACCCCATCGCTATACCAATTTTGGCAAAAAAGCACCCCAAAAGGCAGGCACATATTCGTATACCATATCAATGTGAGAACCCCCCCCCCCCCCCCCGGGTCAACATAATCGCAGATTATTGGACAGCAACATTTCAATACACAGTCCCTAAAAACCTTACCAGGTAATAATTATAGGTTTGCCCAGTCAATTTGAAAATTATATTAATCACATTCGCGCTAAATTGAATGATTGTCTATATTTCCTGATATCAGCATTCAATTTCATCTGCGTGATTTCTATCTCATTTGTACGTATTGAATCATCCCATACAAATACAAATTGACGCCATATTTTTTGTCCGATAATTTCAAAGTTTGTTACCATTCTTTCAAAAATAAGGACTATCATAACATTATAGACACATTTTGTTTGAGAGCCACATACAGACATGGTATTAAAAGGCAAAATGTCCACGATTAAACCCGTTCGTTGTAAATAAATGGTTCAGTGGTTTAATAATAACATAATTACAGTTAGTTATACCCGTCGATCTCTGTGGCGTGATTACGAATCATATATAAAATGTTATTTTTTATTTCATTATGAATTCAACCATTCGGAAAAAGTGTATTTTAGGTCCCAGATACTGTTATACCAGTATCGTTCAATACAGGAACATAATAGTTGCCAGAGTCTTTCGATACTGGTACGATTATACTGTTCCAGTATCGGACGATACTGATACCACATGTTACCAGTGTAATTTGTCCCAGTATTGAACGATAGGCCTACTGGTGCATACTTTAGTTCCAGTATCGCCCGATACTGGTACATTTTATATGTCCCAGTATATGACATACCGGAACACTGACTTTGTACCAGTATCGTCCGATACTGAGTGTTCTAGTATCGGACGTTACTATAGTACAGTCCGGAATCTGGGACCTAAAGTACACTTTTTCAACTATTCATTAATTCATTTATATAATTTATTATTTATTCGCATTGAGCACTCTGCAAGAAGATTGCTTCTTTACCAGTATTTTTATATTCATGTATTTATTTGTCTTTTTTTTTTATCGTTAATCACTTTATTTGCTTTTATTCTTGGGTCTGGCGGGCAGGTTCAAGATTTAGCGTAAATTACTCAGCCTAGTCAGCTAGTAGCGAACCTCGGTAGGTTCGTGCTCTCAACATTACGACTATGAGATAAAACAAAACGTATTGCTGAATCTCTTTATGTTATGCAATTCAAGGTGTCCTACAGCATCTGATTGATTATATTAATCAATGAAATTGAATAACGTATGTGCCTTTACTCAACTTCGTTTAAACAAACTTATAAGAACTTTTCAATTAAGTTATAACCCTTAGAATACCAAAAAGCTAAGACAGTAGTTCAATGGGTTCCCATTGTTTTCTCTTAATTTATAGCGCGCAAATTATCCTAATACTTTGGTTGCTATTTACTACATCCTCACACAGGTAAAGCATCAACCCTATGCCCAAGGTCAGTCACCAGCTGGACCATCTCAGCCTTATACACAAAATCAAGGCTTTTACCCGCCATCATCTACACCACCATTCCAGCCTAACAGTGGAGTGTTTTATCAACCGCCAAATGTGCACCTAGGTTTTTAACCGCCACGTAAGTAAATAATTAAATTTATAAATTCCTAATGACTGACCTTTATAGAGTTTGGTCGGTCGATTTCTATTTTTGAAAATGTCCATTTCATGTTTGTATAATTCTAATCGAATTTACTTTGAGGTCTTGAGATTTTGGTATCGGATGAAAGACCCTTTTTACCTACTTCATATTATCCCTGTAAAATTCAATATCCCAGGCCCGTCAGATGGGGGGGGCGACGGTTGCGAACGCCCCCCCCCCCCCCTTTGAACTTTTTTTTGTTTTTTTTTGTGTTTTTGTGTTTAGGTAAAAATTGCGTTTTTCTTAGTTTCAAATATCAATGATAGTAAAACTACTCATAAAACATTGACTACAGTGCTTTTTGGACTGCGACATTTTTTGACGTGCGAAATTTTTTGACTTCTACACCCCCCCCCCCCCCCCCACACTTACGTGAAATTCACGAGGTGACTGACTTGGAAAACATTTGGGGCAACCTTTTACGAAAATTTTAGGTGAAAACGCCCCCCCCCCCCTTGGGCAAAAGTGTCTTACGGGGATGTATCCGACAAATGTTCCCTGTCGATGATACAAGTGAAAAGTCACCGCAAAAGGCCAAAATCAAAATTCTTGACAAGTTGGAACAGTTGGCTATGTAAACTGGGGCTGTATGGGTATAGAGAGGTGGGCATTATTTAATTATATTGTTAACATTACAGTGACATCCAGCAATAGCGCCTTGAATCAAGGCTACAATTTCCATACTAATATAGAAATATACACATTTGTCTCAGGTCAATTTTTAAGGTTGCCTTCTTACATGTAGAATGCAAATTCTGGAGAATTAAACTGATGTCTTAAGACCAAGCCATCTTGGCTGTCCTAACATTACTCTATAAGACTTAGTTAGTTTTACTTGTTTTATCTAAGCCTACATCAGGAATATGGACTGTAAATAAAAGACATGGAATTGGAGACCAATACTTATAAAAGCTGTATAAGCCTGTAGCAAGATTACCACGAGGAAAACAACCCACGGGGCTCGGCCGACCATTTTTTTAAAAATAATAATTTATTATTGTTTTGATAATTTCAAAAATTGCTGAAAAAATAACACCCGACCGAGCAACCCTACCTGAGAGGTCCGTTTGCCACTAGAATAGAACAGTTTCGTGGTCTAAGACGGGATTGGCGTCATAAATACAGAAATATAAGACGTGTAAAAGCCGGACCAACAACAAGTTACTATACAAACAATAAGCTCCTCAGAACAAAAAGTTCAGTTCGGATTGGTAATTTTGTGATATTTCCATAATGTTACGCATCAAGAGAAAGCATTAGATGATCTTTCCACCACCGCAGCCGCATTTGTAGCAATCATTATTTTGCTCTCTCTCTCTCTCTTTAGAATGTGAAGAGGTTTATAAAAGATAAATTTGATATAATAAATAATAAACATTTCAAATTCATAACGTTAAGACGTAAGCAATCTTAACATATTAGGTCTTTTCCGCCTGTTGGTGGTTAAGGGGTTCCATGGGACACACCCTAAGAGAAACACTTTCCTGATGCGATTTTCTAATGACCAATCTAACATTCTATCGAACGAACGAACGAACGAACGAACGAACGAACGAACGAACGAACGAACGAACGAACGAACGAACGAACGAACGAACGAACGAACGAACGAACGAACGAACGAACGAACGAACGAACGAACGAACGAACGAACGAACGAACGAACGAACGAACGAACGAACGAACGAACGAACGAACGAACGAACGAACGAACGAACGAACGAACGAACGAACGAACGAACGAACGAACGAACGAACGAACGAACGAACGAACGAACGAACGAACGAACGAACGAACGAACGAACGAACGAACGAACGAACGAACGAACGAACGAACGAACGAACGAACGAACGAACGAACGAACGAACGAACGAACGAACGAACGAACGAACGAACGAACGAACGAACGAACGAACGATTTAATAATAATAATTTTGGTGTTAATTTTTTTTTATTTACAGAATACAAGGAAGCAACTTAATCACAAATACCAGCAGTAGGAACACGCTGAGTCAAATGAAGTAAATTAACCACCAATAACAGGAGTAGGGAAACGCTAGCTGAGTCAAATGAAGTAAATTAACCACCAATAACAGGAGTAGGGAAACGCTAGTTAAGTCACATGAATTAAATTAGTCACCAACACCAGGAGTAGGGAAACGCTGGCTGAGTTAAATGAAGTTAATTAACGGCCAATATACGGCCATATATAAAGCAATGAGTAAACTATATACATCTATACACATTGAAAAAGTATTGCACCACTGGTTGAAAAGTGCAAATGTGGCCTCGAATTTTGCCACCATGGTGTGATATTAAGGATCATTTGTTTGCGAAAGCCGTCCAGCAAAATGTTATGCCATAAAAGGGCCACATTTGAGTTTGTGACGTAATCGATGTAATGTTTTTCAAACCAAGGGGAAATTGCATAAGACAAGTTTGGGTATAACGCGATATTGAGAGGCCCGATGATTAATCTCTATAGTTGTAATCATTGGTAACACATTCAAGTCTTTCAAGGCCAAAGGTCATCTGGGGTCAAATTTCAAAAGTTGCACGATTGTCCTCAAACATGAAAAAACTCTCTTTTTCGTTCACCCAACGGTTATGGGGGCAAAGGTCAAAATAGGTCAAATTTTAAATAAGTTCAAATGACAAAAGCAATATTGCGGAAGTGTTGACCTAGGTCAACAACAAAAAAAAATCAACGGTGACCTCTTCGTATGGGCTGAATTTATGAGCAACAAAAAATGGCATGTTTGGACTCATTCACTGCATTGTAGCCTATAACGTCTAAATGGAATGGAACATATCTTGCGCCAAATACAGAACTAATATAATGACTATTTTAAGTTTTTAAAGTCTATTTAATATCGCGTTATACCCAAACTTATTTTATGCATGCTTTTGGACAAACAAAAAAAATTTCCCCATGGCCTTGAAAAACATTACATCGATTACGTCACAAACTAAAATGTGGCCCTTTTGTTGCGTAACATTTTGTTAGACAGCTTACGCAAACAAATGATCCTTAATATCACACCATGGTGGCAAAATTCGAGCCACATTTGCACTTTTCAACAAAAAAGCAGTGGTGCGAGATTTTTTTCAATGTGTATACATTGGTTCTGCTTTTCATTATGCATACTAGTATACCTATCATACCTGTAGAATTAATATACAGTCATCAAAAAAGCTGACCAGGTACTAAAACATGTGCTTATAACTCAAAACGTAATCCCCTACTGTACAATTTCAAATCTTAAAGTTTTTGAAATCTTTCTCATATATTGCACGTATATAATAGTTTGATATGAAGGAATTTTAAGTACCAAAATTTAAGATTTAAGATTTCCATTTTTGCATTTTGCTTTCCTACACGAGGACTCAGATCTGGGCACATTATTGATTAATAGTAAATTAATGCAATGTGAATCAAGTGGTAATGCGATACGGTATATCATATCAAGTGATGATGCTTGCCGTGATAAGGTTGGATAGTTGCCGCATTATTCCAATGGATCAAAGTTGGCAAAATCTCAAATTATACACCAAGAACAAATGTTCAAGAATTTGATAATTTGATATTTTTAAACAGGAGTTTCTTCGGGTTAGAAGCACATGTTTACATGGTCAGTTAACTTTTTGAATGACTGTAATCATGGTAATTAGATAATAATCATTGAATGCATGTATATATCGCAAACTTGAAATCACAATAACCAGCCCTGTACATACACCTCTAGAGCTCCTCATATTGTTCATCATCTATTATTTTCATGTCAATTTTATTTAACGGTTGCACTGTCGGAAGTCTCAATGTCAATCGGTTACCACCAGCAAGGTGTATTATTTAACCCCTGGGCACTACCGGCCTATCTTACAGGGGTTCTGATTGGTTTATTGCAAGATAAACTCATTTGAATAGCCAATTAAAATGCAGCTTGTAAACAATTTCACTCCAATCTTTATCAGGGATACAACTATTCTAACACTGTCTCTGATTGATGCAATAAATGATGTATCTATCTTTCTGACCAATCGGCTGGTAGTTCTCAGGGGGTTAACAACGCATTCACATAATGCACAGTTGAACAATAGAAAGGTAACTCTTCAGACGTCCGGGAGTGCATTCGAAGCGTCATTGGTCACCTGTTAAACATATTGGTAATCTACAAACACATTGATTAATTAATCGTTTAACACAAAATTGAATAAGAAACTTTAAGGAAAATTTTCTGTATCAACCAACCGATTAGACTTGCTGCAAGTCCTTGGGCAGCAGAGATACTCTTATTTACTTACAGATAATCTCCCAATATTAGACCTCTACTCTCCCTAAGAAAAAGATTGATTTTAAGATCTATTATTATCCCTACCATATCACCACTACATGTCCACTTGTCGCGGGCATGATACATACATGTACAACACACCATTGACACTACAAATTACAATCACTGTGTAACTGAACTCGCACATACTGTATGGGCTGTCATATTATGAAATTGCCACATCCGAAAACTGAACTCGCCCCGAGAACCGACCGACTGCAACTAAGGGAAATGAAAATCCTGTTGACATAATTTCAACAGGTGTGGATATGCGGCTGGTAGTGGTACTGGTTAGGCCTACTATGGATAATGGGCATGCAACATACAGTATGCGATACATAGGCTAAAAGTGACATCCAGCAGTACGCCTTGAATCAAGGCTACCAACCGATGTGCAATCTATGAAGTTATATTTCAGTCTCAAATCCATTTAGGAACATAGTGAGTACAGTGTATCAATCTATATCACTATAGTTTTCAATAAGCACTATCATCATTGTCGTTACAATGTTTTGATGATCATATTAGAAATGTAACAATATTTTTATTTTTATTTTATGATTATGTTTAATTAGTACGGTGCCTTTAGTTTATGTAATATGTAATGCATATGTATAAGGCTATGTATAGTTCGAGGGTTTAGTGCAACAAAGTCCTATCTGCAATGGCTGCCAGATGTTATATTGTTTGTGTCTTCCTTCATATAACATGTGGCAGCTATTGTAGATATTGCCTTTCCACATAACTGAGATGCAAGTGATAACATATCCTATCTGCTATAGCTGCCCTGTGCTAGTTTTAGTTTATATCAATGGGTCTGCTAATAGACTACCACACATGTTAACATCTGGCAGCTATTGCAGATAGACCCTTGTTGCACTAAACCCTCGAGTTATGCTCTATATTTAACATAGTGTAACGGGAACTGATTTATAGCTATGCCTAAACCATGTACCGGTATTTATGTCAATTTCAGTGTCTAGTTTAAGCTTATTGATAATATACAAAGCCTTCGATTTTAATAGGATTGTCTGATGAACCTATAGATTGTATTCACCAGGCTGCCACTATCAATGATGGAAATCAGTTCAGTTGTTAATTATAAATAGTGTTTTGAGGTCTTTTGAGGCCGTCAGGAGCCAAATTCTGCACCCATATACCAGTATGTACCGTGATAAAACGCCGTGTTCAGGTCATTTACAAACTTACAAACCCAAACCATTATAGCTCTACCACATTTAGTTATGGATGATTCGTCACAACAATGCAAGGTGGCCACCCTTTTTGGGTGGTGACTTCAAAACACATGGCCTTATCCTTCTAAACTTTCAATACAAAACCAACTCACATTTCATACGATCTTGTAAATAAATATAATACTACTAATAATTAAGGATTATACCTTTAATCTGTAATGAATGAATACATGTTATGCCTATAGCTATGCTCGTAAGATAACACTAGGCCTATAGACTGAGTCACACACAAATAGTTTATTTCAGTCTCTTTTGTCGTTACAATGTTTTGCTGATCATATTAGAAATGTAACAATATTTTTATTTTTATTTTATGATTATGTTTAATAGTACGGTGTCTTTACTCACTAGTTTGATATGTAATGCATATGTACAGGGTGAATCAAAAAACATTATGCACGATTTGAAACGACCATTTGACCTTGATGCGTGCATTGAACCATGACATTCTTGTTGTTTGTATAAAGCGTTGTTAATCTAGTTTATTCTCCCAAAAATGAAAGTAATCGACTGAAAAATGAGCAAACTGGGACACGTTTTGTACACTGTTCGCGTTTTTCGCCATTCCAATGGGATTCACACAGTTAAGACATAAATATTACTGCAGCATGATAATATGGAGTACCGTTGCGGCGCAGGGATGTCACTTCGGTTCTCACACGTGCCTCCGCTTCTTGAAGATTGACTGGTGATGGCGAAAAACGCAGTCAGCTTACAAAACCAATCACAGTTTACTTATTTATCAGTCGACTACTTTCATCTTTTGGGAGGATAAACTATAGATTAATAACGCATTATACAGATAACAAGAATGTCATGGTTCAATGCACGCATCAAGGTCAAATGGCCGTTTCATGCACAATGCTTTTGATTCACCCTGTATAAGGCTATATGTATAGTAATGCTCTATATTTAACATAGTGCAACGGGAACTGATTTATAGCTATGCCTAAATCATGTGCTGGTCTTTATGTCAATTTCAGTGTCTAGTTAAGCTTATTGATAATATACAAAGCCTTCGATTTTAATAGGATTGTCTGATGAACCTATAGATTGTATTCACCAGGCTGCCACTATCAATGATGGAAATCAGTTCAGTTGTAAATTATAAATAGTGTTTTGAGATCTTTCGAGGCCGTCAGGAGCCGAATTCTGCACCCATATAGCAGTATGTACCGTGATAAAACGCCGTGTTTAGGTTATTTAGTTTTATAAATCCAATGTTAGACCATTGGTTAGACCATGTTTTGTGATCCAAAAGTTTTTGCCTGTCAACATTTACGTTGCTACAATTCATGCCACAGTGATGCCACGACTTTATGAGTTGTAACATTCAGATAGTCAATAGTAGAAAATCAACTCTTGGAGAGACTTGGAATCCCACACTTTATTTCTGAATATGTGTTCGTACACAACGCCACCGCCCGCCACCCCCCGCCACCGCCCACCACCGGCACCGCCACCGCCGCCGCCGCCGCCGGAACCGCAACCGCAACCGCAACCGCAACCGCAACCGCAACCGCAACCGCAACCGCAACCGCAACCGCAACCGCAACCGCCGTCACCTTTGGGTTTTGACTTTCGTAATATATTAAACCATATGTCTCATCCAAGCAGTGATAGAAATAAAGTGCTCACCTTGTTTAGGTCCTTTAAAGTAACTTTCGATTATTTTCTGACCAAACAGACTAGTTAGACATTTGGATGAATCTTTCCGGCACAATTTGATACCAACATTGCCACCAAACAACAAAGATAAACCATTATTAGCACCATTTAAAGAAAATTAGTCACTTTTCAAAAGTCACATTTCCAATACACTACGCGGGAAGAAAAGACCACATGTTACCTGTTCATAATCAAATAGCCCGCTCCCTTAGGCACGAGCCAACGCAGTTCCATTTCATTCCCGGCCATTCAAGTGCCACGCACAGCATTTTCCCGCGGCTTGCGTGCGTTAAAAATGTGACTTTTGAAAAGTGACTATTTTTTTAAATGGTGCTAATCATGGTTTCTCTTTGTTGTTAAGTGGCAACTTTGTATCAAATTGTGCCGGAAAGATTCATCCAAATGTCTATCTAGTCTGTTTAATCAAAAAAAAGTAATCGGAAGTTACTCTAAAGGACCTAAACAAAGTGTATGACTTTCTTTTGTTGAGCACTTTACCTGATTTATTCACACAATGTAGCTTGTATGTATGGGCTTACAAACCCAAACCATACTGCCCTACCATGACAAAAGGGATTAATGGACAACATGAAAGTTTAGAGCTATAAGGCAAAACATGATTTTGTAAAAAAATTCTGCAAAATATTCAAAAATGTACATTAAATGTGACATTAAAGTGATTAAACTGATAAAACATTAACAGAACATCACTCATCACTTTTCAAGGCTCTTACAAAAAAACATGATTTGCCTTGTCCATTACTTCCTTTTGTCGTGGTTTATTTGGTAAAAAGTGAACATGCTTCCTTTTTGATATGCTAATTACTCATTAATTAAGAATTTTTGAGGCTATGATAGAATTGTGTATCAATATTATTTCTATCATTTAGTATAGAAAAACCCATTTTGAACAAAGTGTCCATTACTCCCTTTTGTCATGGTAGCTCTACCACATTTAGTTGTTGAGTTAATACAGATAGATGGATGATTCGTCACCAAAAATGCAACACCGCCACCCTTTTTGGGTGGTCAGTTCAAAACACATGGCCTTATCCTTCCAAACTTTCAATACATCACCACTCACATTTCATACTATCTTGTAAATAAATCTAATACTACTATTAATAAGGGATTATACCTTTAATCTGTAATGAATGAATAAATGCTATGCCTATAGCTATGCTCGAAAGATAACACTAAGACTGAGTCACACACACATAGTTTATTCCAGCCTCTGGTCTTTAATAGGTAATTATTGTATCAACATGTTATATAAAAGTTGTCGAGAGTAAGGAAGGTGCACGCTACCACTATACTTCCTTTATCTCGTAAAATATTCGAACCCCTGGGAAATAAAGACATTAGTTAATAATCAAGATATAATTACAGGACAACAAAGCCGCCATGTATCATAATCTTCGTATACGTTTTCGATGATACAATTTTGTTTTCTGGTCAAAAATCACCTGATTATAAATCAACTGTCAACATCAAATTGCAAAAATGGTCGCAAATCGTGTTCTCGACAGTGTGAAGTTTTCATCAAAAATATAAAATGTTGGTCAATTTTAAATCAAACCGCATTAATTGTTCATGAGCTAATTAACATATGCATATTTAATTGTTTTGTTTTTTAAATATTTTTTCCTGGAAGTTTACTTTAAAACGTTTGGTCTATCCGATCCATTACTTGTTTGGTTTTATAAATACAGCACTGAATTAGTAATACAGTAATCAAGAGAGGGCGTGGTAGCTTCTGAAAGCCCCATTTTTATGTTTGTACATTAGAGTTAAGTGCGGATTTTGAATGAGACAACACATGGCATGTTGTAATTTTTAATGCGTTAACACTTTTTTCTTTGTTGTTCATGAAAAAATAACACAAAAATGTAAATAGTGTACTTTAGGTCCCAGATACTGGTATCGTTCAACACTGGAAGATAAAAGTTGCCAGTATCGGTTGATAATGGTACGATTCTACTGTTCCAGTATCGGTCGATACTGGAATATCCATTATCGGCCGATACTGGAACACCGACTTTATACCAGTATCGGACGATACTCCCAGCGGTCAAAATGACGTTGTAACAACGTTGTATCAACTTTGATTATCCATCGTTGAATTAACATTGTATTTGGAAGTTTGGACCAACGATTTCAACGTTGATTCAACGTCATATTTCAACGTTGAATTTTGGTCACGTAGTTGAAATTTGGTTGGAAAACCAACCAAATTTAAACTACGTAACCATAACTCAACATTGAATCAACGTTGAAATATGGTGTTGAATCAATATGAAAAATTTGATAGAAAATGTGTTGATTTCTTCCTAAAAATGTACTTCATGAAGCTTTTGTCGCACATTAGTATCTCTTGGTAACCCGAGAATGGTGGTGAGGGTGGGGGATGAAGGGGCATTGACTCTTTGATGTTTATGTTCTTGCACAATGTATATGCATTTATGTGAACAATCACTTCCCTTTCTTCCACCTGTGAGAAAATATGCATATAATATCAATATGCAGTAGTGGAAATACCCACATTATTTTCCACCACCCGGGGTTAACAATCATGTGTGTCGCAGCTCTATTAAAGGGATACTAAGAGATGTGTTGAAGGCTGCGCCCTCAATTAGGATAGAAACCGGGATTTCTACATTTTTACAATTGTATTGCATACACAAACTTACAGCTGTAAGGATTAAGAAAAATATGTTGTCTTTGTGCAATAAAACCTCGTTTCAAAATTTTCTTTCCCCGGCTCGGATAGCATTCAAGGCCCGCTTAGCAGCGCTATAAATTGATGCCCTAAAAACCGTCAACAAATTTAAATATTCGCCTTCCCATTCAAGCTGGTTGCTATATATGACATCATTCTCGTGTGCAACCAACCGGCTGTATTGAGTAGTTTAAACGCATGAGCGTAGATGTAATTTGCAACAAAATGGAAACTTACCCATGCAGTTAGCCCCGAATTTAAATATGCATATAATCCTTTCGTAGTATTGATAACAATAGGTTTACCAGAGCGAATTAATAGCGCTTCTAAGCGGGCAATTTATGTCATGTTATGGTCAGCGTTACGCTATTTTTCTGTTCCATTCAAAGTACATACGATATTTCATAGAGGGAGTTAAAAAAAAATGCAATTCGTATTGGTTTAACACGTAATCGCGAATACCCATCGAATAACCAACTCCACTCTAATTTTAGCTCGAAATTATACACTTCAATTTTGATGCCAAATGGTAGAAAAGGGATATTTAATATATACTACTTGACGATATTCAGGCTTTATTATTATAGTTTTATGATTATTGAGGAAATAACGACACTAAAATAATTATTTGGTATTTGTAAGTTATTCGGCACCGCAATGATTTCCTATAGGTATACCTAGTGCAACTTTGCTGTTGTTATGCGCGGTCATTGAAATCGCCATAACTTTAAAAGTATCCATGTTGAATGAGGTATCAAACTGCGGAGAAGAAATTTGCTCATTTAATGTATATCTCAGATTTTTGGTACCGATTATCTATTTTGAATTAGCCAACCTCGAAGCACCTGGTCTGGGACTTTATGTGCTAGGTTTATATCCGTTTTAGGATTAACATGAATTTCGAAATTATTCATTTGATAGGGCCATTTGTTTTGAAGTCGCCACCCTTCCCGTTACATGTTCATATTTTTACATTTAACACTATCTGAGATTCGAATCAGCATAGCGCAATAACTACTTGTTCTGCCCCATAAAAAGTATATATTTTCTGAAAAGAAATCTCACAAGGAATTTAGATTGGACCTAATGCTAACATGTTGTGATTAAGAATGTTCAAATTATATCGACGTTTTTCTTCTTCTTCATAAAGCAATGATTTCCTAAAGGCCTGCCTAGTGCAACTTTGCTGTTGTTATGCGCGGTCATTGAAATCGCCATAACTTTAAAAGTATCCTTGTTGAATGAGGTATCAAACTGCGGAGAAGAAATTTGCTCATTTAATGTATATCTCAGATTTTTGGTACCGATTATCTATTTTGAATTAGCCAACCTCGAAGCACCTGGTCCGGGACTTTATGTGCTAGGTTTGTATCCGTTTTAGGATTAACGTGAATTTTGAAATTATTCATTTAATAGGGCCATGTGTTTTGAACTCGCCACCCTTCCCGTTACATGTTCGTATTTTTACATTTTACACCATCGCGCAATAACTACTTATTCTGCCCCATAAAAAGTATATATTTTCTGAAAGGAAATCTCACAAGGATTTTAGATTGGACATAATGCTAACATGTTGTGATTAAGAATGTTCAAATAATATTGACGTTTTTCTTCTTCTTCATATTTTGATTAAAGCTCAATAATATTTTTAAACCTATCATAATTTTACTGTGCATTTATTAGTTCCTCATGCAATTCAGTAGCGTATCTCCTGGCTTTGACCGGGAAGGCCAGCTCAAACTACCGGAATAAAAAAAATCGAAGGGAAGCGAAGAAGAAAGGGAAGAGAGGAAGAGAAAAGGGGAAAGGAGAAGGAAAAGAGGAAGAAAAGGGATAGAAAGGAAGAAGAGGAAGAGGTAAAGGAAATGAAAAGAAAGGGAAAAGAGGAAGATAAAAAGGGTAGGAAAGAGAATAACGAATGGTAGGAAGGAAAGAGGGGAAGGAACAGAATAGCTAAGATACTAATATGGTTAACTCTCATGAAAACAGTGCAAAATGAACTTTTTGATGTCTTTGGTCCATTTCTGTGTTATGCAATGTTTTCTTGCTTGAAAAACTTCTTTTCTAGATAGATATTGATGTTTTCTACTTGGATCTATATACTTTGATATACTTCTGAACGTGTTTTCACTCAAAAAAATGCCCACATATACCCCAAATTAGCGAAATGTCCATGTCCGCAGCATAAATGTATATTTTGCCTTTATTAATTACAATACAAATAGGGCACCATTTTCTACAAGATATGTCATAATTTGTAGGGAACATATAGCGATATTCCATGGATAGAAAAAAAATGCACATCTTTTACGATGTTTACCTGTTTCAGTTTCATATATGTTGTCCGAGATGTTGATGTTTATTACGTTACCTGCGACATATTGAGGATCAACATTGTTCAAAATTAACATTTAAACATTTAAATGTACATATTCTGAATCTAAAAGAACATGGGTGTTGGAAAATAATATTATCAAAAATCTATAGCAGCATGTCTGACCTTGAGAAGAAATCAAAATGCTGCAAAGCATGCGACCTTGTTAAGGATGTTTATTACGTTGTTGAGATTTCTCCCGAACTATGTATCAAAACACACTTTTTGGTTAAAAACCAATTTGATACATATACATAGACTATGTGGTTACTTGGAACACTCGCTAGCTCTTTCCAGATCGTCTACATGGTACTTTGAGTACGAAAAACGTTTACTACGTTATCGTTTATTACGTTGTCGAATAAATCGACAGAGAGACAGCTGCTCTCTACGACTGTATTAAACAAAGATACGTGGCAGGCCCTTTTCGCAGGCATGTATGGGGGATACTCAATGAAAGTACAATGCAAAAAAACCACGACGAATGGTAAGAATTCCTCATTTTTTCTTGTAAGTAATATGAACATTAAGCTGAATGACAGTTGAAGTCATTATAGATCTCTTAAGCACATTGAAAATGGACCTATGATATCAGAATGGGGTTAATAATGTGAAGAAATGCAGTAGGTATCGTTAACATCTTCATTGATTGCTTTGTATATACGTTATAAGCCAGCATTAGGCACTGTTGCAGTTGCCAATAACGTAATAAACGGGATAACGTAACCAACCTCATTGTCTAGTCTCATGTCAATGTTGGCGTCAATTCAGTAACTTTCATGATTGATGTACTTGAGTATCATACATTGTATCCAATGTTATAATTGTAATATGTGGACTATTCTATGTGAGGACTGAAACCACCTTATAATGGACAACGTAATAAACTTTCCATCATTTGATAAATATAATTGCACCCTGTTCATAGTGATTCAACATTTATTATGTGTTTATGAATGTTAACTTAGTGTACATACATATTGTCTCACATACTGACACAATCTCATTTGTTTGCATGCTTCAATGATGCATAGTTCTATGGCTATTGGATAACGTAATAAACCAATTCGTATAATTGTGTGAATAAATACGGTATACCTAGCTGAAACAGCTGCAATATATGTCATTAACTTTGTTTTGTTTTTGTTATCTTTATTATACAGAAATATGTGCCACACAGTGCAAAAAACCAATGGCGATACCGGCAGAACCAAATGCAACAGTGGAGACAAAAAGGTCATCAGAGTACAATCTTATTAACAATTCTACTACCATCATTTTAAATAAAACAAATCAATATCTTACTAATTTTAAGAGATAAAAGGCTATTCAATATTTAGTGCTATTAAAATTTACATAAAGGTAATAATGTCATGGTCTAACAACATATCTGTAAAGTGCCATGTTACATCTGTCGATTTAGTGACCATGTTTATTACGTTATTCACCATATTTACCCTACATCAAAAGAGCAAGTCGACAATATATAGAACTGTCTTTTAGTGGACTTTAGGCAACCTAACTTTTTCTAAAATACCATTTACAAGATATGTCTGTGTACAAAATAAACTGACTAGGTCGATGTTGAATATATTTGTTTACATGTGTTTGTATATGTTTATTACGTTACCCACCCCATAAAGTCCGAATACCAATGCCAGCGTTTTTGGTAAAGCATAATATTTATTGTTTCTGAGCTAACTTTTAAAAACACATTATAACGCTTGGAAAAAGATACGATTAAAGATATATTTTATACTTTGCACAAAGATATTCATTTTGGAAAACCGTGCATTTTTTTAGTTTTAAAGCTGAGGTTCAAACAGTGATGTGAAGACCAAAAACAATTCATAATACTTGCAATTTACAAAATTACATTGCATTTTGTTCGCTGTAATTGGTAGAAGTATGCTTTCGTAACTATAATTTTGTGTTTTTGGCATCACAGTTTGTAAACTCGTTCTGATTTAGAGCTGATAGGAAGTATATAACGTAATAAACATGGAGCAAAAGCTGCAAACAAGTGATATTATAATATAAATTCAACGTTATATTGTACAAAAATGGAATGAGTGTTGTTCACAAAATTTTAAATCTAGTATCCAGTACATGTCTACTATTAAAAAATAGTGTAATAAATAAAATTGGAGACAATTTTTTTCTTCAACTTCTGAAATCTCATTTGCACTATTTTCATGAGAGTTGACCATATAGTGTTGATAAGGAAGATTGTCATTCAACAGGGATGAGCTATACACAGACTCCTGCCATAGACTACAGAAGTTTCTCGCACGGGCGATCGGCCAGTGCCGTTTCTTTCTATATTACGTCTCCGGCATGGCCTTCAGGCCCTCGGCCCTTCCGTGCCGTTTTCCATTGTCCTTCGGTCTCCTGTCCGTTTGTTTTGTTTCCGCTGTCTCCCGCGTTGCTTCGTTGTCACGACGCTCGTGTATTGCGTTGCATATGGACACCCTGTATTTTATATTATGATAATCATAAGTACAGTGTAGTCGATGAAAAAATGGCTCAACTAATACAGGGTCTCCCAGAATGATTTATAACGTGTTTGAAAAAATAACACAAATATGAAAACAACATTGCAGTGCAAGTCTACTTACTCTGTTAATTTCATCAAACTATCTTTATTCGTTCCGTTGCCCCCCCCCCCCAAAAAAAAAATCAATTTAGTTAAAATTAGAAAACATAGACAATTTAAGCATAAATAGGCAATTCTTTTCCGCGCTGTGCGCACATTTTCTTACTAAATTAGGTTAAATTAGATAAAACGTCAACCAAAATAATCGCGCGCTTCATTTGTTTAATGCCTCCCCTAACAAAAGTTCTTGCCCCCCTTTTCCCCCCCTTTTGCCCCCCTTTTGCCCCCTAAATTATGAGGCTGGTGCCGCCACTGGTTCCAAGCAGAACGATTCCGTGGTCCCATTCAAATGTTGCTTCATTAAATACAGTTGATATCTATTATATAATTTTGTAGTGGAAATCAAAAGAGAGAAAAAAGACAATTAACTGTTACAGTAGGCCTTTATCATAATTGAGTTTTGTGCCGAATATGGTCTATTATGTTTTGAGTTTTGGTTATAATTAAAATTATAAGCACTTGACCGAATACAAAGGTATTCATGGCTAAATAAATGCATCCTTTCGGATATAAATTCCGGGACACCCTGTATAAGCATTTCGTTGTCATTTTTTTGATTCACCTGATTTCGCTAAGTTTGTTTTGCTTCGTTTCGCGAATCCCAAGCCCATCAAGATATGCCTAATAACATAGGTATCCAGCTTTTATAAATCATCCTCAATCAACTTTGAATATTACTTTGAATTTTTAATTGGGTGATTTACTCCCAATCCTCCTCATAAGTGACCTACTATACTACTGTTACTTCATTCATATTGTAATAAAACAGTTATATGATTTTCACAAAAGCATTGAGTCTGGTACCTGAAGGCAATACTACATTAGTAATATCAATCAAAACCGTAGATTAGTCTTGAGATCTTCTCCTGTGCTATTCACATTGGTCGTAATGCTTCTCAATACCAAATCGGATTGAACAAAGTAGAGGCTTACCCCATCAGCATCGCAGGAAATTACCTTTTTATTTCATGGAATGGTTAGGGTAATTACGACGCCTTACTGTAACTTTTGTGATTCTCAGCTGAATTTCTGTTTCAGCTCATAAGCCCTGATATATTTTACTCTTTTTCAAAATCCAGTCTTCCTTATAATGCCCACAGGGTGCAGATAAGAGCTCAGATGAACATAGGGCTGAATGCATAAGGGCCTTCACAAAATCCTGATTATTGTAAAAACAAATTGCTTCAGAATCCCTGTTTCATGTTAACATTTGATTCAGTCTTACTTTAGATAAATAGATCAAATCAATTCAGAGTAGTACAGCGTGTCCCAGAAAATATGCAACTTATCTTGTGGAACCTCAGTCTAGTATTTTAACTTTAACAACATGGATTGCAATCATCGAGAAGCCTTAGAATGTCAACTAAGTCATAAGCAAAATTGTTTATTTGGTTTGTGGAATAACTCTGCAGGTGAGTAAAGAAAGGTTTGTCGAAATCCAGTTAAGCCAATCTGATGGGAAATGAAGGTGCTGCTGTGCAGCTCGGTTCACCACTCAAACCTGTAACTTGTACTGAAATAACTCTAGTTAAAGCTCTAGTTGAACCTTAACACTTTCCACGCGGCTATTGGTTTTACCATTATACAAAACAGATTTTTCAGTAACCTTTCCCAACTTTAAAAGTCGATCTCAAAATTTACTGAACCAATACTAGGCATGTTTGTACTTATTTCAATGCATTTCACATGGTAGTTCCAAATATGATAATAACATTCAACAATTTTGAAAAAAATTTGTGACATTTTGGAATGTCGTCTGCAGACGCCTGCCGCGTGGAAAGTGTTAACACCATGGATTGTAATCAAATTCATACATTTTGGAAATATGATAATCTCCTTATTTTACTTGTTAAAAACAATCAAGGTCTTTAAATTAATTGTCAAATTACGAGTGATCAAAAAGAACTAGTTGAGAACCAGTTTACCATTCGATTCGTTTTAGACCAGATGCTGCCTCACCTCCTTCTGATAATATAGTCTATTTGGCCTTCACGAGACACTGACGTAGTTGCGCTTTATACTAATTGCGGCTCATAACGCGCGCGCATACTCGAGGCGCTGGCGTATACACAAGAGCGGTGAAACACGAAAGATACATTATACTCGTGCGTAAAGGCTGTGACTGTTATGTTAGGTCACAGTCCATAGGAAGCCAAATAGACTATAGGTCCTTTTTATAATTTAATTAGTCGCAACATCCAGTTTTTGTTTTCAGTTTCAAGGTCTGTATGCAGATAGTTAATAACATAATAAAGCCGGTTCAAAATCTTATCAGAAGGTTTGCATTTGTTTCAATCCATTCAGTAATATTCCTTTGATATTTTAGTAATGTAGTCCTTTAAATAATTATGAGCATTATTTATCTTGAAATGTAAACTGCAGAATATAAAGACAACAGAACGGGGAACTGTAATAACTTAATATTATAACGTAAGGTGAAACAAAGTATTTACTGGATCAATAAGTCATTTATTTGTCGGTAATTTTACTCACATCAGCAGTTTCAGTACACAATAAACGTGGGCTGCCTGGGGTCAAAGGTCAGGAAGCGTATGAGCCTAAAAGCCAAAGGTCAGAAATTTACTACATTCCTCCCCTCTTGGTTTGAAACCATGTAATTAAGATTGTGAGACTGGGGATGAACCCCGGGATGAACATGTTCTACCGTATATAACCAGCATTTGGCACGTTTTTATCTGGTTTTTATCTCTGATATACAGTGCGCCATCTCGCGATCAAAACGTCTTTTAAAAGTTTAATCTTAAAGGCACTTCCGAATCTCAACTGTTTGCAAAAGTCACATTACTCGCTACATACCCGAGATCCGCGTATACATCATATAAACCCCATGATGTAATGTTGGTAGCTTGCGTACCGAAAGATTGGCTACAAACAGCAAAATGTACGAACAAAATTCATGTCTAGAAATGTTTCGAAAAGTCATTCTATTCATTTGAATGAAACCACGATTATAATCTGAAACAACATGAAATCATTTATTGGGCGAGAACCCTATGTTAAATACATACAAAAATAGAAATATAAAGCATTTTAACTTCCTATTTATAGGATAGAACTATCATTTGAATTTATGTCTGTTCAACTATTACCATTCAGTGCTCCGATAGCGTAATCGGTAGCGCATCAGACTTATAATCTGAAGACCGTGGGTTCGAATCCCACAGAGAATGTTTTGTTTTTCCCGTTACTATTATATTTAGTAAATGTAGAGATTATTTTAATATCGTTCAATCATAATATTATTTTGATTCCAGATACTTTTCATTTTATTTAATAGAATGATATTCTTACAGATTCAATGAGGTTTTAATTTGAGTGTACTAATGTACTATCACTTCATGGGGGTGCATGTACATATACATGTATATGTTTAATACATGCTTAGCGTTGCGTTATTGAATTAGTGCAATACCCCGCCCATTGTTACACCATGGCTATTCACGCAATGATCTATCAGGCCAATTGTTATTGAAAGAAGTCAGCCGTCGTTGAATCGATTCTTATTTCCCATCTGATCTGTTTGTAGTCAGAAGTCAAGGCATGAAAATACCGTCTATTTTGTTCGCCCCGGCCCGCCAGTAAATCGAGATTTCAAGAAAACAAATATAAATTGGGTCATTTACAACTCGCGATTATGACGGATTGCCGCCATCAATTGTGATCATCTTAGGCTCATTTTGAAGGGGAATTCCTATTTATTTAGGACATTATTTCCGATTTCACAAAAAACATGATTTTTGTTTACTTTTTTTGGAGTCGATAAAGATGCATTTTCAATGCGATCGTAAATATCATAATTTTGATGATTTTTAGACGTCGTAGCAAAAACTTTGTGCACAAGAAATGTTCCTAACGTATTACACATTTTTGGACAGGGTCAGGGCCACGACTTTTATTCACCTACAGTAAAAATATACGCCATTTTCCAACCTACAGAGACTTAACCATTTTTCTAACAAAAGGTATTCATCAGGATTCGAACCGAGGAGGGGAGAATCCATTAGATTACTAGTCCATAGTCGTAACCGCTCGGCCATAACTACTCAATGACGTGTTTATGTGTTCTCTACATAATGAACTAGTGGTAAACTATTAAGTATTCGACGACATTTGAGCCAAATTGAACCCAGTTTCTAAATTGTATTTTAAATGTGAAAACGGTGTCGCTGCAAGCTAGTTTTGGATTCAATGTAAAGAGCAATACATCGATATGATCATAAAAGGTTATTAATTTAAAGCTTTTTAATGAGCCATGGGTCAGGGCCACAGGAAATATACCTTATTTTTTCAGTAATGACAAAAACATCTTCTTCAGAAAATGGCATTTTCAAGAAGAAGCGTCCCTGCAAACATGACTTAAGCATATCAAAATAATGGATTAATATTTTATTGCTCCCCTTAGTAAACATCCCCTAGTCACATGGCGTTGAACCACATTTAAATGCCTTGATGTTGGCATTGTATAAGGCTGACATTTTGGCATATTGAATTGCACAAGATCGACATCCTCTTTTCAAGGGAAAACAAAATTGCGTCGTATACAATAGACTCACTCAACCGTTAGCATCTGACTAGGGGGGGGGGGGGGGGGGGGGGGGTGGGGAGGTGGGTACCACGCCATTTTGTCCCGAAGCAATGGTCATGACGTCATATTTTGGTCCATTTTCTGAACCTTTGTATTGGATTTACGTGCAAAATATATGCCCTTGGCATCATACTTTCCCGGGTGTGTGGGTGCACTTTAAATTTCAGATGTTCTAAACATGGACGGATATCTAACCAATTTAATTTTTAAAAAACACGATCCACACACCTCAGAATTGCAAAAAAAGCATAAAACAAGTCCACTTTTTTGTGCCTTTGAACAGAGTGGCGGCCGGGAATGTAGAATTTAACACAGTGCATTAACCCATGACCCATGATATAAATACATATTATTTGCAAAGATTTTTCTCAATTAGCACGGTTAGTGTAGTGGATAGAACGTCGGCATTGGGAGCGAAAAGTTGTGGGTTCGAGCCCCATTAGGAGCACTTTTGTTTTATATGCTGGATTTGCTTAGCCTGCCGGCATCATCTGTATGCTTTCCCCACACGGACACCATGCACCACTGCTGGCGTTGACCGTATAAATTACGCCATTTTTTTTCTCGAAAATGTCACAAAAATTTACACACACATTTGGCAAAAATGGCACAAAAAAAATCCGTTCGTTATAAATAAATGGATATGGTTAAATAATAAAACTATCACAATTATAGTCGTGGTCTCGTGGATCTCTGTGGCGTGCATAGGTTGGCCATGTCGTTGGCAATCGGAAATCACAGAGCATTTCGTTAAAACAGTGTAAATTATTTTTCAACGATACGTATCACGTGATAACCACGATCGTTTTCGCAAAATATCGCAAAATGGCGCGGTACCCCAACCCACCCTACATGTAGCATCTGACTGGGTCTATTTCAACGAAGCTACAAACATGACAAACAGATAATATGTTGGTACATGCACATGACCGTACAATCATATACGCCTAAACATGGGAAATTAGAATATCGATTCAATGACGAAACGATCGACTCTTTTCATAATGGCACAATTGGCCTTCCCAGATTATTTGTGTAACAATGGGGCTATAGGGTCTCAATAATTCAATTTACGCATCGCTGACCAAGAACAAGTAAAAGTTGAACTGCATTCAAATTAAAAGTATCTTGTCCGTGGATTCACAAATATTATGGGGAACGATAAACAAACCCAACATAAAATTACTAAATTTAATATGATACTAACGAAGACAAAAAAACATTCTGGGTGGGATTCGAACCACCGGCCTTTCGATCATTAACCCAATGCTCTACCGATTGACCCAACGGCGCACTGTACTGTTGTTACAACATAAATAGATTCAAATAGATTACTATCCCATAAATTGGAAGTTAATAATGCTTTTAAAATTTATAGTTTTGTATGTTTTTAACATAGGGTTCTCGCTTAAAAATTGATTTGATGTTGCTTCAGATTGTAACTCTGGTTTCATTGAAATAAAGCGGAATGACTGTTAGAAATATTTCTAGACACGGATTTCGTTCACATTTGATGTTTGTAGCCACTCTTCAGTATTGCATCATGGGTTTTATCACACGTGTACGCGGATCTCAGGTATGTAGCGAGTCATGTGATTTTTGCCCGAGGGCAAACATTTGAAATTCGGAAGTGCCTTTAAGATTAAACTTTTAAAAAGACGTTTTGATCGCGAGATGGCGCACTGTATATCAGAGATAAAAACCAGATAAAAACGTGCCAAATGCTGGTTATATACGGTATTCTATTCTGAATACAATTAGTCAAACATTTGCTTCAGATATCTCAGCCTGTTAATATATCCAAGAAAAAAACGCTTGACTTTCGCTCGCCCTATTCCCGCTACAGTAACGAAAATGATGCCAACTATTCGTAGCTAACTTTACGCTTTACTTTTACTTTTACAATAATCCCGTAATATAAAACCGGTAAGTGTACTAAAACCCGACAATCTGACAAATTGGTCGCTCTTTACATCACAGCGGGGTCGGGTGATATTAATCACTGGTCAGCTTTGGTATTTCTTAAAGAAAATAACCCGATCCTTCCTCGAGCTTTCTCCTGTCTGGTTCATTAATTGAGCCGTCGACTGTACTACAACAGTTCTATTGTTAACGCCAGTTAAGTAAAGTGGCGCCTCAGCGGGGTGTTAATCACGGATCCTTTTGCGATCCTTTTAATAATAGAAAAAAGATCGCGCTAAGGTCGATGAAAGAGCACGCTTAGAAAGGTTGAGAGAAAGCATAATTTAATTTCACTTTGTGACTGAATGACTCCTGAGAGTCTTTTTGTTGGTAATATAATGTGAGCCTTTAACTTTATAACGATGAACATTAACTTTGCAGAGTATATGATATAGATAGATAGAGGTACTGGTAGCCGAGTAACCATAATGCAGTGCGTAAGAAAATGACTGTGTATATAGTATCGATAGAATTGAAGCAGGGGGAAATAATACTGATTTTAATAATTTGTTATAATTTGTAATTATCTTGATATTACTATAGTTTAATATTATCTTGTCCATGTGTTCTTTATGTTGACGCAACAATTACCTTTAGTTTAGGTGACTCGCAAGATCACAGGAAATCTACTAGTACTTAACGAACAAGATCACTTGTGTCATTGCAAAATGAGTAGGCCTAGTCGTTATAAAGCGTTAGTTTTGTGCCGTGAGTGTTAATTTTTCAACAACAAAAAAATCTTGATAAATGTGAGTCATCTATCTTTCGTTGTGCCGCTCATTTTATATGCTACAAAAAACATGTATATAAATTAACATAGTTATTGGAGCAACACATCTTTATTTAAGGACACCCTCTTATATAATTACAGGACGACTTAATCCTAAGCAATCACTGCCTATCTAACAGTGTTTCCGATTGGTTAATAACAAGATAATTTATATAATATATAGTTGAATGACCAATTGAAACACAGCTTCGAACAATTCGATTACCATTCTCATTTTAAATCTCAACGCCATTCTTCTATTTACATCACCGTACACTGTCACTCTTCTTATTATAGTAACAGGTGTCAAAAATAGCGCTGTCGATATTTAATAAAATCTTCCACTTGAGACTCAGGTTCAAGAGGATCCTTTCGGCCGTTAATTGGTGTTTAAATCCCCCCCCCATGTGTATCAATGAATTGCCACATTTTAGGGACACTTTTGATTGTTCATGTCATATAAGCCATGCTCTCGGAAAGACGGCTATATTATGCTAGGCATCCCGTACGGTATCAACTGTGTATTACTACAAGACATTTTAATTATTTTGAGCATGCGCACATTCCTTTAGCTTATCACTCAGCAGTAAATACAAGTAGTGCATGTCACAATAAGCTATGTTAATCAGTTGCTACACCCCGTAATAGTCTAGAGGCTGGGACCCTAAAAAAGTGATCGTGCAACCGACGTACCTTCTCAAATCTGATCACATAGATAGTTAGTATAGACCAGGCTTTCTCAATTAGATTAAGTGATGCGCCACATTTTAGTAACCAACTTGTTGAAGCTCCACTTGGTCATATTTTTTAGAATTTACAATGGCAAAATTCCATTTATATCATTAATTTCAAATTATTTTAACATATTATGTAGGCAGCATAAAAACTGATATTACTGTTTTGAGGGCACATACACGCGCAGCGCGAGAAAATATTGCTGTATTTATACATCTGACTGTCATATGCCTATAGAATTTGGCTATATATCACCATTTGAGAATGCCTGGTATAGACCCTCTAGATAAGTGCCAGGTAGTGAGTCAATCCAAGTTGTGGTGTCACATTCTTTTTAAAGGCCTTTTAAAAAGTGTCTCATTCGATAGTAAAAATAGCACGATTTCAGGGTAGGGAAAACATAAATCAACATATAGGCCTATATATTTATTTTTAACCGAATTGCGTAATTTTTGCATTAAAATATGCCAAATGGTTACCTCTCTCACGTTGATATTTCCATGAAGCTGTGTATCACACAAATAATTCGAAATGCTAATATAGCATATTCATTTGACAAAATATTAACATGTTTATTGCATACTATTTTCAACATTCAGCAAAGTATATTTAGAATTAATTATAATAAGTTAATTTATCATTAAATGTTGTCGTATCGGCAGTCAAACATGTTGTAGTCGTATTGGAAATGTAATGGACCGATAATAACATCACATGTTTACATGCTGTTTTTACAAAGTGTCCTATAAACAGTTGAATTTCATCGTTTTAGGTGAGAGGAAATATTAATTGTCACATCATTGCGTTTAATCAACGAAAATAGGTTATCTTGGTACCCATGGATACGGTATGAACAGCTCTCCACTCGGTCCGAAATAGTTCTCCTCGACTAGCTTCGATTATGGTCTTTCCAGACCAATGACATGGCAATAAAGCATTTCATTTGATATACTATTAGTATTATAGAGCTTAACCCATATTTGCGAAGTATTACTTAGCAGTCAGTTCATAAAATACAATAATATGTGGCTTGTATTTATTTTATTTGAAATCATTTTAGGGGTTCTGGGCCAACATAACTGAGTTGTCTGACGACTGTAATGTGTAATGATTAACTCAGTCTTTCCAACTAAATGATTTTAGCATGACGAATATTGTTTACTTTCAATATAACATATTGACTGTCAGTATTTTGTATTACACATGGATGGTAACTAACTAGTGTGTAACCGTTATAAGTCATGATGGCTCAGAACCCCAGAAAGAATTGATGAAGCCTACAATCTAGTCTAGTCATATAAGAAGATCAGCAAGATCAAGGAAGTAGAAGCGGCCCATTTCAATTCCAAGCATGCTCTAAGCTGGAGGTTTATCAATGAAATCAATGGTGGGAAAGCATCCACCAAAGGTCCGAGGGAGGAGAATGAAATCACATCAATCCTTAAAAGATCTGGAAACTGAAACAGGTCCTTTCGACCAAGAGGAATATGACAACCTAAAAGTCACTGGTAGAAGGAAAAAGCAGTGGTGAAGACAACATCCCACCTGTAAATATACAAGTTCCGTAAATATGCGATCTTGATGACATTGTGTTGAACTTCTGCAATGGAGCATCACTGACTGGGGGAAACAAGCCAGTGGTCTGTGCTCAACATAGATCCAATACCAACATCAGGCAATCTTAGCCTAGGAGGGCAACTACCGAGGTATTAGTTTAAGTTCTATTGTTGCCAAAACGTACAACAGAATGATCCTGGACAGAATCAGACCAGAGCTGGATCAGCATTTTGAGAACCAATCAAAACACCTTCAGGGTCGGAAGGACGACAGTGGGCCACATACTGGCACTGAGGAGGCTTATAGAAGGAGTTAAGGCCAACAACCTAACAGCAGTAATCACTTACATTGATTTTAGAAACGCCTTTGACACAACCAACCGTGGCAAAATGCTGAATTTCTCAAGATCTGCTGCAAAGAGTTGAGTAGCAAAGGTCGGTCTGAAAATGAATGCTACAAATGATGGTATCAAGTTGGAGGAGGTTCAAGATTTAAAATATCTTGGTGCCTGGATGGAGAGTACAGCAAAGGACATAGCAACGCAAAGGAGCAGCATGGAGAGCATGTAGCAAAATGACCAAAATATGGAAGTCTACTCTCTCTCTCGGAAATTCAAACTTTCACCTGTTTGCCTCAACGGTGGAGTCAGGTATGTTGTATGGATGCGAAGCTTGGACCATTACT
This sequence comes from Ophiura sarsii, assembly GCA_035610835.1. NCBI lineage: Eukaryota > Metazoa > Echinodermata > Ophiuroidea > Amphilepidida > Ophiuridae > Ophiura > Ophiura sarsii. Next base: position 51,440,738 of record CM069447.1, on the reverse strand, counting down.
CCCAGTTACAGAAAGAGCTTGATGGCTGTTACACCAGAATTGAGAGCAATACTCAAACAACATATACCAAACACCCAAGTGTATGGTGACCTCCCAAAATTAAGCCAGAAGATTCAGAAGAGACGAACAAGGTTGGCTGGCCACTGTTTCAGAGGTGAGGAGCCAGTATCCAAACTGGTGCACCAAGCATGGCAAATAAAAACCGGGAAGACCTGCTCTGACATTTATTTATTTACTCAAGCAGGATACTGTATTGGAGACAAGTAACATAAAGACAGCATGTATGTCATCCAACTTTATTGGCCACGGCTTTGATGCTTTATCCAGGGTAATAAAGCATCCCCTCCTACACCATTTATCTGATTTATTTCACACCACCTGTGTCTTGCCAGTGCTTGCTACTCTTTCCATCGCTATCCTACGCATGGCTCAAGGCTCTTTAGTCTGGGTGTAACTAGAAGCCCTATATATTACTTTTGAAAAATGCTGTTGTGTTAAGAAATTCCAACTTTTAACTTGAATTTGTCATAGAAACTAGTGCTATATCATGTTTTGTATAAACAAAAGTTCAAGTTTCGAAATAAAATCACATTATATTATCCGAAGAGCAGATTTTAGTTTTGAAACTAGCGCAAATCTGGTTGAAAGTCACCATGTGTGCTAAGTCATGTGGCAAGACTTCAGCGCCTACGGGCTTGCTACCAGTTCCACCGCTGCCACGCTCAAGGTCCCCCAGCATGCGGTCAATGATGTTGGATGGATGTAATTCTGGGGGGGGGGGGGGGGGGGGGGGGGGACTTACTAATACAATACTAGCGTCATGGCCAGTTCAACCAGTCAAACTTGGGCTCAAACATTACAGGCAACTGGAATGTAATGCAAAAGTGTGGAGAGCCATCGTAGATCGGGGACACCACCGGGTCCACTCTTACTAGCCATATCCTTTGTGAAATCTCAAGGTTGAGATTTCTTAACTCTATTTCATCTGTCACCAAATGAACAGGTGTAAGCCAGTTAACCCTGGGTGAACTAGCCAGAGTTGACCTTTGCCTTTAAGCAAGCAAGCAAGAACACCTAAAATGCTTTTAATTAAAATAAATACAAGTCACTTACGAGGTGACTTCTAAGACATACTTCAATAATATGGGTTAAGCTGTATAATAGTATATCAAAAATGAAATGCTTTCTTGTCATGTCATTGGTCTGGAAAGACCATAATCGAAGCTAGTCGAGGAGAACAATTTCGGACCAAGAGGAGAAAGGTTCATACCATATCCATGCCTACCAAGATAACATATTTTAGTTGATTAAACGCAATGATGTGACAATTAATATTTCCTCTCACCTAAAACGATCAAATTCCACTGTTCTATGGGACACTTTGAAAAAACAGCATGTAAACATGTGAAGTTATTATCTGTCCAATTTATTTCCAATATGATAACAGCATGTCTGACTGCCAATACAACAACATTTAATGATAAATAACTTATTAGAATTTCTAAATAAACTTTGCTGAATGTTGAAAATAGTATGCAAAAAACATGGTAATATTTTGTCAAGTGGACATGTTATATTAGTATTTCGAATTTTGTGTGTAATACACACCTTCAGTGAAATATAAACGTGGGAGCGGTAATCAATTGGCATATTTTGATGCAAGAATGACGCAATTCGGTTAAAATTAAGCATAGATATGATGATTTATGTTTTCCCCACCCTGAACTCGTGCAATTTTACGTGCAATCAAATGAGACATTCTTTAAACAGGCCCGTAAAAAAGTGACACCACAATTAGGATTGACTCTCTACCTGGCACTTATCTAGAGGGTCTATACTAACTACCTATGTGACCAGATTTAAGAAGGTACACCAGTTGAACGATTCGCCTTAGGCCTCGTATGAGAGTTAGCCTCTAGACTATAAGTCCATTTCACGATTTTGCTAATGGGTTTTAATTATATATATTTCTCAGAATTAACCCTAATTCCCAAGGCGTGTTGTTTGGAGGAGAACAATTGGTCAAATTAGGGGGGATTTTAGAAAGTCCCCTTTATTCAAAATATTCAAAGGCAGTTCAAAACCAAAAACTCCACAAACAACTATTTTGGTGTCTTCTCTAACAAAACTATTACCTATTCTCATTTCAGATGCAATTCTTATGTACTCTACTTGCACTGCGTTTATTCGCATTAGTAACAGATGACATAAGATCCGTCCAAGATTTAAGAAAATTTTCAATTTACACTTTAGACGCAGATGTAACAGGAGTTTCGACCGTTAATTGTGAGATTGGTGTTAAATTCCCCAACATATCCCGTGTGGAGACTGCCTCATCGGTGACCCTTAATCGTTCGCATTGGATTGTGCATGCCAAACATACCTTGTAATAGGAAAAATGATCTGCCTTAAATACGATTGACTATTTCTTTTTTCTCCTTGAACATGTTAAATCGTCCCATTTTCGTTTGCATCGATTAGCTCTCTGTCATGCGACAACTTTGTTGTAATTATTTATTCATTTTTATTTTCATTCACGGTATAACAAATAGCTAGCAGGCAGCATAAGCTGAAAAATCCGGCTTTACAATGCACAACAGTTTAATACAATAAAAAATATATATAGAAAATACATGCATACAAATTATTGCTACGAAATACAGACATCAGCAAAATACATTAATCATCCAAAACTAATTCTTCCCTGCGATCAGCAAGACTGGTGATGTTGAGTTCGCGAAGCGCAGACTCGTAGTCTTGATAGTTGTTGCCAAGGATGATTTTGCAGGTGCGCTTTTGAATCCTTTTAATCTGGTAGCTTTGATTTTTAGTAAGGGCAGGATGCCAGATGTAAGCCATGTTTCATTTATTTCATTATAATAATGTTTTATCTAATAAAATTATATCAACCAGATATTAGTATATAAAAGGTTCAATCAACCCCGAAAGTATAGCTGCAACCTAAAAAATTGATATTATTTAGAAAAATTGTTTAGATATTTAATGATGAGATGTTGCAAGCAAATAATATGGTTTACTACTAGTAAGATCTAAAGACTATAACAAAGTACGATTTTCAATTTTGACTTGGCTATTCAATGGTGCTCTCCACCACAATAATCAACGAACCATTACGTAAAAATTTCTATTTAAACCTTGTAAGCTCACTCATTTGTCCTTTACCTCATTTTAATTGGTCAAACAATAAGACGTAATCTTAAAGTGCCTGTAGCGTATAAACGTGGTTTATTTTAAAATAAAAGGAAACAATTAAAGGTGTATGTTCCCATCACTTTTTGGGGCTATGATTTTATTTTTACATCAAGATATTTTGATATCAGAAGAATCTCCATATTTTTCTCATTATGTCTGTAAAATATTAGGGGCCAGAAATGTTCCTTTTAGAAATTATAGGCTAAAATGTGGTGAATTACTGCCAAAGGTGGTCAACCACCAGCTAGTTTGTGTACTACTCAATGGGCAATTGTTTTGTGACTTTGTCCTTCTAAAATAAGAACCATTGGAGTTATGCAACTCAAACTTTGGAATGTGACAATTTTAAGGATGACCTTCCATGTAAAATAGAAAACATCAAGTTGAAATCGAGCCAGCAATCGAATCATCTACCTTTAATTAATTAATTTAAAAAACATAGAGACCGACCGACTCTTGGCTAGAATGTTCATATGTTTTCAAGTTATCTTACCAAGGTTTAAAAATACTCTCTTTGCGATCATTCACCAGGTTGTATTTAATGAGGAGGGCCGTGGGTCCGAACACTTTCGACATTTTTTTGGTATCATTGTATTGAGAAATACATTCCAAGTCCATTTACACAGATATAAAAAGTCTAAACGATTAGTTCCTCTAAGGAGACGGGTCAAACTCGCTAGTCATAAGGGTCGCTAGTCACAAGGGTCACTAGTCATAAGGGTCGCTAGTCATAAACCCTAACCTAACCCTAACCCTACCCTAACCATAACCCTAACCATACCCTACCCTACCCTAACCCTAACCATAACCCTATACGTAACCCTAAACCTACCCTAACCCTACCCTAATCCTAACCCTAATCCTAAGGTACTTTTATGAATAGCGCACTCGTGGTATAGGAAAATACACGTTATGACTAGCGACCCTTATGACTAACGGGTAGACCCCAGGAGACGGGTCGACCCCCACCCAACCCCCCTGTTCTATGGGAAAACGGACCTCGATCGGTCGGGTGTTTTATTTCTTTTCTTTTTTTACATACATTTTGGGAATTTGGGGGGTATTTTCAACAAAACATTTGAAATGTTTCAAACAGTTGTATATATTTTTGGAATTCGAAAGAAATAGGTCGACCGGGACCGTAGAGCAGGTTTTGTTGTCGCCTATTGAACCATGTTTTATCTGTATATTTCGATGAAAAAGAGTTGTTAGCCACGCGGCTATTAGTTTTACCAAACAAAATAGATTTTTCAGAAAACTTTCCCAATTTTCAAAGTCTTATCTCAAGAATTACTGAACCAATACTAGCCATGTTTGTACTTATTTAAATACATTTCTCATGGTGTTTCCAAATATGGTAATGTAAATCACAAATGTTGACATTTTTGAAACATTTTATGACATTTTGGAATGTCGTCTGCAGCTGCCTGCGCGTGGAAAGTGTTAAATTGGCTCCATTATCCCGTTGCACAGTATTTCTCTACTGCATGCTGGGATTACATTGAACCGACCATTGGTTTGTACCTCTGCAAGCTTGATGGCTCACACTGGCAGCTGCTTACGTAACAAATTATTAATACTTCTGAACGTCAAAATTAATGATGAAATTCATCAAGTTACGATTTAAAAGAGATCATGAGAGTAATTTGATGACACTAAAAAAGTCTGATGATATTTAAGATGTAAGACATCACTGGACACGAGCATGAGTACGACGTAGCACCATTAATAATTGAACAAGTCTGGTGATCTTGAACATGTTTAAGACATCACTGAACAACAGCATGAGTACGACGTAACACCATTAATAATTGAACAAGTCTGGTGATCTTTGAGACCATCATAGACATAAGCACCCGGCACAAATAAACATTTATTGAAGATATCGTGGGTTGAGCGCCAGAAGGCCGTAACTCAATATTTGGGCTAATTGATATTTTGATACAAAAATAATCCATATAACCTAGATTTTTAGAACCATAAAGAATAACTCATAAACACTCTTGATTTGAGAAATTTAGAGTTATACAGTGTATTGTAATTAGGCCAAAATATTTGAAAGTTGATTATCTCAAAAAAAAATTGTATTTAATTTTTTGTATTTATTTATTTGGGCATTACGACCCTGGATAACCCAAGAAAGCCTCGTTGTAGCTTATTTCCATTGGGATCCGTTAGATGTGTGAACAGATACAGACCGGAATGATCCCCTACTCTTTACGAAAGAGTCTGTATTTAAACCTTAACGTGCTCGGGTATTGGTCTTCCGATGCACGGGACCACCATTTTTACGTGACTTCCGAACCACTTGTTTTTGCTGCCATTAGGAAATCGTCACAATCACTTCGCTTCATCTACCAGGCTATCCAAAACGGCGCACACAATGTATCAGCACTTATATTGTAATATCCCCTAACAGCTCCCCAATCTCGCTTGGGTCGACGAGGCAATTGACACTAAGTAGTATCTAGTTACTCTAGTATCAACCTAATTACGTCTTCTCCAGTGCATTATCAACCCTCGTCCTCCTGAGCAATCTTTTTTCAAACACGTCCTCTAAAAAGAGAAGATGTTTGCAACCCCGTGCTAGATTTTCGTTGTTATACATGCGTGTGTTTTGGTACCTATTGATACCTACGAGTCTCCTCTTTTCAATGATACCAAAATAAGTACATACATCTTTCATTTGATGCCCGATAACGTCATTAACCCTAACCCTGGGGCATGGACTAACATTATCAGGGGAAAAAAACGGGTCATAATGGGGGGGGGGCGGAAGCATCCGAATTTAGGAAGACGGGGAATCATTTAATATTGGGCGCTATTTGTGTTACCAGGCGCGTACGCGGGGGGGGGGGGGGGGGGGGGGGGGGGGGGGGGGTATAAAAAAAACCGATGGTTCTGTCAAAACAATTAAAAATGGTAGTAAATAAGTCAAAACATCCCCTGCGCGATTTCCACCCCCGGGCTCCCCTTTGTTTTGGCAACCTTAAACACTTATATAAATATGGGTTAATGAGGTCTGAAATGGCTTAGAGACCCCCCCCCCCCCCCCCACCACCAAAGAATATCTAAATTCAAAGTTTTCTAACGCCGTATTAGGTTTAAGCCTTCTCAGTACCAAAACACCATGGGACTACGTGAAAACCACCTTTTGACACCCAGCTATATTGGCATAATAAGCAAACTGTCGGGCAAAAACGGTCAGAAACATTCCTAGAATGTAAAGGTATATAAAGTTTGTGAGCCTTGGAACGGCTTAGAGCACTTAAATTCAGAATTTTCTCGAGGCCCTTTAAGCGGGCCCGAACCCCACGCGCCGCACTAGGTGTCATCGGTAGGCCAACCCAAACACATAGTCTAGAGGGGGAAACCACCTTTAACACCTAGCTTTATTTAAGCAAAACGCCGTAAAAATGTAACAGTCGACAACCGCTCGATACGCTTTACATAATAATAATAACACGGCATTTATAATGCGCCTTTGCCAAAGGATACAAAGCGCAACGACAAAAAAAACACAAAAACAATACAAACTAGATCTTGCTCCGGTCTAAGACCAGGCTACCTTGATTTTTTTATGAGAAAATGATCCCTAGTGACTCCTTCTTGACCTTTGACCTGATTAAAATGTTTGACTTATTTTCTTGGCTCATCAAACCAAATCTGGTGATTATAGCATGTAAACTGTAGGAGGAGAAGCATTTTAAGTAATAGAAGTGAAAATTAACATTTTGACCCCTAGAGACCCCTTTTTGACCTTTGACCTGGTCAATATGGTTGACTTATTTTCTTGGCTCATCAAATCAAACAAGATGCAACAAACCCGGTCCAAATCGGAGCATGTCTTAACTTTTATCCCTGTAAAGTTCAATGACCCCTAGTGACCCCTTCTTGACCTTTGACCTGGTCAATATGATTGACTTATTTTCTTGGCTCATCAAATCAAACAAGATGCAACAAATCCGGTCCAAATCGGAGCATGTCTTAATTTTTACCCCTGTAAAGTTCAATGACCCCTAGTGACCCATTCTTGACCTTTGACCTGGTCAATATGATTGACCTTTTTTCTTGGCTCATCAAACCAAACAAGATGCAACAAACCCGGTCCAAATCGGAGCATGTCTTAACTTTTACCTCTGTAAAGTTCAATGACCCCTAGTGACCCCGTATGACATGTCACTTTTAATCGCTGAACACACTATATGTGCATATACCCAAGGACTCTTTTGACTAATTGTGAAGGTCATGAGTCATTTCCTCTGAGACAAGATGCATTTTAAGCGATCGAATTGAAAATTTACATTTTGACCCCTAGTAACCCCTTCTTGACCTTTGACCTGGTCAATATGATTGACCTTTTTTCTTGGCTCATCAAACCAAACAAGATGCAACAAACCCGGTCCAAATCGGAGCATGTCTTAACTTTTACCTCTGTAAAGTTCAATGACCCCTAGTGACCCCGTATGACATGTCACGTTTAATCGCTGAAGACCCTATATGAGCATGGACCCAAGGAATCTTTTGACTAATTATGAAGGTCATGAGTCATTTCCTCTGAGACAAGATGCAGTTTAAGTGATCGAATTGAAAATTTACATTTTGACCCCTAGTGACCCCAAATGATTTTTAATTTTAAAAACCTTTCTTTTGTATATGCGTACGGTCAAAAGGAATATGTGGACCAATTTTGACGATCCTAGGTCATGTCACTAAATTGGAAATGCGTTTTAAGTGAAAATCACCTTTTGACCCCTAGTGACCCCTGTGTGACCTTTGACCCCAAACTGTGAAGACCCTATATGAAGGTTAGGTGGGGGGTTCTACTGACCAAGTCTGGTGATTGTAGCATGTAAGATGTAGGAGGAGATGCATTTTCTAGACTGTGTGTAAGGCCCGGTTTGAGGAAAGAAAGAAGAAAGAAACGGCAGAGATACAGAACCTCGATTTTTGAAAAAATCAAGGTAACAAGGGAAAGAGCAGAAATTAGGAGAAGAGGTGTGTTTTAAGAAGGGATTTGAATCCTGTGACAGTAGGAGCACTACGAATATGTACTGGAATCTTGTTCCATTGAATAGGAGCAGTCACTGAAAAGGCCTTATCCCCGGCACGGCCGTGGTCCGATCGTGTGGTAACAGAGTCATCACGGGGTCTCTTTACAATGAGGCACTCATCGATATACCGGGGACAGAGTCCATTCAGTAACTTATAGACATAGAGCAAAGTTTTGAACTTGATACGGTCCTTAACACGAAGCCAATGAAGTTTCCGCAACAGAGGGCTGATAGAGGTACGTCTCGGTGTCAGGAAAACAAGGCGAGCACACTTATTTTGGAGCCTTTGTAATCGATCGACGTCCTTTTGCGCAATATTGTTAAACAAAATGTTGCAATAATCAAGGCGAGATAAAATCATTGCTCTAACTATGTTAGCGCACGTCTCTTGATCAATATACTTGCGAATCCTGTATAAATTTCGGATTTGCCAGTTGATTATTTTGCAAAGTTTGGTGATATGCTGGTCCATATTCAATTTGTAGTCGAAGACAAAGCCTTTAGTTTCGCACAGTGGACGATTGCGGAATTATCTCATCGTCAATGTAGAAATTTATATCTTGCAACCTGGTTTTGTGATCTGAAGATGACATAATAAAAAACTCAGTTTTGTCAGGGTTTAACTTAAGTTTGTTCATAATCATCCATGAGTTGATGGCCTTGACACACTGAGATATGTTAAAGATTGCAACCGACACATCACCGGGGATTTTAGGATTTACAGGTACATAGATCTGAAAATCATCCGCGTAAGAGTGATAGGCCTACCTCAAATTGTGATGGCGGATGATACGGCCAACCCCGTGCGAGTACATAACAAAACCAATCCGGCCAATAACCGATCCCTGAGGCAGTCCATGTTTGAGCGAAATATTATTGGAGAAAGCACCACGTACTGTGACCCGGCAGGATCTATTTTCCGGATAAGAAGAGAGCCATTTTTGTGCAATACTGGTGATTCCAAACTCATCAGCGACTCTCTGGAGCAAAATTTCGCGATCAACAGTATCGAACGCTGCAGGTCGAGCATGACTAGGACAACAGCTTGTTGTTTATCAAGGAAACGAGAAAAGTCATTGTGCACACGAGCAAGTGCTGTCTCAGTACTATGATGGGCCATGTATGCCGATTGCATGGGCTCAGTAAGATCATGTTTATCAATATGGCTCTTAAGTTGAGAAACAGCACATTTTCAATAACCTTAGATGTAAACTGAAGGTTGGCTACGGGGCTGTAATTTTTGAATTCATTTCTGTTGAGTGATGGCTTTTTTAACACTGGCGTAACAACAGCTCTGCGAAGATCTTTCGGGAAGGTCCCTGTAGAAAGAGGCTCATTTACTATACGTGTGAGGGTGGGAAGCAGGACATTAACATGTTGCTTAAGAAGCCATGTAGGCAGTACATCAAGCATGCATGATTTGTTTGGGCATTTAGTGATAACATGCAACATCTCTTCTTCAGACACATTAGCGAACTGACTAAAAGAAATGTGAGCACTGATTACATTACTAGATACATTAAGCACATTAACATAATTATTAGCAGTACAGTTGTCAACCTCATCCCGGATCTTGTTCACCTTGCCAATGAAACAATCACCAAAAGAATTGGCAAGGTCCACGGGACTGTCAGTGTCAGGGATAGGGGTTGAATCCATATTAAGGAGTTCCTTTTACCTTGTAGGCCTACATGTCCTTGCTACAACTAGAGTTCTCAAATTTGTTCTTATAATACACAACTTTTGATTCAGACACTGAATCCTTTACAGACTGTCTTGAATAAGGAATGATGGTATATAAGTGCGTCCCCAACCTTTAAAAGCATTCGCCGCCGTGGCTTCCAGCACACGTAAAACACCCCCCTTGAAAAAATCCTGCGTACGCGCCTGTGTGTTTCTGTCAGGAATCTAGTTATTATTTCCCGCATTAGGTTTATTCAGTTTCTTACCATTATGGGACTAGAGAGGGGAAACCACCTTTGACAGCTATACTTTAACCTAAATACCGGACAATCATCAGAAACAATCGTGGAATGTAAGAAAAATATAAATCGCGGGCCCCGAACCACACGCCACACTAGGTTTCCTCGGTAGGCCAACCCAAACACATGGGTCTAGAGGGGGAAACCACCTTTAACATCTAGCTATATTTACGCAAAATGCCGGGCAAAAATCAGTGTAACAATCAACAATCGCTCGATACGCTTTACATGATGGTTAGTGCCTCCCCAACTTTTAAAAACATTCCGCCGCCGTGGCTTCCAGCACTGCGTAAAACACCCCTTTGACAACTGCGTACGCGCCTGTGTGTTTTCCGACATCCAATTTTGTTTAATTTTCATTTCATTCAGCCAGCATTCTTATATAGGCTTTTTAAGCATGGCTCTAGCAATTTGCTTGGTCCCTTCAGGACCCAAGCATATGTCCGTACTGACCGACCGTATACACAAATAAACAAACAGTTGAACACATTCAGTTGAACCCAAATGAAATCCGTATCAGTGATGATTGATAGCTAGACTTTGAAATCGACCGCGTGTGGACGGAGTTGAGTCACATCTATAATATTGAGCGTATTTTCCACTCGATGGAAATACTTCTTGTGCGCTTTTTACGAGTATACACTCTTATCTGAGTCTGACAACTAATTTGTTTGAAATAGGGTTACATTACATCACAGAACAGAGTGGAAAAGTGACGGGAAATTAAGTCCTTGTCATCAACAAGCGGGATACACGACCCGATCGCGAGATTTACATCGTGGAAACTCGAAATCACGCGAGAATATTTACATTCGCATAGAAATACGCTTTTAGAAATAAGAATCTCGGTACATATTCCAATAATAGAAAATTATTATACATTATGCTTTTATTCAACTTTGTACTAACCTAACTAACTAACAGCTAAATAACATTCGCCCTAGGCAATTACTTGAATTATAAATGGTTTACCGCGGATTTTTCACGTTTTCGTCAGATCTGGTACCATGCTTTCAATCGGTTCTCAATTTTCTCCTTATTCATTTTACCTGGCGTAATTCACATTAGCTATATTCTACATAAATTCAAACTTCCTGCTGATAAATAATATGTATTTGCCACTCTGTAATGATCCGCGTAATATTAGAGTTCATTGATTAATTTATATCGCTTCATTTAACCTCTTTTACGCATCGTCTTACTAATAAATCGAGCGTGCCACGCGTCTCGGAAGTTGACTTCAATATTGTTAATAACACATTGAATTAACACACTGATACACACTTTCATCAAGCAAAGACACCCCAACTCCAATATCTTTGTTTCTTTTGAATTATGTATACGGAATGCAGGCTATGCAAACACTAGTCATAATTGGAACATGGCGCCATAACTTGGTTAGCTTCTTACTGTTGACGTAATACATGAAAGTAAGCATTAATGAACAATATCAGTTCATTCGTCACTATTAAGCTGTTATACAGGACAAAATAATAAAAAACTAAAATATGAATTTGAAATGGAGGTAGGATTATTCTTGAAATCCGACCAATACCGTTGGTTGGTAATGACTTGTTTTCAAATAAAATATTATATTATAAGGGAAACTGGTAACATTAAATAGATTCCCATTTTAAATCAAGTGTGTCAATCTCAATTGGTATCATGAACCGACATTTTAACGCGCCGTTTTACTTTACTCTAAATCCTTCGGTCGTCGAACAATATCGCAAGGCCAACAAAAGCTAATGAGGTTGAAGTTGATGTGGCTGTTTCGGTTTTGTATACTCTGCCCCAGTAAGGAGGGAACCACCTTAATGCGTAGAATATCATAACAATGGCGTGGCTCAAGTGATAAGTTTCTAAATAACCAAAACTAAAAACTAAATAACAGGTGTTTTGAAGGCAACGAAACAACCCTTTTCCAACCGACACAAAGATTTTTTAAATTGGTGAAAAGTTATCGCTAAGTTTATCGACCCTAATCAATGGGTCACGCACGACATTTGACCTTTTGTTATACCAAACAATGCCGCCCCGCCTGAAAAAGATTGCCTCACAATGTGTATAATCCAGCGTGACACGGTTCACAGAACATAACGGTAAGATTAATCAGCTGGCTGTTTCTACTGGGGAGCTTACCGTTAATTACCGGTACCAAACCTGGTTTGTGAAGGTTTTGCGGTTACAAAACTTACCGATTCATAACGGTATCTGGCTGTTTCTACTGGGCAAACTTACCGGTAATTAACGGTAAGTTCCCCAGTAGAAACACACTCTATCATGACAAAGGTCCGTCCGCGCGCAGATCACTGAGTTTTTTTTGTTACATTAGAGCCAGTATATATACATACATCGGTTGGTCTGCAATGAACTGCTTTGGTAAGCATTGATGAAAAGGTACTTAAAGGTAGATGACCCGATCACATTTTCGTAACACAGAATTATTTCAAACATCGGAGATTTTCATATCATATGAAAGCTCGTATTTATCTCATCATCATACTGAAATTTGACGGCCTAAATCGGTATAATTACGGAGAAATCGATGAAATAACGTCGAATTACCGCGAATGGTGGTAACCACCGATATAGTTTGTGTACTACTCAATGGGTACAGTTCACAGCATCTTGGGCGTCTAAAATAAGAACCATTAGAGCTACGCAACTCAAACTTTGGAACACGACATTTTTAAGGATGACCTTTCATGTAGAATAGAAAACTTCAAGTTGAAAATCGGAACATCTACCTTTAATGGTGTGAGTTGGATTAGATCACCCCATCCTCCTATAATTGATTCTTCAAGTCACTTGATGTTTCGCAGATATCCTCGAAAGGCATTATCATTCTCTTACGTAGAAAAGTTCATCCTCAAGTCTACAATATTCTGTAGTATGTAAAAATGTATTATAAGTGATTTCTAATTTGTTAGAGGCTTTGTGACTGTTTCATGTACATTGTTGTAAGTCATAGACTGAACGAAAGCAGGCTATAAACGGTTATGGTACCGTGTTAATTTCATATCTGTTTCATTAAAATAAAAATAAATGATTAAAATATTTTAAAGTAATAAACAAACCAAAAAATGAAAAAGAAGAAGAAAATTAAATGCGGTGAATTATAATACGTTCACAAATATGATATTACCGATCATACTCCTCATATGATAATACAGGGTTAATAATTACGAAACACACTACAATTGCATTAAACAGAAGCCAGTTTTATGATAACAATTTGCAAATTGGTGAAATGTCTATTTCATTCTGTTTAAGTTGACATATCGGCAATGGAAGTGAAACAACCGAGTAGCCTTTTTATTTGTATCATAATATTAAACCTGTTGAAATAGTAATCGTTGAAAAGACAAGGTCTTCTAAAAAACTGGCCGAGACGACAAAGTAGAATAAAGCACACCTAGATAGGGATGTTCATATTATTGACTATAGAGGGCGCCCTTTGTTTGAAAATTTGGTAGCAAATATAATTGGGCTGGGATGTATTCACCGATGTCTTAATAATCACATACAAGCAACTGGACATCATGAAAGTAAAGCTTATTTAAGTTAAAATGATTTAAAATTTGCAGGACTTGACCAGTTTTTAGCAATATGAGGCAAAATACTTTTTGGTTATAACTTTGTGATTATTCAGCCTGCAGACACGGTTGAATCGGTTGATCCATCAGTTTTTATAGAAAAGTACTTTGTTTGCATGTATTCCATTTTCAAAGAGATGCTTTTATTTTCAAAATTTTATCATCATGCCTAACCTAGACCAAATGCCCGACCAAATGGTATCAATGGTGGGAGACGTTTGAGAGCGCCATAGTCATATAACAAGTAATTTCAGAAAGTAATTAAGCTTAATTAGTAAACAAACAGGGACGTTGCAAGTCTTATTTTGCCAAATAATACGAAACATAAATCGCTCGGCAAGCCGATTGACCAAATCCACGACGGGAAAATGTATATTGTCGGGCCGGGTGGCGTCTTACGCGCGCGGCACACAACTTTCCTGGTCTACGATGTCTTTAAACTTGACTCAAATAAAAAGTGAATACAAAAATCTGTCCCCTTGTCAAATGATCAGCTAAATGCTCGCGTGATTCGTTCACCGGTTACGACCATCCGGCCGGCATCGCAATTTTATCCCGAAGTAAGCGGCCAATCGTCTTCGCTTTCATGTTTGGACCGGTACACTATTAAAATGGAGGGATGTGTTTTGAATTGATTTGTTTCTTCTTCAAATCTGTACCAACATGTTTATGTGAATATAAACGCATTCTTTATTTCATTTTCCCTCAATGTTAAAGGTGTTGTGTAAATAAAATGCTATTTTACAAAATACAATTCCTAAACGAAATAATTTGTCGTCTGTCATTTTTACCTCGGCGTCTACCCTTTGTAACTCACCCTATTCAGAAGTTCCCTCGACCGTTTAGAGAGCACGGGTTTTTCCAAATAAGGGAATATAATTATAATAATACATATTCTTTGTATGCTGTACAAATTATTTATAATTCTTAAACAAATATTTTCAAATTTTAAAATAATATTAAAAAAAACACCACCCATTTATTAATAAATTCAGGCCATGAATTAATTTGATCATAACTAATTAATTAATTTTCATTCGCTGTAAAGCGTTAACCACTGTTTTTCAATCGAACGACGGCAAATAATACACCATCAACTCCATGAAGCGCGACTCAAACAATCATTAGCATTGGTTGAGAGTGAGGGTTGAGAGCTAGAATGTCTTGTCTCGTCCAATCAGAAATTCGTTTCTATGAACGTCTTCAATAAAATTATCCAAATAAAATGTTGATACAATCTGTTTCATTAGCCAAAACCGATAAAAACTTTAATATTGACGCTGTTTTGTCCAATCAGAAATTCTTATCTAAGAATGTCTTTGATAAAATTATCCAATACAATCCTTTTCATTGGCCAAAACCGAAACAGCTTTAATATTTACGCTGTTTCGCCCAATCTAAAAATTCGACAGTGGTGCTCAGCACACTGAATACTGAGATTCCCGTCTCTAATGTGGCGCGACGCTTCGGCGTCTCGGCAAAAAGATCGGGACATACCTTAAATATATCGTTGCGTTGCATGAGTAAGGACTAGAGTGAGCAATTTCAAACAAATATGTAGAAAAGTTGAAACGTCCAACGCCGCGGGGCGCCATCGGATGACTTTATTGGTTGAGCTTTTGTCAGTCATCTGACGGCGGTCTCGTTTAATAATGCGTACTTGTTATTGATTCACGTCGTTAAAGCCTTTATGAAATTTCCTTTCAAACAGTGTCTCACCTTATACTTCATGTCTTCACTTTTTACACCGCGAGGATGCTCAAAATGTGAAGGCTAAAGAAGAAGAATACTAATATATAATAATACAATAATAATAATAGTGACAAGGCACATATACACTCTAAATGAGAGTGCTCAAGGCACAAACATACAAAATACAATATAAATTTAAAAAAACACAATAAACAACAACAATAAAAACTACTTAATTATTACAAAAAGTCTCAGACATCAGATGTGTTTTCAACAGTTTTTTGAAGATTGCAACAGTATTTGCAGTTTTTATATGGATAGAAAGTTTATTCCAGAGACGAGGAGCTGCAATAGCAAAAGGTCTGTCTCTCCAAGAGCGCTTAGATATAGTTTCTTGAAGAAGTTGCATTTGTCCAGAACGAAGAGTGCGAGTTGGCACATAGTTTGATAACAATTAAGATAAATGATAAGGCAACATTGGTGATACATTTATATAAAATCAGCAGTAGTTTGAATACAATTCTCTGAGCTACAGGGAGCCAATGGAGTCCCTTTAAAATTGGCATAATATGGTAAGGGGCCATATCCAAACTCCAGTGATTTTAAAGCATTTTTCTACCGATTTTACCCCGGTATTCCAACGAAATAGAACGAAATACCGTTGGAATACCGGGGATAGAACGAAATACGGGGGTAAAATCACTGGAGTTTGGATATGGCCCCTAAGTTCATTAGCTGGTTATCCATAAAGAAGAGCATTGTTGTTATCAAGTCGAAAGGTTATAACCGATTCTGCTGATATTACGCAGTTGTGAAATGCTGATCAATTTGGAGATATGTGGTTTCATAGTCATGGAAGTATCGAAAATTGCACCCAGATTCCTAGCTTTGGAGACTGAGGCAATTATGGAGTTACCGATATGTATGTGTTCAATGTTGATTTTAGACAATTGGTGGTGGGATCCAAACAGTAAAAATTATGTTTTTTCATCGTTGAGCTTTAAGAAGTTTGATTTCATCAATTCGCGAATTTCAGCGATGCATAGTTCAAGAGTAACTACGGCGGCTGAGTCTGCGTTATACATCGCCTGACGCGATAGAGCGCATTATTTGCCTCCCGTGGGGCGCGGCGTGACGATCGTTTGACGCACAGCTTTATTGGACCAATCGGGTGGTGTTTCTGCTATGCCTGGTACAAATGTGCATGCTCTGTATTCGTCTGCATATTCATATGATAAATAATTCCACGAGTATCACACACTTTTTCGCTGTGCTCTTTTTCCAGTCCCTCGATTTGGTCCGCCAAGTCGGTAACACAGATTGCCTAAATCAGTTCACGTTTCCCCTCCAACAGAAGAAGAGCGTGGGCGGGCGCGCAATAAGCTCGCAAAAATTAATATGGAGCATTCTGAATCGCATGCGTGACTTTGCGCGAGGAGTGAAATAAATGGACATTATAATGCCAATATGAAACTGATTAAACTATAGAAAGTGCACTGAACTGCTTTTTTATCATGCAGTTTGTTGAAAATGATTTAATAGTGGCGTAATTATCTCCTGAAATTAAATTGACAAGTCACTTGACGTTATTAGCAGACGGCGAGACGTCTGCATACCTAAAAATGCAATATTATTCTGTTACGTAAACAATTCCATACTACTACAATCAAGGAAAATAATAGTTGGCACACTTGACGCAACTCATTACAACTATCCCTGTGCTCGCAATTGAGATCACAATTGGGACATAGCACTGTGTAATAGAAAGCAAAAGTCTCCCCCTTTCTTATATCCTTCCCCACCCCCCATCAATCAATGTTGGGGGAACTGCCAAGGCTTCTGATAATATGACTCGGATCAACATTGCCTCCGGGGAGAGGGGCGGATTTTTCCCCGTAATTAGGACAAAGTGTGCCAACCTTTTTTTCCTTGATTGTAGTTACCTTTTATCATTACAAGGAACTTATCTTCGAGTACATTTATCCTGTGGTATTTAAATATATATATATATATATATATATCTATATTTAATACTAGCAGTCATGTATATGTTCAATTTAAAGGGGAAATGATTATAATATTTTAACGAATGAAAAAAATTACTACCGTAAAAGCTAATTGTAATGCGTTCATAATACAATATTACCTGATCAAATGTTACATTATAAAGGTACAATTGTGAAACACGCTACAATTGAATTATGTATAACGAAATCCAGGCTATGCAAACAATTTGAAACTTGGTGACATGTCTATATCATTATATTACAGTTGACATATTGGCTAGGTATGGTGAATACAAATCAGCCTTTTAGGTTTAATCACAATAAACTTGTTGATATAAAGCTCGTTGGGCAAAACTTCCCTGTTCCGGCAATATCTTTAACCGTTTGCTTATTCTAGTACTCCCGTTAAAGATCATTTCCTTCTTCTAGCGCTCCATTTACATATCACTACATTAACTATTCGTCAGGAATCAATAAGATTGTTTTTCTAATCTTTTCTTCAACACGAATTAATGCACTATGCATAACATCCCAAGCAGTACAATCCATGGGTACTGCTTGATTATCCCATACATTTGGCTGTTTCCTTTCTCCTTAAAGCTTATCACGCAGCGGCCGTCTAGTCTGCAGACAACATTCCAAAATTGCACAAAATGTTTCAAAAATGTTAACATTATTGGATTGCATTATCATAATATTTGGAATCACCATGAGAAATCATTGAGATAGACTTTTAAAATTGGGAAATATATCTGTGAAATCTGCTTTGTATATAGTAAAACTAATAGCCGCATGGAAATTTATTAAGTTGTTGTTACATTCTAAATGCGGACATGTGCTAAGATATATAGCGACTTGATTGCAACAGTTGATCACCAGCAGCAGCAAATTGGCGGCGCTTCGTAACCGCTAGAGTTTCCCTGTTCCAGCGGATTCACTACGTGAGTTTTCCAGCGCTACCTTTTATGATCCCCGTTCCAGCAGATTACATGCCACTAAATAGGTTCCCTATACAATTGCGTGTTAAAGGGATGTTACAAATCGTCGTTTTTCTCGCTCATAAAGCGACTAGATTTTTAAACTTTACACCTTTCTTCAAGTTCATGATATTTGGGATCATTCAAGTACAATATTGATATAGGGTAACCCTGAATGTTAGCCCCGAATTTGGACATTTGGTGTATCGCTCTCATTTATCATCAACAAATTGAGCTGTGTTGATAATAATAATCAAAATAACGCAAACCCTACACAATGGACTTTTTTGCAATGCACTGTGGTAACAGATATTAGTCCTAAAATATTATATTTCAACTTAAATCATTTGGAGGCAATAAATATATTTCCTGGTTACTAATTGATTATGCTTGGGCCACAGGCTTTTAAAATAGAGAGAAAATCCGATTGTCGTCGGCAAGGACTACAATCATTTAGTGGTGTGGAATCAGCAGTCACTCTAACTATTTCCTTCTGTTAGTGCTTAAAGATCACTCAGTGTGTGTTTCCCTGTTCTAACGCTCCCTTTGAAGAAGATCACTACATTTACCATTCATCAATCATTGTGTTCTTCAATTGTTTACACACAACTACACAATGCATTACAGCCCGTGCTTGGTCATCCCATACGTTTGACTAATTCCCTTTCCTTGAGTAAAAAAAGCAACAATTACATTCTAAAATACTGGCCCCAATCATAGACAGAGAAGGGCATTTAAAAAAATTCATAGCCAGGTGAAATTGGACTTGTAAGTCAACTTCAATATCGCTATGAGCATGATAAGAAGTATAATTTTCCTTTTAGCCTATTTATTATAATGTATGTAATATTGCAATTTAATGTTACTCTAACTTATCATTCATTTTACATACTACAAATGGGTTGACTTATACTTAATTGGCCACACTTTCCTTAATTGATGATGGGTTTTTCTCATCTTTTCAGAATTTTAACTTTATTAGTTGTACTTTACAATGAAATCAAATTGATTATGGTTCAGTGGTTTAAATAAGGATTAAATCCATGTTGAAAGAGAGTCCTATTTTTTGATACACCCATATAGCGATGGGATACGACAGCCACAGGTTCCATGAAACATGGTCACATTGTACACAAATCCACAGCTCTAAACCAAATTCAGGAATAGAGCATTGCGGTGTGGTAATATCAGATTTGGGATGGACCACCTTTACCAATCTGAAATTTAGCACTGATTGGTGCAATGTCATTTTGGGGTGACAGGTTGTCCATAAAAAGAGAATTTGGATGTCAATTATACTAGTGTGGTAGTGTGAGGTGCGTTTGAGTGGGGGTGTATGTGTGTGGTATGTGGTGTATGTGTGTGGTATGTGGTGTATGAGTGTGGGGTGTGCGGGGGTGGGTGGGTGTGTGTGTGTTGAAGGGTAGCCTTGGTTGAGGGCTGATCGGTAAAATACCACTAATTCCGTATTGACAGCTATTGACTGAATAACCATTTCTTGTCACAGAACATTTGTGCCAACTGGGTACAAGTTTAATATACATATAGCTGACTGGGTCCCAGTCTACAAATTCATCTGTCCGACCAGCCTTGGAACTTCTATAATTGACTCCTACAGTTTGAAACGGAACATTGATGAATCAATCCAAAGAATGTACCACCGAGAGTGTTTGGCCAATTAAACTGGCAGAATGGATGACCTCGAATTGAATTGTACACCCGGATTGTACAGCGAGGCAGAACCATTTTATTTGTAGGGGTAAATAATTAGCTGAGTTGGTTATATGTTATCAGGTTGTCTTATTAAACGGAAATTATCAAATAGGGGTTAGACATTAATGAATCTATCAAAGGTTCACTACATGACCACATTTTCATTCTGACACTTGCAATAAAATAAATATATAAATAAAATATGATCTTGTCATTGAATAATGGAACATCTAATTACTTTTTGAGTGGCATCTCAGAAGACACAACTCTGGAGCTGGACATCTGGCCTTAATACCAGGTGAGTCAAATCTCTTGTTGGGGGCGATCAGAAATTTGGGCGCTCAGTGATGTGGGGTGGTAGTGAGATACGGTATGGCAACAGTCTCACGCTAGTCAGTAAATATCTGGTTTTGAGGATCTGTAATTAAAGCAATAAAGCACTATAGATGGATGTGTATTTTAGACACATTGGATGAGCAATAGTTGGTGACCGTATACACATAGGATAAGGTCATAAGAAAAGTTATGAATGTTATTATGGCATACTACATGTACTAGGTATTGAACATTAAAAAACCTAAAAATGATATGTTGATCACTAACAAGAGAGACTTGAAGCAAGACTAGTTGGGGAAGTATGGGCTGATTTGGGCAACCTTGGTTTCTAGACTTCGAGATTTAAGGTATCAAACATCTTTTTGAAGGATATTGGTTTACGGTCTATGACCCACTGTATTCCTTGTAGTTCCTGATCTAAAATATGTTGATTTAACTAAAGATGGTTATTTTAACAGGTTCATTATGATTAAATTATAACTAAATTCTAACAACAAATTCTCATTTTATAAATTTGATCACGTAATATTATATTCAGGAAGGGGTACAAAGAGATTGCCGGGAAAAATTAAATGTGGAAATGAATTATTTTATTTTATTCAAGTATAATATGATATCAAATATTTTATTTTATTCAAGTATAATATGTTTATCAAACTGTCGAGTTTACATCATTATAATACATGGGGCAGTGATTATAATTTCCAGGTTCCAAAGATTAAGATCCCCAGTTCTGCCTCTTTTTATTATAATGCTATCAAAGACTGGAATAGGCTTCCTGAAAACATTAAAGTCATCTCACTGAAATCAATTTTTAAAAAAGATGATGAAGCTCATCTTATGGATCACATGCATGTCTAGTTTTATATCACTATCGGTTATTATGTCTGGTAAGGTGGTCTTTATGTTTGTATATAAATATAACTCTTCTTATTTATTTATAAGGACCCCTTTGGAAATAAGTTTTTTAGCTTAAAGGGTAATCCTTAGCAGTTTATCATTTTATGTCTTGCTGTAAATGTACAATTATCTGTATTTTAACGTTTTTATATCTGTATCGTGTGCAATACTTCTTGTTAGATGATAATATGCTGAATCAAATCAAATCAAATGGTTTAATGGTGGTGCTAGATTGAAATTGAAGCAATTTATGTGGCGAGTGGTGCTGATAATTTCGATGTGATGTACATCGAAATGACCAAATCGTGACATTTTACATGATTAACGCTGGTAAGGTAAAGGTAAAGGGTACATTGAGGGCGCACTCCTGTACGTATCTCTCAGTGCCCTTTAAGGCCTAATAGTTTTTACAGCAGTATATTTTTCTTTACTTCTTAATTTGGTCATTCGTTAAAATATAATAAACCTTTTGATATCTATAAAGATTAAAACAGAACCTTGACCTGCTAGTGTTCTTATCTAAAGTGTATGGCTTGAAACATGAACTAATTGAAACCTTTAAGCAAGAAACACTAACAACTGGGACAGGCACACAAAAAAGCTCCCATCCGCCTCTCTCAAATCAGAAAATACATTTACATACCACAGGATAAATTGACTTGAGGATAAACTTTTGTAATGAGAAAAGGAACTGTTAATGGATTTTATTTTACATAACCGAATAATATAGCCTTTTAAGGTATGCAGACGTCACCTCGCTGTTTGCTTAGCATCAAGTGACTTTGCAATTCAATTGTAGGGGACGATAGAGAGATCTAACCCGCCTTACTTCACAAAGCACTTTTCCACAAAGTACATGATAACAAAAGCAATTTACGGCAAGATCTATAGTTTAAAGGGCTCAGCAGACTCCACAACACTCGAACTCTTTGCGCTCTCACACATGCGTAGTAGCTCCACTACAACAAAATGACGCAGCCTGATTGGTCAACTGTGGTCAACGATTGCGCTCAGGGGAAGGAACCAAGACAAATTGGAGACCAGAATTAGGGCATTTTGCAAAAACGCAATGCATTGTGGTGGTGTCCTCAGAACTATGAAATAAAACAGATTAAAAAGGGCCTCCTTTTTATGTTCACAAAGTGTATTACTAATTAGGGCAATTTAGCACCTAAAGTGGGGGAAACAAAGAAGAAGAAAGGGCCTCCCCTTTCCTTTTTTGGAACAAATCAGGACGCTAAACATGTTTTTATTTTTATTTTGACTTATATAATGAAACAGAAAGGGTAAAGCATGTGATGGAGTCTTAACACTTTCCACGCGGCAGACGGCTGCAGACGACATTCCAAAATGTCACAAAATGTTTCAAAAATGTCAAAATTGTTAAATTTCATAACCATATTTGGAATCACCATGAGAAATGCATTGACATAAGTACAAACATGCCTAGTATTGGTTCAGCAATCATTGAGATAGACTTTGAAAACCAATAGCCGCGTGGAAAGTGTTAAGTATGTACAGTGTAGTTATTATTTGCATGTTGTTGTTTCTACAATGTTGTTCATGTTGGTATATGTATACTACATATTTTACATACATGTATATAATTATATAACTTGTAATTCTTCATTGTGTATCATTGGACTTGTGAACACTGACTTGAGTCTGTCAAGTCTATGATTTACAACATGTACCTGGAACAGACTCGATGACTCTCCCAAATTAGAAATGTATTTACATAGAATAGAATAATTTTACACGAGGATAAACTTTTCTATACGTAAGAGATTTATAGCCTTTTTAAGGATGTACTGGTATTACCACTTTCCACGCGGCAGGCAGCGGCAGAAGACATTCCAAAATGTCATCACCATATCGGGAATCACCATGAGAAATGCATTGAAATAAGTATAAACATGCCTAGTATTGGGTCAGTAATCATTGAGATCGGCTTTGAAAATTATGAAAGGTTTCTGAAAAAAATCTTCTGTTTTGGGTATGGTAGAAATAATAGCTGCGTGGAAAGGGTTATACATCAAGTGACTTGAATATTCAATCAAAGGAGGATATAACCCATCTTCAAAATCCTCTTTAAAATGATACAATAATCTCCTATACCAGTGATCAACTTCTTCAACTGAAACAAAACTACAAAGTATCACAAACTCTCTGGGACACAATATCAAACCTTGGGATAAAGAAAAGACAGAAAGGTCGCAAAGCAGGAAAGAAAAAACCGTCTCAACGCGCAGTCTATTCGCAATAAGACAAATGAACTTGCTGAGTTGTGTATTGATGGGAATTATGATGCCATAGCAATAACTGAAACATGGCTACGGCCTAATGACACTGCTGTCTCTGGTGATGTGACCCCACCTGGTTACAACTTTCACCATGTTCCCCGTGTCAACAGAAAGGCGGGCAAAAGGGGTGGAGGTGTTGCTCTTCTTCACAAATCTGGACTGCCAGTGAAAGTTTTAAATCAACGCGAATTTGCTTCATTTGAATCAATTGAACTGGAATTATCATCAAAAACTAGATCTGTCTCACTGCTTGTTTTGTATCGCTCACAAAATACTGGGTGTACTTTCTCTCAATTGTTATCTGAATTCAACGAACTTATTTTTTTAAAAATCTTTTATTGTTTGTTACTATCATTTTACATGGTTTCATCATGTTTACATTTCATAATATCGATACATGTATAACACATTTTCATATGCTTTTCAGCATGTTTACATTGCATATCAATTTACTTTCCAGCATTTTTATATGCTTTTCGGCATGTTTACATTCGTAATTTTCACATTTCATGTCAAATACATACTTTTCACATTTCATTGTTCATGCCTACAAATACATATGCTTTTCACGAATCTATGACGTGCGGTTTTCAACGAACTTATTGATTCTTACATTCTTGAGCCAAATAGTTATAACTGGTGATTTTAACATCTATACATGTTGACGTTTCTACTGATCGCGAGGCTATTCGGTTTTTGGACCTATTAGCCGCCAATGGACTCCAACAAAACATAACTGTTCCCACTCACAAAGATGGACATATACGTTGGATCTACTTATAACCCGCTCCAGTGATGATCCATTAACTTCAAATATTTCTGTCAATGATGGTG
Organism: Ophiura sarsii; assembly: GCA_035610835.1. Lineage (NCBI taxonomy): Eukaryota > Metazoa > Echinodermata > Ophiuroidea > Amphilepidida > Ophiuridae > Ophiura > Ophiura sarsii. The sequence continues at coordinate 51,416,129 of CM069447.1, read as the reverse complement.
TATCAGTTCATGAAATGATAACATGTTCCTTAGCACTTCAACGCCCTTGGGCACCAAGGAAATCCATCACTACTAGGAATATTAAGAGTATTGACTCAACATTGTTTTGAGAGGATATTAAGAATTCTGTGTTGTTTTGTAATTATGCATCTTCTAGTATTACGCAAAATGTAGATAATTATAATTCATGTCTTTCATCAATCCTTGATATACGTGCTCCGTCAAAAACTCGCATTATTACAGTGATATCTAATTCGCCTTGGTATTGTGAAGAAATTTCTGAAGCAAAACGAGAGCGTCGCAGATTAGAACGCAAATGGCGTAAATCAAAACTGGAAATTGATCTTCAACTTTATCGCAACCAACGCAATCTTGTGAATAAGCTTCTTCGCCAATGCAAACAGAACCACTTTTCATCACTCATTAAAAATTGCGCTAAGGATCAAAAACAGCTTTTTCGTGTTACTGACCAACTACTTCATCGCAAAAAGGAACAACCGCTACCTCTATGTGATTCAAATGAGCATCTTGCTGATAAGTTTTGCACCTTTTTCAGTGACAAAATTCGAATAATTCGCGACGGCTTTACTGACCATTCATGTGTGCTACCGGATATATCATTTGATGCAAATGACTCCAACCTCACTTCGTTTGAATGTGCCACGGAAGATGAAGTATTAAAACTATTGAATCGTTCACCAACCAAAAGCTGTAACCTTGATCCAGTGCCTACAAATTTACTGAAAGACTACTCACAATCATGTTATTCTCCCAGTAATTACTAAGATAATTAACCAATCTCTCTCCTCTGGAATTTTTCCATCAACTTTTAAGACTGCACTTATTCGCCCACTTTTAAAGAAACCTAGTCTCGACCATGAAATTCTGAAGAACTACCGCCCGGTATCAAATCTACCATTTCTGTCAAAACTTCTCGAGCGCATTGTACTTTCCAGAATTTTGCCTTATCTTCAGACTAACAACATTCTTGATCATCGCCAGTCTGCCTATCGTACCAACCATAGCATTGAGACTGCACTACGCAAAGTGGAAAATGACATTCTATCAGCGATGGATCGGGGTAGACTTGTTGCTCTCGTTCTCCTTGATCTATCAGCTGCTTTTGACACTGTGGATCATTGTTTTTTAATCAAGCGTCTTCAGCAACTTGGATTAAACAGTGCTTCAATGGTTTGCATCTTATTTGTTGAATAGATCTCAATCTGTTCAAATTCATGATAAATGTTCTGCTCCATCAAATCTTCAATATGGTGTGCCTCAAGGTAGTGTGCTTGGACCGGTTTTATTCTCTTTGTATACATGTTCCCTCGGTGAAATTATGTGCAAATACAATCTTGATTATCATTCCTATGCCGACGACTCTCAAATGTATGTGTCTTTCAAGCCTACTCAAAATGATGCTGATTGTGCACTGAATAAGCTGGAATCATGTGTTACTGAAATACGCGAGTGGATGACTGACAACTTTTTGAAACTGAACGATGACAAAAGCGAATTCATTGTATTTGGATCTAAATGTCTACGTGACAAAGTAAATATACCCCATTTACGTATTGGGAATTCTTCTATTGTTCCACCAAGTAAGGTTCGCAATTTAGGCGCCTATTTTAATATGGACATGACACTGAATCATCATATTTCTGCGATTTGCAAATCATATTCTTTTCATCTTCGTAACATAGGACTTATCAGAAAATAACTCACAAATGATGCTACTGAACAACTCGTCCATGCATTTGTTACATCGCGCCTTGACATGGGAAATTATCTGCTTTATGGACTCCCGAATCTCCAGATCAAGCGTCTCAGTCGCTTACACAATATAGCTGCTAGAATTATCACACGCACCAAACGAACTGAGCATATCACACCAGTTCTAAGAGATCTACATTGGCTTCCAATAAAGGACAGAATTATCTTCAAAATACTTATTTATGTTTATAGATCAACTATTAATATGTCACCATTGTATATCTCAAATCTTCTAACTCCATACAACAAGATAGACAATTGCGTTCGAACAGCAAAATACTTTTCACTGAACCGCGTTTTGCAAAATCCTGTGGATCACGTTCTTTTTTATGTGCTGCGCCTCGCTTATGGAATAAGCTTCCGGAGTCTGTAAAAACTGCAGAATCTGTGGATTCATTCAAAACATTGTTAAAGACTTTAATTATGAAATCTAAAAGTGATTTCTTTGATTAATGTTTTTGTGAATTTTTATGTGTCTTGATGTGTATGTTATTATTTGTGGCGTTGTTCACATTGTGAGTGTGGATTGTCATTAGTTTCAACCATGTCAACGCTACCATTTTTGTTGTTGTTGTGTTGAAGTGATGACCGTTTTCCTTCATTCAGATTTTTGTACTAATTTTGTTTTGCAATGTTGTGTCGATGCGCTTGGAGCAACAATTGTGTTGAATGTTGGCGCATTATAAGCTGCCATTATTATTATTATTATTGTTATTATTATCTAGCGCCACTAAGCAGCTGTCAACTAACCTTGATTCAAGGCGTTATTGCTCGATGTCACGTTATTTATAGCCTATGTATAAAATCACATAATATTAATAATACTACCAGTATAAAGTGTAGAAAATGCCCAACCACTCCACACATTGGCTCCATATCCACCTGTTCAACGTGTCAACAGGATTTTGATTTTCCTGAGTTGCAATGCGTGTCGGTTCTCGGAGCGACTTTGGTTTTCGGAATGTTGCAATTTGGTATTTTGACAGCACATGTGCGAGTTGATACAGTGATGTGATACAGTCTTTGCTGCCCAAGGACTTAGAGCAAGTCTACTGTCAACCAACTGTAAGCTATAAAAGCCGTTCAGTGTAGACCAACGGATGTCTCTAAAGTGCCTTTAAAAGGGGACGAAAAACCCACCTATTCTGCGGGCGTACAGGCCTTTCAAGTAAAGTCGATTGGGCGATATTGTTTACCCAAATGACACTAATCTCACCAACACCTGCTTAATATTGTTGACAAAATTGATTAGTGTGTTCATAAAATGGTCACAATTTTGGTCGATATTAATGTGAACAGTCAATTTTCTCACCAGTTTGTTATGTTATGAATCTATGACGTGCGGTTGGGACGAAAGATTTCGTCACCGTCAGAGCATCTGTTATACAGTTATCTCTGTACTATCTTCGATTTTTAAAAACTGACCAATTTAATAGCCGCGCCATTGTTGTGATCTTCTGCATTACGTATTGAAGTTGTTTCCTCTTTTCCGAGGTAGACACCAAGTAAGACGGTGCGATCAAAAATCGGTTCATGATATAAATTGATAGAGACACGCTTTAAGGTAAACCAAAATGGTGATTCAAGTAGCCTATATTTTATTTGATGGGGGATGTTGAGAAAAATATAATGCAAAAAGAATTTCTTTAAATATTGTCCAGGGTTGTAATTATGATATTTATCCTATTTCAAGACCATAAACGAAATATTCCACCTCAATTTTAACTTCACATTAGGTCTCATTTTGTCGTGTATAACAATAATGGTTTACTGATCTGTTGAAATTGTGTATCAATGCTCTATTTCATATATTACATCAACAATAAGAAGCTAACAAGTCCGTTGCAATAACCTGCATACCGTATGCATAATTCAATGTAAACAAAGATATTCGAGTTTAATAGACTGCTTGATGAAAGTGTGTATCAGTTTATTCAATCAATGTGTAATATATCATGAACAATATTGAAGTCAGTTTCCGAGAAGCGAGGCACGCTCGATTTATTATTAACAGTTTCCAAGCGGGCGGCGTCTGCAGACGACATTCCAAAATTGCACAAAATGTTCAAAGATGTCAAAATAGTTAAATTTTATTACCATATTTGGACTTAACATGAGAAATGCATTGAAATAAGTACATGTTCGTAGTATTGGTTAAATAATTCTTGAGATAGGCTTTATAAGTTGGGAAAAGTTTCTGAAAAAAAATCTGTTTTGAAATGGTAAAACTAATTGCCGCGTGGAAAGTGTTAAGACGGTGCCAAAAAGCTCTAATATTATGTATGTTATGTACATAATTCATCAGCAGGAATCTGGATACGTCATGCAGAATAGAACTAAGGTGAATTGTACAGTGTATAAGTAGATAATTGGAAACGCTAGAAAACTTGGCACCAGACCTGAAATAATGCGTAAAAAGGCCAAGGAAACCAGTCATTAAGAGTAATGGACTCTATCGATGGAGGATAGGGTGGCCACGGGGCCGAGATAGAATTTCTTTATATTTTCATATTTGATAGACCTTAACCCGTAACTAACATATCTGGAAATATTTTTGAAAAATAATTCTTGTTACCATGGCAATAGCCAAAATGGCATTTTCGGACGATTATTGCCATTTTGGCATTTTTAATCTTTCAAATTTTCATATTTTAAAGCCTGCGTAACTATTGCACTCAGTGGTCATGATTTTTTTTAATTACAAGCTATGGGTAGATAGATACTTAAATGCTTCATTGAATGTATCCAAAAAATTGCCAGGTGTCACGGAGGGTTATACCATTTATTTGAAATAGGGGTGTTTTTCAACTTTTTCAAAGTATGCAAATATACCGATTCTGCATAGCATACAACCCATATGGTAACGCTCCGATTTCAACGTGGACCATGTCATGATGAGATGAGACATTAGTCTTATCAAAAATGTTAATTTGAGTTTGGGGAAAATACTTCCTGTATATGCAGTGTTGCCAGACATTTTCACAAAATCACATTTTGTGTAAAATCAAATCCACTTTTTATTCTATTTAATGATATGAGACTGGAACTTATCATTCACAGCTAAGTTTTAACAATGGTATGTATGTGTTAGACCACTAGAAACTCAAATCTAGTATTTTTGCTTTGTTAACATACTTTAAACCAAAATGGCCGCCAAATGAATGGTCAAAAGTGGTCAAAATTCCATACAATAGCATAATATTAACCGAAATGTATGATTAAAATATAATTTTAATGATGGGATGTATGTGTTAGACCACAAGTAACTCATATCCATTATTTGTGCTCTGTTAAAATAGTTCAAAATCCAAAATGGCTGCCAAAATGGCCTCCAAAATAGTTCCTAAAGTGGCTGCAAAATTGTCAAATTCCATAAAATGGGATAATATCAACCTAAATGTATGATGAAAATATAGTTTTAATGATGGGATGTATGTATTAGACCACTAGTAACTCATATCTAGTATTTTTGCTTTATTAACATACTTAGAAATCCAAAATAGCCCCCAAAATGGGTCCCAAAATGGCTGAACAAATTGTCGAAATTCCATAAAATGGTATAATATATCAACCAAAATGTATGATGAAAGTATGAAAGTATAGTTTTAAAATATAAGGATGGTATGTATTAGACCACTAGTAACTCATATTCAGTATATTTGCATTGTAATAACATACTTTAAATCCAAGATGGCCACCAATATGGCCGCTGTAAATGTACAAATAGTGTACAATAATCCACAAAAGATATTGCAAGAGTGTATATAACATCACATTCACTTTCCAAAATGGCTTCCAAAGTGGTTAAGTTGATGTTAAATGACCTAAAACAATTGTTTTGTATTGTAAATGACCATACTATGTAATACCAATACCCCCAAATCTAATAAGACAGCATTCAATATATGTCTATGATAAAGTCTAGGGGCTGTAGATCTAGTTTGAGTATTTTAGAATATATAAGATGGCTGCAAAAGGTTAAAATAACTGAAAAACAGTATTAGTCTTATTGTTAATGTTACATTAGATATGAACAAAAGATTATATCTATGGATTTTAATCCACCCAGTAAACGTATCTGTATGTGACAAGGTATGATTGTATCCATATCTTGATCAATTGGTGGCCACCTGTGGTAATTATTTTGACCATTTGGAGGTAATTTTATTGACCATTAGGGGGTAATTTTAATAAAATGGTCATTATAATGCCCATCTTAATAACATCAAATTGTCAAAATGGAGTCTATTCCATTTAAGTATACCTTGTCACATTTACAAATACGTTTACTGGATGGATTAAAAGCTGAAGATATAATCATTTGGTCATATCTAATGTAACACTAACAATAAACTAATACTGTTTTTCAGTTATTTTAACCTTTTGCAGCCATCTTGGATATTTTAAAGCTGTATAGATCTACAGCCCTTAGGCTTTATCATAGATATAGTGAATACTGTCCCATTACATTTGGGGGGGTATTGGTATTACATAGTATGGTACAAAACCATTGTTTTAGGTCATTTAACATCAAATTATCCATTCTGGCAGCCATTTTGGAAAGTGATACTAAATCAAAATTGTCAGAGGTGGGCCTTATTTCTAAAAGCAATAGCTTAGCAGTTTAGAATAATACTATTTGGTGAATTTGATGTAATATTATACACTCTTACAATATCTATTTTGGATTATCATACACTCATGTAGACTATTTTTACATTTACAGCGGCCATTTTAGTGGCCATCTTGGTTTTAATTTATGTTATTACAATGCAAATATACTGGATATGAGTTACTAGTGGTTTAATACATACATCCCAATGTTAAAACTATACTTTCATCATACATTTTGGTTGATATTATCCCATTTTATGGAATTTCAACAACTTGTTCAGTCATTTTGGGACCCATTTCGGGGGCCATTTTGGATTTCTAAGTGTGTTAACAAAACACAAATACTAGATATGAGTTACTAGTGGTCTAATACATACATCCCATCATTAAAACTATATTTTCATCATACATTTCGGTAGATATTATGCTATTTTATGGAATTTTGACCACTTTTGACCAGTTTTGGCCATTAATTTTATTTAATTTGGCGGCCATTTTGGTTTTAAAGTATGTTAACAAAGCAAAAATACTAGATATGAGTCTCTAGTGGTCTAACTCATACATCCCATTGTTAAAACTATACTCTGATCATACATGTTGGTTTAAATATGCCAATATATAGAATTTTGGCGGCCATTTTGGGGGCCATCTTGGATATAGGTGTGTTAATAAAGCAAAACTTCTGGATATGAGTATCTAGTGGTCTAAAACATACATCCCACTATTAAAAGTACACTTTCATCATACAATTTGATTGCTATATATCATTTTATGAGATTTGACCAGTTGTGGCGGCTATTTTGGACGCCATCTTGCATAACCCCTTAGCATTATGAAAATATTGTTGGTAACATCCTGATTATGTCTTAGGATCATAATAGGAAGTTAAAAAAGTTGGTTTGGGGAGGCCTGGGGGGGGGGGGGGTGCACACTAACCCTTTGTAGATACCTGACTAATATCTAAGACTAATCCCTCAGATCATAATCATGGCACATGTGGGAGCACTGTACCAAATCAATGCGCAATTCGTGTAATTCTGTAATAGTTCCGGAAATGCACGAAGACTAGGCTTGTAAATGTGAGGTTTTCGGGCAATTTGTTTCTCCGGGGATGGTATGTTTGTATTTAAATGAACGAATGGGACCTACCCGTTGCACCTACAATGATAAAATACGATATTTTTAATTTATCGACTTAAATAGTGCCCAGGGCGTAAGCACCTGCCTAAATGGTGAACAGGCATGCCAGAAAACGTGAAAAAGTGAGGGCGCTGTGTGCAGGTCCGTAGCGGCAAATTTAGGTTAATAACCCCCCATGAAACAAGGCTTAAATTAAAGTTGAGATGTTGCTGAAAATGGTCATAGGTGACAAGTATGCAATAAATGTAACCGGAGGGTAGAAAAAGTGTCTTGAAATATGGCACTTTTACACGTATTTCAATAAGACAGATATTTGGTGTGGTGCTCCCATGTATTCAAATTGGTAAAGACAGCCCGTAGCCAAGGTGTATGGCAAGTCAAACGTGTCATAATAATGTAATCATTTGTATTTAGTTTTATTTGTAGTCTTTACATGGTTTTTTTAAATACTACTGTGGTTTACTTTTTCCTAATGTTGCATGTAAAGTTGATTTTTCATTTCCGTAGTATTTAACTTACAGTAAGATTTATATTGATTTTTTTTAGAAAATAGGTAAAAGACTGGCAACACTGTTTTGCTTTCCACAAACACAAATAAACATTTTGGGGTGAACACCAATTGATTTACAATTAATGTGATTACAATGAGTACACATGACAACATATTTGGGGTTATAAGGGTTTCTCACGTTGAAAACGTAATCTGTAATCATATGTAAAATGGTATTTTGGCCGTTGCCATGGAAACGAGAATTATTTTTCAAAATTAATTCCACATTTGTTACTTTTAACTAAAGGGTCATCAAATATGAAAGTGTAAAGAAATTCCATTCCGGCCGTGGCCAACATTTTAAAAAAATCTTCCATTTTTACAGTCCATTACACTTAAAAAGCCATTTCCTCTGGAGAGTGTCATAGCACAAGGTTGATTAAAAAGTACATGTAAAACCATTTTCTATAGCCTAATTGAAATTTGTACCGAGATGTTTTCTTCTTCTAAAAACGTGTTTCTATGCGAATGTAAAAATGTGTTTATTTGTGATTGGCGGTGATGGCCTGAAAAGAAACACGCGATGATCACCTTATTTGTGATGTATTTTTTGGACCTTGGACATTTATACATCAGACTGCCCAGCGGTTATACATATAAAGTATTATTTTATACATGCTGAAGGGCCGGATAGAGATAGTGAAGTTTCCACGTTGAACGTCTTCATTTGCCGCCACTTTCCCAGAATGAAAACGATACACTTTGTTCATTAAATTGTAGTACGATGTAACTTTATCTCAAAACAGATTAGCGGTAAGATGAGAGCGACTAAAACATAACGTAAAAGAGGTATTTTAACCGAGTGAAAAATATGCTTTATATAGTCTTAGCTATGACTTTTACTCCGTCCACGTGCGGTTTACCCGCTGACATTTTGGATGGATTTCAAAGACGAACTATCAATCATCAAAGCAAGATATGTAGTGAGTAATGCTGATAATTTCGATGTGATCTACATCGAAATGACCAAATCGTGAAATTTTACATGATAGACAGCGAATTAAGGTACACGGTTTCAGATGGTAGTTAGTATATGCCCAGTGGCGTATCCAGGGGGCCCAACAGGCCATGCCCCCCCCCCCCATTGAAAAAAGAGTTTAAAAAAAGAGGAAGAGGAGAAGAAGGAGGAACAGAAGAAAAGGAGGTAGGGGGAGGAGGAATGGTAGGGACATATGGGATGGGGGGGGGGGGTATACGGGGTCACGTCCCCATAATTTTAATGTGAGGGACGTTAAAAACGTTACACTAGACCTTTTTAGTGTTAAAAATTCAAATTTTTGCGCGCTTTGCACGTATTAGTTTCAATGTTTCATTATTCAAGCTTAAGTAGAGGGCTTCAGGAACGTTTTTCTGGACCATTTTAGTTCAAAAACTGGTTTATTTTGCTTGATTCACGCTCACTTTGTCAACAGGTTTCAACATTATAATGGGTCTCAAAACACACCAAATATTCTAAATATTATGTGGGGACGTTAAAAACGTCATACTGTATCCATTATTTAAGTGTTAGAAATGTCAATTTTTGCGTACATCGCGCGCACTGCAGGACAGTTTCGCATGACCATTTTAGTTCAAAAACTGAAAAATGTTGCGCGCTCCACGCGCATATTTTCTACAGGTTTTAATATTATAATGGCCCTCAAACCATGCCAAATAGTCTAAATATTATGTTGGGGACGTTAAAAACGTCATACTGGAACAATTCAAGTGTTAGAAATGTCAATTTTTGCGTACTTCGCGCATTAGTTTCAATGTTTTATTATTCAAGCTTGACAAGATGGCTCAGGACAGTTTTCCATGACCAGAAAAGTGCCCGTAATTGGGTAAAACATGATTTGACACCATGAAAGTGTATGATTCATCGTAGTTTCGTGTCCAGACTCCATTTTACATGACAAAAAGCGGATGAAGGAGGCTACTGCGCGATGTACACTCTCAGTAGTAAGAAACTGCACAATGTTGTAGCGACTATGTCCACTGTTGGTAGGACCATATACTATAGGGTCAATAACTCGGTATTGTGTTGGTGCAGGGAAGTGTTTAATGTACATACATCAGTGTGCATTCAAGCTGATCTCGTAGCAACCAGTTTGATGGCCTGAGCTCAGCGCATATTCTGGTCCGGTAAAGTGAGCAAAACACTGCTTGTTGTGTTCGTATTAAATGCGACACCATATCGGTTATATTACTTTGCAGTATCCAGCCATGGCGGACGACGGCATATTGGTCAGAAACTTCTAGTGCAGGTACAGGACTTGAGGACCTTATCCCGGCTTTTTGTAGGTAAAATGTGATATGATTTATACATTTATAGTCCTGTAGAATAAAACAATAGTCTTATGGGAGTGAAGTAGTGACATATCTGGTCTGAGATCTAGGCCATTATTTCCTATAACATGTATAAACATTTCACAATTTCAAAATCCGGGATTTAAGTCTTCAAGGCCTGCCTCCAGCAAGAAAGCTTTGACCGTTGTCACGCGCCATAGCTTAAATGTGGAAAGAATGTGCATATAGTAGTGTAAATTGTTACATAACAAAAAGGGTAAATTGCCTACCCAGTATTATAAATTTACTAGTTTCATTATATTTCAACATTTACCAACTAATTTCAGCAATTTCTTTCTATCTTGTCATATTTAGTCATATAAAATAGTTCATATTAACACAAAACACTTCCATATCATCAACTACTTCGTTAACTCAGTGGATACGGCGTCAGTCTTTAATAGTACAGAGGTTATGGGTTCGAGCCCCGGTCCGGTCAAGTTAAGGTAAGTTCTTCTATAAATCTTTAATTCCGTGGAAAATAAAATTGCGAAAGAAAATTAGAATGCAAATATGACACCCAAAATGGCTCAAAATATATACCTGCATTTTGTTTTAAATTAATTTATGTTTTCCAAAATGACACAAGTGTTACACATAATTGGGTCAAAATAGGGAACATGGTCGTTTTGGGGTAAACATTTACCCAACGATATTGTGTCAAAGTTTAAACTTTGTTGGGTAAAAATTAGCTATTTGATGCATGGGTAAAATGTTAACTACATGTATGTGTTGTGTAAGACTCTACACAACCACTGTTGTGTACATTTTTACTCAACAAACAAACATGTTCCCTTTTTACCATCGTGAAGTGTAGTATTTTACCCAGCATTGCTTAATTTTTTCTAAGTGTGTAAGTATTACGTAGGTGCAAAAAACCCTGATTTCCAGACATATTGAAGGTGCACTCCCATATGTATCTATCAGTGCCCCTCTAAAGAAGTCTGTGAGGTATACAGTCATCACAATAAGTAACTGACCAGGTAATAAACATGCTGATAACTCTAAAAGTATAACTCCTACATAAACATATATAATAATAAAGTTGTTGAGAAATTTCTCTTCTTGAATTTGAGATATTACACGCTAAGAAAAGTCCGATTTTCATTTTCTTTTCAATACGGGGAGAGTACGACAGGTAAAGCGTGTGTGCCTTATTGATTAACCGTAACAATGCCACCGGCCGACTATCCAACAACCAGGCCATCGACGGGCGAATTGGCACTACCACTACCACTAATCAATAATTTGCCAGTCTGAGTCCCCGTGTTGAAAATGAAAATGCGAAAATGAAAATCAGACTTGACAGTACATTTAGGATTGTAACTTCCTTAATAATCAGCCATTCTTAGCGTGTAATATCTCAAATTCAAGAAGAGAAATTTCTCAACATGTTTATAATTTAATATGATTATGTAGGAGTTATACTTTTATAGTTATCAGCATGTTTATTACCTGGCCAGTTACTTATTGTGATAACTGTATTCACGTATACAGGTATGTGCTACTCTAAAGATGCACTGTTTTGCAAAATATCCCTAAACATGGGGTATGGTTTGCACTGGAAACCCTAAACACGGGTCCAAACCACGAAAGAAGAACAAAAACATGGGTCCAATATGGCGAGAAAAAAACCCCGGTCCGGTCAAATCAGCCATATATTGAGGTTAAAGGGACACTAAGAGATGTGTTGGAGACTGCGCCCTCAATTATGATAAAAACTGGGATTAGTGTATTTTTTATAATTGTATTACATGTATGAACTTACACCTATAAGGATTAAGAAAAATCAGCCCCCTTTGTACAAGAAAACGTCGATTCAAAAATGCTCGTACAGCAGGAACGAGCATTTTACGTCCGACAGTATCCCCCTGCAGTACGCGTGATACATAACGCGAACCATATTTGCATGGAGGGCGTTTTTCAATAAATAGCGATGATATTGTTTTAATCAAGTTTTGCTGTGATTTTGTTAGTAGAAACAACAATAATGGCAATTTTTAATGTTCATCTTGAATTCTGAAGTAAATTTTTAAACATTTAAAATTTTCAACACCACTTAATGTCCCTTTAAATACCCTTAAAAGTGGGTCAGGAATGTATACCTCCTGCGGCACAACCCCATCAAAAATAATTTTGAGTAATAATAAATAATAATAATAATAATAATAATAAACAACATTTATAAGGCGCCTTTCCAAATTGATCAAAGCGCCATGAATAAAGAATAAATAAATAAATACATAAATAAACAATGCAAATTGAGTCAGTGTGATGGATAGAAGTGTGACTTTAACACCTTCTTGAAGGTAGGCAATGTACATGCCTCCCTGATGTTTCTTGGGAGGCTGTTTCTTGGGAGGCTGTTCCACAGCAAGGGTGCCGACACATAGAAAGATTTATCCCCGATGCGATTTTTTCCCACATGAACATGAAGAAGAGAAGAATCGGATGAAGAACGTGTGATGGGTCCGGTAACAGATTTTGGTCTATGGGAGAGGAAGTCTGTAAGGTAAGCTGGTGCAGTGCCGTGAAGACATTTGAAAACATACATGCATATTTTGAATTTGATGCGCTCCCGTATTGGCAACCAGTGAAGGTTGTTCATGAGGGGTGAAGGACTGTCACGCCTGCCCGCGGAGAAGATAAGTTTGACGGCTTTGTGTTGTAGAGACTGAAGACGATCAAGGTCCTTAGATGTGGCGCCATACAGGAGTGCATTGCCGTAGTCCAGACGAGAGAGAATTAGACAACGAATGACGTGGTGTTTTGTGTCCTGATCAAGGTATTTAGCGATGCGACGGATGTTCCTTAGTTGAAAGTTGACAGAAGAGATCAGACTATTGACGTGTTTAGTCATGGACATATGATCATCAAAAATAATACCGAGATTGCGCACCGAAGAACTTTGTTTGATCATGTCATCACCAACTTTGAGTGTAAGGGGTGAGAGTTTGTTTAGTCCTTGGGTGGTGCCAGCAATGAAAAATTCAGTTTTACTATGATTGAGTTTTAATTTATTTACAGCCATCCAGTCACTGAGCTCAGAGATACATGCTTCAAGTTGTGAAAGAGCAGTTTGATACGCATCTGGTATACTCGGGTCAAAAGAAATATATATTTGAGTGTCATCGGCATAAACATGGAAACTAAGTCCATGTTTACGTATAATGTTACCAAGAGGTGATATGTATAGAATAAAACCCAAAGGACCAAGTACAGAGCCTTGAGGAACTCCAGTGTCTAATTTACATTTATCAGAGTAAACCCCGTCTATTTGAACTTGGTATACACAACTCTCCAGATAAGATCTTATCCACTGGAGAGCCTTGCCAGAAATCCCAAAACCGCCCTCAAGACGACGCAATAGCATGTTATGATCAATAGTATCGAATGCTGCAGACAGATCAAGCATCACAAGAAATACAACCTCTCGTCTGTCAACAGCATTCAATATATCACTTTGCACCTTAAGGAGAGCAGTCTCGGTACTCCTATTCGACACATATGCAGATTGATACTCTTCGATAAGATTGTTCTCACACAAGTATTCCTTAAGCTGATTGCTGACAACTTTTTCAATTACTTTTGAAATAAAGCTGATGTTAGAAACAGGCCGATAATTAGCATAAGTATTGCAGTCAAGGGATGGTTTCTTAAGTATCGGTGTGATCAGAGCACAACCCATGGATCTTGGAAAAGTTGCAGAAGACAGAGAACTATTTATAACGTGAGCAATAAACGGAAGGAATACTTGTAAGTGTTGTTTCACTAACCAAGTTGGTACACAATCAAGTTTACAGGTCTTTGTAGGTGAACCTGTTATCAATGTACTCACTTCCTGTATAGAAACTTGTTTGAATTGATCAAAACTACTCCTACACATATTACCAGCATATATACTGTTTACACTGTGTTTACTACCATGAGCTTCCTCATCAAGATGTTGACGTATTTTTTTAGTACTTTGTCCCTGAAAAATGTTACAAATTTGTTGCACATCAGTTTAGTCGTTTGCCCAGTAGGCAGACGCTTGATGTTTCTGTTTAATAGAGTGTTAACAGTTTGATAGATTCCCTTCACATTGTTACTAGCATACAACTTGATTTTATAGTACTCGGTTTTTGCCCTTTCAAGAAGTTGGTTTACAAGAGTTTTCTGATCAACATACACCTTTTGTCTTCTGGCGAATGACTCTTTCTCCACTTTCTTTCATATTTTCTACGCAGCCGCCTTTGATCATTAATGGAGTCATTGTACCAGGGGTATCTTGGTCTTACAGTACGGGATTTACTTTCTTCAGGAGCGTGACTGTCTAAAATAGATACCATTTTACTATTGAATTGGTCAATAAGCATATGTGGAGAAATATCAAGATCAATACCTCTAAGTTCATGAGCAACATCAAAGCAATACAAATCATGATCAATGCCCTTAAAATTACGAACAGTAACCGTTTTCGTAGTCAACGTTGGTTTTTTGCAGTTCATGAGACAGTGAACCGTGAAATGATAATAGTTTGCGCCAGACAATAGATCATCTTGAACCCAACAGGATCTGACTATGTTGTCATCAGGTCTAGAGATTACCAGATCCAGTATATGACCATACGAGTGTGTGGGGGTAAGAACATGCTGTTGGAAACCACTGGTTTCGATACTCGTTAAAAAGCGTTTTACCTCTGATTTAGATGGCAAATCAACATGTATGTTGAAGTCCCCCATTATAACCACTTTTCTGGGCATTAAGGCAACTTCACTTATGAAATTATCAAACTCGGTAAGAAACGTTGACTGACGAAAACCATTCTGTTACCCCTGAGATTGAAGTCTACAGGCATATAATGTGTCTTTAATATCAACAATGGTGTCAGCGTAATTAAATATTTTGAAACCTGTTTTTCTATGCGAGACACAATAGGCCGCTGTGCAGTTTCCACTTCAAATTAGAATAACAACATTCTTTAAAAATGACTGTCTTGAAATGTGTAATATGTAAGTGAGCGTTGAATATAAACGTCGTAGTGAGAGGTTCATTAAGTAGGTATATAATCCTATTATCATCAGATCTTTTGCAGCCACATAAGCTCTTCTTTAAGTAGGCTATATATTGCTATCAGACTTTGCTATCTACAGAAGATAGCAAGATAATGAAGGGTCAAGATGTTATCAAATATTGGGTACTTTATAAAATCATCATTTCGTAACACTTTCCATGCATGCGGCTATTAGTTTAACCATATTCAAAACAGATTTGTTATAATATACACACATAATGAGGTCAAATAGTTACACTCTGGTGAACACGACCGGTTGATACTGCCTCGTCACACGCGTGAGCAATAAAGTCTTGAAGTAATGGGTTCTCAAGTTTCAGTTGACAACCAGTACAATACAGCTATTGATTTTCGCTGGGGTTGGCTTTTTGAATCTGTTTATAGCTCAATTAACTTTTTAAAATCAATACCGAAAGTATATGAATGGGTTTTTTTATAGAACGATTATAGAGAGAGCTATTATGACCGCAAAGTAACAGATTGATAGTGTAAATTGGTCTGGTTACTGCATTAAGTCAACCGGCGGTTGTTCAGTGTTGCATGCGTGAATATTCATATACCAGTAAAACATTTGACCTGAAAGAACCGGGCGGAACCGACCGTAACCGGCGGTCAACGGGCGGAACCGACCGTAACCGGCGGTCAACGGGCGGTCGAGTTTTGATGTCTTCCCTAAAGAATTAGTGTACCAATACTAGGCTTGTTTATAATTATTGTAATGCACTGTTCATGGTGATTTCAAATGTGGTGCTGAAATTTAACAATTCTGACATTTTGAAACATTTTGTGAAATTTTGGAATATCGTCTGCAGACGCCTGCAGCGTGGAAAGTGTTAATACTGAGATATCTATATGGACTCTCAGACACCATTTCTAATTAAAACCTTGAGTAAATCGTGAACAAGTATTGAAATTGCCGGTTATCCTCACCTCCATCGTGTCCTCTTATAGTTTAATCACTTCCAAAGTGGCGAGAAATATTCTTGTTTAACTCTCCGCGCGCAAAAATAATCCATGCGTACACGCGCGATTAAGGTTATACGCATACGGTTTTGGCCGCAAGCACGTGCCATCTGATGCACAGTGCGATTGTTGCCCTTCATGCGTGCCCGCGTTCTTCTGTATTCATCCGCTGCTGTAAGGCGGCTTCGCTAATTTGGAGCTGATCAAACTATTGTGTCGCAACTGATCGACATAGCTTATTGTAACATGCACCCATGAGACGTTACAACACACGACTTGATTCCACCAGCTATTTGATCTGTGGATAAACTAAGGTATATAGTAAAAACAGGTGAGAATAAGTTAATTCCACGCATATTCCGAGAGCTCGGCGTGTATTACATGCACAATCAAATGTTAACACGTAGGTTTCACCAAGGAGACATTTCAATACGCATGGGAATGCGGGATTTAAATATCAATTAACAAACGGAAACCTCACGGGCTCCTGTTAACCATGTGCGTCTCAAGTGCAAATTGAAGATTTTATTAAATATTTAGAGAGATCTTGAGGTCACCTTTTACTAATGCGAACTGATGCAGTGCACAATAAGTGTAAGAAAAAGACTCTCAATGAGTTTTCAAATCAGAATCGGTTATCGAATTCTGCGGCCCCATGCATGAACCTGATATTAAAGTTTGTTACTTCTTTATTTCAATATCCATGTTCTACAAACCTGGTTTATCATATCTCAGACTTCCTTTCGGACTTAATGAAACCAACACTTTCCACATGGCTATTGGTTTTACTAAATACAAAACCGATTTTTCAGAAGCCTTTCCCAATTTTCAAGGTCTATCTCAAAGATTACTGAACCAATACTAGACATGTTTGAACTTATTTTGATGCACTTCTCATGGTGATACAAATATCGAAATTCTGTTAAATAATTGTGACATTTTAAAAATATTTTGTGACATTTTGGAATGTCGTCTGTCGCGTTGAAAGTGTTAAGGTGCTATAAAAAGTAGAATATATAAAAATGATGATTTAGTAACTTGGCTAATCTCCGTGCACGAACCAACATTTATTAGGTTCATGCATGGAAGAACGGAAACTACTTCACTAAAGAGGAAAGTAATACTGATTTCTTTAAATGAAATTTGGTAAAAATAAATTGTTTTGATAGATAAGGTACGTATGAACCCTGAAGTGTAATGATTTATGAGAAAACGGTTGAATGGTGGCGCTAGATAGAATTTAGTTGAAGAAATGTATATGGTGAGGGTGTTGCTAATGTGATCCATTGAAATTACCAAATCGTGAAATTTTACATGATAGACAGCTAATTCAGGTAAACGGTTTCAGATGGTAGTTAGTATGCCTAAGTATTGTCACCGAGGGGATGACATAACCTTTATTACGATCTTGGTTTCAATGTTTTCCCTGTTAGAATTGATATTAATGAAGTGTAGGCCTACCTTATGTTTAATTGTATAGATATAATAAGGACAAAAGAGAAATGTGTACAGAGGGCACAAGCTCTCCATGATCACGTTCCTAAATGTGAAATGAAAATGAGCGATGGGAGCTAAAGAGTCTCAGGGGAGATGTTGTCCTGCTTAAACATCCGAGAGAACACTTTTGTGGGTTTTTGGTATTTAGTTTCAAGGAGATCACCTGTCAAAATTAAAGATTAATGAAACCACAAAACTTTGGCCAAAGTTAACTTCCTGTCCAATTACACCAACGATCAAAGATGCTTGCAACACCTTTAACAGGAAGTGACTTGGACACCTACTATTGGTCAAAAGTTTGTAAAGAGATGATCTCATCGTTCTTAATAGTTTCAATAGTTTTGATTGGTTAACATAACTAGATGTGAGTGATCAATGAATGACTGTAATGGTAGACCTAGATAGTTGATAGTGTGATTTGTGAAGAAGGAGCATTATACATTGTATTCTGTCGAGTTGGGACGCATCAACTTGTAATTCGTCCAAATAAAGAAACAGCTTTTAAGTAATGACGGAACTCTAACACATCTGTATACCTCTCGTCGCTTGCCGTCTTTGAGCTAGTTCACCCTACAAAGCCCGGTTATAGTATTACGTGTCAAACTTATTTCTAGACAAATAGAGGGCGCACTCCCTTACGCTTCTCTCAGTGCCCCTCTAATATCTAACAAGGGAATCCATTCACTAAAGATAAAACAACATTAGCCGTTGCCATCAAACGTTAGACATGAAACTGGAAAAACTATTTTACAAAATATGTTGTCAGTGCATGAACCTGATGTAAGACAGAAAAAAATGATATAAAATTAGTTGTTAAACAAATATTTCAATGTCAACTTTACGAAAAATGTTAGGAGATTCCCTGGTATTACATGTGTCGGCGGCTGCCATATATTATTTGTGGGTTATCAGGTTTATATTGAATACAAATCTGCCCTATATATTTAACAAAGTTAGGCTATCCAGGCTGTTGAGAGATTGTTAGCAAAGACAGATATAATATAGAGTTACTCTACATATTGATTACCCTAACTCACAAGGTGTGATGTTGTGAGGTATCAGGTTCATGCATGGGGCCACATAATTGTTCCTTATAACATTAAGGGGGTGTCCTTAAAGGTATTCAGATACAAAAATGTATGAATGCTACCCGTATTTTTTTCTCTTCTTTTAATTCTTTTTTAATTCTTTATTTAATGATACTTATAACGATACAATAACATCAATATTTACAAAATGTAGGTAATAATAATATAAATAATTTCAAATATGTACAATGTGACAATCTATTAAAAAACAATGATTTATAATATTATTATTAAGATTAATTATAGCTCACGGCATAATTGATATACATGACATAGTTATTACAGTGAAATCAGTCTATGAAGATGGAGGTTTTTTTCAAATAGGAATAACAGATTTGGGTGATTGCTATATCTAAGCAATTTTGCCAACGGCGATGATGTAGTTAACACATTTTAAATCATTATGGTCATAAATGTTGTTGTGATAGTTGAATATAACAATTTCAGTGGTTAATACAAAACATGTAGACAGTTTACGCTAAATGACTTGACTAGCATAAGACCATGATAGCTGCTTTTAACTCTATTACATTTGAAAGCGAAATGGTCGATATAATCAATTACATTGCATGTGTGACAAATATTATTATCTACTTTACCCATCTTACATAAAAGTACTTTAATGGGATAAATGTTGTGAAGGATTTTTCAATTGAATGAGATCAACCTCGCTTCATCGGTGCACTGTGGAGTGGCGACCCAAATATTGGTCCAATTGAAAAAGTAAAGGGAACCTGTGTGACCAGATCTAAATCTTTTGTTTGTAAAAGTATCAATAGAGACTGAATTAAAACAAACATCCGTGCTAATTTCCAATCAATAGGGAGCGCATTGCGGAGAGTGTAATATTGTAAAATTATGGCACCCTTATGATTTAGACGATTACAGAAATAGTTAATGGAATATAATGAGCCATCATCGTCGAATAGGTCACCAACAAAAATAATTCCCGACTTAATCCAGTGTATTGCTTTTCAATTGAATTACATTATTATTCCATATAACTTGATTAAGCCATGATGCAATATCGTCAGCCTGCTTCGATAATTGCATTACTCATTTGTTCTAGGTTTGAGAAACACAACAAAAACAGGAAAAGTGAGTTAGGCAGTTATCGAAGCAGGCTGACGATATGTAGAATAGCACCATGAATAGTACAGGTGGATTCCAACAGGAGCAGTACCTATATTTTTGAACAACCTTTTAAGCAATAACGAGTGATCTTATTAAAATAAGATCACTCGTTAGCAGTACCTGTTGGATAGAGTTTGGGGATATACCTTTAAGTGAAATGTGGCCTGTTATAGGCCTAATACTAGTTAATATGACCCATATTAAACATTTTACATAATTATTACAATCTGCCTAACTCACAAGGCTGACTTAGGCAGAATTGCAATTGTGCATTTATCAACACTTTTAATTGGTCAATGACTTAGATATATAGTACAATAAACCGGGGATTTTGTGTTTGAAACCAATTAAACACTAGCCTTAAGCACTATGATTTAAATGCAACTGATTTAAAACAAGGTGATAGCATGTTATTGGACCGACCTCTTCATATATCTAACCATTCATCCGGAAAGTTACCGCATATATACGCGACACAAAGAAAAGATATATGTGATTTCAAAATTATTTTTAGGATACAACTTATCAGATTCATTAATTTAGAACAAAGTAACATTAGCACTCATGGATTAGCACTCATGTTACACAAAGCCTAGCTTTCAGTATCCGCAATAAGCAATAACGAGTGATCTTATTTTAATAAGATCACTCGTTATTGCTTAAAACTCGCAAATGGTACGTCATTAAAATGACGTACCATTTGATTTCCTGCGAGTTTTGCGAGTTACCTGATCTTATATTTATACTAATATGGCGTCGGTAACAAGAATATTTAGACAAACACACGATATCAAATTTACACATGTAATCACCATAACTACCCCCGCTGTAATTATATCGATACTATCTAATATCTTGTTTTAATTTCCGGTTTCAACTCAATGCGCACTATGAAACAATATTAATCTTTTAGGCTGAATCACGTTACCAACATTCCAAGAGTAATGTAAATTACTGGTATTCTCTATTTATTTATAAACAATTTTGCAGCTTGAAAACTATAAACGGTTTTATTTTATTTTTGTGAGGTGTTGCACTCAAACATCAAACACATATGGCGTGTCCAAAGACAACATGCAACATATTTCTTGTGTCGTCCTACAATCATAGACAAAAAGTGTTCGAACAGTGACCCTTGTTTGTACCTTTTAATTACCATATAGTACGCGTTATTAGAGTCACGTGAAAATACCGATTTGCATCTGATAGCCTGAAAGTTCCCCTTCAACATACCCCTCCCATCCCCTACCAATCAATATTGCTAGGACACGGGCTGATGATAGGCAAGTTGGGCGACTCAACATTGATAAGGCGGGAAAGGAGGATGACTTTACATTAGGCCTAAGTGTTTTTTCTAACATTGTAGTTTAGCTTTTACACTTATTGTAATTATGCTGACACAATATTGAATCGTGAATAATAAATAGGATTGTTAATTGTTGCCAAATTCATCGGTGGTATTACATAGTGGCGTATAGCGTGAACAAATCTATGTTAAACCGGTATTACATAGTGGCGTATAGCGTGTACATCTCTATGTTAAACCAAAACAAGAATATTGAAACCATATCAATATTTTGATTACCATAATTAACTAATGAATTTTTGGCTTTAGGACTTTGTAAAATAATAGATTATAAATCACAAAAATGACCAACGTTTAGGTATCCTTGGTGTAATACATTCATAAGTTAGACTAGTGTAAAGATCCCATTACGAAATAAAGCTGTACTTTAACTTTAATCTGTATTACGTCAATAGAGGAATTTGTGCTTTTAGGTTAATTCCATACTGTCTAACTCTTCGGATAAACCAACGTTTACCGTGCGTCACTATGTAATAGCACAGACGATACGATCTGCTATCTACTGAAGATAACATTAACGTACTAAATTAAGAATGCTCAACAGTCAAATAGTATATTTCAGCATGTGTATTTTCTTTATTCATAGAAAACATGGCTGATTACAGCTTAAAATGATACAGGGAAGTTTATCTCATTAAATTGATTACAAAATGAATCTTTAATCTCTCTTGTCTCTCTTTTTTACTGTGGGGGTGGGGGTCAGAAAATTTTCAATTTTAGAATAAAGGTTTCTTTATCTGATAGAATAGTTGAAATCAAATCCGTCTATAAACCTTTTAAAATAGTAAAACTTGCTACACAGTGATGGTTCAATGTGTGTGTGACTGTCTGTTATACCTAATTTACATAATAAAGAACATGAAGGAGGGTTATAGCGCTCTTCAACTATTTTATCTGGCTTACACACCAGCAATTTGACCGTGCCTTTACTTTGTACGAAGATGTTATAAATTCCAAGTGCTGCAAGATTTCTTAACACACCATTTTCATCGTCGACACCGTCTTCTCAACTTCAACTACCCACGTCTTCTCCTGGTGCTACACTCAGGTCACTGGACAACGAACCCTCCGAGGCAGAGATCATCCTAAAAGATAAAAAGGAAGAAAATGAAATATTGGTGGTTATTTGGATGTCCATCTCCCCACTCGTGTGAATGCAATCCAAGAGTGTATCTATGAACACAGTGAATCTTCACCAGGCTGTACAGATCGTCTTGTTACTGCGACTAGTTTAACGTCAAAGTGGGGACTTTCAGCTAGTGTGCAACTGAAATGTAATATGTGCAAGTTTGTATCTAAGAAGAAAAAAAAACTGTTTCGGGAAACTGTGAGGGCAAGAGAGGCCCCAGAGCAGCTGAGGTAAATAGATCTTTAGCAGTTGGACTCATGAACACTAGCTTGGCTGCAACTGGTGCCCAAAGATTGTTTGCTTCTATGGACAAAAGTGTACCCGCTCCATCAGGCATGCAACAGCAACTTAACACAGTAGGTGCAAAATTCCAAAAACTAAATGAGAATGACATGGTCAGGCAGAACAGTTTGCTAAAAGACACATTGCAGCATAGGGTTATTCTCGAAACACCCCAATTCCGGTAGAAGCCGACCGCAAATACAACCGCAGCCTCAGGAACTGTAGGCGTAAATTAAAGCTCCATTTGCTCCAGCAACTCAAACCAGAGACGTTGTTGCTGAAAATGTGACACCTGACAACAAAATTATTGCCTTCAACCATGAAAGCAAACTTTGCAAATTGGGTCTGAATGCGCGGCCAGAGAGGAAATGTTACTTGCCCTGGCCACAAGGAGTGCACAGCAACCATCGGTGCCTCGGAAAATGCTGGGGACGAGAAGCGTGGTGGTGTGAAATCGGCTGAAATGCTTTGCAGTGAACCTGAGCCGATTGTTATTGATAAGATTACAACTGATGCCGATAGTCGGATGTCAGAGGGTATTGCTGATAGAATGAGGGCCTATAATGGGACTGTCACAGAATGCTTCTTAGATACCACTCACCTGAACCGAGCAGCCGCTGTTTCAAGAGCCAGAATACACCCCACCATTGTACTGCTACAGTCAGCATCGAAGCCATTAACATAAAAGCAAAATTACCAAGCCAAGAACCGGTTGGTGACAGTCTGAGTTGGCGTGCTGAGCGAGAAGTGCATGCTCTGTGGTCAGCAGCTAATCACCTGATCAGCAAACAGAAAATCCATTTCTCTATCGAAAAGGCTATTCCTGCAATGATAAAATGTTATGAATGGAATCATAAGCTATGCATAAAATATTCCTTTGTGTGCAATGGTAACCCCAACTATGAATACCTGCCTAAATTTGCCCACGGAACTTTAGTTCTCGTCGCAGGATTTGAAAAGCCTTAACAAGATATTGAACAAAAGAATGGGCAGAGGTAATCCGCAAGACACGTTTTGAATTTACAACGCAGACCACGTGTACCACCTTAAGTGTACAAGACCCTGAACAATTACAATGTATTTGTGTGTAATAATGCTAGCTCCTACCATGATTATAGCCATGAGTGGACAGTCCATTGCAGAAGACCCAGGTTTTTAACGCCGATACCCAAAAGCTCCCCAGATTAAATCTGTACCTACTACTGCAACAAGTGGCAGTTCTCCTGTCCTGTCATTTTTCTACACGAATACCAGATACTTAGTAAACAAGATGGATGAGACTGAAGTCATCCTGTCCCAAAATGACTTTCAGGTGTTCATAGTAAGAGAAACATGGTTCCACTCTGAGCTGCCAGACTCTGATTTGAATATTCCCCAATATAACATGTTTTAACCAAGTCACGCCAAAATCAGCGAGGTGGTGGAGTAGCGGTGTACGTGAAGAACAATATTACTGCCAATCTAATAAATGACATTACAGAATCATATGAGCTGTAATGTGTATGGGTAATGGTTCGTCCCCACCGTCTGACGCGAGATGTGTCAGCAATTGCAGTCTGTGCAGTATAATACACCTATCAGTTGGAAGACGCACTATACGACCCCCGGGAGAGGTGCGTCATGGGTGCGTCGTTTACCACCACATTCTTGACGGAGGGTCCGTCAGACTCAACCAATGGTGCGTCACAAAATTGACTGAGAGTGCGTATATTGTATGACAAAGGTCCGTCACTTTTTTGACACAGGGTGCGTCATGGTACATGAGAAGTTGACGCACTTCGGTAAAGTGACGCACCATTCCCGGGGGTTGTATAGTGCGTCTTACAACTGAAAGGTGTATTATCCCACCAGAATCACTTCAAAACTGCTTTTGCCAATTACTTGTAATGTTGTATGTTACATGCATGTATGTTGGTATACACCTAGCAACAAAGGTCCCTGACCAGGTGCTTTGAGGTTGGCTAATTCAAAATAGATAATCGGTACCAAAATTCTGAGATATACATTGAATGAGCAAATTTCTTTTCCGCAGTTTGATACCTCATTCAACGAAATTGAAAGGATACTTTTTAAGTTATGGCGGTTTCAATGACCGCGCATAACAACAGCAAAATAGCACGTAATTGGCCTTTTGTTTGGATATTTTTTAACATTGATTATATGTTATATGTAAACAGTTACATAGGTGATATTTTGATAGGAATTCCATAAATATTTACACGAGCTTTTATCTCTTATATCATGAAAAATGGTTAACCGGACCAGTTGCCCCATCCTCCGCTTCAGGAAATCACAGCAAAAGCAAACCGAACACTTACTTGGATTCATCAAAAGAAACTTTCACTCATGCAACAAATCTACAAAGGAAAGGAGGTGGCATACAAATGTCTGGTACGACTGTCACGTGCATGATGTAATGAGCACAGTGTGGCATGCTATATAATAGGCTGTGATTCTGAATTCACAATTCATGAAGATAGAAAATCAAGTAAATACATTTCACAATTTATTTCATGAACTAATAATGTAAGTAAGTACAGTAATATACACAATCCACAATAATCATGTATATACAATAAGCCCCATGTATGAGTATGATTATTCTTCTTAGCAAATAGATCAAATAAATACAACCAGTTATATAATAATTATTTCCCAATGAATTATACACCCAGAGCGCTTGCTATTGCGCACGCGTTCGCATACTCCGTTGTGTTGTATACATGTAAACTCACGGTACCGTATTGATTGCCCGACGCGGATGTGTTCTTGAACGACTTCATCAAGTTCACGAAAGTTCTATTCATAAAGTTGTTCCTCCTTGTTATTGGACCTACTACCTCTAGTTGTTGAGCGTTGTTATAACTGTGTGGTTATCGCCGACATTCGCTCCAACGGTTAGTTGTTACAGTTGTTAGATAAACCATTATCTTTATATACGGCTGTATAGATTTCATACAGTGAATTTTATGAATACCAGTCCTAATTATATGTGAGAGTTATGTAGCATATGTCAAATAACTCGATTTAAAACATTGCTCACTTTATATTAAACGAACACAATTAATAATCATTAGTTTTGAAACACACAAGACTAGATAACTTTTATTTAATGATCCTAGTAAATTGACTATCATTGTTTGAATTGTGTATCATAAAATGCATTACACAATAATTGTAAATAAACAATGTTGAGGAACCTGTCTTGTTGTGTATCATCAAATGCATTACACAGTTATAAACCAACATTGGTTAATGAATTTTGAGTATCATTAAATGCATTACATACAGTAGTTACAAATAAACACTGGTTGATGAAACTCTGGTTGTGTATCATTAAATGTATTACACAATTAAAAACAACGTACGTACATAATTGAAAACACAAATCATATGTTGTTACTTAGGAAGCACTGCGCAACAAGTCTGAAAGACTTATCCCTTAGAATGACTTATCCATTAGACTTGTCTGTGTGGCTCATGGTACTATTTTCCAATACCAAACGGACAAATACCTATGAAATTTCAACTGATACCAATATAAAAATGCCCATGTCCAAAAGAATGAAACGGAACCCATCGGATAAATAGGCCATCGATTTATATTGATCTACTTATCAAGCCATTATGTTAAAGAGTCGTAAACTTGGATATTAAGTAGCGCCACTTGAAATATCACAATGGGTGTCAGCAGTCGATACGGACCAATTGATAAACCCTAATAAAGTTGTTTTGACCAGTACACGATGTTTGGACGCTTGGTAGTCATGGTAGTGAAAGATTATACCGAGCTGGCTAGGCTATTTCGTTTTTCAAATGCTTTATCAGTGACTATGTTAGATAATTAGTCTAAACAATAAAAAAAAAATCTTGTTTTTGATTTCTGGTTTCCCCCAGTGATAAATTTCGTCTCCTCTATTACTGTAAAACCGTCAGTTATTTTACATTTTGCTAGCCTATCAACATTATCAAGACAAAACACGCTCCCGTGAACTTAGTAAATGGCAAACATAATTATTGCATTTCATTCGAATATTTAAAGAATAGACGAGATAAACGTTATAATGTTGACTTGGTATCCTTTTTATTATATTATACTAAATTATATACATGAACAACCACGTTGAAATCACTTGAATTCGCAAACAGAATAATAATAATAATAAAGGTTTTCCCGGCGAATTTCACACTATACAATCATGTTCAATTAAATAACAATTGCGTATAACTTTCCACGCGGCAATTAGTTTTACCATTTACAAAACAGATCTTTAAGAAACTTTTCACAACTTTTAAAGTCTCTCTTAAGAATTACTGAACCAATACTATATAGGAAAGTGTGTACAACTTGTAATGCACTTCTCATAATGATTCCGATATGGTGACCGTGACATTAAATAATGTTGACATTTTTTTAACATTTTGTGAAGTTTAGTAGGATTGTCGTCTGCAAACGGCTACCGCGTGGAAAGTGTTCATTTATTTTGAAATAAGCAAAGTTACGGGTTGTACCGTAAACGTTTGCATGTCACTTTTTCTTTTTCTTGTACCTACATTTGTTATAAATATTAGATCGGAATAAGACTATACATTTTCGGGAGGTCAGTCATTACTTTTTAAATTGCTAATGTTTATACTTTATATGATTTTCAAGTCTGTTATATGCCGAAAACAACGCAACAAAATAACCTCTTTCTTAAAACTTCAGCCTTAAAAATGTTTTTCTAAGGGTTCCCTTCCATCAATGTCCATGTCCTTTGGATGTAATTGAGAACACTAAATGCGAATTCATGAACAACAAGAATGACATTGATATCTTATCTCATCTCTGAATAAATAGAGGTCAGGTCAAAGTTCAACAAATTAAGCGTAATTTGTATCCATTTTTTGCTAAACTTTGAAAAACGACATTTAAAAAAATGTTTTTCTAAGAGTTCCTTTCAATCAATGTCCATGTCCTTTGGATATAATGGAGAACACAAAATGCGAATTGATTAACAACAAGAATGACAATGATATCTTATCTCATCTCTGTATAAATAGAGGTCAAAGTTCAATTTTTTTTTTAAATTGTATTTTTTGCTATTTTCGACGTATAATACGATTGAAAAAACATATAAATTAAAACATTAGAAACATAAAAAAAGTAATGAACGACATCCCTAGAGTATGCAGACTCTTATTCCGACCCGTTATTTACCATAGCAGTACAAGAAAAAAGAAAAATCTAGTGACATTCAACATTTCACGTTAAACCCAAATAACAGGCCCCACGCGCGTGGATTATTTGAGGCGTAATTTGTATCCATTTTTTTGGCTAAACTTTGAAAAAACGACTTATTTAAAAAATGTTTTTTCGAGAACACAAAATGCGAATTCATGAACAACAAGAATGACAATGATATCGTATCTCATCTCTGTATAAATAAAGGTCAAATTTCAACAACAACAAAAAATTAAAAATGCAATTTTTGCTATTTTTGGCGTATAATACGATTGAAAAAACATATTAATTTTAACATTAGAAACATAAAAAAGTAATGACCGACATCCCTATAGTATATATGTAGACTCTTATTCCGACCTGTTATTTACCATAACAGTACAAGAAATTGAAATTTCACGTTAAACCGAATTAACAAGCACCATTATGTGGCTCTTCTTTGAAAATGATCTATCTCAAAATAACTGTGAAATGTAGGGGAGAAATATATTGTGTCCTAATTAACTTTATTATACATAATTATTAACATTAATAATATTTAGTCCCATCCAGGGGAAAACCAATACTTCACAATAATAGGCCTAAACTAAAATGACACCCGGGCCGCGTGTGGTTTTAAATAATGATAACTCGAATTTTGTTGCGTTCAGGCGTCGTCCGTTGGCTGATGTTATCTAGAGGAAATAGTTAAACAACAAAAGATGTTTGTGTTCTTTTGGTGTCAATACGAATCATCTGTATACACGGCACGTGATTGTACGTGTGAACTCACCAATTTAAATGGTCAACTGCACTCCATTGATAACCAGACAAGTTAATCATTTTACGAGGCAACTACGAAACTCGCGTCGCCAAGAGTGGCCTTTCAATAGGGCTAAAATCGATTGATCAATATACGTCAAGTGCCACTTAATTGGCTCAATCGGGTAGGGCAGATTTCTTGAACGGACAAGTTTATTCTGTTTATAGAACAAGTTTTGATATTCTTAGATTGCTTTACTGGTGGGGAAGGTATAAGTTTTCATAAGTAAACGGACATGCCTTTCGAACAAGTCGAAGGGATAAGTCATTATAAAGGATAAGTCTTTCAGACTTGTTGCGCAGTGCTTCCTTATCAAAATCGATATAGCACTAAATAAACAAATCTTTGTTTCATCCAATGTACAAAAACAACATAATTGAAAACACAAATCAAGTTTTATTTCATATCAAAATTGTTATTACATTGAATACAAAATCTCTGCTTCATTGAGTACAAAATATAATACAATAAGAAATTACTCACACATGAATTCTTTGTAAATAAACTTTACATTATTCTCTCCGCCAGTGGCATATTAACACAAACTCAATAAAATCACCATAGATTTAGTTGCATTCTATCTCATCTGTAACATTGTATCACTAAATCAATCTGCATTATTAATTTCCATCAGTGTAGTAACAGAATGAGGATATACCAAAATCGTATAGGTCTTAACCTCCGATGGTCAAAAGATGACTCCAAATATCATGTCATGAGATTAAAAATTGACATCTTAGCCATATTGTGGTTACTTAACACTTTCCACGCGGCTATTATTTTTACCATACACAAAACAGATTTTTCAGAAACCTTTCACAATTTTCAAAGCCTATCTCAAGGATTACTGAACCAATACTAGACATGTTTGTACTTATGTCAATGCATTTCTCATGGTGATTCTGAATATGTTAATGAAATTCAATAATTTTGACATTTTTTAAACAATTTGTGAAATTTTGTGGAATGTCGTCTGCAGCCGCCTGCCGCGTGGAAAGTGTTAAAATCAAATTGGGAAAATTAACACATCACAATAATGTTGTCTGTTTAGAGTGCATGGTTGGTTATGGGATCTACCCTTGAAGTCCTTAATAGAGATAAGTATAGGACACTTCACATGTTTAACTTTTTATATGCGACAACGACCAAAGCTTGAGTATTCAGCAGCTGTTTAGGACCTATACACAAAGAAAAACACTGACAAGCTTGAAGCAGTTCACAAAAGGACGGCACGTTTCATTTCTAATAATTACAAGTCACGCACAACCCAAAGGGTCAAGGACTTCAAGCTAGATCTACTTAACATCAGAAGCAAGGGCGTCCCCAGAGGGGGGGGGGGGTGTGGGGGTGTCACACCCCCATTCATCAAATCTGTCGGCAAAAATTATGGTGCTGTGGGCAAATCAAAGGAAGGAGGAAGAAAAGGGAGAAAGAAAAAAGGAAAGGAAAAGGGAAAGAAAGAAGGGAAGAAAGAAAGAAAGAAAGAGAAAGGAAAAGGGAAAGGAAAGAGGAAAGAAAGAAAGAGAAAGGAAAGAGGAAAGAAAGAAAGGAAAAGGGGAAGAAAGAAAGAAAGAAAGCCCTATAACAATTATCGTATGCGCATATGATAATGTTGTGTCGGCATATATGTTATGTTAACACAAATCAAATCAAAAATGAACAAAGGCAATGTAGGCATATGAATTTTTAGGCACTGTGAACGAGCCCATTTTTATGAGATTTTGTGTCAGCGCACATGAACAGCCTAGGCCCAAGTCTTTGTTTTGCTCATTGTCAAGACACGCAAACAAATTGTGTCGGAATAGTATAGGCCTAGGCTAGGCCTAACGGGCAATGTGTGGGACCTGTATTGCTCTTTAATTATACAAACTAGGCCTATTTCATTGTCGTTGTCAATGCAAACCCAAGTCAATAATGTCGCCAATGGCCAATCATGGTGGCACATAGGTTACGAAATATTAAATAATTCGCCTATAATCATTTAAGTTTATGTAGGCCAATTGCTCTCATTGTACTGATTGTATATATATAGACTCTGCAAGCCCACTATCAGTCTATCGCAAAAGTAAGTCCAACTCCAACGTTTAGGTGTCAATGCAAAGTAAGAACTTATAAGTAGACACTGTCCTAACTTCGACTTGAACAATGCAAATTATCATTATAATTAAGACAATAAACACAACTGTCGTTATTTGCTTGAGACCAGGATTTGTGTGTGCACCAGGGGCACAATCGATATCTCACGTAATGGTATAGGTCTATGTCGATGTCGGACATACAGGCTGTAGGCCTATCATGCCTATACTGAACATTTGACCATGTTTTGTTAGCATTATTCAACAAAGACAAGATGGCTTCAGGAAAGTGTTCCATGACCATTTTAGTTTAAAAACTGAAAATCTTTGTGCGCTTCGCGCGCATTCTTTCTACAGGTTCCAACATTATATAAATGGATCTCGAACCAAATCAAATATTATATGGGACCCTTTAAGTTTTAGAAATGCCAAATGTTGCGCGCTTCGCGCGTATTAGTTTCAATGTTTCATTATTCAAGCTGAACAAGATGGCTTCAGGAAAGTTTTCCATGACCATTTAGCTTAAAAACTGAAAATCTTTTTGCGCTTTGCGCGCATTCTTTCTACAGGTATCAACATTATAATGGTCTCGAACCAAACCAAATGTTATATGGGTGACGTTAAAAACGTTATACTGGACCATTTAAGTGTTAGAAATGCAAAATTTTGCGCGCTTCGCGCGTATTAGTTTCAATGTTTCATTATTTAAGCTTAATTTATAGTATCAGAAGGCTTCCAAACAGTTTTCAATGACCATTTTAGTTTAAAAACGGAAAAAAATTTGCGCGCTCTGCACGCATATTTTCTACAGGTTTTAACATTATAATGGCCCTCAAATCATACGACTTGGATCAGGACTTGATATGTGTAACTATGCAATATCAAACCGTCAAAAACGTCATACTTGACTATTTAAGTGTTAGAAATGCCAATTTTTGCGCGCTTCAAGAAAGCTTCAGGACAGTTTTCCATGACCATTTTAGTTCAAAAACTGAAAAATTTTGCGCGCTCTGCGCGCATATTTTCTGCAGGTTTTTGCACGCGTTGTAATAGTTTCAACGTTTAAATATTTAAGATAAACCAGATGGCTTGAGGTTGTGTGCCCCCCTATCAAAACAGTCCTGGATACGCCCTTGGCTCCCCCCCCCCCCAGAACTATTCAATCAGCGCTACGCACTGCTTTATTTAACATTTCAATTATCATTATCAAATTTGTGTCCCCCCATGTCTGAAAACTGATTGACGCCCCTGACCATACAGTCCATAATAAAATATGCGTGTATGAATTTTTTTTGTCGGCACAAATGGCTCTGTCGGCAATTGATGACCTTTACACCCCCCCCCCCCCCCCCCCCAAATGAAAAGGGTCTGGGGACGCCCTTGATCAGAAGAACAACCAGACGCCTCAGCATATTCCATCAAGCGAGATTCGGTCATCTGTCACTGCCCATTGACGACCTCATGCAGCCTGGCCAACGACAATTACGACATTCCCACTCTCTGGCTTACTCCACAAAATCCACAAATAAGGACTGCTGCAAAAACTCTTTTATACCACGCACCATAACAGACTGGAACTCACTACCGGATACCATTGCCAAACTAAACTCGATTGAATCCTTTAAGAAATCAGTAACAACCGACCTACATCAAGCTCAAGAAAAGCAATACTAAACATAGCAACACTACATGCGTCGATCATACCCTGCCAGTATAACCATCAAGTATAAGGTATCAAGTAATATCCCAATGTGTCTAGATCCATCTGAAGATACCACTCCAGTAAAAACCTGGCCTATTCGATCACATGATAAAGGGGGGTAACAAAAAGCCAATTTTCTCGCATATAAAGACGCTGGGTTTTTCAATTTGATATTTTCCTGAAAGTTTATGATATTTTTGATCATTTAATCACACAAATTGTGTACGATGACCCCGAAAGTTCCGAGAATTAAGCTCCTACATAAGGAGAGCTAGTGTACCGCCCTCAATTAACAGAAGAATTTGAAAAATGGGGTAAATCAAAATGTACGTACAAAATCTACAAAATGCATTGAAAATGGTTCTTTTTTGCACTGTTGTATTAGATACTAGCTCTTAAATCAGGATGCAATTACAACTTTAATCATTTGAAAGCTAGAAGTACCTTTCCTGATTACATTTTATTATTAGTAGACCACAGTACTGAAACCTTATGAAAAAAGGCTGATTGTAGTAATATTATTTACTGGCGTGGTATATTATCTGAATTGATTTGATCTATACTATACTTGAGATTGTAACGTATCCTTAAGGGAGGTGGGGGGGGGGGGGGGGGGGGCATAAGCAAGTACGTGGCATTGCTGTAAAGTCAAAGACACTAGTGTTTGGCAGTGTATCAAATATAAGTTCAACAACAGGAAACAGAGATTAAAATGATACTAAAGCAATTTGTTTTTATAATAATTAGGATTTTGTTAAGGCCCTTATATATTAAGCCCCCTCATACATCTGAGCTCTTTCCTACATCCTGTGTGCATTATTTGGAAGACTAGACTTTCGATATTTTTTTTCGGAGAGTAATATGTAAAATTCAATTAGGGCATATGAGCTGGAAAAGTAATTCCGCTGAGAAACACATAAAGTTACTATAAGGCGTCGTAATTACCTTCACCATTCCATGAAATAAATAAAAAGTTATTCCCTGCATACTTCCTAGTTAGTGTAATCTGATTTGATTTAGAGAAGGATTATGACCAAATGATATAACATATAGAAGAGGATCTCAGACTAACCTAATGTTATTTACAAGTATTGCCTTCAGGTCTCACACTCAATACACTACTATTGCTTTTGGGAATATCAGATGACTCTTGTATTATAATTTGAGTGGAGAAACCATAACATTTTCCAAATCAAGTCGTTACATGTCACCACGGGTAAGCATTTAGAATGTAACATTTACTTTTTAAAACAAGGGGAAAGGAACTACCCAAATGTTTGGAATAACCAAACATTACCTGTGAGTTGTCCTACTCGGGTGTAATGAATCGCGTAATAATTCGTGTTAACCAAGAAAAGAAAAAGAAACATATATTGAATGATCTTTAACGTAAGCATTCAAAGAAGGAACTGGTTAAAGGGAGTGCCGGAACAGGTATGTTATTGAGTAATCTTAAACGGAAGCGCTAATAAGTCGTGTTGAACAAGAAAAGAAAAAGACTAGAATAAAGAAAGAAAACAATATAATGATGTCTTTCCAAACGAATGGTAAATGTAGTGATCTTTCAAATGAGCGCTGAAACAGGGAAACATACATCAAATGACCTTTAACGGGAGCATTAACAGAAGGAACCGGTTAAAGAAAGTGCCGAAACCCGTAAACTTATGTAATTGAGTTATCTTACACGGAGCAATGTAGTATACATCATTGAGTTATATTTTAGCTGAGCGCTGAAGCCGGAATGTTATTGATTAATCTTACACGGGAGCGCTTGAACAGTGAAACTTACGTTATTGAGTAATCTTAAACGAGGGACACATACATGAATAATCTTTAACGGGAGCATTATCAGAAGGAACCGATTATAGGGAGCAGGTCAATTTATGTTATAGTAATCTGGGGAGCGAGCGCATAGTAACCTACATTGAATGATCTTTTAACGGGAGCATTCAAAGAAGGAACCAGTTATAATAATAATAATAAAAGACCGTTCTTATATAGCGCTTTCCACCGAATGATAGTGGCCCCGCGCAAATGCAAAAAATATATACTCCTGTATTAACTTTCAATTAATAGTGGAGTATTATAATAGACAGTTCATAAGCACTTTCCACCGAAGTCCCAAAGCGCTTTTTTGTTGGATTAATTATTATTGCTGTCATTTTTTAATTATCAGAACCATTTTGTCGCTACCCTTAGGAGGCTAATACCGGCCAGCAGCCTGTTGAACGGCGCTCACCCTATCAGTACCACTTGGATTATGATTATGATATAAGGACTGCCGGAACAGGTAAACTTATGTTATTGAGTAATCTTACACGGGAGCGCTGGAGTAGTGAAACTTACGTTATTGATCAACCTTAAACAGGAGCGCTGGGACAGTGTAATGTCACCACTGAGTGATATTTTAACGGAGCGCTGAAACAGAGAAACATACATTAACTTTCATCATCTTTAATTGGCCCATTTAAAGAAGGAACCGGTTATAGGGAGTACAGGAACCGGTAAACTTATGTTATTATGTATATTACACGGGAGCGAATCATTTAATGATTTTTAACGGGAGCACTAAAAGAAGGAGCTGGTTAATGGGAGTGCTGGAAAAGGTAAACTTGCGTTATTGATAAATCTTGAATGGCTTTGCTTAATAAATGGTAAATATTCTGACAGGATTAATAATCACAACATCTACTGTGATCCCGGGATCTTTTGGCAGACATCTTGGAAGAAAAATGGAACCCATTTGATTGATATACGTTTATATGTTCTGAAATCCTAAAGTGAAACTAAAATAGTAGTAGTAAATATTTTAGTTTCGAGGTGTCGTGTGATTTCTTTGAATATCTCCAATAATATATATGTGCAAATTCCCGTCGTTTGTACGGATTTGAGAACAACATTTTGAGAGTATTTGAAAATATATTTGAGAATATTTTAAATTTGTTAAAAATTCCCCAACATTATTACGAAAATGTTGAAGGAAAAAACCCACTGGTTCGACCGACCGACCTGAGTGTTCAAATATTGTCAAATACTTTCAAATATTGTCAAAAAAATGTTCATACATTTTCTAAACTGTCAACATTTCTATTCAAACAAATCTTGTGCGTTGTTTTTTACCTCAAAATGTTCGAAATAATATTGGAGAATTTCAGAATTTGTGAAAACACATTGTGCAATATGTTAATATGTAGGTTTTTTTCCGACCAATTTGAAAATCAAATTAGCCTTCCAATTTTCAAATTCTTGCTAAATTAAATGATTGTCTAAAGATATATTTCTATTTCCATATATCACCATTCAATTCCGTTTAAGTGAATTCTATTTCATTTTTTACATCGACCGGTTTAATTTTCGAGTATTCAAATTCATGTTGACACGTTCTGTGTACGTATTGAATCACCACATAAAATAAAATACATTCAAATTCGATTGAGTGTGCGCGCAAAAGGTTAAAAATCACGAGTACATTTTCATTTTCATTCATAAGCTTTCAATGTAATATTTTTAGATTCTAATAAAAACTGATGTTTTCAAGCCACATTTTTGTCTTAAAAGGTAACTATTGAGACGGAGGCTTAGTTGCAGAGATAGGGTCCGGAGAAAGAGGGGACCGGGATATTTTCCCCTCAGGAGGAATTTACCGCGTGTAAAAGACGTTTATAACAATGTCTTTAAGAGTGAATTAGCGCATACAAATATGTTGTTTGGTATAATAGCAATTTGCTATTAGAATGCATTTATCAGGTAATTGTTTAATTGAAATTAATTTGAATGCACGAGATGACATCTGCCACAATCGTTAGCGAATTTGATTGCAGTAATACTTAAAATTGACTGCTTATTTTGCGAATTGACGCAAGTACATGTTTTGTTTGAACGCCGATATTACAAAACAGGATGTTTATATTTGGAAATTGATATTAATTCTAAAACGGTCAATCAAATTTAACTACGGAATTCGATTTAAATGTCAATCAAATTTAACTACGGAATTCGATTTAAATGTAACCCAAAACAACAAATCTAACCATTTTTAAATTGTTTAGAAATAACGGGTTCGCCGTCGGACAAGTTTTAACGGCGAACCCGTTAAACTCTTTACATATATTATGAATACCCGTCGTAAAAGCCTATCTCACAATTTGTTTATAAATATTCGAAACAATTTGTTCTTCTTTTTTTATTAAAACACATTTGTTTCAAATCTAAAATTCTGAAAAAAGTGGGTTGGTCCGGCAATGTTTTTTTCGTCGCCTAAAGCAACGGAATTTGGATATTCTCCAAGGGAGTTAATAAAAATCATACCAAAAATATTGTAATAAATTGAAGTGCTGGAGGGTTCATGATTTCATCATAGGTGCAGGGGTCGCATTCTGACGCGTCTGCGCGTCCTAGACCTCTCACTTTCTAATAGTGACGCGTCAGGTTTCAAATTGGAAAGACTTGGGGGTCCCGATCAAAATTGAAGGGACCCCTTAAATTTGACGATATATGGAAATGGAAACCTTAAGAAATTCTGTAAATTACATATCCATCCTTTCCTCACAATATAAATTCATTAAAACTGCCTATAAAAAAAATTAAAAATTCAAATACCCAAACTTCAGGACCCCTCAATTTCTTGGGGGGACCCCTTAAATTTGTTTTTGGAAGTCCTCCGGGGTCCTGAAAAATGTCATGGGACCTCTCACATTTTTGATCCAGTGCTATCCCTGCATAGGTGTAACATTAATTTCACCAAAAAAACTTCATATCGAAGCAAAATGTTTGGAAGTAAAAAGTAGATTCATTCTACAGATTTACTAAGCTTGGTAAATATTACAGCTACTTGGTAGAATAATGCATTGGCGCCAGGTAGACCATTTATGATAGCACGTTCTTCAGGTAATATACCCACCATTCAGGCCTAAAAATGTTTGATTGGCCTAACCCGACCAACCCTTAATACATCGCCGACCCTGAATATATATTTTTTTAATTTTTTTGAGGGAGGAAAAAATTGAACAAAGTATTAAAGTTTTTGACTGTTTGCTTTTATTTAGGCTATTTTAAGTCTCCAAAGCAGGTGATTTCAAAAACAAACAAAAAACAAAATACCCTAACGACCTACCGTTTTTGTTTTTGTCATGTTAGGCCAATCAAACCATTTTTAGGCCTTATTTCAATAGTTAGTCCTACCATTTATTTTATTGATGGTGACGTACCAAGCATCGCGGCACCTAAGCTGTCAAATATGTCAGTCTCCAAGTTGTCATCAACATTTGGAAAATTACAGAAATAGCCACGTATCAGTTCTTTGAGAGGGAAATATATAATACGAAAGATACGACAAGTTAGTTTTTAACATCTAATACCGTGTATATAAATTCGTTGGCGTTTGACTTGTATGAAATTCAAGCAATAAAATGGCAAAATCATAAAGTAGTTCACATTTTTTATAAAAAGTAGTTAGAATATGTAATCGAGAGCTGTTATCTGATAGCTTATTATTTTCGTAGGACGTTAAACCCATCACAAAATCTAAAGTTTGCCAATATCTTAATAGTAAGTCAGTGTGATGAACGAAGCTATATAACCATGTCAAACTAACCCTCTTTCAAACGTTTATTTGTGTGGGTGGAGTTGTGTTTCTATTACTATCAATATATCTTGTTTCAAGTGAATGAGCTTATCTAGCAGTTGATTTATTTAATAGCGATATTTACATATAATATCCCTATCATCTTGATGAAATGAGGACACGTTATCTCTAACTGACACTTGGTTGTGGTGTCAAAATCATCCCAGATATTGAATTTGGACTGATATATTTCACTATGAGTGATGTGTTCCTGAATCTCTTCTCGTTAATAAATTCATATTTCCTGCAACATCTGCTCATTTCATTTCATGAAATTGAAGAAAATATGTGTCTTCTTTGAATCCCCATGCAAATTTTCTTTTGGGAATAGCTCATGAATTACGAATCAAGCTCATTATAACCAATTGACTGCTATGGTAGGTAGTATGTCAATTTTTACTTCCTTTCAGAATAATATTCGCAATTATTTGTCAATGAATGCCCTCAAGTGAAACTAAATTAACTACTCCTAAGTTTGTCACTAGTAATCAGATATTGAAAAGGGATTTCATTATTAAAAAATAGAATATTTTCTACGGAATGTTGAAGGTTTTTTTTAACACCAACATTTCCTATTTATTTTTTTATTTTTTAAATTTCGAAAACTGTAGAAATTTTACCAAAATGTCCCGGCATTTTTTTTTCACTTCCCCTACCCCTCATAAACGCCTGACTGACTCCTACCTGAGAAGTCTGTCGACAAGGTCAAATCTAAACATTCATTCATATTGCAGCTTCATAAGCTCGTTTCGATATGAAAGAAAATATTATCCATCTACAGGACATATACATCCCTATGAGCGTGTTTCTACTGGGGAAGAAACCGCTAATAAACGCTAAGTTTGCCCAGTAGAAACAGGCAGAACCCGGCAATAATCGGTATTTTTGGTAATCCCAAAAACGTTCACAAACCAGGTTTGGAAGCAGCAATAATCGGCAATAATCGGCAATAAACCCAAATAGAAACAGAAAGGCGATTCTTAGCGGTTTGCGCCGTGAACCGTGTCACGCTGGGTTATACACATTATTGTGAAGCAATCTTTTTCAGGTGCAGTGGCATTGTTTGATATTACAAAGGGTCAAATGTCGTGGCCCATCGACTAGGATCGATAAATTTAGTGGTAACTTTTCGCGAGTAGAAACAGGAGGGGATTAAAAACTGACCGATTGAAACTTAGCGTTTATTAGCGTTTACTTTTTGCAGTGTCCCAGCAGAAACACGCTCTATGATTCGACAAGCAAAGTTCTAAAGTACGAGTAGGGTTACTTTTTTTCGCTGAGACGAAATAAGCGATAGGCATGATAGGCTGGATTCCATGCCTTTGTGAGGATGCTTAGGCCCTACCTATATCTGTGCCCTTCGAGTCAACTATTACACTTTACGCATAGGTGACGAAGAAAGGGGTGTCTTACGGTGGCCTCGCAATACGCTTACATCATGTTATTTGATTGCCTTCCCCTCCCCCGGATTAGTGCTCGCGGGGTGTACAGTATTATTATAGTCATTCAGTAGCGTCATATATTTTACTGATGTTCATCATCTGTTTGAGCTGATATAAATGGAATTATGGTTAGCACAAATCTCATACATGGGTGGCTACCCCGGGTACTATACACGGTAAGAGGATGCCACCTGACAACTGTATTCCTCATGTGATGATCATCTTCATTAAGATATAAAAATTCTTGTGTTATCTTAGAGCAGGTGCACGTAGTATGATCAAATATGGAATTGATTCATATGATGAATTAGTTATTGTTTGTTTAGCTTTCTTGAACCTTCTAACATCAATTTCAATCGGAAGCACTATACGTAATATCGCATCTTACTATTATTCCAACACTCCTTTTTGTAATGAGTGTATCATTAATTGTATACAGGTTTAAAAAAAAGGTTTCAAACTTAGTTCATCGTCAGTGTTCATCATTTCCTGTTTGTAATGTATACATATGTGTATTCAATAGTAAACAAATAACGAATGTTTATGAGTGCAATGATATGAATATTTTCATTCGGTGAAAGAAGAAATGTTCCATTCAACTTAGCGAATTACATAGCAGTTAACACATTCGGTAGGTCATTTGTTCAAAATAAACCGGAAGCTGACGGCCTACGCTACTGAATGAGTAGACCTAAGCTTATTTTGATTTAAAATTGATCATTTTAATTAGACCTAGCCCTCGCCTGGAAGCTTGCGTTCTCACTTACAATATTTGTCTCATGTACAGCAATCCAGGATATGCAGGCAGCAGAACAAACCAAAGGGCATAGGCCTCCCAGCAGCTACGCTACGGCACTTTCACCGGAAGATTGGTTGTTGGGAGACGTTGCGCTACACACAGGCTGGCCATTAAAACAAACGCATCGTAATCGTGGCGCGGTTCAATATTAGCGCGTGTTGTACAGTGACTGTTACACACAGAAAAATCTTTACATAATTATGTTAAATATAGAACTCCATAATTATTATGTAAACCTTTCACACAGTATTTGTGTACATAATACACAAGTTATGTAAACATAACTTGTGTATTTTGTACACAACTTAATTGTGTATAAAATACACAAGTTATGTTTACCTAACTTGTGTATTTTATACACAAATACTGTGTGAAAGGTTTACATAATAATTATGGAGTTCTATATTTAACATAATTATGTAAAGAGTTTTCTGTGTGTACCTGCTGAAAAAAACATGAGGCGTACAATGGTACAAAACGTATAGAACCAAATTGCACGGCAAATTGAACCAAATTGCACGATTAATGACGTATGATGTAAAATCAATGAAATGAGACAAATATTTCATGTCATGTGAGATACAATCCACCAATCAAATGACAAGGAAATTTCCAACTGCTATATAATACGAGTTATTAAAAATGTTTTTACATCTGTAGTCCTGATTGTCACGCATAGGTTTTAATGCATTTTAGCAACTGTGTTTTAAATTTGCCATTCCATTATTTCTAATCTCACAAATTAATACAACTTGCATTCATTTAGTTTGTATGATTATATATATTATATGACACCCTGTATATTTTGATTTTGATTTATAATGTATGTGCACCTTGTATGATTTATACACAGTATTATCTTACTTGTTTCAAACATCTAGAGGCCTCACCTGTTTTTAAATCGGTCAGTTTTTAATCCTCCCTGTTTCTACTCGCGAAAAGTTACCGCTAAGTTTATCGATCCTAGTCGATGGGCCACGACATTTGACCTTTTGTAATAACAAACAATGACACCGCACCTGAAGAAGATTGCTTCCTAATAATGTGTATAACCCAGGGTGACACGGTTCACGGCGCAAATCGCTAAGAATCGCCTTTCTGTTTCTATTGGGTTTATTGCCGATTATTGCCGGTTCCAAACCTGGTTTGTGAAGTTTTTGGGATTACCAAAAATACCGATTATTGCCGGGTTCTGCCTGTTTCTACTGGGCAAACTTAGCGTTGATTAGCGGTTTCTTCCCCAGCAGAAACACGCTCTTAGCGTTTATTAGCGTTTACGCCCTAGCAGAAACACGCTGCTATTTACGCGAGATTGGGCAATCACTGAAGCGAGAACTGTCAATCATTCCTTTGACATATCAGGAAACCACGTGGTAATCAACGCTTTTAATTATTCGTGCGAAGCACTGCCCGGCCCCGTCTTGTTGCTCTCAGACGGTGTACCATCATCCCCCGTTCAATCTGCCATCTGATAGAAGACATTCGTTTCAGCGTTTATCGTAGATTTGTTGATTGTAATGCAGTTTCTGGTAGAATTTCTCCCTTAAGGCTGAGATAATTGATTTTGGTATAGAATTACTCCTCCCTTATTGACAACAGATGTTCATCAGTGTTGTTTGACAGTCTTTGGAAGGTTGTTTAACCTCGATTGATATATGTTTGTTCAACCCCGATTGTGATATTGTTGTCCATCCCCTGGATTTGAGCCAGTGATTGGGATTGCGGTTAATGTTGGATCCTATACATTATCGGCTAATATTGTTTAACTTGTGTGTGCAAGGCCAACACCTGTGAGATGCGTGTGATTGCGAACTGTTGTTTTATCATCATGTGCAATGAAATATATATTTTGATGTTTTAAATAATAGATTGAATGAATGATATTTGAATATTATGTGCAATAAAATGCAATGGCTAATAATGATAAAGACGGAGCTGTCTTTACCTTTAGAATTTTGTTCATGGATACGTTGGCAAATTTTGTTTGTGCCCTATCTGAACGGCCAATAATTTTATGATGCCCCTTCTTTTTATTGTGTGAAATTAGTAATGGCGAGCGTAGCGAGTTGGATTTTTTTCTTCATATTTATACATTTTGGGTGTCTTTATAACCCGAACAAGTTAAAACATTATATGCAGAAACGTATAATCCAGTGAAATGTTCTACTTTTGTGAGCATTGGTGCAAAGCAGAGATGAGGTGAAAAGCATGCAATAAATCACATTTTTAAATCATGAAATTGGATTTTGTAACATTATACACCCTGTGGCTCTAATGTCTCGACCGTTGATGATTATATAGATGTTTTTCCACCATATCGTTGATTTGCTGTCCAGAAGTCGTCTTATAGTAAAAGTTTTTGAAGTCGATAGGTTTTAAGAAAATATGCGCAAAGCGCAGAAAAAAAATGGCATTTACACTCCAAAATAGCCTCTAAAATCACTCCAATCACCACCATCTTTAGTTTAAACAAATTTACACAACCCCCCCTGTTCAAGAATAAAAAGTTACATAACCCCCCCTATTTCAACATATAAAAGTTACATGACCCACCCCCTATATTTTACCCCCCCCCTCCACCATAAATAATGAACGGTCCCTAACTCATTCTAATCATGGTATTTTATTGGAAACACCCGTTACGTGACAATATCAATGTCTACCTTAAAATGGCGCAAGGAATGACACTTATTATCATATCTTACTATTATTCAGACACTCGTATGTGTAATGTATACATCATTTATTGTTAATTAAGGTGTTTGCTTACCTTTCGTGGGCCGCTCCTCTAAGCACATGTCAATTTCTTATAAGGAGAAGTACTTATACTTAATATCATATTATTATTGAAACACTCCTGTATGTAATGCATACATGTGTGTATTCAATATTGTCAATTATTTACTGTTTGCT
Source organism: Ophiura sarsii (assembly GCA_035610835.1). Lineage (NCBI taxonomy): Eukaryota > Metazoa > Echinodermata > Ophiuroidea > Amphilepidida > Ophiuridae > Ophiura > Ophiura sarsii. Next base: position 51,372,629 of record CM069447.1, on the reverse strand, counting down.
TAGCTTTCGTGGACATATATAAAAGGGAAAGTATATACAGTAAGTTAATATTTTATTTCCCTAGAATCCAAACACTCCTGTTTGTAATGTATACATCATTTACCGTTTGTTTAGCTCTTTGGCTCTTTCTTCTAATGCAGGGGTTCTCAACCTGGGGGTCGTGACCCCCATGGGGGTCGTTTGGGGTTTTCCAGGGGGTCATGAGGGGCTCGTGAATATAGGTTTTGGGAAACCGTGTTACATTTCGCTTTAAAAAAAGCTTAGAAAAACCCAAAAGAAACGTTCAAATATGCAAAATTTCCTGCTCGCTACGCTCGCATCCAAACTAAGCAGTTTCATTTATGATATCCGGCTGGTTTCTTTTTTCAATTTTTGTTATGGGGGTCACGGTACTGACCAGGAATGTCAAAAGGGGTCGTGGGGCAAAAAGGTTGAGAACCACTGTTCTAATGTGATAAACCCCTGTATTATCAGTACGGTGCCCTCCATAATCATGGACGACGGTCGCAGATTACGATGGAACGCGGGACTGTCTTTAGGAGATACAATGGCGATCGACATAACAATTCACATTAAAACTGCGCAAAAGCATGCTAAAGCTGAGCAACTGATCAGTATAATTATGGCTATGGGTTAAACATAAGTCGTAAGAATATTATGATGCATATTATGTAGTGTAATTAATGGATTGATCTTTGTCTTGATCTGAAAGTTAACGTAATGTGTAGGTGTTGAATTCTGCGTGTTTGGATGATGTACGAAACCTGAGGTTATTTCTACCTTGGATCGATTTAAGTACATAATTATCAGTTTCTGTCTTAAAAGTGCAAATACATATTATCGTATCTTACTATTATAAACACAAATCTGTGTGTATGTGTTTTATTTAATGCGTGGTAACACAATCATGTCAAAAAATGTTCTATCGCTGGTTTTGTACACACGTATGCGCACATGACTCGAGGTGTCATCTTAAGCGTCCGTCGTCCAAATCGAAAGCTCCCTAGTGCTACAGCAATTGCAACAGTAGATGTGTTTATTATGTTAACATATAGACGTTATTCGTAATTGGCGATTTCATGTCAAAGAGAGAGGCATACTCGATGTGACGCCGATAAAGCCTGCTATAAACATACAATCTCATACTTTTACTGCAACATAATGAGCTGTGAACTTCTACATGTTCCTAGATAGTGTCGGTTACCAGCGCACATTTCATTTCGAACTAGTGGAATAGATAGTTTATACGTTCAAGTTTAGTTCACGAATGTATTATAAGTTCAAATATTGAACAGCTCAGAAGTATGAAGAAATGTTATGATTAGTGCGAAGTTCACCACATTGAAAAATTACATCACTCTCGTCTAGGCAACATGATTGGCCTCGTTTTGGAGCACTAATTGCTCTGAGCATGCTCAGTTGGATAGCACGGCCCTATTTTGACGTAAATTATGAATAACGTCTATTCACAATGTTGGACGTATATAAGCTTTCACCGTTGCAAATTTTCTAATGATAGTTTTGTATCATAACAGTCACTAAAAGCCACATTCTTTCTTTTTTGTGAAAAACTACTAATGCCATATTGATCACACGTGCTTTACAAATGTATCAGTCATACATGTGCGGTCATGAATCACGTCTTTGATAGAATTAAGTGCATCGTATGTTTTCATTCATTTAGCGTGTAATTGATACAAAGCTGGGACTTTAAGTGCCACTTTAGCTTCCGAATTCATACTCCAAGTGATGTAACCTAGGTAACAATCAATTAAGCGACACTTGATACATCCTTATTAGGAGTAAATGTTTTTTCAAGGCTTGCAAAGGCATCAGAGAACTGTTAACCATATACTAATTACGGTTTCAAGAAAAAGCAGATGTAACAGCTACTCATGTTAACAAACCCTAACAGGTCGTTGGTATTGAGTTTGGTTCGGTTTTTTTTAGAGAGTCTCATGTTATGGCCAAAATAATCAATTAAAGTGGGATTGAATTATGCCTATCATTATCGTATATATAAAGAAGGAAGTGGTCAAATGAACTTCAGCTCCTTTTTACTTTAGCAGATCAAGGGCCTGGTGGAGTTGATTATATGCGGAGTAATTGATATAAACTAAATGTAAGTCAGAGCAGCTATTACAAATATATGAGCTTTTTGCTGCGATGAAATAACACCATCTGTAGTAGCTGCCATATACACTTCTGGTGAAAATGGTGCATCCTTGTAAAAATGCAACCTTACACATGGCAGCCGTTATAGTTAGGGCCTTTTGGCTACAAATTGATTAGCGCCTGGTCTAAAGACATGTTAGAGGTACTAGTCCATGACTACTGCATACATACTATTCGAAAGCAAAACACACATCACTGAGCGCCAATTTTATGGTGCGTACGCATACTGCCGGGCAACCAGATTTAGTATCTGGTCTCTCATTGTGCTTAGGGATGCAGACCATGACTACTGCACTATTACACCGTAAGCATGGTAAGAAATGATCAATCAAGTGTGAATTAAAGCAAGTACCTGTAATTACCACAAGCGAAGGCATGCGCCTTGATGTAGTGGAAGACTTCAAATACCTTGGAGCCTGGATAAACAGCACTGAAAAGGACATCAAAACACGCAAAGCAGCTGCATGGAGAGCTTGTGGCAAACTTAGTCAGCTATGGAAGGCTAAATCATTATCCAGAAAGCTCAAAGAAAGACTGTTCATAGCTACAGTAGAATCCGTCCTCCTTTATGGATGTGAGGCATGGACAGTCACCCCAAAGCTTGGTAAACAACTAGATGGATGCTACACTAGGATGCTAAGATCTGTGTTCAACATCAACTGGAGTCAGCATGTGACAAATAAGGACCTGTATGGGGACATGCCGAAAGTCTCGGACAAGATCAGAGAACGCAGAGCAAGATTTGCTGGACACTGCTTCAGAGGGTCCAAGGAGCTTGTACACAAACTTATACATTGGATCCCAAAGCACGGAGCAAGAAAGCGTGGTAGACCAGCCCTGACCTACATTGACATACTCAAACGTGATACAGGACTGCAGGTGGAAGATATCAAGACAGCTATGTTGGATAGAAAGATCTGGAGAGGCATTGTGGTTCGGAAAAATCATCCGCCCTAAGTCAAGTAAGTCAAGAATTAAAGCACATTCCCTGTAGGTGCGCACGCATACTGCCGGGCACTACGTCACCGGTCACACCATCTATACTCTAAGTGAAAGCCCTTAGACTTGTCAGTGTCGCTATGCATGCTTGATTTGCTTATATTTAACCCCCTGAGAACTACCGGCCGATTGGTCAGAAAGATAGATACTTGATTTATTGCACCAATCAGAGACATTTTTACAATAGTTGTATCCCTGATAAAGATTGGAGTGAAATATTTTAAAAACTGCATTTTAATTGGCTATTCAAATGAGTATATCTTGCAATAAACCAATCAGAACCACTGTAAGATAGGCCGGTAGTGCCCAGGGGGATAAATCCTCTAAGGCCAAACCAGGAACAACGGTTTCTGAAAAGAAAAGGATTCTGTAAGAGAACTTTCTTTCGGGAAATCCTCTGTGATAACGTAGAATCCCGGGAGGGGTACTCACCCAAGACGGTATGGGGTGTGCCGCTCTAATGGGTAGATTTTTGGGCACAAAATCCCTAAACATGGGGTATGATTTTGTGCTGGAAATCCCTAACAATGGGGTCACTTTTTACAAATGGGTCTATTTTCGCGAAATTTGTGTCTATTTTCGCGAAAATTTGCAAAAGTTAAGTCTATTTTCCCGATAATTTGCGAAAATTTGGTCTAAAATGAAGCAAAATCCCTAAAAAAGGGGTACCGATTTTTCCAAAATCACCCCTAAAAATGGGTATGGGTTTTGAATCACCAGCGGCACACCCCCGACCAAACCAAATCCGAGTACTATTTTAGTATCGTAGAGTAACATAAGTTCGGTAGTACGCCTTTAATCTGAACCAGCTGTTATTATGTTTTACGTAATATGCAGGGGTCGCATTCTGACGAGTCTGCGCGTCCTGGACCACTCACTTTCTTGTAGTGACGCGTCCGGTGTCAAATTGGAAAGACTTGCGGGTCCCGATCAAAATTGAAGGGTCCCCTTAAATTTGACGATGTATGGAAAGGGAAACCTTAAGAAATTCAGTAACTTACATATCCATCTTGCTCACAATATAAATTCATTAAAACTGTCCGTAAAAAAGTAAGATTGTCAAATACCCAAACTTCAGGAACCCTCAATTTCTTGGGGGACCCCTTAAATTTGTTTTTTGAAGTCCTACGGGGTCCTGAAAAATGTCATGGGACCTCTCACATTGTTGAGTCAGTGCTATCCCTGGTAATATGGACCAATTAGGCTACGGTTTATATCGTAGCTATGTATTTGTTATTACGGGCTGTGAGACTTGGTTAATCCAAGTTTGTCGTACTTCCATGGTTAATCACAGCGTAGATAATAAGATTAGGGCGTGACTTACGACAAATGCGTTTTTTGAATGAAGGATCTTTAATTAGTTCATCTTAAAACTCCGTGAGAGATCGGTCAAGTTATAAACCTATATTCAACGTCACATTTGTTGTGATATTTTCTACAAGAATACCGAAAATATATATATTTTTTTAATATTATAATACATTGATTTGAGCTTTGAGAGATTTTAGTGTAATTAAATGAGTTGAAAGCAACGCTCGGCTATATATCCTGCTATATGATGCACATAGACGTCTGAGCCATCAAGCAATGTCACCATTAACAAACAATTGAACTTGATCGGTTTTTGGGACACCCTGTATAATACATGCAGATAATTTTTGTACTCAATTTAAACAATAAGCTTATTTCATTTATTGAACCTTTTTTGGAAATCGGTTCTCGTTTTTTTTACAGTTCTCGTTGCTTTGTTCGATTATACGCAATACATTTTCATCTAATGTATGAAATACACAAAAAATATATCACTTCGCAGGGGCCGTGTGTAAATGGTGAAGACGGAAAGGGATTCAGTCTAAATGATGGGCTTGAGAACTGAATCTGAACGAAGTCTAGGGTTTTTGGCTAAAAAAAACTTACTTCATTTCGCTACGAAAATAAATGTTCACAATCGGAACTCTTACGTATTTAAAGCACGACACAATAAGTCAAATATACAAAAATATTACCTTTAAACACCTGAAATTCACTTTTTCACGCAGCGTGCAGCCTGTAGCGAGCAACAACCCCTGCAGCGTTCGAAAATGGCGGCGCTGTAAACCCTTTCACAATTGGGACGGAAACCCAAAACAAAATACGTAAACTTGTCATCCCCGATACGTAATTTGTAAAGTAAGAGCTATTGTGTCATTCAAGTTTGTCATGAGGTCACTTCCTTGTCATGTATACGGTCTCATGACCATCTACATTTTTATCAATGAACGAATAATAGATTTGTCAATCAAATCAATCGGTCACCAATTACAATTCGTTCTGCAATTAAAATAATTTGTACTACATTTGTTTTAAGTAGTTTTACGTGTGTAAATGTCGCCAAACGACACACTTGGTAATTCATTTGCATGACAAATTTTTACCTCCTGTTTGATGAATTTGTTATTGAATTTGACGAGTTGATATTTTGAGTGTGTGTAATATATGAAATCGTGTATAATATGATGGAATGCACGCATGAGTTTGTATGACATTTGTTTATTTAAATTCATGAATATACCTTAGACTATCGTAGACAGATTGTGCACATTTCATAACCTTGCGACACCATGTTTTTGTATAAATTCCTATAAACGTGTGATGTACAAAAGTGTTATACCCGAGCTTGGAAGCCTCAGAGTCTACAGATTATTCAAAGCGTATTATTCTAACATCAGTTGACACCAGAATTTATATAACGTTAACACCAAGCGTTGACTGTTGTCGCCCCTGCAGCAGGTGTTTTTCCCCGGGAGAAGCTATAGTTTAATCAGTTCCAAATTTGCGTAAATTCTGAGGCTTGTATTTGTCCGTGCGCGAAAAGAATCCATGTCGTTGCGCATATTTATTAATTAAAGTGTACATTTGCTCATCATGTGCAGGTATCAGCGAGCAGTGGACAAGTAGGTATTTCATTGTTGCCCGCGGATAAATATTAGCCTCACAATTTTTGCCAATTTTGAACTGATTAATCTATAGACCATTTCAAATTGAGATCGGAAATCTTCGGAAAAACAGGTCACGTGGAGTAGGTGCGTTGCGCGTTCTTCGCAACAGTTAATCGCATTCACAGCATTGTCCTAGTTGGTTGTCCGCCTAGTGATTTACTATATTTACATACACGCGGTAAAAGTAAAACGTGGAACGAGGCTATTTTGTTGTTTTTATCAACAAAGGCGTTGACCGGCAAATTCCAAATGTATCGAGCAGACGGTAAAAAGTGAAAATATTACCCCAAATCTCTTTCATCTCACCGTTTATTTGTAGAAATGTTTGTTATTTGCGTCATTTTGAGAAGAGCGCCATTTAGAGCTAGATAGTAGAAAATGTGTGCTATTTGATGTTTTAAAAATGGCATAATATTGCCGCTAGTTTAAAAATTAAAATTTAGATTTCTTTCCTTTTAGAATAAATTTTGCCTTTTGAGCCCACCAATAGAAATGCTAAGTAATTTGCTATTTTGAAACGTCGGCAGAATGCAAGAACATCTTACGTGATTTTTTTTTTGTCAGGCCAAAAAAAAAAAAAGTTGACTTGCCCTTTCCGACCGAAAAAAATGATAGAAGCACATAACAATAAAGAAAGATGAAAACGTGTTTTTGAGTAGTATCTGCTTGTTTAAAAAAAAATCAAAAAAAAATCAAAAAAAAAAATCTTTAAAACGTGTTTTTGTGTAGTATTTCCCTCTTAAGATTTTTTTTTTTAAAAACTAAAAAAAATCCGACCGTCCTGAAAGGGCAAGTCAAGTTTTCTTCTTTTTTTGGCCTCATTTATCTCATTTATCGATACTGTAGTCACATTCTTTGACTGAATATCATTGACTTTGGCAGTTTTTACTTACATATAAATTACATAATATAGTTTACACTTCTTTTCGTTAAATTGTAAAAAAGAAATAGCGTTAGTGCATATGGCTAAAACTCAAGAATGTAAAAAGTACCACTTACGACATCCTTGAATTCTGAGAAAATTTCTAAGATAAATGATAGTGCCAATGATTCTTATGATTAGTGAACGAGTGTATATAGTATGCAAGAACGTCATATGTGGTATTTTCGATGTTTTTGTGATTAGGAAGGTTAGGGAGCAAATCAAAACTCGACCGCGCGGCAACCGGCGGTTCCGCCCGGTTGGCGCATATCATTGTTTAGAACAATAGAAACCGGCTGCAACCGGCGAGTTTTGATGTGCTCCCTTAGTATATTTTATAGTATAACAATCTAGCCTGCAATGCTGACGTAAGTGGTAGATACGATGTTGTTGCACGCAACCATAAACTTGTACTGCATTTACTACGATGTTTTTTTATTAATGAAAAATTAATTTATTTATTTTAGATGACGATCATGACGATTGCCCTAATGTGTGTAATTTATAAAAAAGGGACCTGGTTTGAGAGAGGGGATAACATGGTTAAGAAGTCCATTAAGAAGAGCGGCAAGCACATATCACTCAACAAAGACGGGAGTCAATACAGATGGAAAGGTTAACTTATTACTCAGACGTCTTCGTCAAATTCTACAACATAATGGTTTTCAATGATTGAGACCAAATAAGGTTATTTTCGTGTCTTGTTGACACGAAAATCAGAGCACGCCACGCCAGGACGGTGTTTGCCTTTGGACCTTGGTGCCGCGAGTTCAAATCACTTCCTCTTCGGCCGATAAATCAGGGAGTCTGTCATATGGATTATGACGTAAAACATCTTGAAAACTGTAGTTATTGTGTTGATTGAATGATTATTTTATATAGTAAATAAAGGAGAGATATCAGTCAAGTTACGTACGTGATTTCCTATGAATATGATTTAACAGCGATATCTACGATATTTAATAAGTGCCGCTCTGTTTCATCAAACACGCATTTGGTTTCATTATTAACAACATAACCTACTCAACCACTTTTGGTCGAACATGCCTAGCATGTGAAGATGAAACAGCATTATCTATGATGCATTTTGTACACGGAATTAAAAAAGCTATTGAATAAGCTCATAAGCGTATTACATTTGGGTTGATAACCCTAACACTGCCATATACCACAATATACCACGACTGGGCACGTTGGTACCACCCAGCGTGGAAGTTTTTCGCTGAAAAAATGGACCCACTCCATACAGCTTGGCAATACACTGCCCAGACTGTGCTTGGAAGCCGTGGTGTAGCGGGGGATTGGAAGCTCCACGTGCTGGAGGTCCCTGGATCAAATCCCGGGGGGGGGGGGGGGGGGTGGGGGATATTTTGGTCGATTTTCCACGTTGAACAAAAAATTCTGAAAAAAAGTTGGGGTAGAGTTAGGGTTAACAAGCAATTTTTTGAATTTTTTTTTCTTCAAATATTTTCTAAGTTTTGTCAATATAACCCTAACACTGCCATATACCACGACTGGGCACGTTGGTACCACCCGGCGTGGAAGTTTTTCGCTGAAAAAATGGACCCACTCCATACAGTCTGGGCAATATACTACCCAGACTGTGCTTGGAAGCCGTGGTGTAGCGGGGGATTGGAGGCTCCACGTGCTGGAGGTCCCTGGATCAAATCCCGGGGGATATTTTGGTCGATATTTTGGTCGATTTTCCACGTTGAACAAAAAATTCTGAAAAAAAGTTGGGGTAGAGTTAGGGTTAACAAGCAATTTTTTGAATTTTTTTTTTCTTCAAATATTTTCTAAGTTTTGTCAATATAACCCTAACACTGCCATATACCACGACTGGGCACGTTGGTACCACCCGGCGTGGAAGTTTTTCGCTGAAAAAATGGACCCACTCCATACAGTCTGGGCAATATACTACCCAGACTGTGCTTGGAAGCCGTGGTGTAGCGGGGGATTGGAGGCTCCACGTGCTGGAGGTCCCTGGATCAAATCCCGGGGGATATTTTGGTCGATTTTCCACGTTGAACAAAAAAATCTGAAAAAAAGTTGGGGTAGAGTACTGTTAGGGTTAACAAGCAATTTTTTGAATTTTTTTTCTCTAAGTTTTGTCAATATAACCCTAACACTGCCATATGCCACAATATACCACGACTGGGCACGTTGGTACCACCCGGCGTGGAAGTTTTTCGCCGAAAAAATGGACCCACTCCATACAGTCTTGGCAATACACTGCCCAGACTGTGCTTGGAAGCCGTGGAGTAGCGGGGGATTGGAAGCTCCACGTGCTGGAGGTCCCTGGATCAAATCCCGGGGGGATCGATTTGGTCGATTTTCCACGTTGAAGAAAAAAAATTGAAAAAAGTGGGGGGGGGGGGGGGGTAGAGTTAGGGTTAAAGTAGACATTGTGGATGTAGTACCTGTGTCACTGTTATGATGAAAGATCTCTCCGTTGCATTGCATGTGTAAGAGGGTTTATTTACTCAGGTTTATTTGGTAACAATCCTCCTACAGAGCAGCGTTGAGCCGAGTGGTTTAAACTTTAAACTAAAAGACGAATGAAAGACATGAAATAATATCGGAGAACATAATGGTTGGAGATGTTGTGTAGTCAAAAGCAAGAGGTAGAGAGAGCGAGATAAAATCCCGCGTGGGCCTATTTACTCTCGTGGCTCGGGAGGGGGTGGCGACATTGCCCAATTGCGGTACCAAATGTTTCGTACGTGATTTAACAATTAAAAATTGCATTCAAATAATATGCACGAAACATACTCAGATGCAAATCACCTGTGTGAAATCTGCTTAAGATTTTGAGCCTATCACGTAAACATGTTACGTAATCGAGTTTTATACAAATGTATCAAAGGGGCACTTCTTGCTTCTCACATTAATATCTCCTTTTGAAAATTGATGTCCTTATCATAACTATGATACATACATGCATACATACATACTAGAGTTTATAACGCGCTTATTCAATGAAAGATCTAAACGCACAAAAAAAACACGGAACAACCACAAACAAACAAAAATATATTGATAGTGATATTATTACACAAAGTGTTCATGTATCAAGTTCAAACAAGTATAACATAATTACGAATTCTAATTTAACCCTTTCGTAGGCGAATTATCTACAGGCCAGTATGTTTACCAAATTAAATAGGCTGTACGTGGACAAAATAAAACAACTGATTGGAAATAGATTTTGCATTTGTTTATATTTATTTGACAACAAAATGATCATAAGCAAAGTTGTTCAGAATAAAATGAAGTTTTTATTATTGAAAGAAATTATTTACAAAGTCAAATATTATCGACAAACGCCTCTAGAACACACAAAAATGATATTTTTGGGAAATTGTTTACACAATCATTGATAGCACCATAATTTCCCTATAGATACATCACCACCACTAGAATGTTTATCATTGCCGTTTTCACCATCCATATCACTGTATTGAGTATCAAGATCCATTGTTATGATTATATAGTCTATGTCCGATACAGCAATATCATCATCAAAGCCATCTTCGCTGTGAATCACGCATTATTTCTTCTATAACCTCCACTATATTCAAGAATCGCACACCCGCCGCCATGTTGGATCAAAACTGGCAAAAATACGGTCTGAAAGGGCCAACTTTGAAGCTTTATATCTTAGAAAAATTAATGTCAATGTAAACAGTAGGAAATGAAAGGTCAAATTCCTAAGATTGACCTCATAGAGCTTACATTTCAAGTAGACTCACTATACATATAATTTGATAAATGGGATCATGCTCGGGGAACGCTGCAGCGTTCTGGGGTCTCAAGACACAATTAATCACGGAACGCTGTAGCGTTCTGTGTGTACTAATTGAACTCACCCATACTATAATACATGTACTACATATGACATTAAATTATACATGTAGAATTTGCCACTTTATCCGAAGAATACTGAATAGCAACTCTATAAACCAAGATGTATACCAAAACTCGAAGTCTTGTTCATTGACATTTTTGAATCTCCACCAAATTTCATGAAAAACAATGATTTACAGCCTAAATTGAGCAAAACATTATTTAAGAACCTAAACAATGTTGGACAATGAGATCTGCACTGGCCAAAAACACCAAACTCTTAACTTCGACCAGCTAAGGTAAAGGTTAAAATATGCTGTGAGGACTTTAAAAATATGCTATTGAATGACCGAAAACCAGAATAATCGGGGGAGTTTTAAATATCACCTAGACAACAAAAAATACCATTGATGACCCAAATCATAATAACAGTGTCAACAGCCAAACTTATATAATATAATCCGGCACTCAGTTTTTGATATGAACCTGAATAGACTGATTATAAAACACACCGGTATTGTTTTGTCATTAAAATATGGTACACATATTTAAAAAAAATCCAAGTATTACCTTTCACATCCAAACATACTCTCGACTCTGTATACATCGAAATTTTACTAACACATCCTCTTCACAGATACAACCCTCGTATATCCATCACTTACAATTATATTCAAACCTCTTTCATCCAAAACCAGAATCTATCTCACACAATATAATATATCAGCATTCTGTTTTAAGTTTAGTATACATAAAACAAAATTTGAATTGCATCATACAATCAGTATTATCATCATATCTGTAAGTTTACCGTCTTGAATTTCGCACATGACAAACAGTTCCAACAATGTTCAATGTTCACGCTACAACAACAAAGTGCACCATTTTTCTCCGAAGTACATTGATATATCACATTTTACATATGCATTTAACAGACGTTATAACAAGTTATTGTTTTCGTATCAAACTTTGCAGTTCAAATATTGTGCCAGAACTAGTATTATTGCATATCAAAATAAGCAAGACAACTTTTTCTTCGCGACTAAAGGATCTTGGAATTCAATTTGATTTCAAGTATACGTAGAAAAGTATTATCAGTTCTTTGAAAAGACTGATTATAAAACACACCGGTATTACTTTTGTCACTAAAATATGGTACACATATTTACAAAAATTCCGAGTATTACCTTTCACATCAAAACACTCTCTCTGTATACATCGAAATTTTACTAACACATCCTCTGCACAGATACGACCCTTATATATCCATCACTTACACTTAAATTCAAACCTCTTTCATCTAAAACCAGAATCTATCTCACACAATATAATATATCAGCATTCTGTTTTAAGTTTAGTATACATAAAACAAATTTGAATTGCATCATACAATCAGTATTATCATCATATCTGTAAGTTTACCGTCTTGAATTTCACACATGACAAACAGTTCCAACAATGTTCAATGTTCACGCTACAATAACAAAATTACACCATTTTTCTCCAGCTGTACATTGGAATTTCACATTATACATATGCATTTAACAGACATTGTACACTCAAGGTTATGATTTGAGCGCTACAGACACTGTGTTTACAGAGGAAATATTGGCCATGTTTTATTGTAGTCGATCCAAGTACCAGTGATGCTGTCAAACAGACACTACATTGAATACCCTACCAATAACAAACACTACTCATACAATTTATACCAAGGAATTCAATGATAGGGTAATTATAATCTTAGCCAGATAAACCACCAGACAAGGGGCAGGAGCAGTGATGACAGATATGTCTTGCGAACTCTCCTCTACACACTTAAAATAGGTAGTTAAAATGAAAACAAAGACAGCTCGTGTTTACATTATGACAAGTAATGTTTACATTATGCCAGACCATGCTCAGACAATGTTCTGAATTCATGCCATGTCTTAGTTATGTCATGTATTATGTGCTGTACTAAGCTAACTGTCACTGCAGACAAGAACTATACCTATCATTTTGGGTGGTGTCCTTGCTGACAGGTATGTCACAATATTTGAGTTATGGTGTTTAGAAATCGTAAAGTAATGAAATCATAACAACTTGGTGAGCCCTCATTACTCAAGTTTGACACAGTGGGACTATTAGCTGGGTAGGCGTACAAATAAAATGTTCCATTCGTGCCCTCACGGGCACTCATGGAACAACGTTTACATGTACCGCATACAAGTAAAATGTTGAACTCATGGAACAACTTTTACTTATAACAAATTATTGTTATCATATCAAACTTTGCAGTTCAAACATTTAACATTTGTGCCAGAACTAATATTATTGCATATCAAATTAAGGGATCTTGAACAATTTGATTTCAAGTATACGTAGAAAAGTATTATCAGACTACACGTATTATTTATCATGCTCTGAGGTATCTTAAGTTTTCCATAAGTTGTGACTAAACCCTAACCCTAATCCACTGCGAATTGATTGTCATGCATGATAATACTTTTATTTGAGACAAAAACTGTTTTCGATAAACGCGGTCTGCATCAAGTTGTTGCAACAAATTGATAATCATGTCATGATTCAGTTTTGTGTTCACTACTTGAATTCGTCTGATTCACTTTCTGAACTTTCAGCGTCATCGTGTTGTCTGCCGTATGAGAGGCAGTCTGTGTTCGCTCCAGTCGAAATTTGATTGGAATAGCTTTCCGAAAGGCTTTCCTATATTCTGGATTGCTGGCGTTATAAATGATGGGGTTTACTGTCGAATTCATCAAAAAAGCAACGCGTCCAATCCACAGTAACACGTAATCAGTGGTTGATCCGTAAAAGGGTTCATTTGACCCTCTCACAATTTTGTATATTTCTGCAATGTTACTCAGCTGAATTGGCGCTAAACAGGTGAAGAAAACCAGGGCGTTTATACATAGCATCCGGGATACGTGGCTCCTCGCCGCGGATGATTGTCCTTTCGACCTATGTCGCGTGTTCAGTTGCTGTACGATTCTCAAATACACCAGGCAATTTATGATCAGCGCTATGAAAAATAAACAGATATCTAACGCGTCCAAGAATACGAACGACCATGGGGACCATACGCACATTTGCAGAACTCTAGGGTAATTCAGAAATTGTTCTTCTTTCGGCCACACATAACATGAACGTTCTATCTGAACAAAAGACACCGGAGATGCTACGATCCCAAGGAGTATCGTCCAAGTTGATACAGTCAGTTTGATATTGGTTCTCAGTGGTTTCGAACCTACGGTTCTCTGACGATACACGAGTGGTTTACACACGGCTTGGTACCTCTCCAAAGCCACAAACGTCAGAAATACCACTGAGGCGTAACTGAAGACGTATATCACCAATAAGGACGTGACACAACCACCTCTGCGGAATGGGTATCCATTGTTCACCGGAGACTGAATATATGTGCAGAGATAGTTAAGTGTAGTCACTAACAACAAAACAGTATCAGCAACCGCCATATTGGCCAGATAGAAATTAGTGGTCGTTCTCATAGTCGGTACACGGTAGATAACGCGTAGAAAAATGCAATTTGTGGACAGACCGGTGACAGTAATTATAGGTACGATACATATTATAAACATTCTTTCAAAAGGAGTGTATCCTCCGGCTTCGGCTTCTTCTAACGTGAGATTTTTACAAGAGGTTAACTCGCGTATATCTGACATGTTGGCGTTTACAAGATGGGGTATAGGTACAGAATTTCAGTATGCCGTTAATAGATATTTAACTATATCAATTGCAATTATTGTCTTTTTATCACATTACACATACGATACATATTATCAACTTTTATAACCGATTTTCCTCTTCTTTAAACAAAGAGTGTCTAGAATACAAGGTACCATTTGAAATTACAATAGCGTTAAATAATCCTGGAATTGCCTCGGCAGATATTCTCACGTTAACTACTTTTGACGTTACCTACACGTTTGTTCTCGAAGAATACTGCACAGTTATGTCTTGGCTGTTAAGTTCAAACTTTTGAAATATGTGAAACCACATGAAGGTTTTTAGTTTGAAGTGCAGAGTGTTATAGCAGTATACTGTTATCCAACTGACTGTTATCATCGCAAAGCAAGCAAGCCCCTACCAGTAATAAATACTCATCATGATAATTCATGCTTTTTAGACACCTTCCGACCAGATGATAGCGTTCTGGTAGTTTGCATTTCCATTACCATTATCAATATTATTATTTGTTCCAATATCAATTATTTCGATCATGAACCAACCTTTTTAACAAGCTCTTTCACCTGTCTGGCTATGTTGTTTGGATATGCACCCACGTACTCTCAAATGTACACGTGTATGGCTAATGACACTTGTTTCATTGAAGCGCGAGTAAAGACGCCAACTTAACGTAAAACCCAATTGAAGATATCGTGTAGTTGCTTAACGCGCAGCAAACACACTGGTATGCCTTATTGACATCAGATACCGGAGAGGTGCCCAGCAAAGCTTATTAGTTATATCCCTGTTATCAGACAAACACGCGCAATAATTCATAAAATGACAAAAATGACGATTCTTCATCAAATCGATTTATCTTGGATACCAGTTTTCTTTATAGATAAAACGTAAATGCCACATTCCCTTGTCCAATCCGTTTTTTAGTTGAAAAATATTCTTGGATACTGGCCTGTCTGCAGTTCTTTTCTTGGATAGCCAAATTTCTATCCGTCGTCTGGAACACTTTACAATACGTTGAGGTTGATCAAGCGCTATCAACATGATCAATGGCGAAGTTACAACTTTTGATTATACGCAAACGCAATTCATCCTCCATTTCCGAATCCAACTTCCGTCTTCGATTATTTAACGACGATAAGCCACACACAGATTTCATGGAGATAAAACTACTACTGACATCGTATACGGCTGGAAATTTGGCGATAAATACAAATCTACAATCCTGGAAAAAAGTCTTGGAACACTTGGCGATAAATGCAAATCTAGTTGTAAACCACAGGGAATCCTATACATGTTATGTGCAAAGTGTTTTGCTGTAGTGTGTGCGATGCTGTCGTCTGCTGTCCGACAAAACATGTCAAGAATAAGTCGTCTGCTTCGCGCTGTTATGTATCAGTTCCGACCATGCGCAGTTGCACTCGATCAAGAGTTTTGCCATTTAATATTGCATAAAGCGCCCACAATAATTGAGACGGTATTTAGGGTCATACTTTGGGTGCTTTATATAGCCTTACAAATCAAAGGACACTGAGCATTTGTTTAAAAGTGACGTGGTGTTGGTTCGAACGTGTTAATTTAAATCCGATTGCTCGGTTTCTTTTTCACACGACGAATCTATAGGAAAAATACTGATATCTTTGAGAGTGTACGGCATCATGAAAAATACGTTCGCCTGGGCGAAAATAAGGAAGTGATATACTGCAGGCCTCTAACACAAGTTTCGCGCTGTGTGAGCTATAATTCGAAACAGCACTAGTACTTTAGCTTCCTCGTTGCGTTGAAAATTCAACTTGGAGTAATTTAGAAGAGGTTACTTTAGTTGCATTTCAGGCAATGAAGATTTCTTGAGCAACACCAGCATGCTTCATTTTCATCACATGACCACTGATTTCTGCCACTAGTGTCTACTGGTTCCCATTGACATTACAGTACAATGAAAGGCTTATTATGTGGTCAAACGAGGGTCTTTAAGAAAATCCTTCTGCAAGTAGTACAATTGATGTGACTTCAATTCATTCCTCTCTTGTTTTTCTTAAAGACCCTTTATTTTTGGAATAACACATATGGGCGATTCCATGAAAATGTGACGGGACAAAAAAAACACCTGACAATTGCTCCAAAAGATTTATTTTACCTTCATGTTGTTCAAAGCCCGTGCAAAATAATTGTTACAACATTTGGCTATTGTTTACTATGAAAAATAAAATAAAAAATCTACTTTTCTTACTTTCAAAATGGGTCGCGGTTCCCTGTCTGATATTCCAGTCTTTGCAGCTGGCCTCCCCAACTTGGGATGGGTGACAGTCTTTGCAGCTGGCCTCCTCAACTTGGGATGGGTGGCAGTTCCCTGTCTGGTCTTCCAGTATTTTGCAGCTGGCCTCCTCAACTTGGGATGGGTGGCGGTTCCCTGTCTGATCTTCCAGTATTTGCAGCTGGCCTCCTCAACTTGGGATGGGTGGCGGTTCCCTGTCTGATCTTCTAGTATTTGCAGCTGGCCTCCTCAACTTGGGATGGGTGACGGTTCCCTGTCTGATATTCCAGTCTATGCAGCTGGCTTTCTGAACTTGGGATGGGTGGCGGTTCCCTGTCTGATCTTTCAGTCTTTGTGCTATTTTCTCTACTCTAATGCATACTGTGCCAGGTCACAGCGGCATTGAACCGTGTGTATTTCTGAACTTAAAATACAGACTAGTGTGGGAAGATGTCATACTAAATTTCAGCTAAACAGTGATTTAATAATTGGATCAGTAGTTACCGAAATACTCTATGTCCCACAGACATCACTGCTGCTAACAGTAAAAGATATTGATTAATATCCATGCACCTATATGAACCAGGTAAATGGCCCAATTTAACTCAGTTTTCTAAGGTGGTATTCACACACAGCAGATAGTTGATAAGGTTGATAATGGTTTTACCTGAACAGGGAATCTTTTATAAATGAACATTACTCTTTTTCGAAATTTAAGTGCAAAAGATAGAAAGAATGTGCCTGCCATGCTGTTATAGTTAAACGTTTAAATGGGGAAAATTCACTTCTAAAAATGAAATCACGAAATGGCCCTGTCACATATAGCAAATAGAGCTAACTTATGTCTAGCGTACTGGATTATTTTCTCGAAATTCTTATGGTTCTGTCACATGTCAACGGCCGCATTGGGTTTTTTGGTCACCGGGTCCATACCGTCCTATACCGGGTCTCACCGTCCTCATACATCTCTAGCTTACCGTTCTCACCGTGTCCTCACTGGGTGCATACCACCTCCTCACCGCGTCCTCACCGGCCGGCACGCCTGGAACCGGCCGTACCGCCTTGGTGACGTCATCAAACCACCCTTTATAGGCAGAGCGCTCAAGCTTCAAGATTCACTCGCATTCCGGACTTCGTACGAGCAACATCTACGTCTCTGTATTTTTTTATTATTCAGGCGGCATGCGCCCGTTCGCAACCCATTGCTGAGATGGTCGACGTCCATCACCGCCCTGTAAACGGGTGCGCCGTCCTTATACCGTCCTCATACCGGGCTCTCACCGTTCGCCGCCGGCGCGGATGACCGGCAAAGTCCCTAAACGTGTTCAACGAACGGGAAACAACCCACAACGGGCAATGTTTTCATTGTTAACTAGATAAAGTCTATTTTTTACGCCTATCACATTTTGATGACTATATAATGAGTGTCAAAACGGAGAAAAAACAACCACATACCTACTGCGAAAGATATTCAATGGGTAGGCGTGTTGTGAGTCTTTGTGCTGGGGGATGTGTTAAGGTTAAGGAGGTGAGTTACGTACGTGTATGGGAAGTTCTTGGGGTGGGTGTGGTGGGAAGGGTTGGGGTGGGGCGGGGTTGGGTCGGGTGTGTCGGCGGGGATTGTGGTTTTTAGGATCGAGATGGGTGTGATGTGACATGAAATTCAATTAAATTCCAGTCAATTTGACATTCAGCAAAGTAGGATTAATTGGAGGATTATAATCATATAATATAATATATTTCCTTTTTTCCCCTTTTTTCTTTTTTATAGAAAAGAAGGCTAAAAACACTGCCCAAAAAAGTTAATATGAAAAAATAATGTTTGATTAATGATTCTCTTTTCGAGATATTGACGATTATGTAAGTTTTCCTCCATAGAGCTCTGTATAAAAGCACATCTTCTCCACACCACTGTCTTTTGCACCCCCTCCGTACGGCGCGTGGTCTAAAATGATTTAAAATGTAATTAAAAAGTCATCTCCAATTCTAAGACACGTGGAATTGACACTAATGATCTTTACCAAGTTCTGTCTACTTCCGCCTCACCCCCTCCTTACGGCACATGATCTAAGTAATTATATAAAAAGATATCTTCGATTCTACACTAATGAGACTAATGACTGAATATAAAGGTATATTAAAGTTATGCATACTTCCGTCGCTCCCCCCCCCCCCCATTCCTAAATTATAAATGCAAACCGGGTAGCCAAATTCTATTGTTGAAGGGACTTTACGTACAAGCACCAATATCACCATTTATCGTTTGAAAAAATAACCCAACTCGGCTTCTATACGGAGATGTGGTAAACATTGTTAGGAATATGGAGTTTGACAATCTCTTTTGTTTCTATTATAATGCAGGAATGTTGTTTATACATACTAAGTAGGGACAATAAGGTTATTGAAATGCACTAAAATCGCCAATCCTTTGACGCATATAACGGAAGGCCTATTGCAAGCATTCATCAGACACAACATTTTTATGAAGGTAGTGAAATGTTAATTTTTTTTCCCCATTTTCAAATTTAATATTCATCACTGAATTGAAAGTGGCAATAATTCTGGACTTTATTCAGTGCACAATGAAACTGTCTCTTGTTCAGAGTTGTCTGATGATCGCACAAGCGTGAAACTCGGAGTAGCAACTACCGTTCCAAATGGTTTAACTTATAAATAGATAAATAAATAAATACTAGTAAGTAAACAAACAAACATACAATATACAAATAAACAACCTACTAACTAACTAACTAACTAACTAACTAACTAACTAACTAACTAACTAACTAACTAACTAACTAACTAACTAACTAACTAACTAACTAGCTAACTAACTAACTAACTAACTAACTAACTAACTAACTAACTAACTAACTAACTAACTAACTAGCTAACTAACTAACTAACTAACTAACTAACTAACTAACTAACTAACTAACTAACTAACTAACTAACTAACTAACTAACTAACTAACTAACTAACTAAATAAATAAATAAATAAATAAACAATATGAATTTATAAATTAATTAATAAGCCCTGTTGACGTTTTATTTCAATTCACAGAAAAAATGCATTTTTTATAAGCTTTAAATAGAAACTCAAATGTTTAATTAAATAAACAACGTAATGTATGACCAATGCTAAGAGCAAGACAAAAAGGTGGCCGCCACGGGGCTTGAACTCAGTTATTCAAACGTCAAAAGATTATACGTCTGATCCATTGGGCCATCGTGTCACCTGCCAACATCGATGTATAGGAATTAAAATATATCTACTAGGTAGGCCACATTAATTACGAAATGACAAAGATTTTGCACAACTCTACCAATTATTTTATATCATTTTGATAATTTCTCCACAATAACAACAAGATATATGTTCATAGTTTCGCATCAATATCTCATATACACATAAAGGGGGCGTGGACCTTTAATCAACATGATCAAGGGGCGTGGGGTAATGTGACTCCATCACAATCCAGAATCTGAATTAAAATGTCAAAGTCGTCACCGACTTTGACAAAAAAAAACATTGCAATGATCACTACGGGGTTCGCATACTAAGTAATAGTGCTTGTAGCACGTGGGGCGGGGGTGGCGGAAATCTCAGTGAAAAAATCATTGTAATACTTTAATACTATCGGGGTTCATAAACGCATAATCATGATAATAGCGCTAGTGGCACGTGGGGGTTGCGGACTTTACATTGAATGTTGAACTTTGATTGATCATGTTGATGGTGGCGGCAGAGGGCGTTTGAAATATTGGGATTTGACAGTTGTTGAAGTTTCCAAAAGGAGGTAGTTTATTAAAAATATAATAGGGCTAGTAGCCAGTGACAGCGGCTGTTAAACCGTTTTTGCATTTGCGCAATTTAGCATGATATTGATGAGGGAAAAAAAGTTTGTTTCCAGTAGCAAGTCTGAAAAGTCAATGCGAAATGGTGTCTTTTTTGTGTTTTTTTGTTGCTCAAATTCATAGCGGAGATTCACTTGAAATGGTTTTATTTAATCAAATTTGTGCATTTTTGTTACTCTTATGCTCGCTAAAATGTGATATTCGCCGCGGATTTTCACTTTCGTGTTTGCCGTTTGTGGCCAATCTATCACATCTTCAAACATTTTGGACACAATTTCGACAAAAGATGGACCCCTAAAAATATTGTTTCCAGTTTTTTCTTTAAAAAAATAATGCGCAAGAATCAGGAGTCTTAGTGAAATGCGCGCGCACTACTGGAAACAAACTTTGTTTGGCCTAATAGCATAGACTTATTACAGTAGCATCTCTTTGCAATTTTCAAAATGTTTTTATATTTGCGCTATTTAGCAATATGATAGCATGGACAAAAACGAGACATTTTCAAAAATAGTGCGGGTTTATGCAAGACATTTGCAACAAAAAGAACGATTGCTAGTTTGAAGAAGTTCATCAGGATTGAAATTTACAATGAAAGAATTGGAATTTTCTTTTTAACAAATCCATGTGTACTCACTAGTATCGACGTTTCACAACCTGCTTCTCTGGTTGTTTCTTCAGGAATGAAGATGTTATTGATCCAGTGTTTCTAGAGGATTTCTGGATCAGCTTATCATATGCATGACTAAGTTGATAAGCCCAACGGGAATCCATCTGGATAAGAAGAAGAGGTGAAATAGCCATGAACAATGACGGGGGCGGGGCTTATCAACTTAGTCATGCATATGATCAGCTGATCCAGAAATCCTCTAGAAACACTAGATCAATAACATCTTCATTCCTGAAGAAACAACCAGAGAAGTAGGTTGTGAAACGTCGATACTAGTGAGTACACATGGATTTGTTAAAAAGAAAATTCCAATTCTTTCAGAATGATTGCTACTTTGATGCTAATACTATGCGCTAATTTAAACACATATACAGTAGCACCTCTTTTTCATATTCGCGCTATTTAGCATCATAGTAGCATATAATTATATAAACGACACATTTTGCTAATAGCGCATTTTTGCATGTCATTTGCAACAGATGTCATATTTTTTGAATCCAGTTTCCAATACGATTTATTCCGTAAAATATATACTACCGGGTTCCAAATTGTCGGTTCCTTTCATCTATGCTTAGCACCAAGCTGCTCAAAATGAGATTCATATTTTTTAGCCAAGTTGCTATATGATGCTATTTACGCAATTGTCAGTTTGAGTACCTTGATGACGATTTGGAATTCTGGCAGTCCAATGAAACTGTAACGCCACCGTACGGTGTACAACATAATTGTAAACATTGCCAATTTTAATGAACTTTTTTTAATGAACGTACGCAGTTTTACTTTGAACAATCATATCTATACAACAGAATGTCCAATTTCCGTCAAATAAAAAGCATTTAATAATAGGTTTGATAGATTAAACTCCACATAGACACGAGTTTTGAACACCACAACATCCCTTTTCCCTACCGTGACATCGGTACCGAAGTGGTGAAGTCGTTTGCGATTTCAGTCATACATGAGTGCTCATAAGGCAATGGCGATCTTCGTTGAAGCGTAGCATATCTCGAGTTCACCGACATGATGAGATTCGTGTGTTATATCCTAATTCGGTGGAGTTGAACAAAATTGACGTAGTTTATCAGCATATCCAGCATATTCGTTAACCGCGCCGCACATAAAGCGTTAGCTATTGTACAAACATTTTGTCGCCGACAAATTGTGGTATTCTCTGTGCACAACTGCCGTATAAAATGGACTGTCGAAACTTCATGGACAACTTACGCACCTTCCTCGAGTTCCTGGTCTATGTGGGCATCATTGCGTTTGAGAAATTGGCTTATGTTGTAATGGTTCCTATTCTAGCTCAATGGCAATGGGTGACCGCTGAAAACAAAATGACCGGACAATTCGTGTGGAGTGTGGAGTGGAGTGACATTGCCACTGGTCGTCGGATTACTCATTTCGTTAGCTATGTCTATTATATTTGTTACATCTTCCAGTTTCCCCGGAATATTTGTGGCATGTACATTGATGGGGATTGCTGGTTCGTTTAACACACCAAACTCATTTGCTGCTATACACACGATATATTCACCAGATACAAGGAGCGGACAGGTCGCATTAGGCGTTGTCATGAATGCTAGCATAGTATCATTTATTGGACCATTACTAATAGGATACGTATTCGAATTTGCAGGGCAAGTGATTTGCTTCCTTACTCTTGTGTTCTCCTTTGCCTTCATCTTACTGATTGGGGTAATATGGTCGCATGTTATCCACAAAACAGACAGCAGTACATTCCAAAGTCAACAAGTTGACCAACCACAGCAAGGACATGTCTCTATCATTGATGTCGCAAAGAATCCGATCATTCTGGCATGTTCAGTAGCACTGGCGGTCTCCTGGATACCCCGTAAATCCATTGAAAGTGTTATTGCAGTGTGGATGTCAGACACATTTTCGGTTGGACCATCTGCAGTTGGTCTTGTTATGAGTTTAAGTGCAGTGAGTGTACTTTTAGCGAATTTTGTAGCACCTGTATTCGTGATGCAATATCCAGAAAAGATTGCCATTTTTGCCAGTCTGGGCATTGGAATAGGTGGCTTGGCAACTACATTGATATCAGTTTATCCTTCTCCATACTTGGTGTCTATAAACTATGCCGTGTATATATTCTTCGTTTCTTGTACTAGATATTGGGTTATGAATATAATGTCAAGATTGGCCGAAACTTTAGAGAACACACCAAGAAGTCGAGTAATGAGTATAGCCTCTTTAGGAATGATCGCCCCAAACATCGCAGCACCAATTATTGCCATACCCTTATTCAGCACAGTTGGCTTTCGTTACATGTGCCTGGCTATTGGAGTAATGTGTATGCTGTTTGCACCATTGATATATTTCATAGTGGGACGAAGAAGTTCAACACAAGCAACTCATAGCTACGAACAACTTGAATTAAACGAACAGAATATTGATTGATTGATTGATTGATTGATTGATTGATTGATTGATTGATTGATTGATTGATTGATTGATTGATTGATTGATTGATTGATTGATTGATTGATTGATTGATTGATTGATTGATTGATTGATTGATTGATTGATTGATTGATTGATTGATTGATTGATTGATTGATTGATTGATTGATTGATTGATTGATTGATTGATTGATTGATTGATTGATCGATCGATTGTGGATTGCGATTTCTGTCATCATACTTTTTAGCACATAATGAAAGCTAGCAACTGAAATTCATTGTCATTGTATTGTACAAGACAGTAATCTCATATTATAAGAACTATTTATAAAATGCTAAAGGTATTTGGTGGGCACTGGCATGGCACTGAGTGTGCGACAGCGAAAGACATTCACACCCAATGAAACAAGGCTTGAATTAAAGTTTATACTTTACTGAAACGGTCATAGGTGAGTGACAAGTATGGCATAATTGTAACCGGAGGATAGAAAGGTGTAATAGGCCTATTGGAAATGTTTTGTAAAGCTGCATTAACTAATTTAGTAATTTGGATTAAAAGGTTGCAAAAAATGAACGGAAAGTATATTGTTGTTGAAGCATGTAGATATACTGTTACAGCTACGTGGGTCAGTTTATGATATCGATGTATTTTGTTCTTTTTATTGTTTGGAGTCACACTGCTGACACTGAGTGCTGACACTGAGTGCACAACCTCATAATATGAGACCTGTTACCACAAAATGAGTGTTAAGTCACCAGTGTGCATTAGGAGGTATGGAAAATAAACATGCCAAAAATCAATAGAAAACAAAGGAATTTTGCAACTTCAGTTTGAATATTGACGGGGAAAACCTAAAGCAATTATGACATGTTGCATTTTGAATCTGGACAAACCTGAAGATAAAATCGTTGCTGTTCTGACATACCGGCACATCACAACAGAATTAAGTAAAGTGATGTGCCGGTATGTCAGAACAGCGACGAAATGTTCAGACTTACCTCTAATTTTGTGATGACAGGTCGTGGTGGACGTATTGATTTCCAATTTCCCCTGAATTCTACAAAATATATACAATTGATATCAGTAGAAAGCTATCAATTTTCCCATTTAAGTATCATGTGTGCCTCTACCATCAAATGAAGTCTTTTATCGTAACAGCATCATGAAGACGCGCACATAGTTCTTTTTAATTGTTTTAATATTGTTTTTATCAATTCTTTATTCAATCAATAATACACATAATTATACAATAATATCAAAATTTACAAAATATAGGTAATAATAATATTACTAATAACAAATATGTACAATGTGACAATCGATTAAAAACACTGAGTTATAATGTTTAAGATTAAGTATAGGTCAAATGTCATACATACATATACAGGGTGTCTAAAAAAACCGTGCACGTGTTTACCCAACTTATTGACCATGAACTTCTAAAATTTGGTGTAACAATTGTATACATATTGATAGACCAAACGCTTAGCTTTCATATGCCGTTGATTTCATCTGATTTGGTTTTGTCAATCTTGAGATATGACTAATTAACTCAAGCTACCTAAAATCGACGTTGTGCCACTTTACAGTTTGCATTTAATAGAAAGGTTACTCCGGAGGGGGGTTGTTACCACCCCCTAAAAAATCCAATCCGAAATGCAGAGTATGCAGAGTATGCTTATTTGAGTACCATGGTATAGCTAGAGGTTCCCTCTATCCATACATACCAAAACAAGTACAAACATCATACGCATGAAGTCACAATTACGTCACCAAACATGGCCGACCTCAAAATCCCGCCGTATTCGCTGGACAGTGATATCATAGGCCAAAATAGAAACCTTCGCTAAGAAAGTTCCAAATATCGGAATTTCACCCGGTTTTTTTGCTTATAAAGTGAGGAAAATGGTGTTTCTAACATAGGCCTATGCTATAATATTCAGGACCATACAGTCAAAGGTCACATAGGGTCATTAGAGGTTAATCTCGGTACAACCCATGAGTCATCACAAATCCCCTTACCAAAATATTCACCAAGTTTAGATGATATTGAAGTCTGAATTGAGAGAGGGCCCTAAAGTTTTGACAAAATGGGTCGAAGGTCACGGGTCAATCCGGGTATTCGGGGATGCCTCAGTTTAATACGGTCCGTATATATATAATACGGCCCATTTGTACACAATACGGACCATACACATTACGGCCCATACACAATACGGCCAAACGCATACTCATGATACCTCAGTGCATGTCACTTCTCGCGTTTTCAAAATGTTCTGATTATATTTATTACTTGGTACAGTTACTCTTTGAAGCGTTGCATTATTTCAACCTTAAACCCGTCAACTGACAGACACGTTTTTGTCAATTGGCTCCGTTGGACCACTACCTAAACATAAATACATTACAACATTGGAACTTTCAAACCCGTCAACTGACAAACACGTTTTTGTCAATTGTCTCCGTTGCACCGCTACCTAAACACAAATAAATTACAACATTGGAACTTTCAAACCCGTCAACTGACAGACACGTTTCTGCCAATTGTCTCCGTTGCACTGCTACCTAAACATAAATAAATTACAACTTTGGAACTTTCAAAGCCGTCAACTGACAGACACGTTTCTGCCAATTGTCTCCGTTGCACCGCTACCTAAACATAAATAAATTACAACTTTATTAATGTTATCTTAACGCGACGTACGATATCCGTGTTACACTTATTAAACGGCTTGCAAGTGTCAACGGCAAACCTGTTGCCTGTCTGCATTTATCATTATGCATTATTACTTCCAGTTAACAGAAAATAGAAACATACGCATGAATAAGTTAAACCATTTGGAACGATAGTTCCTACTCCGGGTTTCACGCTTATGCTATTCTTTATATGCCGGGGAGTCACTGGTTATTGCGGACGTGGTTGTAGATGCCACTGTTATTGGGAACGTGATTGTGTGATTAGGTTATGCCTCTGGAAAAAATCGTAAGGTAGAACTTGTTTTCAAGACGGCACTTGGAAACAAGCTCAGATCTTGAAGCTACAGCTGCATGCCCAACATAGCCAGTATCATCAATTCACACAATAAGAGAGTCTCACCGAACAACGAAATCGTGCACGAAGCAACGCCGAAAACATGCAACTGCACCAAAAACAAGAAGGAAGACTGCCTACTCCAAGGAAATTGCTTGGCTTTCAGCATCATCTACAGCGCCGAGATCACATCTACCAACAACTGAACATCAACGTCACCTATGAATACGTTGGAACACCAACACAGCACTGAGCTTTCAAGACACGCGTGGCAGCTAAAGAAGAAGAACCAATCATTCACCATCAAATGGTCTATCATGTGCGTACATCAACGGATCCAAGTGGTACGACCTTTGCCTAACGGAGAAGCTGTACATCATCAACGGCAACAAAAGTAGACTCCTCAACAAAAGATCTGAGCTTGTTTCCAAGTGCCGCCATGAAAACAAGTTCTACCTTACGAATTGTTCCAGAGGCATAACCTAATTACAATCACGTTAAATAAAAAGGTACTAGATATAATATAAAATTCATCAAACTTGCAAAGTTTAAGTTTACAATTACTTAATAATCTTAATGAAAAATATGATAATGTCTGTTGTTTTCCATAGTGACGGATGCTATTAAAGCCCTCTGTCATAAAATAATTCAAGTATTTCTTAAGACTGGTACTTCAAATATTCCAATTAAAATTGAATTTTTAAATGTATAATACTGATACAAACGAAATATGAAATTAATTTATTAGTATTACTACGGAAAAATTACACTTTATTGACAGTTCAATGCGTTGAATCTTGGCCATCGACTCAACATCCGTCACTATGAAACAAACATAAATAAGCAGATCGGAGGTGAGGGACGTCAATGTTAGGGATAGTCAAAATTACCGTTGTATTACATAACGACGGATGCTGAAGTACAGGTTGGCCCGGAGTGATGTCACAATAACAATGCCGTTGCCACAAACACAGCTTTCTGATGACAATGAATACAGACGGTACCATCACAAAAATATGTCAAATTGTATACTTTTTCAAAGACCAAGGGTTTCTTTTACATACCCATCTAATCATCTTAACACTTTCCACGCGGCAGGCGGCTGCAGACGACATTCCAAAATTTCACAAAATGTTTCAACAATTTCAGAATTATTAATTTTCATTACCATATTTGGAATCACCACGAGAAATGCATTGAAATAAGTACAAACATGCCTAATATTGGGTCAGTAATCCTTGAGATAGACTTTGAAAGTTGGGAAAGGTTTCTGAAAAATCTATTTTGCATATAGTAAAAACGAATAGCCGCGTGGAAAGTGTTAACACAAAATGCTGATTTTCATATATATTTTTAGGGGTAATATCTCAGAATCAGCCGATATTCAGGTGAGTTTTACCTCTAAATTAAAGGCAAAGTTCAGAGCCACCGGGTAAGTCAGAGATCGACCTCGAAGTGGACGTCCCAAAGAAGACCACTCCCCAGGAGGACCGGTATCTTGTCACCAATGATCTTAGAAATCGTCGTCTTTTTACAAGACAGGTTTCGTGGACGTTATCGGAAATATGTTTCTGTCCAGCAGACAATCAGAAATCGGTTGCATGCGGTCAATCTACAAGCACGAGTGGCAGCTCGAAAGCCCGCTATGACAGCCCTGCATCGCGTCCATCGACTTCGTTGGTGCTGCCAACATCGTCCATGGAACTTAGGAGGTTGGAGAAACGTCGTCGTCTCAGACGAACCCCGCTTTTGTTTGCGCGATTTGGATGGCCGGGTTCAGTGGCGTATCTGGGCTCTTTGTCAAGGGTGGCAAAGGGTATTTTCCCCGGTGAACACCAGCTCGACTCTATTACGTATAAATGGTGTTATAGCTTGGTTACTTATTCCAGCGAACGACGTCGTATGGTATACTTGATTCGCGCGTACCGCGCGAAATTTTAACAACATATTTACACGAATCTGGCAATTATTAAGGTACATTTTTCTTTTAAACGGGCTGTCCGCGCCAGAACCACCAACACATCAACCGTGGCTGACCTAACCAGATACCTTAATGAAGAATGGAACGTTATCCCTCAGCGGCGCATCGCCAGACTTGTGTGTAGCATGAGAAGAAGGTGCCAGGCTGTCATCAACGCCTTCGGATCATCCACTCGTTACTGAACTCAGTTCTTGTCTCAATAAAGTGGATTAAGATCAGTAAGTTGTCTTGCTTGTTTTCAATACAGTGTCAATTTGTTTGTTCACACAGTAACACAAAATTGCTAATTTGAGCACATTTGATTTGTGACTTTGTCTCATTCTCATTCTCATTCTCTTTTTGATTAATGTGACCAAGTTCAGCAACATGTCATCATTGCACAATTGGTATCATTTTAAAGAAGAACACTTTAGCTTTCCATTGATATGCAACATAATACAAGAGCGTAATAAATGATAAACATATACTTGATTTTAAAAAAAGTGTCTTAATTTTTTGTGAGCAGTATAATATCCCTTTTCTATCTTTTCGCCTCAAAAAATTGTATAATATGAAATTTCAAGCTAAATACTTGACTAATTTAAAATTGCAGGCCATGTTCACGAACTGTTATTTAAATTAAAAGAAAGGACATTTAGACTGGAGTTGGTTATCCAACTTCATTGGTTTTGGGATTTTTAATTAAGTTGTACCTACGAAGGTGATATTTTAAATGTTTCGATGGGTATTCGCGATTTCGCGTTAAAACAATATGAATTGCAAATTTAGGCAAATCGTGTCCAGCATCGTCTGCTGTTGACGGATGAAATTTATTTTCATTTAGGCTCTAACTTACTAACGCTGCCGCAGGTCGTAACTAACAGTAAAGAGTTATGCAAGCATGTCGTAACCAACAATAAAATAGGGTATGCATCGTTGTAACTAAAAGGTTTGAGGGTTCTGATCCCTACATTGGATACAACCGCAACAGGGTTTTTTTAATAATAAAACTTGTGATCAAGATTTAGTAGCGTAACCAGATATTTGGAAAGGAGTGAAAGTCTTTTAGGGGAGTGGGTCGCTGATTGTGTCATTGAAGGAGCATCTGATTAAGGGGTAATAGGGGTGCATGAATTCTGAGCCGGAAAGGGGGATCCCCTTGTTCCTCTGGTTACGCCCTTGCATAAATTCGTAGATGTCTCTTTCAAAACGCACATCATATCCCCATTGAGTTCAAAAGTAAAAGCTGTTTCGATATCTGGCTTGGACAAGGAGGTCCTTAAAAATGATAAACCTGTGGCTAACCTGAAATTCTAAGGAAAGACAATTGAGCGTGTTCGATCTGCTCGATTGATTACGCATATAACGGAACATAATCTTTCCGATTAGTTTTAGAGTGCCTACAGGCCAAAGCACAGCATCGTCACTGCTCTGTTGCGCGTTGAAAATTATATTTTGGCTGCCATGGATGAGGGTAATGTGACCGCCAGCATCCTTCTAGATTTAAGTGCGGCAATTGACACGTTAGATCACAACATTTTACGTACATTTCGCGATTTTATCGGCTTGCGTGGTAGAGCGCTCAAATGGTGTCAATCATATTTGAGCAACAGACCCGAATTAGTATCTCCTCGTCCACTCAGTTGTTCATGATTACGCAGTTCCACAAGGGTCGGTCCTCGGCCCCCAATGGTTCACTGTTTATACCTATCCAGTTCACAACATAATCCTCAAATACAAACTACAGTATCATGTTTATGTAAACGATACGCAGCTGTATTTCAACCAATCCAACAGTGTGCTGAGCAAACCTTTGAATGTATCGCGTCATGCATGTGTGAGAAATTTGATGAGACGACTGAATAATAATAACACACATTTATAGAGCGCTTTCCTTTAGTGAGATCTAAACTCAAAGCGCTGTACAACAAATAAATAAACGGTTATTTAAAAGCAAAAATACAGCAATGATCTTAAATCTACAAAAATATACATACACAGAGTCAAATGCATATTTTAAACAAAAAAACATGAGTGTATGGCATTAAAATCCATTATTAAATGAAAGATCATGAACAAATACACAGCATTTATATGGATTTCCAAGACAAATAAGTAGGTCTTTTGAAAGTCGCGACTTGAACACCTGAACTGAACCTGCCTGGCGTATGTCAATTGGGAGAGTGTTCCATAATTTAGGGCCCGCGATGGAGAAAGCTCTATCACCGAAAGACTTCATTTTGCTTTTTGGAACAACAAGAAACTCACGGGAGCCAGAGCGAAGGTTAGCCGGGGGAATACATCTACATCTCATCTATTAAATACTCAATAACGTTCCTAAGCAATATCTAAATGAGTTCCTGTAACCTAGGAATATGCTGTACAGACACAGACCGGGATGATACCATACTCTTTACGAGTCTGTGACCTTTTTAACGTGCTCGGGGATAGCTCTCCGATACACGGGACCAACATTTCTACGTGACTTCCGAACCACGATGCGCCTATGTACATGCCTACTTCAGTCTGCACGGTCTGAAGGAGGCATGGGGACGAGGCTGTGTTGGTGTATTGTATTGAACTCACGCTCAATCGACCCACCAACAAGAACTACGGTGCACAGCAGTATTACGACGCTCTAACCGACTGCGCCACCTCGCCCCACAGGTTTCAGCAATTCAGACACATAACTTGGACCAGCATTGTTAAGTGATTTGAACATGATGAGCAGGAGCTTGAACACGATTCTTTTCTTGATAGGAAGCTAGTGGAGATTTCTGATGACGTGACTTATATGGTCACGTTTCTTTGTGCCTGTAACTAATCTTGCGGCCGAGTTTTGAACTCGTTGTAATTTAGAGATAAGTTTATCAGGAAGTCCGTACAAAAGGCAGTTACAGTAATCTAATCTGGATGAGACAAACGCGTGCATACGTTTCTACGCTGACGCTCGATCAAGGTACTTTCTGAGCCGTCTAATAGCGCGTAAGGCAAACGAGGCTGATTTACACAGTATGTTCACATGTGCAGTCATTGACAGATGTTGGTCAAAGATGACTCCAAGGTTTCGTGCAGCATCTGACGGAAATATGGAACTATTACCGATAGTTACAGGGTTGATGGGCACAGTTGGCGTGGACCGAGAGGTAATATGTATAACCTCAGTCTTACTGTCGTTCAGCTTTAACTTATTTGCAGTCATCCATCTTTTGACATCAGCGATGCAGCGCTACAGACGAGAAATTGCTTCCTCTCTTTCATCAGGATGAAAAGTAACATACAATTGTGTGTCATCCGCGTAAGATAGTACATTGATGTTATGGCTAGAAATCACGTCCTCAATTGGAGCACTGTACATGGTAAATTTGAAGGGACCGATCACAGACCCTTGGGGTACACCATATATCAATTTACGCGTTCGTGAAAGACTGGATCCAACTGCAACAAACTGCACTCGATTAGAGAGATAGGATTTAAACCACTTTAACGCAGTAACACCGACACCGTAACTATGTTGCATTCGTTTAAGAAGCATATCAAATGCAGCCGATAAGTCCAACAGAACAAGAACAGCTGAATTTGTTTTGATTGGTTCTAGACAACAATGTCAAAAGTTCATGTCCCACAAATTACAATAGGTGATATGGACATCACACCTGCAACAAAGGCTCGTAATTTAGGTGTTATTTTCGACTCATCAATGTTATGTCTCTTATGCTCATATTTCTAGTATTGTTCGTTCTGCTTCATTTCATATCAGAATAAGAAAGTACTTAAAGGGACATTAAGTGGTGTTGAAAATTTTAAATGTTTAAAAATTTACTTCAGAATTCAAGATGAACATTAAAAATTGCCATTATTGTTGTTTCTACTAACAAAAACACAGCAAAACTTGATTAAAACAATATCATCGCTATTTATTGAAAAACGCCCTCTATGCAAATATGGTTCGCGTTATGTATCACACGTACTGCAGGGGGATACTATCGGACGTAAAATGCTCGTCCCGGCTGTACGAGCATTTTTGAATCGACGTTTTCTTGTACAAAGAGGGCTGCTTTTTCTTATTCCTTATAGGTGTAAGTTCATACATGTAATACAATTATAAAAATATACTAATCCCAGTTTTTATCATAATTGAGGGCGCAATCTCCAACACATTTCTTAGTGTCCCTCATGCCACTGAAAATTAATTGTTCACAGTATTGTAACCTCCCGGCTAGATATGGGCAACTACCTCTTGCTATTTGGCCTTCCTCAAGATCAGAGTGCACGTCTTGAACAGCGTATTCCGAACAACGCTGCGCGATTGATCACTAGACAAGATCTCACATCACTACCGTTTTAAAGAAGTAACATTGGCTTCCGGTTGGTTACAGAATAGTGTACAAACAGTTGCTCATTGTTATTATGCAATAAATGACATGGCGCAACAGTACATCACATGTCTTTTTAAACCATACATACCTTCCCGTACACTCCACTCCACTCCAGTGACATGTCACTTCTGTGTGAACCTCGCTCCAAACACTCGGGATGGGGGCAGAGCATTTTAAACTTCAGCGCCACGTCTTTAGAACACCTTACCCATTCATGTTAGATCAAACACAGGCACAGTTCAAAACATCTTTAAAACTTATTTAACACAGGATGCTTTTTACTAGTGTTTTTTTTGCCATATAGTATATTCCTTTTTTCAATTAAGTATATATGTGTAGGTTTATTTGTGTGTAAGTTTAAATGATAGTATCATCTTATTCTGTCATCAACGTAAACACAGCCTCTGTTGTCTAGTGGTTTGTTTTTTCGCCGCGATAGTGGACTTGGTTCGAGACCGTGTAATTTTAAGGTCGTTGTTTATTTAATTCACGCCAGTTTGTCCGAATCTATATTATTACTTATTCATTTCACTTACTCGGCTGGTAACATTTGTTCGATCCTCGCGTGTATTCGATTGAGTTTCGCTTCTCATAGATTCTGCTAGAATCATGCTTATAGGCCATTATAAATTATTAATATTTACTACATGTATTTCGGCTGCTAGAGGCTCTCAACAAAGGCTTTGTATGCATAAGTGCTCGTTCGTCTGGTGTCCATGTAAACACAGTCCCTGTGGTCTAGTGGAGTATCAACGCGAATGCGAGAGGGACCGGGTTCAAGACAGTGTATTTTTAAGATCTTTGTTTATTTAATTCACGCCAGTTTGCTCGAGTCCATATATTATTTATAACTCGGCTTGTATCATTTGTTCGATCCTCACGTGTATTTAATTAAGTTTCGCTCGTCAAAGATTACGCTAGAATCATGCTTATAGACCAGTATACACTAGCAACCAAAAGAATTAGGGCACTTGGTTATGGTGTCAAAATCATCCCATATATTCTATTTGGAGTGTAATATTTCACTACGAGTTGAACAAATGTAATGTTGAATCTCTTCTCATTGATATATATTCATGTTTCCTCCAACATCTGCTAATTCAATTCCATGCAATTGAAGAAAATTGAAGAAAAATGTGCCTTCTTGAAATCCTTATACAAATTTCCCACTGAAATAGCTCATGAATAATTCATCAACCTTATTATAGCCAATGTAATTCTATGGTGGGTAGACAGGGTTATCATTTCATCATGACTTAAGAATTGTTGTCAAGCTATTTGACTCTAATTAACTAAATATACATGTACCAATGCAAAAAACCTTAATCACTGAAATATTGTTACAAATGTTTTCCTTTTAAATAATAATGTCTTTAAGTAGGAGTATCATCCCAAAATTATTGTAACAAACTTTTAAGAACTTTCAATTAATGTTATAACCCTAGAATAACAAAAAGCTAACACAGTAGTTAAATAGATTCCCAGTGTTTTCTCTCAATTTGCAGCTTGCAAGGTGTCTTAATACTTTTGGTTGCTAGTGTAAATTGTTAATATTTACTACGTGTACGAGGGGGTATCAAAAAGTTCTTGAAATCACCCAGAAGTGAATGGGCTATATCGATGAAATTTTGTCAGTGTAATCCCTGGTCCTTTAAAACATTATGGTGAAAAAATTGTCTCATAAGTATGTTTACTTTATACAGGTGGCGATAAATGTCAAGGCCATGGAAATCAATGACATCTTCCAACGGTGATGTGTACATGGTAAATTATAATGGTCCAATAACTGATTCTTGTAGGACGCCTCCAGAAGAATATTAGCCCTCAGATTTTTTCTAAATTTTGTCATTTGTCACTCGTAGGTCTCAAGTTATCTCTGTAAATGACAAAATTTCTAAACCTCATACTCCTCTGGAAGGCTAGCCACAAGGATCAGTTTTTGGACCATTATCGTTTATCATGTACACAGCACCGTTGGGAGACGTCACTGACCATGGATTACACAGACGAAATTTCATCGATATAGCTCCTTCACTTCTGGGTGATTTCAAGAACTTTTTTTGGATTTGGATAGGCTAGTTAAGATGTGCAATAATAACATCGTAGCTCGGACACAGAAAGCTCTATGTACGTTATACATATTCGACTTACGCACTTGTTATTGTGTTTATATATTGTTAAACAGATTAGCTTTATTGGATTTAGATCATTATAAGCAATATCATAGCACAGGTTTGAGTATGTAAACAAGAAAGGATGTATTGAATTCCAAATTTACTTAGGTTTCCAAAGAATGAGAGACAGCGAACTCATGCCTGTTTTGTAGTAGGCCCCTATCTCGTAGACAAGCATGTAAAATGGGTGCAAGGGAAAATAGACTGGTACGATTTTACTGTTCCATTAAAACCAAATTGTGTTCCAGTATCTAGCGATACTGGAACGTTTTTATGTTTCAGTAACGGCGATACTGGTACACGGTGCTACTACCTAGTAGTGATTTGTCCCTATTGGACGATACTGGTACATAATTTGTGTTCCTGGAACATTTGATATGCGCCAGTATCGAACGATGAGTGTTCAGTATTGGACGATACTGGTATACGTGCTACCAGTAATGATTTGTCCGAGCTAGTAGTGGACGATACTGGTACATTGTAACATTTTTTATGTACCAGTATCGAACGATACTGGGTGTTCCAGTATCGGACGATACTATAGTAAATTCGTCGAAGAGCGATCTTTGGTGCGTGGATGGGCAGAGGGGGGGGGGGGGGGGGGGGGGGGGGGGGGGGGGTGAGCAAAAATAAGATGTGCTGTCTTCAGGCGTATATTTGCTAGGTGTCGAAGGATCACATTTTATTCTCCTACCTCTGGTCGAACCTCATCTATAATGTGAATTGAAACAATTTTAATTGTTGTGTATAAACAATTTTAATTGTTGTGTATATTGCATGAGGCAGCTTAAAAGCACAACACATGCATATTATTCAATTAAGCTGCCTTATGCAATATACACAACACATGCATGTAGCAGCTATGTATAGTGTACCATTCAAACCAGCATTCAAGAGAGACAACTATCGAACAATTTGCGCATTATTTGAAATCAAAGGCTTTGAAATCGTCACCTGTGATTTCGGCATATGAATAGAACCAACAGCTGAAAACGATCGAAAGTGGTGAACTTTCGGAGGAGGCCACAATTATTTTTTATTTGCTATCTGTAATTTAGTAACAGTAAATAGTAAAAGCCTTTCCAATTATTCCTCAAATTCAGCGATCATGGACATACAATGTAGCGTTGAAAGCGAAATACCAACATCAAGAAGTTTAATTAAAGCCTAAAATGCAGGAATGGTTGACAAACGTAACATTCCTTACTCAATTCACTTAAGAAACCTCAACTTTATGATTATCTAGAAATAATAGGCATATATG
>CM069447.1:50901293-51335888 GCA_035610835.1 Ophiura sarsii | reverse complement strand
CATCCCATGAACCCCCAACCCGAGAACCGCTCAACCCACGAACCGCGAAATCTAGTTTAACACTATACTTAGAGTACCAATTGCAATATATCCATGATGTAACCTTGCTAAAAAATAAGTTGATCTCTGCAACGGGAGTACTGAACTTGTACCAGTACAGATTTGTTTCATTATCTGAAGTAGTATTATACTCTGCCGAGAAAAAAGGAAACGCATACAAAGAAAAGACTAGGCAAAAAGAAAACCAAGGTAATACAAATTCCTTTAAAAAGGAAAGTGGGGGGGGGGGGGGGGGGGGGGGGGGGGGGGGGGGGGGGGTGGGGGGGGGGGGCGTTCAAATGGAAATTATAAAATGTAGTTAAACGTTTGACGTAATAGTTGTGAAGTCTGTAGTTGGAAGGGTGGTGGGAAACGGCTGTAGTTTATTGAATATAATGAGAGTTTGAAAGAAATGTTCATGGGTTTGACAGTGGGATTTATGGTGACTTTTAAGCGAAGTTTAAGTTTGAAACATTGATGCCTGCATTAGGATTCTGTTGACAGGTACTATATAAAATGTTTGTAGATTAAATAGCCAGGCTGAACATAAAAATGATGAATGTTTGTACATGCTGAAGTAGAAAATGCTGCTTGATGTATTGATTTTATTGTGTAGAAGGAATATTTACAAATTGATGGTGAAACTTGTTGATAGCATTCACAAATAGGCAGGCAAGACACAAGGATTTGTAAGGATGTATGATTTTATTAAAAGAACATCATTTGTAATATATACATAAGTATGTGGAACAATAATAAGAGGTATGTTGATATTGTCACATGCAAGTAGCGACTCAATTGTTAAAATTTAGTGGAAAACATGATTGATCACATGTTAGGCATATCCAGGTTCGATACATACTATAGGAAATATTTTGATGAGTTTTTATTTTCGAAATATAACATGAATTTCATGTTATCCATTTATTACGGATTTACTGCCATCTTGTCATGAATAATAACTGTGTTTAATGATATGTGGTCATACTGGTCAATATTGTCTGACAAAAAAGTGTTTTCTTTTTCAAAGCATCATCGAAACCACCTGTCCTTAGCTATGGACCTATGGGTTATTCGATTCTAGCCGACAGGGGTAAAAGTTGATAAATGTGGGCAATTAAAGTTACAATTTTGATTAGATAAATGCCTAAAGACGCGTCTGCCTAAAGTATGACTATTTAAGAATGAGAATAAAAGTATTGTTTTAGACCGTAGCCGTGTTATATTGTCAGACATAAATACGTTCGGTAGTATTATTTTTGCGTGAAACAACTCCGCCTGCGGCGTCGCCTGTTCCACTTAGGATAATACTACCGCCCGCATTTATGTCAGACATTCTTAAACAGTTAGACAATTCTCATTGATTCTTAGAGAAATCGGCGACATTTATATCAGACAACTTTACGCGGCGTGCATTAATGAGCATGACTACCCTCTCGCATTGCGTGGTAACTTAAGTTTCTTCCATAACCGGCACCTTTGCCGTGCGTCTACTGCAATTTTCCTGCGTGCTTACGCGGCGCATTACGTGTACTCACCAGTGGCGTGCGCAGGATATTCTGAGTGGGGAGGGGGGGCGGGGGGGGGGGCACTTGGCCATAAATGAAATTCCCCTACTCAGATCTTCTCAATTCCCCCGATGTACCCAAAAAAGAGTAAAAGGTAGCCCCAATTTTGTTTGCAGTCACCTATGGACAATAATGTATGACTGCCCGGTAGTGGCAGGGCGTGTCAAAAAAAGCGAAACATGATTTTTCTAGCCATGACAAGTACAGAAATTGGACGAGCGGTACTAATAATTATGTTCAGCAATCTTAATATGTCATGAGAATGTTTTCTACCCATTTTGAAGATTTCGTTATCAAATCATGGCAAATCTCCTCAGGCATGTCAAATTGAGCTTCGGCCACTTTTCATAATCAATCAATCAAATCAATAATAATCTACCTACTAAATGTCAATAGTAAGTTGAATTTGAGCTGAAAAATTTATTTACATCCATATTATTCATGACAAACTACAGAATATTTGATTTTAGATGTAATTTAAACGATTGACATAAACATCATATATAGGAATATCAAATGTAGTTTGATCAGTTGAGAGTCCAGTTCTTGTTCGAAAGTGGCCAAAATGGGATTCGCACTCTTGTTACTGAATTAATCATACCGCTCGGCAATTAGGTGGTAAAATGTAATGGGATTAAGTGCATGCAGATATAAGAACACTGCACATATGCACAAGGGACTGTCCACGCAAATTTGTCCTTTCTCACATCAATACTCTGCACTACTTGCACATATTTGAATTATTCAACCTACTCTAACACTTTCCACGCGGCAGGCGTATGCAGACGACATTCAAAAATGTCACAAAATGTTTCAAAAATGTCAAAATTGTAGAACCATATTTCGAATCACCATGAGAAATACATTAAAATAAGAACAAATATGCCTTTATTATTGGTTCAGTAAATCTTGAGATAGACTTTGAAAGTGGGAAAGGTTTCTGAAAAATATGTTTTGTATTATGGTAAAATATAGCCGCGTGGAAATTGTTAAGTATGATACCTACATTTCCAACCATACAAAAATGTACATTTAAACTACCAAAGCTACTTGTTCTGCACAGTTTCCATACCATTTGTCTTAGCATGTTATCGCCTCTGCGCAGATTTGAAACGGTTGAGGACCATAAGTTAACCCAGATTTCCCTTTAAAAGAAACGCTTGAAATGTGATCCGGTTTCTTGAATCTGAACCTAGACAGAAGATGGGTGAATAAGATGAAGATCTCCATCCTCGCGAGTTTTTCTCCGAGGCAAACACGTCGTCCTGTAAAATATAAAAACAAGAAGGAATTCATATTAGTGAAGATTATTTATATCTTAGGCCAAACAAAGAAGATAGTCTGTCTCAGAAACATTGTGCAGAAAAGCTAAGTGCTGTGCGATTTTTGTATTTTTATTATTTTTAGAAAATAGGCTATGAGGTATGCGATTTTCTTCCTTTTTTGCTTTTTTTGTTGTTGTTGCTAATCCAAGCTTACGGAGAACTTTTTTTAACTTTTTTTTTTAAAAATAAAAATAAATAAAAAAATCCCCCAAAAAGTTTTTTAGCCCCCTGCGCATAGACCTACGCGCCGTAGCTCATTTCACATACCAATTCGGGCGGGCTTCTGAGACAGACCTTCTTTGTATGGCCTTACATGCTATTTTTTAATCTTTGTTTGTTAATGTTAGTTAGTTAGTTAGCATGATAAGTTAGGTTTTTGTTTGGTTTTTTGTTTTATTTTTTAAATTACATACTTATTGCTATAGCATATGGTGGGCCCAAAAGTTGGGCGCCCAACAAAATACACAGCCCATTTCCTGGCATAAATTATGAACACCCCAATAATGAAATTCATAAAGGTTCTTTGCTTGTCCCAAATATCCGGCGCCCAAAACGGTGGGCCGCCCCAAAAGTCTGGCGCTTAAATGCCACAAATTCCCTTTGCTGCCAAGGCTCAGGCGCCAAAACATAAATAGAATCACAAATGGTTAGTTAGTGTGTGTTTTTTGTTGGGGTGTTGGTGTTTGCTTGTTGATCTAGTGTCTTAATGATGTCTATCTGTTTGTATGTTTCTTCGTAATGTTTATTTGTTTGTTTGTTTGTTTGTTTGTTTGTTTGGTTGTTGGTTGTTAGATTAATCAAAGAAATATCTCAAACCAAATGTTTACAGGACTAAACAAGAAAACCTACCTATCGAAAACGGTGTCCATTCATCTTTCACAGTAACGTGTCCATCTTGATCGAGAAACCGGCTTGGTCTAAATACATCGGGTCTTCCCATACATCCGGGTCATGGTGTACTGCCCAAAGATTGGCCATTATGAGGGAACCTTCAGGAATTGTGTGTCCTTGGAGGGTTGTTTCCTTACCGGCATAGTGGGGCAGACCTGTAAATGCGTGATAGGGACATGTTAAGTTTGGGTTTGGAAAATATACGGGCAGATTTGCCAATCTTTTTCTCTATTTCATTTTTTGTAGTAAAAATAACGTTTTATTAGTCAAATATTGCAATATCGATTTATAACTACTTTTTTCTCTCTAAATTTGAACATTGAAATATACTATTATATGCAATACCAGAGAGGATTCTGTGGCAATATGCAATAGAGGTGGGGGTTTTTTCTCAAGAAACGCGGGGCGAGTAGGCCTATGGCAAGTATGTTGCACCATAGAAGAGATAAAGTACCAGGTTTATCAAATCGAAAAACCAAGTTTATCGATTCGATTGTCATAGTTTTTCGAAAAAACTTGGTTTATCAAATACTATGACAATCGAATTGAAAAACTAGGTTTATCAAATCGAAAAACCAAGTTTATCGTCGATTGTTGTAGTTTTTTCTCGAAAAAAACCCAGGTTTCTCGACTAATAAACTTGGTTTTTCAAGAAAAACTATGGCAATCAACGATAAACCTTGTTTTTCGATTTGATAAACCTTGTGTTTCAATTTGATAAACCTGGTTTTTCGATTCGATTGTCATAGTTTTTCAAAAACTAGATTTCTCGGCTGATAAACTTGGTTTTTCAAAACTATGATAATTTAATCGAAAAAACATTTTTATCAAATCGAAGAACCAAGTTTATCATTGATTGTCATAGTTTTCCCCCGAAAAACTAGATTTCTCGATCGATAAACTTGGTTTTTCGTCGAAAAAAATCCAGGTTTCTCTACCGATAAACCTGGGTTTTTTTCAATCGAAAACCCAGGGTTTTCGACGAAAAAAAAAATCTGGTGTATCTCTATTGTGCAAAATACTTGCCATAGGCGAGACGGTTCAAGCTAGTGTTGCCGGTGTGATTTGATAGTATTCTTAGCAAGAGACTTGCCAAGTTGAAATATCGTGGCCGCCATCGTTTGTGTGTGTGACGCCCGATCATCAAGGATAATACCTACAATTTATACGAAAGTACCCCTAAATGTAAGCATTTTTAATTAATGTAAAATGAGCGTATTACCTAATGGCACCACAGTGTGTAATCGTTTGAACCTCAAGAATCACCGCCTCTGTTAATGGCATGTTAGATCTATCAGAGTACTTGGGCATCCGATCATGTCCACACACCGCACGTATCTCATCACGGACTTTCTGCTGAAGGTCTGGATCTGCGATCATTTGAAGAAAACTCCAAGCTAGCGTGTTTGAAGATGTTTCAGTTCCTGCGGCAAAAAGATTGTCCACTAGGTTGGCAAGATCTCCTTCATTCAGAGTTGCTCTTTTGTCATCGTCAGTGCTACCGGAACCGATTTCCCCTTGTCTTGATTCTTGCATCGCTTTTAAATACATATCTGTTAGATCATTACATTGGCCATCAGTCTCCGCAAATCTTTTCTTGTGCTCACCGACGACTTCATTGAAATAGTTTATGGAGTCTGATGTCATTGATCGAAACTTGTTCACCAGGTTCGATCGAAACCACCGATACAACGGAATTTGAGAATAGATTTGGATCTCCTCACTCATCCTCACACGTTCGTCCAACATGAAGGAAAGACGACGAAATTCCTCGTCATGGTAGTCAAAGCGTTTTCCAAACCCGATGGTGCAGATAATGTTAGACGTGGCATTCATCAGAAGCTGACGAACATCAAACGGTTTGTCCGATAATTTAGTTATGGCCTTCGATAATTTATTTCCTTCAATCTCGACGAATTCATCAAATGATGTCTTTCCCACACCGAAACCACGGAAGGTTGTCATAGAAAATCGTCTCTGTTGCTTCCATGTTTTGCCGGACGCTTGGAGAACACCTGTGTAATGAGGATAAAGAATTATATTATTATTAACACTTTCCACGCGACTATTGGTTTACCATTATACAAAACAGATTTTCAGAAACCTTTCCCAACTTTCAAGGTCTATCTCAAGA
Source organism: Ophiura sarsii (assembly GCA_035610835.1). Classification (NCBI taxonomy): domain Eukaryota; kingdom Metazoa; phylum Echinodermata; class Ophiuroidea; order Amphilepidida; family Ophiuridae; genus Ophiura; species Ophiura sarsii. Next base: position 51,329,931 of record CM069447.1, on the reverse strand, counting down.
ATTACCGAACCAATATTAGGCATTATGTGTACTTCTTTCAATGCATTTCTCATTGTGATTCCAAATATGGTGATAAAATTCAATAATTGTGACATTTTTGAAACATTTTGTGAACATTTAGAATGTCGTCTGCAGACGCCTGCTGCGTGGAAAGTGTCAAAAATTCCCAGGCGGCAAAAATCAAATACATGACTTCAATACAACGTCGGAACAATGTCGAACGTTGTATAATGAAAAGATGGCAGGTAGTAGTGAAAGTGCCTCACAAAATATATTTATTTTCGAAGTGCAAGTGCCGCACTTCGATTTGAAGAAAATAGTTGTATTTTGTACCATGGTAATAATAACGTTATTACAACGACGATCAACCAACCCCTGACGTTAAAAAACTTTTCATAACTCCACCAGGTGACATCATACATCAAAATTGGGGTGGGGGGGGGGGGGGGGGGGGGAGAGAAAATGTGGCTTAGAGACGCACCATTTGGGGTCGTTGTTATATACTCACAGTTTGGTATACACTTCATGATCACCCGAGTCACTTCATAATTGTTTTAGGTCAATTTCATATTTATTTTTCAGAGAACAATATATATAATTATTAGATAAAAGTTTATTAATAACCTTTTCCGAGGAAACCTAGGAGAGGGGTTAGGTTCCGTGATACTTGTCCTGGATTTTTAATAAACAGTTTATCTTGGTTACCATTGCGGTGGGAAAAGTATGTTCGGTTGATAACTTCCTCAGGTCCCACCTGGGTAGCGTTTGGTCTATCACCTTGATCATGTTGATCCCCTGGTTAAATTCAATCGCCCCAAACTTTTCTTGGACATACATTAAATGGATTTTAATGTGGATGTCATGCAATGATTGTTTATAATTGTTTATCTGCGGATAACAATTGAGCATAAACGACCCATAAACGACCAATTGTGGTCCGAGTTTTCACAATATTATTCTAAATTTATGTGTCACTATGAACTGTAAAATACAGGCACAATAGAGAGTGACCCAGGCCGGGTTATGATTTAATGGTTTAAATCACAAAGTACATTTTAAAATGTGCAACTATCAACTGACCAAATAAGTATAATGTGTCACCATGAACTTTAAATATATAAGCCTAGACACATTAACATAAATCAGGTGATTATGCATTTCAAATCACTAAGTACATTTAAAATGTTTCGACTATTCCTTTTGACAGGATAGTGGAGTCTGATCTAATTATGATAAATTATTAAATGCATTTCTGGTTTGCAGCGGAATCACGCTTCACATAAAAATATTCGCGTACGTGTTCTTATTGTAATCCTAGTGTCTTGCGGCAATAATACAATATAAAAAAATATCGATCTTCGGAATTTGGTCTGAATGTCTAATTTTGTTAATTTTTAAAACTAAGTCTAGGTCATTTTGACATCATTTTGTTTCGATTACTTGGCAGGACAAAATTGGTAGGGCTTGAGCTAACTGGGGAGGGGAGGGGAGTGTGTACAAGGATCGTGCATGTGGCCCCCAATCAACCACTGCGATCGATCTTTTATGTTCACAAAAAGCTTTCGGTCTTCCATGTGATTTATCTCAAATAATCGTTTGAGCCTAGAAATGGTGCCAAGGGGGGGGGGGGGGGGGGGGGGGGGGGGGGGGGGGGGGGGGAGGCGGGGCTACCATGGTTGCGGGGAACATGGTAGATATTTCCACCTCAATTGCGCTCAATCCCACCTTTTGCCACAAAACTAATCATCGGGCGAGTTATATTTTCGGGAAACTTCGATTTGAAATGGACACTAAGCCACTCGAGAAGAAAAAAGAACACGGCAGACTACCAAATACTAATCATGCTACATGTAAAAATTGAACACTTTTATGTGTATCTCCCAGAAAAAGAAAGTCACCAAAAGATTTTTTTTTTATGCCCTGTTTTTGGGTGACAACAGTTCTGTTAGTTAACTTAAACCTGGTACAATGTTAGTGCTTTATTAATTTGTGCATATGCCTATACTTGTATATTATTGTGCCATCAGCCGATTGAAACAATAAATCAGACCACGATAATGTGATACGTGTATATAGCTGACTTATTTACTAACACCAAGTTCAAGATTTGTAATATGGATGTTGGGTTCAAAGGTAAAATACCGTTTTAGATATTTTCCAAAGTTTCGAATTGGGTCACTCTGACTGACACTTTATGCAACTTTAGCACTGACATAGGCCTACCTACAAATATCACATATTATATAGGTCTATAAGGGATTGAAAAGGGACAAAATTTGCCCCTTTTTCTATCCCACAATGCATCAGAAAAGGATAATCAATGGATTTTTACCTATTTGCGATAAGGCTTATTCTTACCTTGTCCTCCACAAAGTTGTAAATACTTATGCGGTGTTGGTTTTCTATCACTAAGTTCTGGCTTCTGAAAAGCCTCCTTAATCAAGTTGAAACCAATCAAAACAACAAATCGTTTGCCACCGGGTAGACCAAGAGTGAAGATTTTACCGTAACGCCGAGCTAGCCTCGTCATTAACTCGTGATTGTGTTCTTTGGCGAATATACGGCTCTTTAGAACCAATGGTAGATTGCTAACGACTGGCCATCGGAAAGGTCCCGGTGGTAGATTCGGCGCGTTTTTTCGACAGTATCGAAACACGATAGCAAATACCATAGAACAAAGTGAGATGGTTATTGCATTTTCCGTTTGAAGAATTGCGGTGAAAACTGACAGAAGGGCCATCACTATTTCATTGAAAAAAAATCTGATTTGGATAAGACCATACACAGCCGGCAGACAGTGGGAACAGTTATGACTGCAACCTGCAATAGAAATGATTTTATTGAATGATCAAGCCTATTTATAGCGATCCCGTGCATGCATCACTAGAACTTGACTTTAGTTATTCGCTATACAATGGATAGCGTGTTCACGGTCACGTACACGGTTTATACATCACGAGAAAGATTTAAGTCATTCTGATGACCCGGCTATAGTTGCACGTCACCATTTGTGGTTCACCTACATCCTCACTATCCCACGGGGTTCACTCAAATAATTATAACACTAAAGCGATGGCGCGAGACAAAAAAGGAAAAGAAAACAAAAAGGGGGCAAAAAGAAGAAAAAATCAAGGTAAATAGAATAGAAAAAACCCAAAGCAAAACAAGCAAAATAACTAGAAAAAAAGGGGAAAAAAGAAAAAGACTGAAAAAAAGAGAGAAAAACAACAACAACAAGAAGAAAAAAGAAAGAAAAAAACAAACAAAAAACCAGAAAAAGCAAAAACAAAGGAAAGGTAAAAACGAAATGAAAAAAAGGACTTTTAATGGCATGTTGCGTTTTAGGATTTTCAAAATATACTTTTTGTTAAAGAAATCCTGTTTTTTTAAAGGCGTTTATTCAATGACCCTGGGTTGTAGCCTACGTCAATATTATTTTGTTTGGATATCTACAGTTTCACGATGCCGAGGTGGTGGGGTGGGGGGAGGGTAGGGGTATTTAATCAGTAATTTCCTGGTTGGCTTACTTGTGATGTGCGATAATCAAAGCTGTGGATTATAAACAGCAGGAGCAAACTGGTTCTGTTATTTTTAGCATATATTTTTGGGTAAAACTTTTAGCTCGTCTCTAAAAAGCCCTTTCGCCCACCGTTACGCAATATAGCATTTTGTGATAAGCTTGCACTCGTTTTTGGTGTTAGGAGAGGTACACTCCTTATTTTAGGATTGTTTTAGTCTGAGAAAAAAACACCACCTGACGCACGCTGTAGTATCATTTTATGTTTGAGTGTTTACCAAAGTTCACGCTGCACTTTCACTTATATAATGTAAAGTTCCTGCTGTAATTTCACTTACATACGGTATATCGTGTAAAGTTCACGCTACATGTAATACAATTCCACTAATACATACGGTATATCGTGTTAAGTTCACGCTATACAATTCCACTGCTTACAAACGGTATATCGTGTGAAGTTCACGCTACTACTATTTCACTTACATAAAACATGAACCTGATATCAGCGCAGTGGTCTCACCTATTTAAATGCAATTTTTTGTCCCGACCGATTATATACGCCGTATGTTACGCTATTACGTGCAATGGAATCGTGAACCGCGGGCAGGGGGGGGGGGGGGGGGGGGGGGGGGAGGATACCCTTTTTTGCTTGTTCGCCAAGGCGGACAAGTATAGGCTTGGAATTGGTACGCGTTATTTATGGCTCCGTTCCGAGTGTCACTTTGCACAGAAACCTAATTGGTATAATAAGCCAAACGATACTTTCATAGGCTCATATTGAAAGGACGAGAAGTGTGCCATCCGTGTCGATGGCTTTGATTGGACGAGAGATTGATATATCATCGCCAGTGAATGTGTGTGTCATCGTATAGTGAATTTGAGCAGTTGAGTGAGTGATAGTTCGTAGTTGTCTTCAGTACTATGGAAAGGGGCCGTGTAAATTTTTATAACACGTCCACGCATGGACTTATCAGACTGATAAGTCCATGGTCCACGTAACAGCTCGGCCGTGGTGCATTTTTGAGTTTTGTAGACGGAAGGTTTATTTTGTAATTGTATGCTTTGGCTTTTCGCCATATATGAAAAATACGTTGATTTTCGTCTTTACTCTTTGTTTGGAAAATTATTATGTAATAAATGTTTTTAGAAATAGTTTTCCAAATTGATCAATCAGGACCACAAATTTGATGGGCTCATATCCTGTCCGGAGTTAACTCTAAAACAGGTCTGCACCTGATTTTTGTCTGTATTATTATTTTTGAGTGATTTTTGGCTAGTTATAGTTTAACCAATGCATGAATTTGTAGTAAGCTTACTTACCATTTTAAGCTTACAACTTCTGACTTTGATATTTCTACTCCGAGATGTAACCACCCAAAATCATGTTTATGGTGCTAGGGCATCTAGTACAACAAATGTCTTTTGATTACAAATCTGTTATTGATTATACGTAGCCCAAATTCGTATCATAAAAAGCAAATAAAGCCCGGTTTAATAAAGGCACATTATATGATATTTGCCTATTTTTTCGGAATTGGTTGAAAAAGAACCACATTTTTCCTTGAGATTTCTACACGAATGTCATTTATGTTCTCAAATTGGTTGCGGATTGACCGTGCAGTGATACTGATATATGATACGTAGCTCAAACTGTGATATCGTCCTTTAAAAAGTAAATCAGGGCACATTATATGAAGATACTTTAGCATATGGCTAGTTTGTTCACAATTGAATTGGTCGGTAAAAAAACTGTTTTTCCTTGCGATTTCATAGGGAATGTCATTTATGACATCAAATTGGTTGCGGATTGACCGATCAGTGACACAGATATTATACGTAACTCAAAATGTGATATCGTATCCTAAAAAGCAAATCAGGGCACATATGATAGTTTGTCTATTTAGTCCCTAATTGGTAGAATAAGAAAAAAGTGTTTCCTTGTGTGATGTCAACGGCAACGCTATTTGTCGTCAAATTGGTTGCTGATTGACCGATCAGTGACACCGATATCATACGTAGCTCAAAATGTGATATCATATCCTGAAAAGCAATTCAGGGCACATTATATGATATTTAGCCTATTTTGTCCGGAATTGGTTGGAGAAGAAAAAAACACGATTAGGTTTTGCGATTTCAATGTGAACGTCATTGTCGTCAAATTGGTTGCGGATTGACCGATCAGTAACACCGATATCATACGTAACTCAAAATGTGATATCGTATCCTAAAAAGCAAATCAGGGCACATTATATGATAGTTTGTCTATTTAGTCCCTAATTGGTAGAAGAAGAAAAAAAGTTTTCCCTTGTGTGATGTCAACGGCAACGCTATTTGTCGTCAAATTGGTTGCTGATTGACCGATCAGTGACACCGATATCATACGTAGCTCAAAATGTGATATCATATCCTGAAAAGCAAATCAGGGCACATTATATGATATTTAGCCTATTTTGTCCGGAATTGGTTGGAGAAAAAAAATCATTGCGATTTAAACGCGAACATCCTTTATGTTGTCAAGTTGGTTGCGGATTGACCGATCAGTATAACACCGATATCATACGTAACTCAAAATGTGATACGTATCCTAAAAAGCAAATCAGGGCACATGATATGATAGCTATTTTGTCCGGAATTGGTTGAAGAAAAAAAAATCACGATTTGGATTTGCGATTTCAATGTGAACGTCATTGTCGTCAAATTGGTTGCGGATTGACCGATTTGTGACACCGATATCATATGTGGCTAAAATGTGATATCGTATCCTAAAAAGCAAATCAAGGCACATCATATGAAATTTTGTTTATTTTGTCCGCAATTGCTAGGAAAAAAACCTGTTTTCCCCGGCGATTTCAACGTGAACGTCATTTATGTCGTCAAATTGGTCGCGGATTGACCGATTAGTGACCCAGATATCATACACAGCTCAAAATGTGATATCATATCCTGAAAAGCAAATCAGGGCACATAATATGATATTTAGCCTATTTTTCCGGAATTGGTTGAAGAAAAACCACAATTTTTGCGATTTCAATGTGAACATCATTTATGTCGTCAAATTGGTTGCGGATTGACCGATAAGTGACACTGATATCATACGTAGCTACAAATGTGATATCGTATCCTAAAAAGCAAATCAGGGCACATCATATGAAATTTTGATTATTTTGTCCGCAATTGCTAGGAAAAAACCCTGTTTTTCCCGGCGATTTCAACGTGAACGTCATTTATGTCGTCAAATTGGTCGCGGATTGACCGATTAGTGACACAGATATCATACGCAGCTCAAAATGTGATATCATATCCTGAAATGCAAATCAGGGCACATTATATGATAATTAGCCTATTTTTCCCGGAATTGGTTGAAGAAAAACCACAATTTTTGCGATTTCAATGTGAACGTCATTTATGTCGTCAAATTGGTTGCGGATTGATCGATTAGTGACACTGATATTATACGTAGCTACAAATGTGATATCGTATCCTAAAAAGCAAATCTGGGCACATTATATGATATTTTCTGGATGCATGATATGGGAATTGCTCACATAAAACTCTAATATGTTTCACACTTGTTACAAGCATTTCCCTTTTTAAAGGGTTTTTTATTAAGCACGCATATGTTATCCATGTATTACGGATATACTGCCCTCTTGTTTTTGTTGGGAATAATAACTGTAGGCCAATTATGTATTACAAAAAAGTGTTTTCTGCACAAATGAATACCGACCCTAATTTGGGAAATTCCAGAAAAACCTTGCTTCTTCCAGAATTTTGCTTTCCGGAAATACACTAAAATATTCTTCTTTTACTTTTTCTTTTACTCTTCCAAACTGTTTCAAAACATGAATAAAGTTTGAAAACAAATTAGAAATTTAGAAAAATATTGAAAAATGACAAAATATTTCAAAAGTTGGAAAAAGTGTTAAAAAAAATCGAAATGTTTCAAAACATTTTGAACAATTGTTTTTGGTTACGTCGGCTTGTTAACACTTATTTCTAGTAGTCGCCTTACATGCATTCATTTCTCGTCGCCTTACATAGTACTATAATAATACCACCGCATGAGAAGCATCCCAATTTAAAGGGGCATTAAGAGATGTGGTGGAGGCAGCGCACTCAATTACAAAAATATATGATAAAAACCGGGATTTGTATATTTTTACAATTGTATTAACTTGAACTTATGCCTATAAGGATTAAGAAAAATCAGCCCTCTTTGTACAACAAAACGTCGATTAAAAAATGCTGGTAGAGCCGCAACCAGCATTTTACATGGCTAAGGGTGGTATTCCAACATATTTAAAACATTGTTTTAATCAAGTTTTGCTGGTTTTTTTTAGTAGAAACAACAATAATGGCAATTTTCAATGTTCATCTTGAATTCTGAAGTAAATAATTAAAATTAACCAAATTCAACATGACATTATGTCCCTTTAACCACCTTGTTATTCTTTGAACTGCAAATCAGAGACTTATAATACATATAAAATGTTACAAATGTAATGATTCAAAAGGTACAACATATCAGCATATAAAAGTGATATTTATGATGCACATTGAATAGAATGCAGACTCAGCATTGTAATGTGAAGTGTAGTATTTTGAATGTTTTGATTTGAAATTTTATATTAACATTAAATATGTAAGGATGAATTTATATAGGCTACGTGTATGAAAAAATAAGAAAACATGTGTGAAAATATTAAATATTATGAAAATAATAATTATGTCAACATGAGAGGAAAATAAACTCAAACGATTTAACAAAAAAACACACCAATGTACCGGATCTTTTCTTTTTCAAAGTAATTTTTATCGAGATCACCTGTCCCTTAACCCTAACCCCCGAAGCACCTTTTCCAAAGATTTTTTTTGCGGCCAAATAGCGAGGAAAAGGAGTACCCCACGCCCCGGGGCTCGAACCCCGGAACTCTGGGTTCAGAGGCAGACGATCTACCGCTAGGCCACGGGGGGAAACCATACATGGCTCAGTATACTTCGCCATCTATATACCCTGGTGGGGCCATTATTTCATCGAAAAAATGTCGAGCCGGGTGACACAAGCACACCGCATCGTAGTAATTCGTAGTACTCAAGAGTGATAGGGTATAACAAGACAAATCTCAATGTTTCCTATTATGTTTAGAGGATGTCTGGAAAAACTTGTTACGCAACCTATTGTGCCTACCCTAGGCCTAACCAGAGGGGGCAGGGGGGCATCACCTAGTCAGGGGCCATGCCCCCCTGATGCCCCCAAATGAAATATGACAAAATACAATGTTACCCATGACAGTGCAGTACATGCCCTAATTTGCCCAGTGGCTTGACTTTAAGTAAAAAAATTAACTAAAAAAACCTCTAAAATGGTCTGAAATACCTACTTATAGACCAAATTAAGCTAATTTAAGGTAATTTTGATATTAAAAGGCAAAATGTTTCACCTGCTTGACCCACAAATGTATCTCCCCCCTGGATATGCCCCCCCCCCCTAAAAAAACAAAACCTACAATTATTTCTGTTCCGGTCGGGAGGTGAAGATGATCCAAAAATGGGCTGATTTCAATTTTTTAGCGGGGAACACTCTGCCTTTCTGGCTACGCCACTTCCCGCGCCCGTCCCTGGATTCACGATATTCACTGATTGATGAATTTCATCGTGAACAAATGCTTCCTACAGTTGAGGTTCGTATTTAGTGACGGTGTGAAAGGAGCCATGGTCCCCCTCTGGAGCCATAGTTTTAATTTTAATTAACAGGTTGGATATTCTCTTGACGGATTTCGCACAAAAGGTGCCAGCTATTTCTGACTCACCCTGTACTTATTGAGTATGCATATATAATTGAATACAATGTTTGGGTATGTCCAATTCAAATCAGGTGACATTTTAAAAGTAAACATGTTATTTCAAGATTGTAGAGGACTAATACGTAACAAAATACCAATACAAATGTTATCATAGTGTAGCGCTGAACACGGCTGCTTTCACTCTCCGTGAAGTTTTCACTTTTTTAACGCCAATGATGCTCCTTTGTGCTGATTTTTGTGGGATCTCATTTGTTACACGTCCTGGATCAGAATGATGTACCTCAAACTGACTTTGCTGTCTAGATTTGCCGTCATTTCGACGATTTTGATATCATATTTTGTATCAGACTGGCAATGTACAGGATTATACTACACCAATCGAATAGATCGCCATCATCAATCCCGATTTGGGGTAAGACAACTCATTGACAGTTTTCAATCGCTATCGATCATGATGAATACAAATCTATCTAGTGCCTATTCATACTCTCCGAGTTTTATGCGAAATCTGTCTCGCGCTAATGATCATGATTGTAAACTTCCTAGTGAAACTTGTAAAGAACTAGCATCTCTACGGCTATTAAGGTCTCCCTGTATTCAACATCCAAAACACAGTCGTCTTCTAAGAAATAAACGCTGGCGACGCCGTGGTAGACGAGGAGGTGTTAGACATGCAGAGACAGAAAACCAGATCCCAGTTATCATTTCAAACTCACGCTCAAACCATCATGAGCATAAACATTGTACAATTATCAGACATAGACATAACTTAAAGACATTACCACGGGTAAAACCCTTTTCAAACCTATGTGTTCATACATGGAACGCTCGTTCCATTGGTAATAAGACCGTTACTTTGACTGATCATGTTCTTGAATATGACGTGGATATAATGTTCCTCAACGAAACATGGCTTAATGAGAACGATCCCGTTATTATCGGTGAATGTACCCCTCCAAGCTATGATTTCATCAGTATCCCCCGTCGCACCGATTCCCACGGTGGGATTGGCGTCCTTTTCAAGAAAACTCTTAACCTTGTACTTTCTCCTACTGGATTTGAATCATCAACATTTGAACATGCGTGTGTCACAGACAAAACCAAATCTGTTCAGTATGTCGCTGTTTATCGTCCTCCACCCTCTACAGATAATGGACTGAAACATTCTCAATTTTTAACTGAAATTGACCAGTTTCTGGATGAAATTTGTGTCATACCTGGCAAACTTGTTATTCTTGGCGATTTCAATGTCCATGTTGATACCCCGCAGAAATGGGACTCAAAACGGTTCCTAACAACTCTTTCTACCTACGGTTATCGCCAATATATTTCAGGACCCACTCATAAGTCCGGCCATACACTTGATTTGGTCATAACCAGATGTGATGATGACATTATACAACATTCTCATATTCATCCTCTTTGGTATTCAGATCATCATATTATAATGTGTACTGTACGGTGTGAGAAACCACGACACCTGAAGGTATCTCAGACATCACGCGATTTCAAGAAACTTGACCAACAAAAGTTCTGCCATCTTCTCAAAGATCGGTTTCTCGCAATACCTTATCAGGACTGTCATGATCCTAATAAGCTTTGTGACATTTATGAGTCTACAACAACAGCTGTATTAAACGAACTTTGTCCGGTAACTACCAAAGATCGTGTAGTCAAGGCTCGCCTGCCATGGTATAACGACAACATTCACAAGGAGAGGCGGGTTCGGAGGCGCCTCGAACGAAAATGGCGCAAAACTCGCAATGAAAATGATTATAATTCACTTATTGCTCAAAAGGACAGAGTCAATACACTGATCGTTGATTCGAAACAGGACTACTTTACCGACAAGTTCCTAGGCTCAAATACAAAAGAAATGTTCAAAACCTTGCGTGGTCTCTTAAACACATCCGCAAAGCCTTTGCCTATTGCCAACTCTGCTAATGATCTTGCTAATGACTTTCTATCTTTCTTTGTTGAGAAGGTTGATAAAATCAGGTCTAAAATTACCACTGAATTCGTGCAAGAAGCCAGAGTTTGTGATAGTGCGATGCCGGGTTTTAAAGAACTTTCAAACTCTGATGTTGCAGATATTATTAGTCAATTATCCAGTAAGTCATGCTCCATGGACACATTGCCCTCATGGCTCATAAAGCAGAATTTATTGTGTGTGTTACCTATCATTAGTAAAATTGTTAATAGTTCTCTCTTGTCAGGCATCTTTCCAGAAACGCTGAAGCATTCAATTATCACACCTATAATCAAGAAAGTGACTATGGATCCTAATGCTCTGAAGAGTTATCGGCCAGTGGCAAATATAAAATTTATTGCCAAAGTAATTGAGAAGGCTGCCTCAAGTCAAGTGATACAGTACGTTAGTGATCAAAACCTCGGTGAAATATATCAATCGGCGTACAAGGCTAAACACTCAACAGAAACCGCTCTGTTACAGGTCAGAGGTAATATCCTGAAATCCCTTGATGATAATAAGGTTGTCCTGCTTGTACTACTTGACTTGAGTGCCGCCTTCGACACCATTGACCATGGTATTCTTATTGATCGACTTGAAAGTCGCTTTGGTATCACTGGTGCTGCCTTACAGTGGTTCAGATCATATCTTAAAGACCGTAGTACTAGGGTGATGACTAACAATGCTATGTCTAGACAACACATTTTCAATTATTCCGTTCCACAGGGTTCGATTGTCGGACCACAAGCCTTTATTATGTACACTCATCCAGTTGGTGATATCATCAGAGAGCACGATGTTGAATTCCATTCTTATGCTGATGACACCCAGCTCCTTTGTGAGTTTAATCCAAAGATTCCTGGTGACCTTGAACGGGCTCTCAATGAACTTTCCTCTTGTGTATCCAAAATACACAACTGGATGTATCAAAATATGTTGCAGTTAAATCAAGACAAAACAGAGTTTCTTGTTATTGCCACACCACGTGTCTTAAGTAAATTGCCCGATATTCAACTTAAGCTTGGTAATATTTCTGTTCGTGCATCCACCAAAGTCAAGAACCTCGGTGTCATGTTTGATGCCTCCATGAATATGTCTGGTCAAATTAGTGCCATCTGTAAGAGTGTAAATTTTCACATCCGTAATCTGTGGCGTATACGTAAGTTTATAACGCAAGAGGCATGCCACCATGCTGTGCGAGCTCTGGTCCTATCCCGTATCGACTACGCCAATTCGTTACTGTATGGAGCCAAGCAAATTGATCTCAATCGGCTTCAGCGCCTCCAAAACAAAGCTGCGCGCCTGGTATTTGCTTGTGGTCGAGACCAGAGCTCGTCACACCTGTTGTGTACACTTCATTGGCTACCCGTAAGGGATAGAATCAATTACAAGGTATTGATGTATGTTTTTAAATGTCTTAGCGATCACGCTCCACTTTACCTAACTAACGTACTCCAATTGTATAATGTATCTAACGGTAGAAATGAAGATAGTAGACCCCGACTTCGCTCCTCTTCTGATGCTACCAGGCTTTTTGTTCCTCGATCTAAACGTCAAGCTGGTGATAATTCCTTTCGTGTATGTGGCCCCCGACTTTGGAATCAGCTCCCGGTCAGCATCAGAGAGGCGCCGTCCATCTGTATCTTCAAACGCCGGTTAAAAACTCATTTGTTTCCAAAGTTCTGATTTTTGTCTTTGCATGACTTGTGTATATATTGTTATTTGTATTTTTATTGTATATAATGCTGTTTCATATTGTTAAGCGCTGTGTTCTTTGTAGAGCGCTATATAAATGCTTATTATTATTATTATTATTATTAATACGTGTCAATTTGATACGTATTGTGTTTAAGTGTCGTTACTTAAAAGAAAAAGTGGCAAAAAAGGTTCATCTTGCCCAATGTAACAATCAAAACACTTAAATTAATATCAAACATTTTAAGAATGAATTACAATTTTCATACTCACTCCCTCTGTATTGATGGAATTAAAGTGCCTCTTGACGGTTCTTACTCATATGGGTTTGAATGTTATGTATTGGGTCGCTGAGTCACAGTTTTGCCACCTTCTTTTGGGCAAGATGAACTTTTTTGGGCCACTTTTTCTTCTTAGTAACGACATTTGATCCCAATGCGTATCAAATTGTTACGTATTGGGCTTTTGTTATGTAGTCATCCAGGCCGAAACTATATACAAGACTGTCGTGTAGCTTAATTGCGCAGACTATATACACGACAGTCGTTAACGCATGCGCAGATGTAAATTTAGTATAAAAGACTGTCGTGTGGCGACATTGCACAGACTATGTACACGACGGTCTTCAACCTGAACGCTAAATCGAGTGATACATGACGACAGACAGTCGTGTAGCGAAATCGAAGCTCAAGTGGGCCGTATGCAGGTGTGTGGTGGGTAAATTAGGCAAATACAAATATTAAAACATGTTTAGCGTAGAGACTTTCTAAAAAATAGGAGGAGGCCTTTTAAAAAACTTTTAGTACAAAATCGCTTGTATTTATATATAGCGATTCTAATAAACCTGGAGGAACTTTGACAAAGATGCCTCTATTAAATATGTTGTGGTTCAAAGGTGTTGGTCACAACACAACTTGTTTTAAAATGCTTACAAAAAACGGGGCTGTTTTATTTTCTTTGGCAGGGGGTAGGGGGGAGGTGTCCCAATATGTTTCTTTATCATCGTCAATTTGTTTGCCCCCCCCCCCCCCCCACAACGAAAGTGATTAATGTAATGACCCCCTACTATGTTGATTATTCTTACGCCCCCCTCTTCCTACACACACTGATCTTTTCCAGGCCTATCTATTTTTAGTTAGGGTTTATTTGAGCCTAAACGCCCGGGCCTAAACGGTCGGATGTGAAAGCAAACAATCTCAAACTCTGAAACCAGAGAGATGTTATTACTAATGTAACACCTCCCTGCTGAAACACTCTGAAAAAAGGTTATGACCGTAAATAAAGAAAAAACAAAAGACACTTGAAGCGAGTCAAAAAATATGAGGTGGCGGGGGACGCTAAACATGTTAACTTTTATGTGGCCCTATATAAAGCTCTAAGCAAAATAATCGATTGTTTATAAACAATTACTTAAACTTCAACATCATTTCCGTTTACACAAAGGAGATCGATATTATCACTCTAATCACTACTGCATGTGTTCAATGACCAGTCCAGGGAGGTGTCAATTCTATTTGACACGTCCTTGACCAGTCCTAATGTCACATTGTGTGAGCCGTAGTCTAAGACTTTTTTTTGGGGGGGGGGGGGGGGGCGGGGGTATTTTACCGTATTTTAGTTTCAAGCCACAGCACTCTGCTTTACACAGCGCACCCAAAAGTAATTAATTTATTTTGATAAATTAGATTATAAATGTATAGGACAATGTAGCTTCACTTTACCAATCATCCACCCATACGCCGCCACCCACTCGGCCCTCTGAGACCATAATAACTAAAAAACGGACAACAAGAAGTGAAGTCACATAAGGACTGGTCCCAAGTCTATCTTGTACACGACGGTCTTACCGTCTTTCCGGCAGTCGCAAACCCTCTGAACAGGAACCACGCGAGAATTTACGAGGATTAATAAGCCGTCGTGTATATAGTCTATAGAAAATCGCTACAAGACGGGAGTGTATATAGTCACTCCCAGTCATCTACAAACGACCATGGTTCTGCACTGCGCATATTTCGTAATCTACGTTATGATATTGGCTCTGCGCAGATTTGAAACGGTTGAGGACCATAAGTTAACCCAGATTTCCCTTTAAAAGAAACGCTTGAAATGTGATCCGGTTTCTTGAATCTGAACCTCGACAGAAGATGGGTGAAGAAGATGAAGATCTCCATCCTCGCCAGTTTTTCTCCAAGACAGACACGTCGTCCTGTATTAAAATGACAAGAAGGATTTATATTAACTAATTGATGTTGTTGTGTGGTTTATTGTGGTTTTTTGGTTTTTGTTTGTTTGTTTACTGGTTTGTTGTTTGGTTGTTTTGTTGGTTGAGTGGTTTGTTTAGTGGTATTGGTTTGGTTTGTCGTTCGTTTGTTTGTTTGTTTGGTTGTGTGTCTAATGTCTGCTTGTCGGTTGGGGTGTTTGCAGTAGCGTGCGCAATTGAAATATTCGGGGGAAATTACTGTCAGTCGGGGGAAACTACTGTCAGTCATGTCAGTCGGGGGCTTTGTGTGTGGGGGATGTGTAATCCAAATAGTCAAATAGTCGGCACTGAAATTTGTACATGGAGTCTACAAATAAAGGAAAATTTTATAAAGAAAACTGATGAAAACTCTCAGGATCGGCCATTTGTTGAGTGTGCGATTTCTTTTGACCGTGCGATTTTTGTTGACTCCTCCCCCCCCCCCCCCCCCCCCCCCCCCTCACCCCACTTACGTGAAATTCACAAGGTGACTGCAAACAAAAATTGGGGCTACTTTTGTTGTTGTTGGTATGTCGGGGGAATTGAGAAGAATCTGAGTCGGGGGATTTTATTTATGACCAGGTGCCCCCCCCCCCCCCCCCCCCCCCTCACAATATTCTGCGCACGCCACTGGGTGTTTGCATGCTGGCATGGGTTTGTCTTTGAGTGGTTTGTTGTTTAGTTTGTTTGATTGGTGGCTGGAGTGGTATTTATTGGTATGTTTGTTGAGTGGTTTATTGTTTTGTTTGTTTGTGGTTTATTTGTTGTTTGAGTCGGTTATTGTTTGACGGGTTTGTTGTTTTGTTGTTTAGTTGGTTTCTTTGTTTGTTGGTTGGTTATTTGGTTGGGTGGTTGGTTGGTTGGTTGGTTACTTCCATCGTACGTGTGTACATACAGGGATACTTAAATATTTCGGTAACAAAGCCTACCTATCGAAAACGGTGTCCATTCATCTTTCACAGTAACGTGTCCATCTTGATCGAGAAACCGACTCGGTCTGAATACATCCGGGTCTTCCCATACATCCGGGTCATGGTGTACTGCCCACAGATTGGCCATTATGAGGGAACCTTCAGGAATTGTGTGTCCTTGGAGGGTTGTTTCCTTGCCGGCATAGTGGGCAACGCCTGTAAAATAAACATAATATGGGGAAAAAAGTTTGGTTTGTCAAAAATACAGGCTGGAATATTATCGATATCGTTGTAAATTGTTAATGTGTTACAGTTCATTATAAGGATTATTTTAATCCTGTAAAAAAAGGTATAATAATGGAAAAACCTTAATCTTCACTTCATCTACAGTAGGCCTACTCGTCCCTTCCTTTTATTCATAACGTAAGTGCATGATATTCGCGCATTTTTTCAAAGCGCAGTTCTACAGTTCGTACAACTTCCATCTACAGGCTGTCCCAAAATGATTAGTACCCATCGATGCCCAAAGTTCAATCATTTTTTTCATCATCAAAATCAATGAGATTAGATCCGTTGTTTTTTTATCATATTTGTTCTTCTCTACCCTTTTATTGGAATTTTAGATCATGAATATCGGACTTATTTTATTGAAGTTACAATCCATTGTGTAAGACATGGTGATTTCACCTTTAAAGTGCAAAAAAAACGTGTTTTAAACAGCTTGTTTGAAAGAAACTAATATATTCTCTCAATCGCTTGTCTGCTAATAGCTTTGGTTCCTTTCTATTTTAAACTGCTGTTGTATCATATGTTGTTCAAACCATTAATACTTCTTCATTTTGATTCAATTTGAAGAGTAAAAATGGATCGTCACGCATGAGCGACCCCAAGCTTTGTTTCTATAATGAGCTAGTTCTGAGGCTTAACTTGAGGGACATTTAAACAGGTAAAATTGGTAAATACGTGGTCATGGGTAATTAGCAGTGGCGTAGACTTATTTTTCATATTGGGGATGCAATTTTCTACAAATTTGCTGAAAATTATAATAGTCCCTTAGTGTTTAATCTTACGAAATCCATTATACAACGTGAAAATGAAATCTGGTGATTCACCAAATACCACTTCATTTAGAAGTCGCTAAACACTTGTCAAATAAAACAATGCACGGGGTCACTCAAGTGTAACAAACTTCTTTTACCCGTTAAATTGAATTAAGGAATATAATTATTAATGATTTGAACACCCATAACTAATAACAGTTACAACAGAAAGACACACAAGATTATATTGAGTAGACAAGAGATTATTAGAATACACAAGTTTCTGTCAAACAAGCTGTAATAGCACACACATTTTTTAGCACTTTGTCAAAAAGGTAAAATCACCATGTTTTACATAATGGAGTGTATCTTGAGTTTGATAAATCCGATATTCATGATCTAAAATTCTAATAAAATAGTACAGTATGACAAAGATGATGTAAAAACAGCGGACCTAATCTCATTGATTTTGATGATGACAAAAATGATTGAACTTTGGGCATCGATGGGTACTAATCATTTTGGGACAGCCTGTATACTATGGCAACACAGAATATAACTGTAACTGTGAGTTTGGTATCAAAACATATCTGCAAGTTTACTGTATCTATATAAACATGTTTTCAGTATGGTACAGCCCATGATTGGGCGCACACAGAGCACTTACACCTAGCACATAAAGTCCCTGCTCAGGTGCTTTGAGGTTGACTAATTCAAAATATATAATCGGTACCAAAAATCTGAGATATACATTAAATGAGCAAATTTCTTCTCCGCAGTTTGATACCTCATTCAGCAAAATCGAATCGATACTTCTAAAGTTATGTCGATTTCAATGACCGCGGATGCAACAGAAAAGTGGCACTAGGTATAGGAATCATTGATTTGTGTGTGATAACTGTGTGCTACCTGAACGTGACAGATGAATGGGTCTTTAGTGATAACCGCAATGTGCGGGACAAAGGGTGTATCTGGCTGTGAAGAATACAAGTCTTAGCTGATAAGCTGTGAGTTTTTCAGTGCGTAAAATCCATAGACGGGTAAAAAACATTGATTTTTACCGTCTATGGTAAATCACTCACAAATCAATGATTTCCTATACCTAGTGCCACTTTTCTGTTGCATCCGCGGTCATTGAAATCGACATAACTTTAAAAGTATCCATTCGATTTTGTTGAATGAGGTATCAAACTGCGGAGAAGAAATTTGCTCATTTACTGTATATCTCAGATTTTTGGTACCGATTATATATTTTGAATTAGTCAACCTCAAAGCACCTGAGCAGGGACTTTATGTGCTAGGTGTATATGTTCACATAGAGAACCAAAAAATGGTGTCCAAGCACACAGGTATTCAGACCTGTTGCTACGAGTGAGTGCACACCCGTATGCAGGGGCGGACATTTCTTGTTAGGTGTGGGGGGATGATAAGTAATGCCCCCCAAAAATGAAATTGAGCTGGTACCATCTATGCGGTGCGCATCACCGCACTCCGAGCTATGCTCGGAGAGGGGGGTGTCTGAGGGGGGATGTGGCCCCCTCAGAAGTAGAAAAAATTTCAATTTTCAAACTCATTTGGTGCGATCTGGTGTATACTTTTGACCAATATTGTATTGAAAAGCCATCGCTTCATTTTCAATAAATATTTTGTTTTTTATCAATGCACGAAAGAAGTTGAGCATTTTTTTATACTGATATATTCTTTATTTTAGTATAGATGGTTTAAAAGCTCCAACAGGGGGAGTCTGAGGGTGGTGTTCCCCCCTCAGAAGTAGAAAAAAATTCAATTTTCAAACTCAGTTGGTGCGATCTGGTGTATACTTTTGACCAATATTGTATTGAAAAGCCATCGCTTCATTTTCAATAATTTTTTTATTTTTATCAATGCACGAAAGAAGTTGAGCATTTTTAATACTGATATATTCTTGATTTTAGTATAGATGGTTTAAAAGCTCCAACAGGGGGAGTCTGAGGGTGGATGTGCCCCCCTCAGAAGTAGAAAAAAATTCAATTTTCAAACTCATTTGGTGCGATCTGGTGTATACTTTTGACCAATATTGTATTGAAAAGCCATCGCTTCATTTTCAATAAATATTTTGTTTTTTATCAATGCACGAAAGAAGTTGAGCATTTTTTTATACTGATATATTCTTGATTTTAGTATAGATGGTTTAAAAGCTCCAACAGGGGGGAGTCTGAGGGGGGTGTGCCCCTTTCAGAAGTAGAAAAAATTTCAATTTTCAAACTTATTTGGTGCGATCTGGTGTATACTTTTGATATATTCTTGATTTTAGTATAAATGGTTTAAAAGCTCCAACAGGGGGAGTCTGAGGGGGGATGTGCCCCCCTCAGAAGTAGAATTGTTTTCAATTTTCAAACTCATTTGGTGTGATCTGGTGTATACTTGTGACCAATGTTGTATTGAAAAGCCAATGTTGTATTGAAAAGCCATTTCAATAAATATTTGGTTTTTTATCAATGCACGAAAGAAGGTGAGCATTTTTTTATACTGATATATTCTTGATTTTAGTATAGATAGTTTAAAAGCTCGAAAAGGGGGATTCTGAGGGGGGATGACGTGCCCCCCGCTCAGAATTTGATTTTTTTTAAATTTTCGAACCCATTTGGTGCGATTTGGTGTGTACTTTTGACCAATATTTTATTGAAAAGCAATCACTTTATTTCCGATCAATATTGGCTTTTTAAATAGGCAGATAGGCCTATGCCAGAAAGAAGTTAATTAGTTACCTCCTAAAGATGGATTCTAGTCAACGTACGTACGCGTATGTATCCTGACCAACGTACAATAAACTCCAAACGTTCTTATGTCCCTCGCATGCCTCCCTGCCCGCCTTTCTTTCTCTTTTTCCTTTTTTTTCTCCTTTTTCCCCTTTTTTCCCTTTTTCTTTCCTTTTTTCCCCCTTTTTTCCTTTTTTTTTTGTAGATGGTAAAAATCAGGGGGGGGGGGGGGGGGATGATTACATTGACCATCCCCCCAGGTCAAAAAATGGGGGGGGGGGATATATCCCCCCCCCCCATCCCCCGGGATATCCGCCCTTGCCCGTATGGAGACTCCACCTTATTATTTACATCATAGTGCACGTTAACACGCTCCCTGAATCAATGCAACACCAAGGTTATTGGCCATATAGCAACAGAGTACGCGCTTCAAGGCTGTTTTGAGCAAATTAGTGCTCTATACTTTTGTCATGCTATATTCATGATATTATTAGACCAGCATAATAGAGCAAAACAGCTACGAACTACATTATATTTTAAAGGCTCTATTACCCAATGGCACCACGGTATGTAATCGTTGAACCTCCAGTATCACTGCCTCTGTTAATGGCATGTTAGATCTATCAGAGTACTTGGGCATCCGATCATGTCCACACACCGCACGAATCTCATCACGGACTTTCTGCTGAAGATCCTGATCCGCGATCATATGAAGAAAACTCCAAGCTAGAGTGTTTGAAGATGTCTCAGTTCCTGCGCTAAACAGGTTGTCCACAAGGTTGGCAAGATCTCCTTCATTCAGAGTTGCCCTTTTGTCATCGTCAGTGCTACCGGAACCTATTTCATCTTGCCTAGATTCTTGCATCGCTTTTATATACATATCGATTAGATCATTACATTGGCCATCAGTTTGTGCGAATCTTTTCTTGTGCTCGCCGACGACTTCATTGAAATACGTTATGCAACTTGATGTTATCGCAAGGAACTTTTTCGCCAGGTTTGATCGAAACCATTGATACAACGGAATTAGAGAATATAATTGAATCTCTTCAGCCATCCTCACGCGTTCGTCCAACATAGAGGAGATACGACGAAATTCCTCGTCTTGGTAGTCAAAGCGTTTTCCAAACCCGATGGTGCAGATAATGTTAGACGTGGCATTCATCAGAAGCTGACGAACATCAAACGGTTTGTCCGATAATTTAGTTATAGCCTCCGATAATTGATTTCCTTCAATCTCGACGAATTCATCAAATGATGTCTTTCCCACACCGAAACCACGGAAGGTTGTTATTGAAAATCGCCTCTGTTGCTTCCATGTCTTGCCTGAAGCGTTCAGCACACCTGTATATGAAGATAAATATGAAAGATAAGATTATTATTATCGATGAGTGTCAAACGCTCATTGACACTACCGAAGAGTGTCAAAAACCTACATTAATTTCCCGATTGCCGACAGCAGCCGTGTAGACCAGAGGGGGCAATCCTGTATGTTGGGGTCCCCCTATTGATGGAAACCAAAGCTAAATCATCCACACAGGGAGTGTACAATATATCACTGAAGAAACCAATTGGGTGTCATTTGACACCAAAAGGGGTGTTAAGATTTGGGTCCTCAGGCGAACATCCAAAGGTGACAGGTAGACACCTTTAAAGTGTGCCATGACACCTAGAGGGTGTCGATTTGCTATTGACACCTTTGTATGTTCGTCTGAGGACCCATTTCTACCGGTGTCAAATGACCCCTTCAGTGGTGTTAAGGGGACGCCTTTAGGGGGTCAATTGTGACTCCTTTGGACGTTTGCATGAGGATCCATTTTAAGGGTGTCTTTTGACACCTTCAGAGCATCGAGGTGATGCCCTTATAGTGTTTGACCCATTGGATGTTTGCCTGAGGACTCACTTTCATGACTAGCAAAGACGAGTCCTGCCATGGCCCAGCACATGTGTATCTGGCTGGTTTGTGAACAATCACTTAGCGAGTGACTTGAATTAATATTGTAAGAAAAATGGATATATAAAACCTACTAAATCTACTTTCAATGGTGTTAATACGCTACTTGCTCGCAATCGCCATTTTGAAATGAAAGCGAGGCTCTCCCCTCTTAAGAGCATAGCCTACCACGTCACCCCCTATACACAATCTACGTGAAACAACCGACGCAGTGTGGCGTGATAGTGCGTGTGAGGGGAGAGCCTCGCTTTCAATGTATTCCATCCGTACCGTGCAAGTAGCGTATGGCGTATTACACCCCGAGCACTCGAGGGTATCATAAGTGCCAACCAGGAGTGTCACATTCGACCAACGATGAACTATGATGGCACCTTTGGGGTGTTGGGGTTTCAAAGAAATAGCAGGGAGAAAATCCAAATGTCACCCTTTGGGTGTAATGTGACACCAAATTAGTATTTTTGAAACCTTTGCATTTTCAAAACTTGTAGTTATTGTAGTTACGCCCTAAAGGTGTCATAAGTAGTATACTGGATTCTCAAGAGCTATCGAAATGGGGAAAATGACTCCCCAAGAGGTGTCTTTCGACACTTCATGAGTGTCATTTTTGTCAGTATCTAAGGTCTAGTTTCACCCCGAGCACTCGAGGGTGTCATGAGTGCCAACCAAGAGTGTCACATTCGACCAACGATGAGCTACGATGGCACCTTTGGGGTGTTGGGGTTTCAGAGAAATAGCACGGAAAAAAAATCAAATGTCACCCTTAGGGTGTAATGTGACACCCGAATTAGTATTTTTGAAACCTTTGCATTCTCAAAACTTGTAGTTACGCCATAAAGGTGTCACAAGTAGTATACTGAATTCTCAAGAGCTATCGAAATGGGGAAAATGACTCCCCAAGAAGTGTCTTTCGACACTTAATGAGTGTCATGTTGGTCAGTATCTCAAAAGGTGTCAAGTTACACTCCATTTTTTTCAGTGAGGAGTCACCAAATTATGCAGGTTACCTGATTTAAAAAAAATCTACACTCTTGTGTAGAAGATTAAGGTCATGTCTTCCATAAGGGGTGTATGGATTTTAAATGGAATAGCACATTCGGTCTTCCATGAGGGGTACTTTCACCACCTGTATCACTTTTCTACACTAATTAAAATTCGTGTAGCAAAGTGATAGGCCTACTGTACAGGTCGTCGCTGTTCTTACATAACGACACATCACAACAGAATTAAGTAAAGTGATGTGTCGTTATGTCAGAATGGCGACGAGGTGAAAGGCTGACACTTTCGAAGCCTTCGGGCATTGGTGTGGTACTAAGCAGAGGTTGCTTCAATGTAATCCCAGCATGCAGTTGAAAAGCACTGTGCACTGAGATAACTCAACACCTGATTAGGCTGATTTCCATTGAAATGTACAGAAATATCATGGTCCAATAGGTGACTAATTATTGAGACTTTTCATATCTGTATCAATATATGAATTGGGATTCTATTTCTCAATACAATGATACCAAACAAGTTGAAAAGTCTCAATGGTTAGTTCCTCTATTGGACCATAATGTTTATGTACATTTCAATGCAAATTAGGTGTTGAACGGTCTCCATCATCACTGTGCATGTGCTTTTCTACAGTGCATGCTGGGATTACATTGAATAAGCAACCTCTGGGTACTAACGATTACAGGCAGAAATATTAAAGTTTGTCAGTTCAGTTCGTCTCAGAGTTCAGTAAGTTGCCTGTGGATTCAAAACTTGATGTCATCTTGTCGTACAAGCGTCCGTCGTCCAAATCGAAAGCTCCCTATTGGCTAAGCAGTGGAATCGCAACAGCTACCCGCGAAACGATGATATGAAGTCTGATTTTCGGCAGGTACCAGCCAGCAGAGAGGTCACGCTGCATGTCAGATTTTGTTGTACGCAAGAAAACAATGGAGTCTCAGTGACTGCAATATTTGCTAGAAATAGCTTCGGAAAATGGTCTATTTGGGCATCTCAAAACTGAGAAACGTGTTAAAAATCATGTAGAATTTTAGAGGAGGGTCAATAACATATGCAGAACGGTAAAATGAATACGGTAGTATTGTACACGTTTTGTGACCAAATTTATGTCGTAAAATGTTGGAAAATTCACGTTTTGAAAATCTGTGGTCTTCGAAATTACAGGAATCCTAACTCATTCTAAACCTCACCAAATCATGAAATGGACCCTCGTCTACAAAAAAGTCCATGTACGTATTGCTCTATCTGCTTAGAGATAGCGAAGACCACGGAAAATTCATAGCTTCATACCACGGAATGAAATCCGCCATAGACATTACATGGCGAAAATCATACAGATTTGCACTGCAGTCCTCTGCCCAAATAGACCATTTTCCGAAGCTATTTCTAGCAAATATTGCAGTCACTAAGACTCCATTGTTTTCTTGCGTATAACAAAATATGACACGCAGCGTGACCTCCCTACTGGCTGCGTTGTTTACATCCAATGTTTATCAACAAACGCAACGGGCGAAGGGACTGGACTGTCGATACACGCTTGAGGGTTGAGGGAACAGCATATATGACCACAACACTGTCCGCTATGCCGTATTGCCCTTTATAATGCTTTGGCGCGAGTTTTAAAAGCACGGGTTCTAAACAAAACATGATGCGCGCGCAAACTGCCAGGCAAAGAACAATAGCAACTAGCCACGTTTTTCCCGATGTGACGTCACCTGTCACCCCATCTATAATCTGTGGAGAAAAGCAGTGGCATGGCCTAAGGGGCCGCATTAAACAGCCTGTTGAAGGTCGTGGGTCGGCATACTCGGGGCCATGGGATATGCCAAGATTTTGGGTTTTTGAGAGTTCCAAGTTATCCCCAGAAAGATCATTGGAGGAAAAAGGGGTAACTATTGTATTAATTTTGTATAGTCGTGTATGAATTAAGTCAATACATGCGTATGTTTTGTTTCTCGAAAAAAAGACAAATCAATGCACTTGCGCAAATGTTAATATGCTCAAAATAGCACCTTTCGGGATCGTGTCATTATTCACACATCAATATCAGCGCGAGAGCATTGATTTGTCTAATTTCTCTCGAAACAAAAACATATTTCCCCCTGTAGGCCTATCGCACCATTGACAAATCGCACATACCTTCGCCACCTGTAAGATGTAGATACTGTAACGGTAGTGGTCGTCTATCGCTTAGTTCTGGCTTCTGAAAAGCCTCCTTAATCAAGTTGAAATCATTCATAACAATAATTCGGTTGCCACCGGGAAGACCAAGAGTGAAGATTTTACCGTATCGCTGAGCTAGTCTCGTCATTAACTCGTGGTTGTGTTCTTTAGAGAATACACGGCTCTTCAACATCAATGGTAGACTGCCGACGACTGGCCATGTGAAAGGTCCCGGTGGTATATTCGGAGCGTTTCTTCGGAAGTATCGAAACACGATGGCAAATACCACGGAACAAAGTGAGATGGTGACTGCATTTTCCACTTGAAAAATGGTATTAAAAACGGACAGAAAAGCCATCATTTTTTCCTTGACAAAATTTCTGATTTGGATAGAGCATAGACTACACATACATACAGACCATGAAGCTATGTACATAGACAGCATGAACTTTATTGTTGACTGTGATGCAATTCCGGGGGGTGGGGTACTAAGTGGATATCAGGCTACGGGGATGAGTCGCCTAATAGGGTTCCATTTTCACCCGTCTGGTAAATGCAGACCCTTTTCACAGCCATTTTTGGTTAATTTATGGGTCTAAAATCTTTTATTTTGCTGTTTTTCACAGAAATGTTAGCAACAACTTTCAAATTTATAGGAAAAGTATGGGTCTCCGGAATTTTCATTTTGCTGGCCGCGGCAAATTCCTACCAAAAATATCAGAGTACACCCCCCCCCCCGGATGCAATTATGCGATTGGTTTATTGACTTGCCCGGTTGACTTGTCAATAGACCAAGTTGTTAACAAGTTGTTATTTAGCAAATACAGTCATTGCAAAATGACACCCTTGGTTCCCAGGTCAAGATATTTATTGCTTTAATAATTAACTACAGTTCAGCTTCTTCAGGTCGCAGTTTCCCCGGAGTTTCCCCACATTTGGAATACGCCGCCATTATGATTATAATTTTAATACACTTTCACAGTAATTCCGTGCAGCAAGTTTAATTTCAACTCTTTTGGGAAAATGCTCTTATATCAATACTATCAGGAATTAATTAAAAATAAGGTTTGGTTGAAAAAATCTTTGAAATCGGGATCTGTACACATTTTGACTCGCCATGTATTGATCTGTATCATCTACAAGTCATGCATGCGGTCAGCCGAAAGTAGATTTTGACGCTTGTGGTGGGGGGGGGGGGGGGGGGGGGGGGGTAGTCTCACTTAAAAATATCAATTTATAAAGATGTTGAGGAATGTCTCTTCTAAGTTGGGATATTGCACGCTAAGAATGGTGATGATTGAGGAAGTTACAATCCGAAAAGGCAAGGTACGATTTTCATGTTTGCGTTTTACTTTTCAACATGGGGGAGATTATGACAGGTAACACGAGTACCTGATCATGTTGATTCAACAATGCGACCGACCCTTGTGGAGACTGACTATCAACATCGTATTATCGACTGATGAATTAGCACTACCAGTAATCAATAATTTGCCCGGAATTGAGCCTGCGTGTAAAAGCAAAATGCGAAAATGAAAACCGTACTTTATCTTACTTTGGCACTGCTACTTCCTTCCTTGATATCAATCCATTCTTCAATCCATTCTTCAAATACGATATATAATTATAGAGGAGAAATTTCTTAACAACTTTATAGTTATAAGCACATTTATTACCCGGTCAGTTACTTGTTTGATCAAAAGATAACTTAATCATTTTTAAATTTGTTGACACTCACTGATAGTGTCATTTCGTACGTATTCATTATATCGTTGTTATCTATACCCCTATGATCAAACATTTCATATTGGTGGTTCAATGACAAGGGCTAGTAAAATCTTACATAAGGAATAAAGCACAATGCACAAGGCCGCTATCAGTTTTACAATGTAAATCAAATGCAAAATAATTACTGCCTTGTGCTTTATTTCGTTTGTGAGACCTATATGAGGATATTGCCAACTTCCGGATAATCAGATTCAGGTAATATTCTCATAAAAGGTCTCTAAATTCGGAATAAATCACAAGACAGGAATATCGTTTACAATGTCAACCAGATGTGAGACAGATTGATGCTTTATGTTGTATTCTGTATTGGAGATCTATATGAGGTTATCATTGCCCATTGGGCTCTTCCAGAAAAGAATTGCACCCCTCCTATAGAGAAACAAAATACCGTTAAACATCGTCTATAAGCCCATATTGACTAATAGTTAATAAGCTGAAAATAGATAAAAAGGTATGAGCGCCCTCTTTTGATCTAGAGAAATTAGCACGAATGAGTTTAGTGTATTCGATATTCGCTCATACCTTTTAATCGATTTTCAGCTTATATACTATTAGTCAGTATGGGCTTATAGACGATGTTTAACGGTATTATTTCAATACCGGAATTCCTGGAATATTGGAATTTCTGGGGTTAAGGGTATGGGAATTGGGTATTATAAAGGGATTAGTGATTATGAAAATTTGTTTGGAATTCCGGGACGTTAATGAAAATGTGTTCGGAATTCCAGGAAATTTGATGAATTTCAGGCTTTACTTTGAAAAAGTCTGAAATTCCAAGTTTCTTTATAATATTAGGGCGGCTGGCTAATTGCGAGACAACTAATCTGGAATTCCAGGCCTCGGATATTGAATAAAAAGAAGTTTGGAATTCATAATTCCGCTACTCTACTATTTGTTTCTGGAAAAGCCCATTGCTGATCCGATTAAAAAGTGTTGTAACCAAAATTGAGAGCCGGTTTAAGTTGCCTTAACCCTAACTCTACCCCCACTTTTTTCAGAATTTTTTCTTCAACGTGGAAAATCGACCAAAATATCCCCCCGATCCCCCAAAGATTTGATCCAGGGACCTCCAGCACGTGGAGCTTCCAATCCCCCGCTACACCACGCCTTCCAAGCACAGTATGGGCAGTGTATTGGGCAGTGTATTGCCCAGACTGTATGGAGTGGGTCCATTTTTTCAGCGAAAAACTTCCACGCCGGGTGGTACCAACGTGCCCAGTCGTGGTATATCGTGGTATATGGCAGTGTTAGGGTTATAGGCTTAAAGCCCATTTTCGAATTTAAGGCTAATGAAATATGATACCAAGTTTTCCCGTTTCATATTTTTAAAAGAGTGGGTAGGTGTCTATTTCATTATTCATTATTCATTATTTCACTCAATTTCATTATTGCAACTGTAAGGGGTGTTAACTACTAACTACCTATTGATTCGTATACACCTAGCACATAAAGTCCCTGCTCAGGTGCTTTGAGGTTGACTAATTCAAAATATATAATCGGTACCAAATATCTGAGATATACATTAAATGAGCAAATTTCTTCTCCGCAGTTTGATACCTCATTCAACAAAATCGAATGGATACTTTTAAAGTTATGTCGATTTCAATGACCGTTCATGCAAAAGAAAAGTGGCACTAGGTATAGGAAATCAATGATTTGTGTGTGATTTACCATAGACGGTAAAAATCAATGTTTTACCCGTCTATGGATTTACGCACTGAAAAACTCACAGCTTATCAGCTAAGACTTGTATTCTTCACAGCCAGATACACCCTTTGTCTCGCACATTGCGGTTATCACTAAAGACCCATTCATCTGTCACGTTCAGATAGCACACAGTTATCACACACAAATCAATGATTCCTATACCTAGTGCCACTTTTCTGTTGCATGAACGTTCATTGAAATCAACATAACTTTAAAAGTATCCATTCGATTTTGTTGAATGAGGTATCAAACTGCGGAGAAGAAATTTGCTCATTTAATGTATATCTCAGATTTTTGGTACCGATTATATATTTTGAATTAGTCAACCTCAAAGCACCTGAGCAGGGACTTTATGTGCTAGGTGTATATTACACCTTAATTTAAAACACTTTAACACTTTGAAACACAATTAAGGAAGCATTTGTAGATGTGTTATTGAAAATGTCGACAAATCTGTCTGAAATATTGCAACGTCAATTACATCTGAAATCCTAGTAGGTAATGCAAACAATTTCATTATTAACCATATACCATATGACACTAAAATCCCTTAAAATCAACAGGAAGATATGTCTGGTATTTTCAGCCACTAAAAGTTTTGATTCTTATTCAAGTTTGTCAGAAAATGTAATTTTTGCATAAAATAATGAAAGTGTTGGTAAAACTGAAAAGTTGGGTCGGTAGGGAAACGGGAAACTGGAACTTTCATTATATTATTAGCCTAATCGGGATTTAAAATCCACATAAGGCACTTTCCACATAAGGCAGCTATAATGTGTACACCTCATATCAATGTTTACCTACCATTTAATGTAAATATGAGTCGTATTTATATGACGACGTAAACCATGATAATGGCTCACCTACATAAATCAGGGAGTGTGAATTACCACTGGAATTACAAATGGGGTCACCTGCATCATGTGCATGGGCGACTCCATTTGAAATATACACTCCATGCGTAAATGATTAAGGTCATGTCTATCACAGGGGGTGTATGGATTTAAAATGGAATAGCCTTTGGTTTACCATGGTCTAAGCTAAATCAACAGTGGTTGAAAGATTTTATATTTTTGAAAATTCATTCATGCAATTTGATGATTTTTTTAGTGAAAATTTAGATCAACTCCTTTAGCCCATTCAAACACTAATCGTACCGACTTTGGGTCATATTTTGACCAAAATGAACCAATTGTCCAAGGATCTTAAATAATGACTAAATAAATTATGCTTATTATTGTTTTTATTAATTAAAAACTGATAAAGCCAAGTTTCAACATTATTTTGAGTGAAAGGGTAGAACTAGAAGAACGAAAAAAAAAGCATATCGTGCCGTGCGTGGTCTGGGGATCGAACAGGGGTTCCGCGGTTATCAAGCGAAGGACAAGGTGTCCACGCCACGGAAGTATTTGTGTTAAAAGATGTGTTATAATTATATATAATTGTTTCCATCGGGTGCTTGTGTTTGACATTAAAATTGTGCTTTTTGGTGCAATATTTGTATGTGCGCCTCGCCCAAAATATGTTTGTAATGTCATGATAGTCCTTATTTTTGAAAAAGCGGTAAACAAACTTCGAAATTTATGTTTTGGCCATAAAATGGCATCATTTTTTCCGGATCGCAGGCCGACTCCACGTGATTCTTGATTTAAACTCACCTATGACCTAGCGAGTGTCGACACGTTTTTAATATTACGGAGGACCATTCACGTCAGAATTTACAGTATGACTATAGGTTAACACTTGGCATATGCGCCAATTAATTTTGTAGGGGGACGATGCTGATTAATGTGGATATTTACCTCGCTAGTTGCTTTTCTGGTGTTACTCGCCAGTTATGCTCTAAGAATTACATCGTTAGTAAGTTATGCTACAGTTAGAGCATAACTACTAGGGAGGTAGCTTACCTCCCTATTAAGTTACCCGTCATTGGTGCACTCGGCCGATGTCTTTCAACTACCCTCGCGCATTGTGTGGTTACTAAAATGTTCTTCCATAACGCGCACCTTTGCCGTGCGTGTACTGCACTTTTCCCTGCGTATTTATGCGGCGCATTACGCCGACGCATGGGTACTCACCGCACGGGATTGGATGGAATGTTTTTGAGTTATTCGATACTAACAGGGGTAAAAGTTGACAAATGTGGGCAAAGTTAAATACAATTTTGATTAAATAAATGTATGACTGTTTTTAAACAGTCTAAAATCGGTATAAAACAATACTTTTATTTAGATTCTTAAAAGAATCTGAATAAAGGTATTGTTTTAGACCGTACGTTGCGTGAAACAACTCCGCCGTTCCACTTAAAATAATACTACCGTCCGCATTTATATCAGACAATATACAACAGGTACGGTCTAAAAACAATACTTTGATTCTCTAAATATAACAAGGCTACGGTCTAAGAACAATACCGTTATTCTCTAATTCTAATCTAGGGCCAGTTAATTAGCATAATCATTTGTATTCATTTAAGGAAGTTTTTTTGAAATTTTGTGAATCCTGTAATTATTGAACTATTAATCAAATGCATATAAAAGTATACATTTTTGGATGGGATTTGGGTCAGAGAATCCATTTTTGGGCATCAATTTTGACCAAAAATGTTGATTTTGTACAAAATAAATCACTTTTTTGACCGATTTATTTTTGGGACAAGCTAACAAAATTATTTTGGAGTAAAAAAATGCCCAAAATTGCTTGATTATACTATTAAGTTAAGACACTAATCTAGGGACGATTTTCTCAATTTTTCCTCGAAAGCCGAAAGCAAAAATGGCCAAAAAAGCGAAAGAAAAAAAAATCACCTTTTTGGCATTTTTTGGTCAAAATTTCAAAAAATACAAGTTTAGGTGAAAAAATGAGACAATCATCCCTAGATTTGTGTCTTAATAATTTTGTTAGCTTGTTCCCAAACAAATTGGGTCAAAAAGTGAATTTTGTACATTTTGGATCAAAATTGACCCCAAATTTGGATTCTCTGATCCATTTCCTTTCCAAAATATATACTTTTGTATACATTTGATTAATAGTTCAATCATTACAGTACTCACCAAAAATAAAAAAATAAAATAAAAAACTTCCTTGAGTCCCCTTAAAACCCAGTCAGATGAATCAGTTACCATTCTCTGGGTTTAGATCGGGCGGCTGTGCACCGTGAACCGTGACTATAGGTTTAGTGACCTCTTCTAACAAGATAATGGGCAGATGCAACAATAGAAAGACAATAGATAATAATGAAAGAAAAGGTGGTAAGACGTGTTTAGAATGATAGTTGACTGCCCTATATGGACAATAATGTATGACTGCCCGGTAGTACAGGGCGTGTCAAACAAAGTGTCCCACGTGAAACATGATTTTTCTAGCCATGAAAAGTACAGAAATTGGACTAGTACTAATAATCATGTTCAGCAATCTTAATATGTCATGAGAATTTTTTCTATCCATTTTTAAGATTTCGTTATAAAATCATGGCAAATCTCCGGCTCCTCAAGCATGGCAAATTCAGCCATGGCCACTTTTCATAATCAATCAAATCAATAATAATCTACCTACTAAATGTTAATAGTAAGTTGAATTTGAGCTGAAAAACATATTTGCATCCATATTAATCATGAAAAACCACAGACTATTTGAATTTTAGATGTATTTTAAACAATACATTGACATATCCTATAATCATCATATATAGGAATAACAAATGCAGTTTGATCAATTGAGATTTCAATTCTTGTTCGGAAGTGGCCAAAACGGGATTCGCACTGTATTGTTACTGAATTAATCATACGGCTCGGCAATTAGGTGGTAAAATAATGGGATTAAGTGTAGGCCTACTTGATAGACGACTAACATGGCTTACCGACTGTTTATTTTTTGTGTTGTATATCATCAAGGGACCATGTGGTAATAATCTTGTTAATGCTCAGTATCGCCTGTATTGTACTAGTAATATTATGAAGAAAAGTGATCTGTATTATAATTATGTGTTGAACACATGAGGCAACTGTGAAAAATAAATAAATAAAATTAAAAACTGTATATTTTTTTAAAACAACAGACATGGGATGTATTTTTATAAATTTTGTTCCGTGAGACACTTTTTTTACACACCCTGTATATCCAATTCAAATCAAGTGACACTTTAAAAGTGTTTAATGTTATGGCATTGATAATTTATGAAAATGTGATGATAAAATGTATCATAAAACACCAGACACGGGTTATTTTATCTCAATAATTTATTGTTTCGACGCATTTCTGGTATTTAATAGTGATCTTCGCGATATCGCGACCATATCATCGATCGTTTTATCATTCAATTTTATGCGACCCATAGATTTGCGAGTATTTTATCATGAACATTTCATCGATCGTTTTATCGCGAACATATCACCATTGACATTAATCGATTAAATACCAGATGCGTCGCATTTTCGGTTTGATCAGAAAATTCGATCTTTTATCATGATAAAACGCCATCGATGAAATTTTCGCGATAAAAAGATCGAATTTTCTGACCACTATTAAAAACCGAAAATGCGACCTATATTTAGTCTGGTATTTAATCGATGATATGTTCGCGATAAAACGATGGGTGAAATGTTCATGTGATAAATTCCCCGCAAATCATCATGCAAAATTATCGATGTATACAGTGGCGGATCCAGGATTAAAATTTACGGGGGGCTGAAACCCAAAAAATCGTAAAAGGTCCCTGAATTTTTTTGCCGTCAGCTCGTGAAATTCTGCTAAGTGGAAGTGGGGGTGGGGGGGGGTGGGGGGGGGGGGGGGTGGGGGGGGGGGGGGGGGGTAGCGATGTGGTTGTCCCAAAACCGGCAAAAAAAAATCGCATGGTACAAGTGGCAAATGTACCAACGGAACCTACCTGTCTCAGAAAGTGGTACACAAAAAAGGTATATTGTCAAATTTTACGGGGGGCGCGTACACGTTAAAGGTATATTGAAAAATTTTACGGGGGGCGCCCGCCCCCTCCGCCCCCCCCCTGTATCCGCCACTGTAAGTTACTTATTTGATGGCTGTATAGGCTGTCGATAGGACGATATGTAAAACATGTTGTTGTTTAACTTATCAACGCCTGACGAGAGGCCAACCGTCAGCGTATACACTACATGTTAATATTTTTAGATTAGTACATAACTATACAGTATCTATCTTGACACTGATGACTAGACAACGCATTGATAAAATTATCATCCACTCATAATACAAATATGGTTAAATATCTAAAACGATCAACAAAACATTTTATTGTAACGATCACGATGATAGTGCTAAATGTATGGTATTGGAAATGATAGTGATATTGATCGATACGAGGGAAAAAGTGTACTTTAGGTCCCAGATTCTGGGCTGTACTAGTATCGTCCGATACTGGAACACCAGTATCGGACGATACTGGTATAAAGTCAGTGTTCCAGTATCGGACGATACTGGAACAAAATTATGTACCAGTATCGTTCAATACTGGGACAAACTACACTGGTAACATGTGTACCAGCATCGTCCGACACTGGAATATAAAATCGTTCCAGTATCACTCGATACTGGAACACAATTTGGTGTTCCAGTGTCGACCGATACTGGAACAGTAAAATCGTACCAGTATCGAGCGATACTGGCAACTTTTTAGTTCCAGTATTGAACGATACTGGTATACCAGTATCTGGGACCTAAAGTACACTTTTCCAGTTCCTTTTATTCAGTGGTGTGTTAAACGATTAATAAATGTGTTTATATAGTCAATCAGGTGACCCTTGGCTTCGTAGTGCACTCCCGGAATCGTGACCTTTCTTTTGTTCAACTGTGCATTAATACAATCCTTTGTTAAATAATGCACCTCGGTGCTAGTGGCAACCGATTATGTTGGCCTTGTATGATTGAGACTTCCGGCAGTGCATCCGTAGATATTGACATGAAGAATAATGGATAATGAACAATGAGGAGCTATTTAAGTACATACATTATGATAAGGATAATTGATGAGCTACTGTGCATTCGTCTTGATAATCGCTCGAGGCCTTGCATGAGTGCACCAGCCCTCGAGCGCCGATAGGCGCGAGAGGGCGGGTGCACGAATGCAAGGCCGAGAGCGATTATCAAGTACGAATGCACTGTTTGCGAATCAATTATCTATCATACACTTCGCGATGCGTACCAGAACCTGCTCTAAAATGTTAAAATTGAGATTAAAAACATTTCCAACGAAAATATTAGTTAAATTTCCATATTTTAGAAACACCGCTTATGATGTGTAGCATGATATACTGCTGAATACGCATGGAAGGGTTTCAATTAGTCTGTATACGATTTAGGTTGTGAGCTGTCAAACTGGGATCAATGACCGAGTGGAAAACATATCGACAAACTTGAATTGGAAGTTGGATATGCATGACCACGGATAAAACTGGTATTAAGTAGGGCCTATGGATGTAATCCATTAAGTATAGCTTTGTGTAAAAAACAAGTACTCATGATCTTTTAGATCGAACTGTAGTAAAGAAAACAACATTATCGATCAAGTGTGGCACAGTAAGAGACCTGTTGGGTCGCCAACGTGACAGAGAAGTTGTGTGCTGACGCTGGCACGTCAGGCTACTATACCGTACACAGTTTGAGGAGAAACCATCACAAGAATAGGCGACGTACCAGAGAAAATCATTAAAGAAGCGGTTACCGCATTGACTCCGATCAGTATAAGGTTAATACAAGCACCAAACAGAAAGCCAGCAAAGTTCCGTGTCATCGGCATCAGCAATACCTAAAATTCAGGAACCAAAGTCACATCAATGAGAATCCAAGAGCAGCTCAGCCACAACCACAGAATGTTGTTATTCCGCAGCAGCAAGGAGGACTGTGTAATGTATATTACATTACACATATGTAATGCTCACCAATAATTCAAGGTGAGCATGAATGTAATCGTTTGATTGTTTGTTTGTTTTTTGGTCTGTTTGTTAGTATATTAATGTTTGTATATTGGTTAGTTGATGGGTGTGGTTGGTGGGTTTCTTTTTTTGGGGGGGGGGGGCGGTATATTGAATGCTAGATTAACATATTGACAGAATGATTTTACTGTGATAGATTTCTTACTATTACCGTTGTGTTTAGTTTTAATACTTGAAAAAGGAAAAATGTAAATTAATTTAGTTGACATGACACGGCTAATAAATGCTACTACCTCTTACAAAAAACATTTAACTTTATGTTAATTTGAACTAGTATTTTTAATTTTTCTCTCAAAATTGCAAAGTTCAACGTTGTATATCATTAGCGAACCGGTGTCATTTGTTATTCAAATGTAACTAAATATTCCACAATTGTCATAAGATATGTGGTTTGATAGCACAAATATTTCCATTTCAGGCTCGACAAAACGTTTGGAAACCGCATCAGCAACACAATCTACAGCAAAGTTCCGTGTCATCGTCATCAGCAAGACCTAAATTTCAGGAAAGTCACATCAATGACCATTACCAACATACAAGAGAATCCAAGAGCAGCTCAGCCACAACAACAGAACGTTGTTATTCCGCAGCAGCAAGGAGGGCAAGTACCTCTTCAGCAGAAGTTCACTTTCCACAATTTCACCGTTCATATAACTGAAAAGTAATAATACTGATAAAGTAGATCCATAATTAAATGCACACGCACACCATTTTAATGAAGAAAATTAATTAATGACCGTGTATTAAATATAGCCACATTTAGTGTCGGATCTCTTCAATGCAATTCCAGAAAGTAAAGGATGGAAATCAGTATAGTCTGCAACTGTTTATGTGTAATTTAAAGGAATGTAATTTGAATATGCAGGGTGTATCAAAAAAACAACCAGGACTCTCTTTCAGCAAGGATTAATTTAATCCTTATTGAAACCACTGAACCATGGCCAATTTGATTTCATTGTCAAGTACAACTTATAAAGTTAAAATCCTGAAAAAGGGTGAAATCCATCAATTACGGAAGGTGTGACTAATTAGGCAAGTCAACCCAATTTTTGTAGTGTGTATCAATGGTAATTCACACAATAAAATAGAGTAACGTGACAGTGGAAGATTACATATTTAAATAGGCTAAAAGGGAAATTATTTGTATTCTTCTCATGCTGAATTTTTTTTATAAAGTATAAATGTCCTTCTCTGTCAATGATATAAACACACTACTGACATGATTGGTGCTTTCCTACCACAACTTTCCTAATGCTGAGGCTTTCTCATGAGAACAATAAGCTACATTGAACATTGCACAGAAATATTCATGCATCATATTAATGAATTATGTAGCTATTAATGATTTGTGCCAGAATTAAGGGGAATACCAAACTAATATTTGCTATTGTTTATAGATAGATGATTTACAATATTTTTGAATGCAAAGTATTCAAATGTAAACCATGTCATTTTTTGGTTTGTATGTGTAAATCCCATTGTACAGACTCATTATGCAACTCATTCTAGCGGTCTTATTCTTCATTGGATTAATCTCAGATTTTCAGAAGATATGATCATTATTAATTGGGCTTTGCATTGACGGTGTTTTTTGATACACCCTGTATCACTACGTGATTTTGGATCGATAATTATTTGTCTAGCATTGTGCTTGCGGGACTGCTCCTATACCATTTGCTTTGATGGTTTATAAAATACCTGTTTGTTTCAACATTTTAAAATTAAGAATTTTAAGATGACGATAATTTTGGCACAGTTTGTGAATTAATAGAAAGATATGTCTTTCTCATGGTATAAGGCCAAATAAAAAAACACCTATAGTTTCTCGTCCTATCTTTTGAAAATAAGGAGGATGAGGGCACTTTTGGAACAAAAAACCCCCCAAAATCAATGCGAAATCACCATTACCAGCATGGTATTGCCTGATGGGTTGTGTAACTTGAGGAGGACAAGGCCTTTTTATTTCATAGTTTTTTTTGGATTGGTTAACACAAAATCTGCTTTAAAATGCTCATTGGATTAAATCTATTGCCAAGATGTCATGAAAAAAGTGATGGTAGAAATAACGAAAATAAAGATACATTACATAATTCCTGAAAAGGGATGCGCAGGGGACGATAAACTACTCTATTTTTTCACTTGGCCTAACTAATGTATTTAAATAACATGTTCGAGTACTATGTACATGTACTATAGTATTATATTATGTTTAAATCGTGTGAAATACAATTATACAGAACACAAAACATCGTATCATTGGCATTTATTCGATTTTGTAAAAGGGATTACTAATATGTCATTCCATTGAGGTGTTAGATGCCATGATCATTCATAGTGTAATTTAATCGTATAAGTTAACCGATTAAAATGCAATTGAACGACTACCTGTAAAGTACTACTTGACAACTTGACAACAGTAACTGATTCGTTAATCCTTAACCTGTCAACTCCTTAACTATGTGAATCGTTGTTTCTATTTCCACAGCTTTATTGGTCATATCAATGTCCATTGTTTGTTAACGTCGATATCTACGAAAGCACTACCGGAAGTCTCAAGCGTGCAATGTCAACATAATCGGTTGCCCCTCGCAACGTGCATTATATGACAAAGCTTTCAGATAATGCATGGGTCAACATTAGAAAGGGTAGCGATTATGTTGACCTTGCACGATTGAGACTTCCGGCAGTGCATTCGTAGATATAATCGACGTTAACAACAATGGATAATGAACAATGGAATGAGCTCTAGAAGACTAGAAGTGTATACAGGGATAGTTATTGCGATAGCGACATACCGTGACACCGTTATGTTAACTATCTTATTATATTACATAGATTATATATCTACCGGTGTCAGAATCAATGTAACTGTAATGTGTTTTTTTTGGTCATGGGTACTCCCGTTGGTGTCTAAGGTGAATGGTCCATAGGGATGCAAGGTATCTCGGAAACGGTGCGGCGAATTTCATTTTTTTTCTTCACCATGAGATCATCCGCAACCAATATATATATACATGTATGTATAAAAATAATAAACAAATATATCCGTCAAAGATTCAACGAGGGACAAACACAAATCTTGGGTCCATATGGACCCCTTTTGGACCCCGTCTAAAAGTATGATCTGAGGACCCTCGTGCACGTAGTGCGGGTGCGCAACGATTTGAAGTCCCCGGGTACCTGATTTATATCTTAAAAGTTATAGTTTTATGTTTGTAACGTTTGTTCTACCTTCCCGGATGTTGGTCATTGACAGGCCAATATTGTATCCTCTGGTTTTGCGTAGACCTACTTTCATTGTATCATTTTTTTGTATTTTTATTGATTGAATAGAGAATGATTATATATTTAATGTGTCGATTAAAGCTAGTCGTATCGTCGTTTGCTAATACTGGATTCAAGTTCGGGTTCTGCTGAATCTGTTTGGTGTTCAAGCTCTCTGGTTCAAGTTATTGGATTGCATGTCCACTACTGCTGCCACATGAACAGCTACATCCGCTACAGCTACAGCTACATGACCCCGGACATGAACAGCGACAACTTGACCCGCAGCTACAGCTACAGGAATGACCGGAAGCAGCACGTTTTTGGAGTGCGTGATTCGCCCACGATAGAGAATTCTGTAATTGTAAATTATAGAACAATACGATTAAGATGAGGTTAATTTGATAAATTGGTATGTGAGCTGTAACATGATGGAATCCTTGTGATCATACGTACAATTTGAGATATCACGTGTCGAAATCGGAACAAGTTCAAATCTTGATCCCAAAGGCAAAAGGCAACGAACTGTTTGAGCTTTGCTGCCAACTGTAGATTTGTGGAATCCTTGTGTTCAGACGAACCATTTGATATGTTTGTAATCAAATAATAATAATAATAATAATATAAAACATTTGTATAGCGCCCTACAAAGATCACAGCGCTTTATAATCAAGAAAAAACATATACAATAATACATAAATTATAGCCAGAACTATACATAATTACATGAACATGAAAAAACAAACAAAATAACATCAGTCAAACAAGTGAGTTTTTAAGCAGTTTTTGAACACGGTAATTGTTTTGGCCTGCCTCATGCTGACGGGTAGAGAATTCCATAGACGTGGTCCTGCTACTTGAAATGCTTTATCCCCAGTACATGTTCTTGTTCTTGGTATTGAGAGGAGTGTGGTATCACGTGACGATTTAACTTTGCAGTTAAATCAAAGCAATTTGAATTGTTGACCCCTTTTATGGCGGCCATTTTGGATTATTGGACCTCATGGGTTCTGCCCTCCTTTTGAGAGGGACACTCCCACTCAGTAGCGCAATTAGAAGGGGGAGGGC
This sequence comes from Ophiura sarsii, assembly GCA_035610835.1. Classification (NCBI taxonomy): domain Eukaryota; kingdom Metazoa; phylum Echinodermata; class Ophiuroidea; order Amphilepidida; family Ophiuridae; genus Ophiura; species Ophiura sarsii. The sequence goes on along the minus strand of CM069447.1, from coordinate 51,290,116 downwards.
AGAAAGCTTGTTCCCTGATGCCCCCCAAATGAAATGTCAAACTCTATGTATATACCAACAAAAGTTGGTGATGCCCATCTGATCACAGGTTTGTCCCCCCTCATACCTCCCCAAATTGAAGACCCTAGTTATGCCGCTTCCCCCGTTAAATGTGTTAAATGATTTTCCTAGAATACAGATCCACTGAGAAATGAACCATCGCTCTCGAGATCACTCGAGATCACTCGAGATGGCCGTATTGAAATGACATGACATACTACACAATCGCGCGACGCGATTTGCCGCTTACGCTCCTTATAAAGAGTGCTTTACCAAATAAGGAGCGTCAGCGGCAAATCGCTCCGAGCGATTGGGTAGTATGTCATGGTCTGAATACCTACCGAATTCTGGTTTCTCTCAGCACCAGTTAGACTGGCAGATTCTGACGTTGTTGCGTATACAGCAATAAGGTACAAAACAAAGACACATATTGTGACGTACTTCATTGTTTCTAACTGGTTGTAAAAAGCAAGGGCGCCTGAAAATGGAAGAATGGTTGTTTTAAATATATCTAATATGCAAATATTCCGTGGTTTGTTTTGTATAATATGGATGAAAATACGTTTTCTGAAAGACGTGGGGGGGGGGGGGGGGGGGACGCTTAGCCCAATTTGGTTTGTATAAATGTCCATTTTTTTAAAAACTACAATGGTCCATGGTTTATCGGCTTTGCTGTATGCTATGATACGTTTATTGAATTGTGAAACTGATCTACACAAGCAACCAAAAGTCTAGGACACTTGGTTATGGTGTCGAAATCATCCCAGATATTAAATTTGGAGTGTAATATTTCACTATGATTTGAACAAATGTGTTGCTGAATGACTTCTTATCAATACATTCATGTTTCCTCCAACATCTGCTCATTCCATTCCATGAAATTGAAGAAAATATGTGCCTTCGTTGAATCCCCATACAAATTTCGCATTTAGAATATTTAATCAAGCTCATTGCAATCGAATGGTAGGCAGTGTGTCAATTTTGACATATTTTTGTTGACGTTTAGTGTGTGAACTCCAAACAGCGATGTTAACATTAATCTGTCCCTCAAAAACTGACCAAAGTTCCGCTGGATCTTTTAGTTCTTTAGCTGTAGGTCCGACGTATTTAGTCGTTTAATCACTTCTACACCCCACACCAACGGCGAGCTTGGTTTTGGTTGAAGTTGTTTCGGACCGTTCGTTAAACCATTATACTCATAAAACTAAATTCTTCACGAAGATAGAGTACCAATTCATTTCAGAGTATCGAGATGCTATAGCAAGGAGTCGTCAAACCACTAACATGACTAGCGACCAGAACATAATAATAATTAGGGATGGTACCGAGTACGTGTCACGATCGCTTGGACTCCTAGTGCGGGCGACCCTTGTTCGATCCCCGGGACGACACACAACTTTTTATGTCCTAATGTGTCCCATAGTGATTTCCCTGTTAGCTTTATTCCTACAACCACCTTTTTGAGTTCGGTCTTCTTTTAATGGAGATTATTCATCATTTTAAATACTGTCATACATTTTCAACACTACTTTCAATTTGTTCTAATCGTGATAGCCAGCACCGTAGCATTCCAACATGTCAATATACAGTCCATGGCATTATAATATATATGACCTGCGATGAACACAATGAAATGCAACTAAACTGAATTTATTTTCCAATCATAAAGTTATACAAATTGATGCATAGCCAACTTGTATGCCCTATTTTTATATTCTTGTTGTAAAGTTAAGGTTACATTTATGTTGATTAGATTAAGACAAGCTTTCACACTTTTGCTCAGACAAGTAATATGGCAGCACGTAGCATACGAGGGGGTATCAAAAAGTTTTTGAAATCACCAAGAAGTGAAGGAGCCAGAATTGTTGTTTGATATGTGACCCTTCAGACATCTTTAAAAAGTAACAGTGCAAAGTCACACATCTCTCCCACTATTTATTACCTGTCCACAGACACATATCAAACAAAAATTCTGGCTCCTTCACTTGGTGATTTCAAAAACTTTTTGATACCCCCTCGTACATGTTACATGTACGTCAATGTACGTTATAAAGCTATATGACTTAGCCTACTAGTTAATATTTGACAAATTTAGTGACTTGTGTAACAAGATTCGAGCGGAAATTCATACATATTAAGGGGAAATATTGCAAAATAAGAATCTGTATTATATTATGTATATCAAATAAAGACAAATCATTAACTTACCGACAATCTGACACTGCTTTCAGGCTGTTTAGATCTCGATACTACGGATCTATGATACTACTGAATGATTTTAATAGAAGCGATCCAATATTAAACTGTTGACTGCACTTAATTGGAAGTTGGATTTTGTCCAAGTCAAGCCGCGTTCAGTTGCAGTATTTTACACCGGAGTGTTAAACCCCCTGCTATTTCGGATACCCAGTAATGGTTTGACCCTGAACTCAAACCCGCATCTCGTATATACAATGCTCGTTTGACAAAGTTAAAATGTGATATAGATAGAACAATGTTATCACATTGACCCTGACAAGATATATTTTCAGGGTCTATGGTTATCACATAAATTGGTTTAAATAATAACAATTGATGATGGCCTATATAAGCATGATTCTAGCAGAATCTATGACGAGCGAAACTTAATTAAATAAACGCGAGGATCAAGCAAATGATATTAGCCGAGTAATTGAAATGAATAAATAATATATAGACTCGGACAAACTGGCGAGAATTAAATTAACAAAAACCTTAAAAATACACAGCCTCGAACCCGGTCCCTCTCGCTATCGCAACTAGGCTACAGGGACTGCGCTTACATGGATACCAGACGAACGAGCTATTGTGTATACAAAGTCTTTGGTTGAAAGCCTCTAGCAGCCGAAATACATGAGTAGGTCTAAATAATAACAATTGATGATGGCCTATAAGCATGATTCTAGCAGAATCTATGACGAGCGAAACTTAATTAAATAAACGCGAGGATCAAGCAAATGATACCAGCCGAGTAATCGAAATGAATAAATAATATATAGACTCGGACAAACTGGCGAGAATTAAATTAACAAAGACCTTAAAAATACACAGCCTCGAACCCGGTCCCTCTCGCTATCGCGGCGATTGGTTACTCCACTAGGCTACAGGGACTTAGCTTACATGGATACCAGACGAACGAGCTATTAAATTGGTTTATATGAATTCACACAAGTCATATACAGGGTGTTTAAAAAAATAGGACTCTGATTCATGACGGTTTAGTAATACATGTTACAATCACTGGACCGTGACCAATTCAGTTTCAATAAAAAAATCAATTAATAATTATAAAATCCTGAAAATATGAGTTAAATCCAAGGACAAATAAGAACGCTATCATAATTTGCGTAAACCAAGCCATAATACTGGTTTGGGATCTATATATGAAGAGTTTATTTTGCAAAACATGCAAGTCCACAAAGTGTACTTCAAATCACGTTTTTTAATATTGACATTTTGGATTGGTTGATTTGGTTAATATTGCATAAATATGGCTTAAGGTATTCTCATAAGAAAATTAAAGAACACGTTTGGTTGAAATCCCGAACCTTTGTTATCTTGTTATTATCTCTTTTGTTTCCAAAATACTATATGGACACTACAGATTGATCCACTTTCTAGAAACACTTTTTGTAACCATTATGGCTCTAAGTTCAGCATTCCATTTTAAAGTGGCTGTCAAATGACTTAGTAATTGTTACATTATTATCATTGGGACCATTATTAGAGTGGACTATTTTAACCGCTTCACACATCAGCTACCGTCTCTCACCCTCACAATCCATACCAGATTAAAATGCAGACGACAACATGAGCTGGAAATAAAAACATTTGTATAAAACCGGGCAATCTTTTTTGTGCTAGCTATCACGATAGCTGCACTTATAGCCTGAATTCAGAATCAATATAGCAAGTACGCGTTATTTATAATGACTTCGAGTCACTTGGTTCAGGAAACCGTGACCAAATCGGTATAATTATTAAACGGGTCCAGCCAAATGACACTCTCATACGGGTATATTGGTTGAACGAGAAGTGTGACGCTTGGATGCTATTGTGTATTGCATCAGGGTCACTTACAAGCGCCGCAGAATCCATATGTGTCCATGGCTTTGATTGGACGAGAGATGTGTTCAGTTGTTTAGCGCCCGGGGTGAAATTTTGAGATGTTGTCCGCAGTTGTTTGCCTAGCCTGTGTAAAGTATTTTTACTCCGATAGGTAAACAAAGCGATAAATATCCACTAGCTTGTGGCAATGTAAAGAAATGGAGGGGGGAAGCAAACTGAGAATTTTAGGCAAATATAGAATAGATTAACGCTGTCCATGCGCGCGGTTATGCACACGCAAAATACAATTTTAATTCACTATTGAGCAAATATACCTCTGACAATCTGTGTTGATTTTTACAACACTTATACCAATAAAGCCTATGGAGAGGGTGGTTCTAAAATGTTTACTCTCGTGTTTGCCAAAGATGGAGATATCGTTTATAACTGCACAAACAAATCATACTGGGTAGTTAATTTCCATTCTTTGGTAGGCTTAATGAAATAAATACAAAATTGGCGGTCGTTTTATGAGTTTTGAAGTCAATTGATTTCATGGACTGTTTGCGACATATGGGCGTAGCCAGGAGGCTTGTCATCCTGGGGGCACGAGAGTGGCGTGGGTTCCAGAGCCCACATTACATAAGGGCCCCGGCCCGGTAGGTCCTGGGACAAAGCCTCTGCTGCAGGTGATTAGGATTGGTATTGATTCCCCACGACGAGAAACGCCATGAAATTGGAGATAAGTATATAAAACCCTTTAACTCCCCTGAATTGTTAATTGCACCCCCCCGAATGACCCTTGGTGGGTTACCTGTAGCTACGCCGCCAATGAATGCACACAACAAGATTAAATGACCGTTTCATTTCTTCCAAATTTCTTTTTAATTCACGAATTGGGCAGAGCTCCAAACTGAGTAATAGCCCAAACCCTAATTGGAGGTGATTCTTGTAAATAATTAATTTTCAGAGTGTTTATAACATTAATGTGAAAGTTTCAGATTAAAAATTCAAACCAAAAAATAAAAAAATAAAAAAATACAAATAAAAGTACATCGTTAGTACATTATAAGTACATCTTTAAAGGATGATATCTCAGTTTGGAGTTTTCATAAAGACTATAACTGAAAAATTATATAACTCCGCTTAAAAAAAGAGTACCATTGTTAAGCGGAAGATCTCTACTACAATAATCAAATACAAGCTCAATGTTGATATCTTGCCTAATTGTGTCTGATTTTCACATATATACAGTACGGACAACTACTGCAAATTTGTCTTCATATTCATTACTTAATATCATGCCCAAATTTGCCAATACGTCCACTGCCTGCTCTTGTGCCAATACTGATTACCCAATTACATGTCATTATTCTACCAAATGCTTTCCTAAAAAATATCAAAGTCTTTCATTTGTACTAGCACTTCCCCTTTAAAGGGTTTTTTATTAAATGATTCTTTTGGCCATTTTATTCCCAAAATAAGATTGCAGAGTAGAGTGGTTTTACGAGAGGAACACACCAATATGGATATACACCAGCAAATCGAAGACAAAATGGCGATTTGTATTGGTACCACACCGTCAACCAGGCAGTGCACTATTCAACCGAGGTATGTCAGGGGGCACCTTTCGACCTCAGGTTATCTAACCTCAGGTTGCATACATTCAGGTCGAATTCATTTTCACAACCAAAAAAACACACCATAGAAACTATATGATGAACAATTATATGTTAAAACACTTAGGGGGTTGGTCGTCGGGGAGGTAAGCAAGGGGATGGATCAATCTTAAACTATTAATATCCTAGGTTGTTTTATTGAAAAATTAAAAGTGTAAAAGTGAATACAACCTGAGGTTTGGTAACCTGAGGTTAGGTAACCTGAGGTTAGGTAACCTGAGGTTAGGTAACCTGAGGTCGAAAGGTATATGAGCATTTCCATCTCTGCATGTATAATACAGAGCTAATTATTACGATATGTGACATCGAGATACCGGTGGAGTTTTCAAATTTAGCGTTTCAACAAGAGACACGGAAAAAAAATATCTTAGGTCTGTACACTAAATTGTTATGTGTCGATTATAAAGCTAGTCGTATATATCATCGTTTGCTAACACCTTGCTAATACTGCTGACGAATGTTCGGTGTTCAAGCTCTCTACTGGTTCAAGTTACTGACAGACGATGCCGGACATGGGCTCGTTCACGATTATTCGAGGTTAAATTATGCGTACAAGGTTACGTTATCAACAGAATGCGACAAACGGTTAATTGATGTCGAATAAGTTTAAAAAAATGATACTAACACTGGAGTTGATTTTCCAACTCCAGCGGGTTCAGGATGAAATAATTTGGTTCGAACGTGTGGCGAATTTTCTGTAATCATATAATCAAAATCCATTTTAAATAAAAAATCCATTTTTACATTGAAACCAACGGGGATTAAAAATGTATAGCCATTCGTGTCTACCGATGACTGTTACTGGTGGCGACCTGCACATGAACAGCTACATCCACATCCGCTACAGCTACAGGATGATCCCGGACATGAACAGCTACAGCTTGTCCCGCAGCTACAGCTACAGGAATGACCGGAAGCAGCACGTTTTTGGAGTGCGTGATTCGCCCACGATAGAGAATTCTGTAATTGTAAATTATAGAACACTACGATTGAGATGAGGATAATATAAGAAATTGGTATGTGAGCTGTAACATGATACGGAAGCAATAACAAAAGTCACGACTAGTGAATCCCTGGCAGGGAGAATTACCTAAATGGGGGTCAAAGGCCATATAGGGGGCCAATGGACATAGAGGTTAATATGGGTACACCCAAAGATTACTGTCACCAAGTTTGATTGAGATTAAAGTCTGACTTTTCATATGAGCGAGGACCTAATGTTTTGACCAAAATAGGGTCGAAGGTCATGTAGTGGTTTTTACAGGTCAATCCGGGTACACCTCATGTGTCATCTCAAGTCCCCTTTCCAAAAGATTATTGTCGCCAAGTTTGGTTGAGATTGAAGTTTGAATTTTTATATGAGAGCCCTAAAGAGCAATAAGTACAGTGTACAGTGTTGACAAAATTAGGGACAAAGGTCATTTAGGGTCATTAGAGGTCAATCTGTGTATACCCCGTGGACATCTCAAGTCCCCTTACCCAAAGAATATTGTCACCAAGCTTAGCTGAGATTGAAGTCTGACTTTACATACGATAAGGGCCCTACACAGCAGCAATAAGTGCAGTTTTAAGTTTTGGCAACATGAAGTCAAAGGGCACGTTCTGGCTATAGAGGTGAATCTGTGTACATCCCATGAGCATCTCATGTCCCCCTTACCCAAAGATTATTGTTACCAAGTTTGGTTGAGATTGAAATCTCTAACTTTTCATATGAGAGCACTGGAAACGCCAAACCTAACCGAGATGGCCAACCAAAATGGAACTCACCCCCACCCTATGACACCCAGACACACATGGCATGATGACAATATCCCTTCCGGCTTTTAGCTAGGTACAAATTAGGAAGGGGGATGCCCATATTTTGTTGTATAAATTCTCCTTTGTTAAAACTCAAATGGTCCAGCCCCCACTTCCACTACATGTACGTATGATGTTAAGGGGTGTGGACCCTCAGCATAGCCTCCGTAAAACTGCCGTAACTCCTTCATTATTCATGCATTTAATATATATAAAAGTATACATTTTCTTAAAGAAAAGGGTTCAATGAATCCAACCATGAACATGAAATTGACCATTTTGAAAATGTTCATGGTTCAAGAAAAGGTATACTTTTATATAGATTAAATGAATAATGAAGAAGTTACGGCAGTTTTACGGAGGCTGTACCTGAAAGTCCACACCACCTTAAAGGGGCACTAAGAGAAGTGTTGGAGGCTGCGCCCTCAATTATGATAAAAACTGGGATTAGTATATTTTTATAATTGTATTACATGTATGAACTTACACCTATAAGGATTAAGAAAAATCAGCCCTCTTTGTACAAGAAAACGTCGATTTAAAAATGCTCGTACAGCCGGGACGAGCATTTTACGTCCGGCAGTATCCCCCTGCAGTACGCGTGATACATAACGCCAACCATATTTGCATAGAGGGCGTTTTTCAATAAATAGCGATGATATTATTTTAATCAAGTTTTGCTGTGTTTTTGTTAGTAGAAACAACAATAATGGCAATTTTTAATGTTCATCTTGAATTCTGAATTAAATTTTTAAACATTTAAAATTTTCAACACAACTTAATGTCCCTTTAAGGTTAATTTATCGTATTTGACAGTAGAATTACTCTGAGGATAATATGAATTCGCGAATTCGCCAATTGCAAATCCTAGTTATGATTCCCTATTTGTTTGCTCAAAAAGAGTTCCGATATGGCGCCGCCTTCTTTGCTTAAAATATATAATTTGATTTCTACAATATTATATGCCAAACATAAACTGACAACAAAATGAAAACTACCTCCTCTTTAATTTCAACTAGAGTAGCCTTACAGTTTGAATTACTTGACGACGACAATCGGATTTTCTCTCTATTTTAGAAACATGTGGCCGAAGATTAACCATAAGTATTCAAGAAAGGTACTTCTTGCCCCCAAATGATTAAAGTTGGAATCTAATCCTTATTTTAGGACTAATATCTATTACCACAGTGCAAAAAGAGATATTTTCAGTCCATTTTGTAGGTTTTTGGGTGATTTTGATTGTACATGTTCTGTCAACACTGCTGAATTTGTTGGTGATAAATTAGAGCGATACGTAAGCTGTCCAAAATCGGGAGCTTATTTCTCGGAAATTTCAGGGTTACCATATATACATTTTGTACTTCAATGATTATGAACTTTATGAAAATATAAAGTTGAAAAATCCAGTTGCTTTATAACCGAGAAAATTACCCCTTTAACATGTAAAAGTATGGGGGACATATTAAGTGGTGTGGAATCTGGAGTTGGAAAATCTATTCCAGAATTAGCATTTTATCGATGTCTTTTGGTGTTTACTGTCACACGTGATAATGTTAACACACGTTGCCGGGTTTTCTCGCACCCCTTCCTAGGCCTGACAAAAATGTGGCAAATGTTATGATAAAATCCTTCGTTTTATGTCACATGGTGAAGACCTTTGTCTCTTTACACCTCCCGATTCATAATGTGTTCAAAATGAATACCTACCGAATTCTGATAATTCTATATGGAACCCTAAGGGTTCTTCAGAGTTAAAGAACCCTCTTGAAAGGTTCTTGAAAGGATTTTTAAGGATTTTTACCTAAATAAGGTCATATAGGGGTCATTAGCGGCCAATATGGGTATACCATTGGAGTTGGAAAATCTACTCCATAATTAGTATTTTATCGATGTCTTTTGATGTTTACTGTCACAAGCGATAATTTTAGGCTCACGCACGTTCAAAATGAATACCTACCGAATTCTGCTCATTCTCAGCAACAGTTAGACTGGCGGATTCCGATGTTGTTGCGTATACAGCTATGAGGCACAAAACAAAGACACATACTGTGACGTACTTCATTGTTTCTAACTGGTTGTGAAAAGCAAGAGCGCCTGAAAATGGAAGAATGGTAAACCTCTACGGTTAGGGAACAAAAATGAAAAAAATACATCCACCTCTCCCTCAATAGAATAGAATAGTATGCTATGCTACGCTCATTCAATTGTGGATCTGATCTATATCCGTGGAGATTTATTCATATATTTTCTACACTACTTTTTTATTTATTTTTAGGCGTGATGGCCCTACTGTATACAGTCCATGGCATAATATTGACCTGTGATGAACATAATGAAATGCAACTGACATTTATTTTACATTCATAAAGTTATACAAATTCATGCATAGCCAACTTGCATATCGAGCTTGGAGCACACATGTCTTAAGTGTAATTTTTTGGATTTTCAGTTTTTTGCATATTATGATAGAATGTGATTTTCTCTGTTTAGTTCACACATCAGTTAAGTGATTATAACACATTTTAATGGTTAAAATGGCTTGAACACTATCTGCATATGTCCATGTCAACAAATTGTTTGGAGCACAGATGTTTTAAGTAAATCATGAAAACACTCGGTGCATGCAATAGTGCCGTACTTAACACATGTGTGCACCAACGATCACGTACTTCTAGTGCACTTAACAATGTTATAAAATTAAGACTACTAATGCAGCAAGAGGTTAAGGTAATTGTTGGACTTCTTTATCAGCTATGTGCAACTAATTGAGACAGCTTATACATAGTGTCTGGGGTATCTACAGTGTTCCTCGTTGATCCTAAGTAAAGCACGTTTTCGGCTAAAATAATAGAGTTTTCTTCAAAGTGGTGATGTAAAATTATATCCACATGAAACACTATCAATATCCATAGTTATTGTCAAAAAAGTAAACCTGATTTGTCTCGCTTAGCCAAAGTTTTAAGTTTTGTATTTCTCACAACTCCAAAAATGCACTTAAGACATCTGTGCTCCAAGCACTCGATATGCATTATTCTAATGTTCTTGTTGTAAAATTAAGGTTAAATTTATGTTGATTGGATCAAGACAAGCTTTCACAATATTGCTCAGACAAGCAGCACGTAACATACATGTACGTCAATGTACGTTATAAAGCTATACATGCTATATGAATACGACTTGCTAGTTATTATTTGACAAATTTAGTAATTATGTATAACAAGATTCAAGCGGAAATTCGTACATATTAAGGGGAAATATTGCGAAAAAAGAATCTTTATTATATAATCCTTATTTAAACCTGGTTATAATTCCATTTACCACGCAGACTGTTTCATGCAACCAACATGGCTGTTAACAGTACTCCACAGGTGTATACACTTTATTAGATTATACATGATGAGTCAACCGTTAGGCAATAGGCATGTTCATGACTAAACAGTTTCGCACAGCTTGGACTGAAAAGTGCATCCATGCTGTACGAAAGTATTTAGTCATGAAAATGCATATTGCCTAAAGGTTGACTCTGATGACTTTCATGCATATTCGCAGTGGTTTAAAACACCATTGTGCACTTTTGACAGAGATTTGCAAAATTTACCGATATAAACTGTATCTACTTCATTAGCCTATATAATATGTGAAGATAAATCATTAACTTACCGACAGCTTTGTACTTAAATTGGAAACCGTTTTCACGCTGTTAGATATTACGTTACTAGTGAATGATTTAGAAGCGATCTGATGTAAACGTTTAATATCGGTAAACAGTTATGTAAAGAGGAAGTGTATTTGAATTGTCTGGATATGCAAGTGAAGTTGCTTGAAGAGTAGAATGTACATGATTATATGAATAGTCTAATCTTAAAGTAAAAAAACCAAACACCCCATAATAAAAGAGTCGAAAAAAAGTTTAATAATACCCACAAACACACAAAAAAACCGGCGAGCAGTTATCCGGGGGTGGGGGTGGGGGGTGGGGGTGGAGGTACCATAAGCACTATCATGATGATAGTGCTTATAGTATTGAAAATGATAGTGATAGGCTTTTGATTGAACGATCGCTCTTCTTATTATAGTCCTGAATTGATTTGAGACTGAAATATAATACCATAGGTATGATATATGGCCATGTGTTTTGAACTCACCACCCAAAAAGGGTGGTGGCGTTGCAATTTTGGTGACGAATCATCCTTCTCTCTCTATTAACTCAACAACTGAATGTGGTAAAGCTATGGTTGAGGTGTCATGTGAAAGCCTATTTATTTAGCTACATTGTGTGAATAAATCAGGTATTTCTATAAATGTTTGGCTGAGATATGATTGATTATGTTGTGAAAGTCAGGGGTGGTGGCGGTGGCGGTGGCGGCGGTGGCGGTGGCGTTGTGTACAATCTCTATGGGGAATATAGAAAATGTTCCCAATTCTTCGTTCAAATTACAATAACTTCTCTTCTCTGTATGGTACAAACATGATTTTGCTCTCATTTTATAGATTGTTTTATATTCTATATGTTTCTGTTTCAACAGACGTGTCAACTATTACGTAACAATTGTAATCACGAATCGATTGCATTGTCCTTGGCTTTTTCCCTATTCACTACACAGTGAACTTGCCCTAATTCAGCGGTTTTACATACATGACTATAACAAAAGAAATATTTAACCGATGATAGCAAAATTATACATTTTTGGAAAGCTCTCAAATAGGGGAATCCAAAAATGCCGTTTAAATCAGGAAAGGGTGTATACCCAAAGAAATATACTTGTAAACTCTAATAAATATGAAATTTAAACGTTTGTGCTCATTTACTTCTCGATATAGTGTATTTCAACATGTTTACCATTGACAACTATTATGTTCTGATGGGTAATTACATGAGGAACTTAAATATGCACAGTAAAATTATGATTGGGATTGGTATAAAAATATTATTGAGCTTAATTCAAAATATGAAAAAAATCGATATTTTTTGAACATTCCTAATCACAACATGTTACCATTAGGTCTTATCTAAATTCCAATAGCATATTTGGATTCCTTGTGAGATTACCGTTCAGAAAATATATACTTTTTATGGGTAGAACAAATAGTTATTGCGATATGCTAATTCGAATCTCAGATGGTGTAAAATGTAAAAATCTGGACATGCAACGGTAAGGGTGGCGAGTTCAAAACACATGGCCATATAAATTGTTCCGTAAGTTCCTTTTATTAAAAGGTGTGTTAAACGATTAATTAATCAATGTGCTTCTAGATAATCAAACTGTGCAACATATTATTATCCATAATGCTTTGAATGCACTTCTGGATCATCCAGGCTGGTTGTCTGAAGCGTGCCTTTCTTTTGTTCAAATGTGCATTATTAGATTCCTTTGTTACACAATGCACCTTGCTATGTGTAACCGATTATGTTGACCTTGCACGGTCGAGACGACCCCCTATATACAATAAATTGGTAAGTGTCGATTAAAGCTATAGTCGTATACATCATCGTTTGCTAACACCTTGCTAATACTGCTGACGAATCTGTTCGGTGTTCAAGCTCTCTACTGGTTCAAGTTACTGACAGACGATGCCGCACCTGGTCTCGTTCACGAATATTTGATATTATATACGTTATCAACAGAATGCGACGGTTAATGTCGGATAAATTTAAATAAATGATACTTAGACTGGGGTTGAATTTACAATAATTTATGTTCAGCGTGTGGCGAATGTTCTGTAATCATATATCAAAATCCAGTTTTACATTGAAACCAACGGGGATTCAACTTGTCCACCGTCGTCTGTTACTGGTGCTGACCTGCACATGAACAGCTACATCCACATCCGCTACAGCTACAGGATGATCCCGGGCAAGAACAGCTACAGCCTGTCCCGCAGCTACAGCTACAGGAATGACCGGAAGCAGCACGTTTTTGGAGTGCGTGATTCGCCCACGATAGAGAATTCTGTAAATTATAAATTATAGAACACTACGATTGAGATGAGGATAATATGAGAAATTGGTATGTGAGCTGTAACATGATGCAGAAGCAATACAAAAGTCACGACTTGCGAATCCCTGGCTTGGAGATTCACCTAAATGGGGTCAGAGGTCATAATATAGGGGTCATTAGGAGCCAATATGGGTATACCATTGGAGTTGGAAAATCTACTCCAGAATTAGTATTTTATCGATGTCTTTTGATGTTTACTGCCACACGCGATAATTTTAGGCTCACGCACGTTCAAAATGAATACCTACCGAATTCTGCTCATTTTCAGCACCGGTTAGACTGGCAGATTCTGACGTTGTCGCGTATACAGCTATGAGGCACAAAACAACGACACATACTATGACGTTCTTCATTGTTTCTAACTGGTTGTGAAAAGCAAGAGCTCCTGAAAATGGAAGAGTGATAAACCTCTACGGTTAGGGAACAAAAATGAATAAAAATACATCCACCTCTCCCTCAATACAGCGTTGGTAAGCCCTATAATTAGTCCACTATCAACACTTTTATCCCATTAACCCTAACACTCTTGAGTACAACGAATTACTACGGTGCGGTGTGCTTGTGTCACCCGGTTTGGCAGTTGTTCGATGAAATAATGGACCCGTGTATATACTTGGCAAAGTATGCTGAGCCAAGTATGGTTGGCCCCGTGGCCTAGCGGTAGATCGTCTGCCTCTGAACCCAGAGGTTCGGGGTTCGAGACCCAGGGGCGTGGTGGCCCCTTTTCCCCCTCGCTTTTTGGCCGCGAAAATTAAAAAAAACACCTTGCATTTGTGATTCCAACGATGATAATAGGATATGAAAATGTGTTGTTATAAATAGGCATCTAAAATTAAAATATTCCGTGGTTTGTCATGGAAAATATTGATGAGAATACGTTTTTCTGAAGAACAAAATTAGTTGGGATATTTTGTTGTATACATTTTCATTTTAAAACTGAATAGATCATGAATATATTTCGTTGTATGCTATGCTACGCTCATTAATTGAATTGTGGAACTGATCTATACTAATCAGTCTGTTCCGGAACGGGAGCGCGTTCGGCTCTGAAAAGTTATTTTTGGGAGCGCGAAGCGAGATCGCCTAGTGAACTCCCAGCGCGGCGACCCTTGTTCGAGCCGCGGGGCGACACACAGCATTTTTCTGTCCTAATTTTTCACATGTTTCCACCTGTTTGCTTTATTCCTACAAACCACCCCTGCGCCGTGAACACAATGAAATGTAAACTGACATTCATTTTACAATCATAAAGTTATACAAATTCACGCATAGCCAACTTGCATATGCCTTATTCTAATGTTCTTGTTGTAAAGTTAAGGTTGAATGTATGTTTATTAAATCAAGACAAACTTTCACACTATTGCTCAGACAAGTAATATGGCAGCACGTAACATACATGTATATACGTCAATGAAGGTTATAAAGCTATATGACTTACTAGTTAATATTTGACAAATTTAGTAACTCGTGTAACAAGATTCGAGCGGAAATTCATATTAAGAGAAAATACGGTATTGTAAAATATGAATCTGTATTATATCATCCAAATTAAATCCTGGTTATAATTCCATTTACCATGCATTACTGTTTATAAATGCAGTCAATATGGCTGTACTCCTCAGGTATATACACCTATTATGTATTAGTCAACCGTTAGGTAATAGGCATGTTCATGACTAAACAGTTTCGTACAGCATGGACTGAAGAGTGCATCCATGCTGTACGAAACTATTTAGTCATGAAAATGCATATTGCCTAAAGGTTGACTCATCATTCATGCATACTCGCTTTGGTATACAACACATAATTGAACACTTTTGGCAGAGTTTTGCCAAATTTACAGTTATAAACTGTATTTACTTTATTATATATGTGTTTAAAATGAAAATAAATCATCAACTTACCGACAGCTTTGTACCTAAATTTGAAACCGTTTTCAGACTGTTAAATATGACGATACTACTGAATGACGCAGAATCGATCTGATGTACCTGTTGCCAGCACTTGGTATTGGATTTTGTTCAAGTCAAGTCGCGTTCAGTTGTTTTATACCGAAGTGTTAAACCTCCTGGCTATTTCAGATACCAATAAATGGTTTGACCTTGAACCCAGACCGGATCTCGTACAACGATCGTCTTACAATGTTAGAATGTGATAGATATGAAAATATATCTTGTCATGATCTATTTGATTACATTGTCCTATCATAGGACAATGTGATGTAGTGACCTAGACCCTGAAAAGATATCTTTTCATGGTCTATGGCTATCATCAGTTAACTTGGCTTATAACAATGTATATAGTATTGAAGATATAAACCTTTAAGCTCCCACGGTCCGGAAGGGGGGGGGGGGGGGGGGGGGGGGGGGGAGGGGGGGGGGGGGAGTTGAAAGAGTGGGATAATGGGACACTTTTGGACGTAATGTTTCCGATTGAAATGACAATGCTACTAAAATATACAATTCAAAACATATTTAAGAAATTATTGAGATGATTTTGTTTTGTGTACATAGATATAACTGTATAATTTGCTTTGAATTGAACATGACAAGAGTTTAAGATTTTCAGACAAATAATGTTTATTTATTTCCGTGACTTATCGAACAGCCCGCTACGGAACCATAGTCTATTTCCCTTCTACGAGCCGGTGACGTCACTAAGTCATTCACTGATGCCAGTAAATGAAGTCACATGCGCTCCCAAAACTACTATAATTTGATTAGTTCAAAATTTGCGAAGCCTCTCATTACAGTAACAAAAGCGAATGAATACAGAAGGACGCTGGTATGGAAGACATGACATTAATCTTAGTACAGATTTTAAATGGAACGTTTCATGATGTTCCAGTATCGGGCGATACTGGTACACATGCTACCAGTAATTCGTGATTTGTAAGTGAACGATACATAATATTGTGTTCCAGTATCGCCCTATACTTATTTTAAGTGCCAGTATCAGACGATCACTGACTTTGTACCAGTATCGAACGATACTGGAACATTGACTTTGTACCAGAATCGAACGTAACGATACTGGTGTTCCAGTATCGGACGAGGTGTTCCAGTATCGGACGATACTAGAAAAGTCCAGAATCTGGGACCCCCATTTGAATTTCACACCCCCTGTGGGGAAGATTATAGTCATGTATTCCATAGACATAATGAATGGGAATAGCCCATTGCAAGGTCATGAATTAAAGGTAGTAGTCTGCCACAGCAAGCCCAAATTAATACAATTTTCTTGCTACGTTGTTGCTAAGCGCCGCGTATACGCCGGGGAACGCTGGGCACGCCATAGCGATGGCCGGCGAACCGCACGCGTAATCGGGCAATGACCGGCGCACGCATAATCAGGCAATTGCCGGCTCACGCGTAATCAGGCGAATGCCGGCGCACGCCTAATCGGGCGATACCGGAACACGCGTAGAGCGCAAAGCGTAGTTTGTTATGGGTAGAGTAAAAGCAAGCAATCCGTTGCTCCGTAGTGCAAACCATACAGTACAAGGTAATGGGGCACGATGAGACAACAGACAAAAATCAATCAAATAGCCACATACAGTTTGGGTAGGCCTTATCAAGATCCCTGGATTATTACGGGCACCGTGGCACTGATATTAACAACTCCTTGATATTAGTATTAAGGGCAGCTGGGGGTATCAAGGACATAAGCTCTTGCTGTATCACAATAGCCTATACGGCTTTGATGACTAAGTGCACACTATCTTCTAGCGGGCACATCCGCGCTTCCCTTACTTGATAATCTAGATACGGGCATATGGGGGTAGGTACAACGTTTTTGGGGTGTATGGGGTAACTACAACATTGTTTCCCCCAAAATGGGGTATTGAAATTGGATTCGAGATTCAAAGATAGCACAAAACTCAGATTTCTATGGACAAAGTCTATTTCAAATGAAAAAATAATTCAGGGATCTACAATTTGGAACTTATGTCTATACTCGTATGCCCATCTTGCTACAATTCATACAGCAATCTAATTAAGATCATAAGGTACAAAAAATAAAATAAAAAAACCATCAGGTGTACGTAGCAATGTTATATTTTCACGGGTGAGTTAACTATGGAGATTAAATGAAAACTTACAAATCATTTAGCTAGCGAGGGCCCGAGCGTAGCGCGGGTACCGCTAGTATATATACGGTATATTTTAAACGAACTTTTCAACATAATTCAAGTTCTCCTTTTTTACAGGTTCAATGAAAAATATGCCCTCAATTTGCATATAATTTATATCGGTATATCTAGATATAGAATTTCGGTATTCTCAGAATGGAAAAGCCCGCAGTATATCAGAGACGAAAACACGGTAGAAGGTTGAAATTTGCAGTGTATAAAAATAAATGGGTGTATTAATAAATAAATAAAATTGAATTTTGGCGGGAAAATATGTTTAGTTTTAAATATATAAAGATCTAAAAATCTTGACGACTTTAAAATCAATGGAATACACAAAATTGCTCATTGGGGAATAAAATCATTGGAAATTTAACACGGCGGCTCATTATCATATTATAATAAAGTCACCTTTGACATGGAAGTACGATTCTTCTATGCCTTTGACGACCTCGAACTCATATTTTCTTAAATAATTTCATCAAACATAAAATATCACAACATGGGACCACTTCTTTAAGGAGGTGTCCAGCAAGCACACCATTGTGCATTGTAATTATCGAGCCCAAATCGCGTATAGAACAAAATATCATAGCCTACTTATCATTAAAAAAAACCTGCCATCTCTCAACATGCCATTTTTAAAAATTCGTGGTGATAGAAAGTCCCGTTATCAATGACGTCATGGTTAATGGTGCTCAAATTTGCACAAGTGCATTGTATAACGATGACTTTATTGATACTGGGACTTTCGATCACCGCGATATCTAAAAAATGCATGTTGAGAGATAGATGGCAGTGTTTATTCGTTTTTATGATAAATATGATGTTTTGTTCTATATAAATCCGTGATTTTGGCTCGATAATTATCTTACTAACAATGCACTATGTTGTGCTTGGTGGAAACCGCCTTTAAATTTAGATTTTTGTTTTTATGGAAACCGCACCTAATCACTGTTATATACAAGTATTTGATAACTGGCACTGTTCAGTCTGGTTTTGTATTGTAGTTGGTATTCTGTTCTCCAAGATGAAGTCCAAGATAAAGACCAATCACACACCAAGCGATAGTCACCGTCATTGTAGAACAAGATTGGTTGATTTCATAACAGATCTTCAACACCTTCTTCCAGAAATCCTCGTGTTTCTCGACGCGTAAACGAGCAATAGCGTGACAAAATTGCTTCCAAGAGTTCTCCAGATGAAAATCCCCAATGGCTAGCACAGGGAGAAATAAGATCATAAACTTTTCGGACAAGATAAGAAGATTCATCCAGGATATTTTGTATTTCGACATCTCCTCTGTTTGTGATCCATTCCAGCGTCGTGTGTACACGGTGTAGTTCCAGCTCAGATGCACAGTTAAACCGAGCGTTGCACAGGACAAGATGAGAACCATCCACGCCATGACAACCTTCCGCAGCAGACGATAATCGCGGAACAACTCAACAATTCGGCATCTGGACAAGTCGACGCTGCGATGCTGATGCTGGATCAGAAAAGCAATGACCAAGTTGTATTCAGAATCTAATGAGTCCCGTAGCAATTGTAGTAAATAGCAGAATGAACCAAACATGAGCAGGCTCACAGCGGTTATCACCAAGTGTAAAGAACTCTTGCCGTCATAGTACATTTGCTGATAAAAATTCAAACATTCAAGACATGTGTTGACAACGGGCCAGAATATGCACAATACAAAGAATGGAATATTTGTTAACGAGTAACCATGGTCACTATTGTCAGTTTTTAAAGGTAGATAGAAGTTCAGACGTCGTGCGATGTAGTTAGGATTGAAGACTGCGAACCAGCGTCCGGTGCAATCTGCGCATGCGATGTTACACACATGCGCAATGAGACAACATCCGGGTACTGAGACGATTGGGATCCAGTATGTCATAAACGATACCAAGTGGAGGACGTCGTCTTCTTTTCCCCATAACCAATCGAGAAGTATCACCAAATCGTAGCACATCACTCCCAAAATGAACACGTTGGTAGTCAAGGCAACGAGTCGGCTGAAGCGATGATTGGTTACTCCGGTTACTATAAACAAAGCAATTATGAAACTGTATTAAAACTTTGAATGGGCTGTACATGCTATTATAAGGATCCCATGATACACATCCCACCCCAAAGAAGATTTTAAAGACACTACCACAATGCATTGCGTTTTTGCTAAATGCCCTAATTCTGGTCTCTATTGTCTCGGTTCCCACAGACATAATGCACAATCATGGTTTCATAGCGCGTTCAATGTTGGATCTCTTAGGTTCTAGCTTACATAAATGAATATATTATTTATCAGTGTTCCCTTTTCTTATTTCTAAAACTTTCAGTTGGCTGTGGTAAACTACCAAAGTGGTAGACCAGCTTCAAGGGGAATACTTTTCACTGATAACCCAAATTTCCCAACGTCATATCAATGTCATTTGAGTAGATCGTATAGGCCTATACGGTATTTTGGTACTACCTGACTTCGAGAAATAGCAGTAAACGCTCACAACAACCATATTTCTCATACAATTCTGAAATTGAATGTCAGAATGGTCATTATATTGAAATCTTTACTTTTTGACATTCAAACAAAAGTGAAACCAATAACCACGATAACGGTTTTTGAAAAAGTGTAATAATAGGATACTGGGAAACGGAGTGGGGTCATTGTTACAACTACCAGGACAGATTTTATTTGTTTGATAATAAATGAAGTTCACCTATCTACAAATAAAAATGATAAGGACTTTATAATTCTTTCTGCAATTTGGTGTTGACGTGCATGTTTCCGGAAATACTCTCGTATGTTACAATGACACCGAAATGGAAAATAATATTCCATTATATTTCACTATAAACAAATTATGGAATATTATTTTGTTCATATATATTCCAATTGCCATACTTCATTGATGCTTGAATGATTGTTTGTAATTTAAAGTGAAAAAATGGAGAAGTGAGCTGAGATTTGCAAAGTATGAAACCGTAACATACGAGATGTATTTCGAACACTTTCGTGATTTGAGATTTTGTGAAGGTGACGTCAGGGTCAATACTACGAAAAGGTTAAATATCATACATGTATCATTGTATGTAAATTAAATGGTCGAACGAGTGCATAATTCGGAAACGTTTCATCAGTTCAGTTTGGGCCAATTAACACTTTTCCCTCACATTTTAAAGAAAATAGGGGTAAAATAACATTTAAAATACTACCGTTATTGTCGGTGGTAACCTATGCACAAGTTCTTGTTATTTATTTCCTGTAATATTGGAGAACGGTACAGCCCCGGGAGTACAGCTCGCTCGAGATAGCTATCAAGCAACGTCCATACAGAAACTTTCAAAGGTCATGGCAAACCTATCGAAATCCGGTGATCCGGGAAGTTGTCATCCTCGCAATATCTCAAATATTAGGTTTTTTGTTGATAAAATTGTTGGTTTTAATTCTTTAGAAATTACAAGATGTAGGGTATGATATCGTGCCCCGGCGGTTTCTGAATCTAATAATTATAATACATCTGTCAATATAAATTTCATGATGTTTAGAGTCGTGGTTGATTAAAAGCAGGGTTTTTTCTTTTGATAACGTGCAAGAAACCAACAAATTGCCTAAATTTAGTAAATTCATGTCGCACCCCTCCTGAGTGACGCGATATCGATTTTTATTCCCCAACTACGACAGGAAGGCGCCAATTATAAATAAAGTCCCTGTCAATACTAACCGATGTCCTCATCGCTGTAAACCACAACTTTTCCGTCACAATTCCACAACAGGGATTCGCACACGTAACATCCACCCTCTGCTTGTATTCCCCCGCTAATATCAATGGTAGATCGTGGCTGCCTCCGTCTCTGTAGCTCGCCAAGAACGTGCTCACCATTTTCATCCCGGCACATCAGACACTTTCTGTTTTGAATGATTTTCTGTCCATGAAATACACCGAGAAATTGTAGAATTATTTGAACAACATAAGGCCATCGCCCTGCCTTGGTAGCGGCTATTTTCTGCATGCAATTATTGTTCTCCATTTTGTTTAAGTATAGGGCGGCTACAATAGCAACTCATTTAACATGATATTGTTTCAACTATATATATATGTTTATATGCTATCAACATCCGTTATTCAACGCAATAATTAACAATAATAAACACCAGGCAAACTCTAGTAAGAATGTGACGCAGATCAAATGATGAAATTGATACAATTATGTTTTAAGCTTCCTTGTTTCGATTGTTGCCCGGGGGAGGGGGCGGCACTCCAATACAAGTTGGAAGCACGGGCGCGAGAAGGAAACAGGGATGAAGGGTGCTATAATATGGCCCATAATAATGCGATCCGGGCGGAACCGTGCTAAGGTTATCAAAATCTCTAACTTTAAGAGATTATATATTTTTAACAGTTTAAATTCGGATTAAGGGTGTTTTGAGATAATAGAATAGTCTTAAATGCAAATAGACAATTATTGGAATAACTAAAGAGTGGAAGATACTAAAGCTAAAGCTCGGCACACAGATCTGTAATTATGCAGTGGACCTATATTGA
Organism: Ophiura sarsii; assembly: GCA_035610835.1. Classification (NCBI taxonomy): domain Eukaryota; kingdom Metazoa; phylum Echinodermata; class Ophiuroidea; order Amphilepidida; family Ophiuridae; genus Ophiura; species Ophiura sarsii. The sequence goes on along the minus strand of CM069447.1, from coordinate 51,267,864 downwards.
CAATTATTTATTGGGTGCCCGAAGATAATTCAGTGTTTCTAGAACTAGTAATTGCCCTAGATTCTGAAATCAAGAATTGTTTGTATGTATGGACAATATAGCTCTATATCCAGTCCCTATAATAACAACATGGTTCCTGCAGCAGAGCTATTGACAACTTTTAAACATGAGTGCTTCCCACCGTGGATAATAGCAGTGTCACTGATAATAGTATCATGACAACATATCATGCATTGAGTGGGTATTTCCAGTCTGTATATATATATTATACTGCTTTCGGATCGGGTCAAAGTTCAAGGCCATGTGCGGTCACACTAGTTTTGTATTGATATGAAACTACAATACTATAGTTTGTTCAGCTCCAAGTTGGCGATAAATATTTGATTTGTATCCGCGCGCAAAAGTAATCTAAGCGCGCTCGCGCGAGTATGACCGCTACCACGCGGCTTGTGTCGAGCGCTAGCTCTGCTGGCATCGCCTAGAATTCCCATAATTCCCATTAATAGTACTGTATTTTAATCCAATTTCCAGAGAGCTCTGTAGCAGAGCTAGTCGAGCGCTGGCATCATGCATGATGCACAGTGCGTTTGTTGTTATCATGCACGCTCGCGTCTTTCTGTATTCATTCGCTGTTGTAAAAAGGCTTCGCCAATTTGGAACTGATCAAACTCTAGTAGACGACAATGCTCGAAACAGCTACAGGCAGAAGCTATTTGGACACTACAGCTAGCTGTATAGTAGGCCTACATACAACAAAGAGCATCAAATCTCGATGTTGAATACATTACAATGCTGCCATATGTCAGATGGGGGCTGTGCACCTTCAGGTACAGCCTCCGTAAAACTGCCGTAACTTCTTCATTATTTATTTAATCTATATAAAAGTATACATTTTTTGATTTTTTACCAAAAATGGAGATTTTCACGATTTGGGAGGTAAAAAATTAGGAGGGAGGTAAAAAACGTTTTTTAGCACTTTTTGGTCTATAATTCAAAAAATAATTAATATTTTCAAAAAGAAACAACATAATTCCTAGGAAATTGTATGAGGAATATAATAAAACTAGTATGACAACATTTGACACAATATATTTTGAGTTATCTTTGCAGAACCTAAAATGGGTCAATAACCGTGTTTTTTATAATTTTTTCCAAAATGGTCAATTTCATGATCATGGTTGGATTCATTGAACCCTTTCTTGCAAAAATATGTATACTTGTTTATAGATTAAATGAATAATGTAGAAGTTACGGCAGTTTTACGGAGGCTATACCGAAGGTGCACAGTGTATAAGGGTTTTATAAAAGAGTACAAGAATGAAGCAAACAGCAGCTATTGTATGTGAAGTGACCTTTCACTGCATTTTGTTACTTAATGTGTATCAATAAAGGCAGCGGTACTGGCACAATAGCAACAATTTTTGTAAATCAGAAAAATACAATGCAATAAAGATATTATGGACAAAACAGATTTAAAACCGAATATAAGCCTTCATTTCACAAAATATATTTCTTAGTGGAAGTTCGTCTGGTAAATACTAAAAGTTACTACAACCCTACAGAGTGTTCCAGAAAACCTGCAACATACGTACTTTGCTATAGTCGGATTTATAATTGAACGAACACATTGAAGCAGCGTTTTGGGAACATTGCCATTGCGTGAAGCGCGCACAACCATGAACCATGAGCGTGCATGGGTAAACATTTTGAACGCGACCATCTTTGTGCTGCGTGCGTGGTGTTCGTTCAATTTTTGATCATACTATAGTACACTACTAGTTTTACTTGTACTACTACACATTGCAATCTTGATTATCATTTTGAAAGGCCCCTTTCGACATATTATTGATTATTGGTTAAAAAACCCAATGTTGTTCAACCGGCATTCAAACCCCCTTCCCCCATACACACAAAATATTTTCCGAGTCAAGTGACTTATTTTGGTACATTTCTAGCGAATCACTGGAAATCTGGCTCATTTACGAAACCAATTGAGACAGAATTGAACCTATATAATAATTGACTCATTGTAATCGGTTTAAGTTTTTTGTTGAATTTTGTGAGTGCTGTAATTATTGAGCTATGACTCAAATGTATATAATAGTATACTTTTTTGAAAAGGAAATGTATCAGAAATCCAAATTTGTTTTTTTGATAAGATCACGTTTTTTGGTAATTTTTAGTCAAAATTTCCAAAAATATTAGATTAGGTTAAAAAAAAAAATCGTCCCTTCATTAATGTCTTACCATCATCATCAAGCGATTTTGGCATATTTTACTCAAAATTATTGGGTCCAAAAAGTGAATTTTGTGATTGTCTCAAAACAAAAGATCAACAATTTTGGTCAAAATTCCTTTCTAAAAATGTATACTTTTATATATATTGGATAATTGTTCAATAATTACAGCACTCACAAAATTCAAAAAATCAAAAAACTTCCCCCTTAATGCGTCATAAACGAAATGAGCATTCTTCATTGACTCGATTTCAGCACAAATCGGAGTCACGATCGACTTTTGACCCAGTTCGCATCGAAATGAGTCCATCTTGATTGACACTTTACGTGAACACGCAATGGTTGACGGATGCTCTCCTACAAAACTGTGATAAAAAATAAGTTTATTTTATGTTTAGCCTAGGACTGCGCCATAGAAAATGAAGATAATATTGTAGAGATTCCGTTCAATACATTTTGCCTCATGTATGTACCAGTATGGTAAAAACCTTAAGCAATTTGTACTGTTAGCATGATCATGAATTATATCGAAGAACTGCATTAATTGATTAAGTCATCGGTCCAATTTCACGATAGGGAACTTACTTCAATACTGGACGGCTTAGTCCAGATTTGTTAGTCTGCTGTGTTTCACAACATCGGACTAAGCTTAGTACATAAACTAAAATGATGCAAATGAAAAATGTCATTCGCAGAGAAATGATGTGGAAAAAGGTTTAAACTCCTGTTGTAAAAATCGTGCCGTACGCGCAGAGCATTATGTATAAGCAAACTGGTCAATTTACAAACAAAATAATGTCACTCATCGAGAAATGATGTAGAAAAAGGTTAAAATTCCTGCTATAAATATCATGCAGTACACGCAGAGCATTACGTATAAAGACCACGTTTCGCCACAAGTTGATCTCATCCTCATAACATATTTATGACGTATGAGCTTTCTTTTTGCCTATTCTATGTTGTCTTTATACAGTGCTCAACCCAAGTGGAAAATGCTTGAACCGAAATTTGTAAAGGAAGAATTGGAGAAATTGAGACAGAATGGAATGGAAAGCGATCTTGAAATCTCGTCATGGCAGTAACTCGACCAAACAAAAAACAGATAATTGAACAGTAAATAGGCAATATGAACTTTAAACATACTGGTGGACAGTGTTTCAGAATTGCGAAATGTTGCAAAAACAACACTCTAATATAACTTGTTAATACCGGTTGTGTATTAACATGTTTATGTGTTAATAAAGTGCTATCCATAGAATTTGGCATATAAACGTGCTGCCTGTTAATTTATCAGATTAACACTTCAACGTGTTAAAAAGTGTTATCCAAATAGTGTTTATTTTAGCGTTAAAACATTGGCACTATCATTTACAGTGTGTCTGTATTTAGAACATTGAATACATTGCAGACCATTTTATATGCAGACCATTTTATATGCAGACCATTTTATATGCAGACCATTTTATATGCAGACCATTTTATATGCAGACCATTTTATATGCAGACCATTTTATATGCAGACCATTTTATATGCAGACCATTTTATATGCAGACCATTTTATATGCAGACCATTTTATATGCAGACCATTTTATATGCAGACCATTTTATATGCAGACCATTTTATATGCAGACCATTTTATATGCAGACCATTTTATATGCAGACCATTTTATATGCAGACCATTTTATATGCAGACCATTCTATATGCAGACCATTCTATATGCAGACCATTCTATATGCAGACCATTCTATATGCAGACCATTCTATATGCAGACCATTCTATATGCAGACCATTTCATATGCAGACCATTTCATATGCAGACCATTTCATATGCAGACCATTTCATATGCAGACCATTTCATATGCAGACCATTTCATATGCAGACCATTTTATATGCAGACCATTTTATATGCAGACCATTTTATATGCAGACCATTTTATATGCAGACCATTTTATATGCAGACCATTTTATATGCAGACCATTTTATATGCAGACCATTCTATATGCAGACCATTCTATATGCAGACCATTCTATATGCAGACCATTCTATATGCAGACCATTCTATATGCAGACCATTCTATATGCAGACCATTCTATATGCAGACCATTCTATATGCAGACCATTCTATATGCAGACCATTCTATATGCAGACCATTTCATATGCAGACCATTTCATATGCAGACCATTTCATATGCAGACCATTTCATATGCAGACCATTTCATATGCAGACCATTTCATATGCAGACCATTTCATATGCAGACCATTTCATATGCAGACCATTTTATATGCAGACCATTTCATATGCAGACCATTTCATATGCAGACCATTTCATATGCAGACCATTTCATATGCAGACCATTTCATATGCAGACCATTTCATATGCAGACCATTTCATATGCAGACCATTTCATATGCAGACCATTTTATATGCAGACCATTTTATATGCAGACCATTTTATGAGAATTAGAGAATAGGCTATTATCAATATTCACAGGATATGTTTGATATATCAAATTTAAACCTCAAATAGTAAATAGTCTGTGTGGCATGCTAGCCAGTGTTCTGACTTGGGGCATAGAGAATGATGTGACTAATTTTAATTATACTCAAATGTATCTTATTGTGTCATATTCGGCAGGATAATTATTCTAAATAGTGACTCAATAAGAGAATACATAGTGAGTAAAAAACACACATGTTTTTCAATCTGAGTCCTTTGACTCATTCTTAACACAGAATATGAGTATTTTGACTCATTTAAGACATATAATCTGAGTCTTATGGCTTGTCTCCACAGTTACACACTTTTTTCTCTATCTGGGTCATCTGACTCACTTGGTGAGTCAAATAACTCACAGAAATAACTCACAGAACCTCTGTACAAGTGAGTCAAATGACTCAGATATAATCAAAAGTGTGTTAGTGTGGACAAGGGCGTCCCCAGAGGGGGGGTGTGGGGGGGGGGGGTGTCACCCCCCCCCCCCAATATTGACGTCGTGTCGGTTGAGATTGGCACTGTCGGTTCATTTGACCAGAGGAATCATGGAATTATGATGGCCAAAAGTACACATATGAAAAAAATTCGCACGCTACGCGCGCATAAAGGTGCGTTCATACTCGCGTCGTTGCGTATCGGTCGACGTCGACGGACAAAAGTTGACATTGCTTCAACACGCGCACCGATATCCGTCGACGTCGGCCGATGCGCAACGACGGGAGTATGAACGCACCTTAAGTCACCTAAATGCAATATTCGTTGGTACAAGCTTGTTTAGAGCCAAAATGTACCTCAATGGTGCCAAAAATAGGTGTAAAGTCAAAAAAATTTGCGCGCTACGCACGCGTGTCTTTACTCAAAAAAGTCTTGTCGGTTTATTTTCACTTCTTGCCCCACCAATATCAATAACCTGGCTACGCCACTGGTTTGTGCGCTTCGCGCGCATTATTTCTACAGGTTCCAACATTATGATCTCGAACCAAACCCAATATTATATGGGGGACGTTCAAAACATCATACTGGCCGGTGGCCCCTTTCAGTTTTAGAAATGCCAAGTGTTGCGCGATTCGCGTGTATTAGTTTCAATGTTTCATTATTCAAGCTGAACAAGATGGCTTCAGGAAAGTTTTCCATGACCATTTTAGCTTAAAAACTGAAAATCTTTTTGCGCTTTGCGCGCATTCTTTCTACAGGTATCAACAGTATAATGGTCTTGAACCAAACCAAATATTATATGGATGACGTTAAAAACGTTATAGGCTACTGGACCCTCTAAGTGTTAGAAATGCAAAATTTTGCACGCTTCGCGCGTAGTAGTTTCAATGTTTCATTATTTTAACTTAATTTATAGTATCAGAAGGCTTCCAAACAGTTTTCAATGACCATTTTAGTTTAAAAACTGAAAATTTTTGCACGCTCTGCGCGCATATTTTCTACAGGTTTTAACATTATAATGGTTTTAACATAATAATGGCCATCAAACCATACGACTTGGATCAGGACTTGATGTGTAACTTTGCAATATCAAACCGTCAAAAACGTCATACTTGACTATTTAAGTGTTAGAAATGCCAATGTTTGCGCGTTTTCCATGACCATTTTAGTTCAAAAACTGAAAAATGTTGCGCGCTCAGCGCGCATATTTTCTGCAGGTTTTTGCGCGTGTTGTATTAGTTTCAACGTTTCAATATTTAAGATAAACAAGATGGCTTGAGGTTGTGTGCCCCTCCCCCTATCAAAACAGTCCTGGATACACCCTTGGCTCCCCCAGAACTACCGTATTCAATCAGCGCTACGCGCTGCTTTATTTAACATTTCAATTATCATGATCAAATTTGTGTCCCCCCCCCCCCCCCCCATGTCTGAAAACTGATTGACGCCCCCGACCATTACAGTCCATACTAAAATATGCGTGTACGAATTCCGGCGAGCGAAGCGAGCCTAATTTTTTTTGTGTCGGCACAAATGGCTCTGTCGGCAATTGATGACCTTTACACCCCCCCCCCCCCCCCCCCCCCCAATGAAAAGGGTCTGGGGACGCCCTTGCTCAGGGGCACCCAACGAGGTTTCCTGGCAAATATCTGCTCCCATGATGTTTAGAATCTGGCTGGTTCTGCTGTTATGCTGACAACTTCATCCCTAACCCCCCCCCCCCCCCCCCCCCCCCCGACTATAATTGTCGATGTGACGTCCCGGGTACAGTCGTGTACGGTCCCCGCAGGGCGGGGCCCCATTTTTAGTACCTCCTCGCAACAGTCTCGCCCCCCTCCCCCCGTGAGTATACGTCGCCGTACTGTCCCGGCCCCCCTTAGCCTGGACAAAGTGTACGGCGGCGTACAGTGTACGGCGGCGTACAGTGTACGACGGCCGCGATGTTCGTTACCGTAAACAACATTTGATACATGACGGAGTAAAGCGCATAGCACATATACATTGTACAGCAATACATTTATACAGTGAGTGAGTACGGTTAATAAATTCGCGTCCCGGCCCCCCATATCCGGGATAACACCCGGCTACTGTCCCTGTGCAAGCCCGTTGGAAGTGGGGTGCTTAGGTGCTGCAGCACCCTAAGATTGTAAGATTTTTGAAAAAAATGTATAGTGTGTGTCCAATAATAAGTTCAAGGAGGGAAGAGAAGGGTAGGCTTACAGATCTATATTGTATTATAAAAAGTGTATTACACACACAATGATTTAATATGACCAATTAGAAATCGCACCTGTACTGCAAAATGTTCACAGAACGTTTTCTGGACCATTTTAATGAGTGCGCGCTTCGCGCGAATTAGCTAATGTTTCATTTTTCAACTATAACACGATGGCTTCAAGAACGTTTTCTGGACATTTAGTTTCAATGTTTTATTTTTCAACCATAATAAGATAGCTTCAAGAACGCTGTAGACGTACACAGTTTTGAAATGGGGCTGTCATGTTTTTGTGCATGCAGAGACGCAACGTAGACTGTGCGTGAAACAGTGAAAGCAAAAGTAGGGAGGTGTCCGGCAATGCAAAAATTGTACAAATTCCGTGTTCTTGACTCACTTACGGTAATTTTAGAACAAAAACATAGGTTTTCATAATGTTCATTGTTATTAAGTGCCTGCTACACTACTTTTTATCAATCTGCCATGAGCATTTATTAAACCATAACAAGATGGTTTGAAGAACGTTTTCTGGACCATTTTAGTTTAAGTTCAAAAATGGAAAATTTTGCGCGCTTTGCGCGTATTAGTTTCAATGTTTCATTATTCAATCATAACAAGATGGCTTCAGAAACGTTTTCTGGACCATTTTAGTCAAATTAGAGTTCATCAAAACTAACGGAGTACTAAGGATAACAAACACACAAATACATGGGTCATGGGTAATTACCAGTGGCTTAGACTTCTTTTTCATATTGGGGATGCAATTTCCTACAAACTTGGTAACAATGATATAGTCCCTTAGTGTTTAACCTCACGAAATCCATTCTCTATTAATGTGAAAATGAAATCTAAGCCACTGGTGATTCACCAAGTGATTCACCAAATACCACTTCATTTATAAGTCCCTAAACACTTGTCAAATAAAACAATGCATGGGGTCACTCAAGTGTGACAAACTTCTTTTACCCGTTAAATTGAATTAAGGAGAAGAATTATTAATGATTTGAACACCCATAATTAATAACAGTTACAACAGAAAGACACACAAGATTATATATAAAAAAAAAATCCGACCGTCCGACCCTGACTTTGACCCTGAAAGGGCAAGTCAACTTTTTTTGTTTATTGGCCTAATGGAGTGTATCTTGAGTTTGATAAATCCGATATTCATGATCTAAAACCCTAATAAAATGGTACAGTATGACAAAGATTATATAAAAACAACGGACCTAATCCTATCGATTTTGATGATGAAAAAAATTATTGAACTTTGGGCATCGATGGGTACTAATCATTTTGGGACAGCCTGTATGAATCGCTTCGAATGGTCGACTGGTGTGGTGATGATGGTACGGGATATTAGAAGCAATTGGACGGAAATGATGACTCGAACATGGCACTTATTAAAACGGAAGAAAAATGAAGAGGGGTTCGTGGTTACGATTCATTAAAAGCTTACAAAGATAGATGCCCAGATCGGTCGGACGCGATGTGTCATACCCCAACTTTCCTGACACGAACTAACCCCATCCTTGGTAGGTAGGTTAACAAGTGTGGTATGATCCCGATAATATCGTCATAACATCGGCTAACTTTACCCTATGATTATGTAATTAGATATTTATTAAAATATGTATATGCCTACATTTACGTTGATTTACGGGCTTAGGCTGCTTTTTAATTCTTTATTCTCTCTTTTTAAATTAGACATATTTCAAACAACAATTATAGGTCAATAAATGCGTATGTGTTGTTTCGAGAGAAATTAGACAAATCAATGCACGCGCGCTGATGTTGATGGGTGAATAATGGCACGACCCCGAAGGGGGAGTGCTATTGTGAGCATATCAGCATTTGCGCAAGTGCATTGATTTTTCTAATTTTTCGAGAAACAAAACATACGCATGCATTGACCTAATTCATACACGACACTATACAAATAAAAATTCACAATTTAAGCATAATTTTGATCTATGTAAATGGCGACTAAAAACACTTTAACAAGTTTGCTAACACCCGCAGTGAAAATCGGCGAACCCGCGAATCTTGAACAACGAATCAAAACAAAACGCGCACTGCGTGATTTGAACGGCGCACACGCGGAGTGCAGTGGACACTTTCAATGCACTCCGCGTATTTGTAATTCCTGCTTCCTGATTGGTTCAACACTACATAGAGTGTATGAATGAATATTATTCTCATTTTAGCAGCCGCGTATGCACATCGCTGAATATTGATATTACGGCCTAGTTAAAATTATTTGATGCAATTACAACTGACATTAAGTATGCAAACTTATGTATATCAAATTTCGGTCAAATTTAAAGGTCCTGGTTAAAGGTATTGAATCGAAAATAAAAAATATTCTTAAATTCATAAAATCAAAATTGTTTAGACGACATTCGTGACATTTGATGAAGTGGGTGTGCGTATACAATGCATTAATAGGGCCTACTTATCCGCCATTAACCACCGATAAAATGTCAACAAGTTTAAACTTTTTTTGTTTTGTTGTAAGACTTTAATGCAGGTTACACAGGTGCACCATTTCCTCCATTCATCATTTCAATTCACGTTTTATTTCCGTCGCATTCATGTTATTTATTCTATGAATGAATACCACGGTTATTAGTCACATACGTGTTCATTGTTTCGCGACTAGCAGTTAGCTCAAACAAAACCACCAAAGTGTAAAATGCTACACTCTTAAAATAAGCTCATTAACATTATTAGAACGGAGGACATAATTATTATAAAATCTAGAATCAAATTGATACGGTCAATCTAATCATCTAATCAATTTTTTGATGCAGGAATCAATTACCAAATACCAAAAAAACATCATAAAATCTATGGTGAAAATATAAATATTACAGAAATTCAGCGAGGCGGGACTCGAACCCCGATCTAATAACATACCGCTAATGCGAACGCTTTGAAGAGAGCGCGATAATCCGTTTAGTAACATTACACAAAACGAGGAGTGATTTGGTGTTGTGCGCCCTTATAACACGCAATAACAATATTTGTTAAATTTCTTTTGTCATTTTTGCAAACACCAAGTAATATCAAGAAAAACTGTCAATATAGTTAATTTAAATACCACTTCTAACTAAAGTTATGTTACTTAAAGCATCGATACTCAATTTCTAATGTTCGAATTTTGGGCATTTTAAGGCCATTTGGCAGAATTTCAGAGGTTTTTTAAATCTCTTTCATTCATCATGAGATGTTGATGAGACTATTTATGTTTCAAATTATGTTAAAAGTTTATATATAGGCCTACTATGTTTTAAGAACTCAATGAACAATGACACTGTTTACGCAATGACGTGCTCACCCTATATTAAACCTTAGATACAAATGTGGAAACTGTAGGCCCAAAATTGCTGAATTTTAGGGGTATGGGTTAAGAACGTTTCAATTTTGAAATAATAGGCCTACATTTTCTTTTTATCTGTCATGCATAATGTATCATCTCAAAATGTAACTTGTGTTGGGTTAAATCCTGTAGGGAATTGCCCAGAGCAGAGTACTGTTATGACAAATGGGTTTTAAAAAAACATCCCCCAATGTGATTTGATATCAATGACAAATGGGTTTTAAAAACCATTTTTTAAACTTTATTTGTTAAACCCCTGATTGATAAAAAAGCTTCGATATGTAGGTCAGTAATCGGATAACCATGAGGGGATCCATTAGTGTGAGTAAAATCAAAACAAGGAAATGTGTAGTAAAATGATGCTCTTCAACCGTTTTTGCTCCAAATTTGTTAGAAAATGATATTAATGCATGACATGGACAGAAATATGTTTTTCTTTGAAATTAAGATAAAATTACCTCTTTTATAGACTCAAAATCAATGCAAATCGATATAAACCGAGTCTCACTACTGCGGGTTACAAGGGGGCACAGCACTAAATAAGGGTCCCATTGGATTACACGTATTAAAAATAGGGCTAAAAGCGTCTCGATTGTGGATCCTTAGTAACAATTTTTGGAATGTCTCGAATACTTCATTCTAATAGATAACTATTTAAATTTCATAAAATCGTCAAGAAGTGTTACGTCTTCCAATCAGATTTTACGATATGATCATCTAAACAGCGCCACTCCGATTTTCAGCCCGAACGCTCGCCTTCTGCCCGCCTCCGAGCAAGTGTGTTCATCCACGTGATAAATTTTCGGTAAAATCGAAAATCAACATTTTGCATAATATCAAAGTACAAGAGATTATCTTTCATTTTAATTATAAAAAGCTACCCTCGCGCCAAACTAATTCCCAAAGAACCCCAATTAATCACCAAATCGTTTTTGTTTTTGCCGGAACTTTACTACCATTACACAAAACGAAGAGTGATTTAGTGTTGCTCGCCCTTTAATGGACAAAACTTCGGTTACATAATTGATTGTATCATGGATTTTATGATGAGCACGCGGAGTCTGGGGTAATTTTACTTTTGCCCTCGGCAAACACTTGCATTTCGGACGCCCCTTTAAGCGGGCCTAAAACCACACGCCGCAAAACGGGCCGTTCGCTCCGCTCGCGCCGCATCCTGATGATATCATAGCAATGGTAAGCCCATCCTGCACACGCCTATATAGTGTCTGAGTGTTTATCTATTTGACTGTGTGCCTGCTTAATCAGCGTACCCGAGAGAGATTGCCAACGATTATAAGTTTGTGTGATTAAGGTTATTCCTATGGCTAATTTGTTATTTGATATTTTAATAGAGCTTGCTGAGCTCCATAATAATTTAAAATTTGAGATTGATCGGAGGTACGGTATTCTAGATATGACAATTTTATTGTCAATACTCGTACGTAAGCGTTGAACTTTGCTTATTAAATGCTATGAACTGCAGATTTTTGGGATTTCAACTGCACATCTTCCAATCTCAGCTGCACACCTTTGCTGGCATCACACTTATTTTAGGGGGCCTGAGTTTTTATAAGAATGAAATCCTGGCTAGTTTGACGATGACGCAATCGACGAAGTGGTCTTTGGTTACTTTTTAAATGAAATATCAATTAATATATAGGTACAAACTCGTAATAGGGCGCTATTACTAATATAATAATAACGTATCATTTTCGGTGATTTATATACTGGTATACCTGGCTGATAACATGTTCGCAAACTTTCGTAGCTGATGAATTTTTGGATTTTTGTTAACTTCTGGCTGGCTAGCAGATATTCCATCGCTATCTAGCTGTCAAAGCGAACATTTCAACTGCCCCTAGCTGGGAAACATAATTGCTAGCTGGCTGTGAGGAGCAGTTAATGTGTACACATTTTTGGTGGACACCATAGCTTCTAGAAGTGGTTGTAATAAATGCGAAAATACCTCCAAATTCAGTTGTTCAGTGCGAAATTAATATTTTAATGATATTTTATATTAAATGTGTCTATTACCGTAAATAAAATGGTGCTTTAATTGACAATGTAGCTTTTAAATAATAATAAATATGACATTTTAATTTTCGATTTAGTTTATTGAGTGGATAACCCTGTAACGACACTATATGTTGTTAAAAACCTTCGCCATATTCAGAATGATTCGTGGCGCAATGGATTAGAGCGTTGGACGATCACTGCTTACATCGCAGATGGCATTCTAAGATACGTGTTCGAGTCCCGGCGGGGATGACGTTTTTTGTGTCATCTAAAATTTTTGTTACTCTCAAATTAAATAAACATATTAATAGCACTCTAGTTTGCACATTTTATATTCTTTTTTTCAATACAGATCATTTAAAAATATTTTTTTTGGATAAAATTGTTTTAATTTTCGATTTAGCAGTAGCCTAATAGGCCTACATAACTATTGAGTGGATAAACCATTTGCATTGCATACGTTGCTTTCACTTTTCAGACAACTTGTTTTGTATAATACATTGGTACTTTTTGATGTTCCATTATATTAATTAATTACAATATCATTAGTTTGTTTATTAACGAGACTCTTTTTGGGGGTACGAGTGAGCACTTTATTTAATGTTATTTTTACAAAATTTGTCATAAATTACGTCGTTCGACTCAGCTGAGGAGCACTTTATTTAATGTCATTTTTACAAACATTTGTCATAAATTACGTTTTTAATTTAAATTAAGTTATAAAAAATAATGATATTTTATATTAAATGTGTCTATTACCGCAAATAAAATGCTGTTTAAATGGAAAAATGTATGTTAATTTTCACAGTGCTTTGTTTCTTGTGAAAGTGTGCGGGGTACATTATTTGAGTGCAAAGGCAATACTTTTTTTTGTAATTAAACATTGGTATTTAAATTGAATTAAAAATAATTTAAATTAAATTATAAATCTCGGTGATTTCCTTCCAGAAACAACACACTAGTGATCCTCTTGCCGACTTCCACAAAATTCAACAGATCCATTCCAAGTCTTCTCATCCTTTTGACACTAAAAACACTTGTCCACCCATTTTTTTAGAAGACCTTGTTTCATTAAAAAAGTGATTTCGTTCAGCTTTTTACATGAAATTCATGTTAAACATGTTAAATATGATAACAATAGTTATTGTAACCATTAGAAACCCATATCATGATCAAATGTACACACAATTTCCAAATATATAGTACGTCAGGCAATATCCCAAAATTCTCGTTGGGTGCCCCTGAATCCTGGAAAAAGTATTGGAACGTTTATTTGTTAACAACGGAAAACTAACCCCCTCCCAGTGTAATGTTGAGAAATGTCAATATCTTCAGCAGTATTCAAGGTGTCTCAACATAGATTGACATGGGAAGAGGAGAAGGTTCTTCAAGTAAACATGTTTCCAAGATTTTAGGTACGAGTCCACATCATTTTCTATTTAGGTGGTCTTGCTCTAGTTTCACCTTTAAATCAGATTATGTTATCATATTCATACAGTACATTCTATACTAGGATGTCAACCTAAAATTGGTTTGGAAAAGACGCATGGTCAAGGAGCGGTATGTCGTTGCCATCTTGTATCCTTGGTGTAAGACAGCACGTAATTAACCTAGCACAAAATCCTCTATTGATGGATTAAAGGATTATACAGCTTCATTTCGTAATTGGGTCTTTACACTAGTCTAACTTATGAATGTCTTACACCAAGGACACCGAAATATCGGAGACGGTCACAGATCCACTGTCAACTATAAGAAGCTTGTTGGATATCATAATAGAGTAGTTGGAGAGGTTGTAATGATGAACGTTGATTTCAAGTCTTTTGGCGGCCATTTTAATGATAGTGTAGCCATCTTGGAAAATGCAAAAGAGACACAATATATTTTGAAGCTTTATTAACAAGAGCGAGACATTTTTGAAACATTTGGTGAACTGTCGGCTGCAAACTGATTGCTGCGTAGAAAGTGTTAACGGAGAACTGATCTGGGACTTACATGTTTTACTTTGTAGTGTATCGATATTTTATGTGTTACGAAGCTTAATAAATAATAGTGAAATAATGTTCAGCTCTTCCACTGAAGACATTCTACTTACTGTTCCAATTGTTCTACTTTTAGTCCAACAATTGTTTTTCCTTTGTTTTCTTTGTCATTCTCCCAGGTGCTTACTTATATAAGTGTTTGTATGTATCTTGTTGAATTCTGCCTTTGATAAACATCCTACTAGAACCAAAAGCTCAGGTCCCTAACAATTTTATATTTTGGCAAACTGGCTATTGTTGTGAATAAGCAGTTTCCAACCTTTCAAATGTTCTTTTAAACTTCATAATCAATTGATTAATGAAAACTATTGATTTCTTTTTTGGCAAGACCACGTTAGATTTAAATTAACAAACTTCATGCTGACACTTTCCCTAAACTAAACAACCAACCAAACAACCAAACAACTAACCAACCAACCAAACAACCAACCAACTAAACTACCAACCAAACAACCAACCAACCAACCAATAAGTAAACAAATAAATAATAAATGAATAAATAAATACAATTTGATTTAATCTGATACAGGCCTATGACTTTCATATCTGCCCATTGTTCAGATTTGGTTCAGTATAGCGCACTCTATAAAACCTTGTAAAAAACCTTCTATAAAATACAGCGTAAACTGTCAATCATTCGTTGTAAATGAATATTCAGTCATGACTATTCATGACCCCACATCATGTGATCGTCGCGATCCGGCGTCCTTCCTAACTGATCTGATTACAATATTCATAAAATGCAAATAGCGCAACGCCCCTCCTCTGTCACTGCCAGACGAAGCCATCCACAATTTAAAATTCGTATTTTGTTCTACGTAAATTAATTTCAAATAACCAATTCTGAATGTTTCGTGCCATATAAGAACTAAATTCTGCCATCATCAAAGCAAATCAGTTCTACTCTAAATCACAACCAGCTTTTTTTTATACCATTGATGTACTATTTTTGTGTCACAAATCATGTTTTGAGCCGATAAAATCAACCACGTCTTAGGTCGTCTGGTTTGCTACGACCATGATAGTGCGCCCCCTACAAAAGCTTCACCCGTGAATTTGGTTTTAGTAGGCGACATTTTGTGGGAGGAGTGTACTTTCCAATTATATAAGCTCCCTGTCTGATACATTATACTTTCTTACACTCCTTTGCTTTCTTATTTCTTTAAGGGACGTACTAATACACAATCCGACATTTGACTTGATACGAACGCATGATGGCGTCCTTGCAACTTTCCCTACTACTGATATTGACGGTTTGGTATATTTCAATAATGACAGGTAAATATCGTTTGGCTCATTTCTTTCACAATACTTTATAAAAGCATAACACATGACAATCAACTGTTGCTCAACACGAAACTTACTGTAAAACATAAAAATACACTAGAAGCGTTTGTTAGGAAATCCATTATTTAAAACACTTGCAGAGATTGTAAACCATGACATTCCAGTCATGGAAGTCTCTCTCTATCACCTACAAGTCCATGTTAAGTCATGAATAGTATGTAGGGCATGTCTCACGTGAATCAGGATTTTTTGGCCATGTAAAATTTAAATATTGGATGTGAAATACTAATAATCATGTAGGCCTACTTTTTAAAATGTATTATGGAGCTTTTTTTTATCAAATTATGGCAAGCTACTCAGGTCTGTCAAATTCTTTATGAGCAGAATACCGGTACTCTCTCATTCAGTGTGTTTTTGAACATAATATAATCCGATATTAATCTATCTACTAAATGCTGATAGTTAGTTAATTAAATTTTAACAGAACACATATTTCCATCCATATTATCCATGACAAACAACAGAATATGTGAATATTAGATTAATTTTAAACAATGCATTGCTGTATCCTATAAAATAATCATTGGAATCTCAAATGCAGTTTTTGCAGTTGAAAGTTCAATTCTAGTTCAAAAGTGGCCCAAATGGAATTCGCACTCCTTGTTAATGAATGGATAATATCTTGGGAGTTTGGGGTCAATTTAAATGGGATAAAGAGTAATTTAATAGAAAACATGGGATAACACGCCCTGTAGTAAAGAAAACATGAACATTCTGATGGTTTAAGCACTTTAGAATTTTGCGCTGGAAATTACACAATACGCACTGTTTTTCTTCAGTTTTGTGTGTGTTATTTGGTCATCAGTAGTGGTACACCATTTTTTTCTGGAATATGTTAGCTATTTTTGTGTGGAATAGTTATACCAATATCACAATTTAAAGCAACTGAATAGGGACAATGTTCTATATACTTTTCTTCTATCATGTCTATTGTACAATGAAGTGCTGACCATATTCCACAATGCTCGAACTCTTTGCGATCTCCACATCGCGTTGGAGCGTTGTGAAGTCTACTGATCCCTTAAAAGGGGGCTGTGGACTTTTTTTTAATATCTTATTTTTTATTTTTTGAGTTACAGACCAAAAGGTGCCAAAAAATGTGATTTTTTTACCGCCAAAAACGCTCCTGGGGAATGTTATCAGGATTATCATAAAACTAGTATGACAAAATTTAACAAAATATATTTTGAGTTATCTTTTCCAAACCTAAAATGGGTCAAAAACATGTTTTTTATAATTGTTTTCCAAAATGGTCAATTTCATTATCATGGTTGGATTTATTGAACCCTTTTCTGCAAAAAACTGTATACGTTTATAAAGATTAAATAAATATTGAAGAAGTTACGGCAGTTTTACGGAGGCTGTACCTGAGAGTCCACACCCCCCTCAACCATTCAACTTGGCTTTTTCCCAATTACAATGTCTTTTCCATTGATCCTTTTTTCCTTCTTTAGGCTGGTGCCTTCATTTGGGATTTGATGTGGCTTTTGCCATTCCTCGTCAGTTTGTATTTACCATCAATGATCTACCTCGACCTCGCGTATTGATCTCTACAACATCAATGGATCCTGTCGAGTTCACACTGACTGTTCCAGGCATCGTACCCCAGACCTATAACACCGTAACGAGATATCAGCATGTTGATATCGCACTACCCGTCGCTGTTTATTTAAATGTAGGCGATGGTAAGCAAAGCAAGACTGTTCATATCAGATCCTCAGGTTCTGTGTCCGTTCATGTAATGGACAACGAGTACGGTAATCACGATGGTTTTCTTGCTCTGCAGTATTCGCAGCTTGGTATCCAGTACTACGTGGCTTCATTTGCGCCTGATGACCCATCTTACCCATCATCATTCTGTGTTACAGCACTGGATGAAAGAACACAAGTTGATATCATGACCCGATCTGGTAAACGACACCAAATTATTCTGTCACCATATGAGAGCTATCGCTTCGATGGTGATACTAATGAAGATTTGACTGGAACATCTATACAGACAGATAACCGCGTTGCTGTGATTTCAGGAATCTTAACTAGGATAGAAGGAATATTAAACCATGATTCTTTGTTAGAGCAACTTTTGCCAGTACGCTCATGGGGTTCCAATTACGTCCTGTCCCCATTTCTTGGTAGAGACTCTGGTTACATCTATAGAGTTATAACTGCAAACAATTCAGTGTCGTTACAGATTTCAAACATTGGCACCGTAAATATTTCAGCAGACGACGCATTTTACCAAGGAGACGTCGCAGACGACACCATGGTAACAATCATATCTGATAATCCTGTTTCAGTGGTTCAATACATGAAAGGTCATTTTACCGATAACGCGGGAGATCCTTCCATGATGATAGTACCAGGTCTTAACCTCTACACCACCAATAAAGTCACTTTTCCTGTTTTTGAAAGCAAAAATCCCGCACCTTTGACATATTATATCAGCGTTCTGATCAACTGTGATCATATAATCGGACTGATACTTGATGATGAAGTGTCAATTCAAGATTGGGATCGTCTGGCAACCGATGACGATGCCACGTGTTCAGTAAGGGGTCATGTCACCACAGGTGTACATACTGTAGCTCATTCTGATCCTAGCATCTTGTTTTTTGTCGCCGTGTATCAAATAAGTACAACTCACAGTTCATATATGTATCCTGCTGGAATATCACTTCCGCAAGGTAAGTAAATTACGAGTTATCATAATAAATATTTAAATAGATCATCCATAAAGTGGACATATACAGTACGTGTTAATAAAAATGTCGACGGCTTATAACAGCCTTTGACCTTGGTGTGCATTGAACCATGAACATATTGTTAATATAACTTAAAGCGTATCTGGTCATGTACCATGAGTTAGGACCCCTCTCTGTGACACATGCACGAAATCTGAAAAAAATCACGCCGTTCTTGCTTCAAATTCTTGCTTTACAGCCTTATTTATCATTTAAATTATAAATGGGAGTATGGGAAAAGTTTACATTTCTGAAAGCATACTATATGTCAATTCATATTTGATCAACATCAAGGTCATTGTCAAGGTATGTAAAGAATAATATATAGGGTGTAAAATGAATAAAATACACTAAAATGCAACATTTTTTCTTGTTGGACATAAAACTTCACAATCTAACAAACCAGGTATTTATGTCACCTATGGAAGTACGTGGTAATTTAGTCATATTTATCTGGCACAGCGCGCGTATTGAATTATTAATTATAAGTCAATTATCAATTGAAATCAATTGATACTTGCTGACACCTTGCTGACACTTCATCTATTACACAGCAACACATAAACAGCCATGTATTGATTAAAAACTGTTAAAAATGATGTGAAGGAAGTATTTCATCGTGCTTTTATGACATTGGCTCCCTAACCTTCGGCTTCCTAGCCTCCTATTTAAGCACAACTTTATCAATTAATAACTCCCAATAAGAACTGAAATAATATCGACCAATTGTCTTTATTGGTCTGCAAAGAATAGTTATTCTACTTTAAAATGACACTAATATCATCCTTGTACGACAGAAAATATAGAAACTGTATCATTTAAAATATCACTACTAACGTAAAAATGTCACACCTCCTCAATATTAGGGGTACCAATTCATGGCGCACGCCCATCTTATCTACTTCATTTTCTGAAATGTGAAATATAACAGTTTTGTTGTTTTGTAAGTCAATCCCTTTTCCCCCATTCCAATGGGATTTACAGCTATTGGTTTTGTTAAAAGACAAGTATCAACGCATTAATTGTATATAAAATGATGTTTCTTATCATGAATCTCATGATACCAAGGTTGCATATGAAATGGCAAATCTGAATACCAACATCACCAGTTACACACCAAGATCTTGTATTAATATATTCTCACTTTTAATGTGCCAGTATCACAAAAGGAACTTACAATAAATTACAGATAATATAACGATGCATATGGCTAGTGAGCTTTCACTCATCATCCAAAAAAAACCTACTAAAGAAAGGTTTGCACATTTCTCGTCTAAATACTTCATTTCGAGTCAATCTTGAATTCTCTTACCCAAAATATCCATATTTCCTTAATTATCTATCATCAAATTCCCCACGGCTCGAGGATCCAGCCGCTCTCTCGTATTGTGTTTATTTGATAATCGCCCCAGGGATTTAGGGTTGTAATTTTTTTAAATGTTATCAACAAGACCATTAACACTCTTGTTTCTCGATATTTTGTGTAGAATGTGAGTTCTTCACTGATGATGATACTTACAACTATCGGTATCTTCCAATCCACCCATCGGTTTATATGGACTACATCACATTTGAAGCACGGGCAGATAACGATGTTCATATTGCTCTAATACCAAGTACATCCATTCCGGATCCTCTCGGTACAAATCCTATGTATGAAATTATACTCGGTGCTGGAAACAACAAATATTCAGTTATACGTAGATGCCATCTTGTAAGCATGGTTTTTTCTTCTTTTCGGTTGCCTTACACACCAGTTGTAAGACGCACTATACGACCCCCGGAAGGGTGCGAGGGTACGAACATTGACGAAGGGTACGTCAATGTCCGTCACTTTACATGGGTGCGTGACAATGAACATCATGTTTACGAACAATAAGATACGAACTTTATAATTTAAATAATATATGCTATACTATACCACCAACCAGGCTTTACTTTACGGCAAACATTTCCTTTCCGATATCCTGCATGTTCTAAAATGCCTGAAATCTCTCGATCGCCGTGCAAGTGTGCAAGAGTTTGAGAGTACTGTCACATAAAATATAGGGGATCAGCATTGCGCTATCAGCAACAGTCTAACCACAGCAGAGGTAGGAGGACCGTGAAGCCCGTTCACTAGGATCATGTACGAAAATAATAATCGCCAATATGGTCCGTCAGAATCAACCAATGGTGCGTCACAAAATTGACTGAGGGTGCGTATTGTATGACAAAGGTCCGTCACATTTTTGACACAGGGTGCGTCATGGTACATGAGAAGTTGACGCACCTCGGTAAAGTGACGCACCATTCCCGGGGTCGTATAGTGCGTCTTACAACTGATAGGTGTATAATTAAAGGATATTGATTGATCAGTTGTTTTGAGGTAACTGTGAAGAATCAAAACATTTTCACTTTGGAACCGAGGAAACGCACGAGGGGCGTAGCCCGAGGGAAATTCTGAGGTCCCAAAGTAAAATGTTTTGATTCTTCATAGTTACCGACGAAACAACGGAACAAAGTCAATATCCTGATTACAATCGTCAATTACAATCGTCGTTTAACCCGACTATTGATTATTCATTAAAAAAACATTACACTTTACGGCTATTTAACAATGCTTCACATGTTAACAAATCGATCAGTCTGATCGAAAATCGTGCTAGCGGACCACTCACGGCTTCGCGTAACTACTGCATCGTGCGAATGTGCCATGCGTTCGTGGCATTACACGAATTGTTTTGGTAATCGAACTTGTTACGCATTATGCTGGGTTACTAACAGTAGCGTAGCCAGGGTCAAAAAAAATCGGACACTCAAAAAGTCGCGCAGTACAAAACACACCACAGTTTTGGCCAATCCTCCGGGTTTTCATCAGTTTTCTCTATAACATTTTTCTTTATTTAGCCGAAGTCCTGCTACAAAAAAAAATTGACCCGCCAAATTCCCCCTTTTGTGCACGCTACTGCCTTTTCCTTTCCTTTTCCCTTTCCTTCCCTTTTTTCCCTTTCCTTTCCTTCCTTTTCTCCCTTTCTTTCCCTTCCCGATTTTCCACTGCCTTCCCGATTTCCCGGTCAAATTATTTTTCACGTGGGGGGGGGGGGGGGGGGGGGGGGCACTCTGCCCCCCTTGCACCCCCTGGCTACGCTACTGGTTACTAACGTTTTACGCGGAGGTACTTGGTTGTCCGTTAGGAATCTGCGCTTCTCCGGAACGGGAGGGTGTTCGGCTTGATTGAGGGGGGCGTGTTATTTAGTGACGTACTGCCGTCAATATTTACTCGGCATTTGATTGGGCCGCACATATCGCGTATAATTCTTGGTTCAGGTTTTATTAATCGTTGACGGAGCAACTGGCTCACTCAAAGTTTGTTACGTACCCCTTACGACTATGTTGATCATAACCCATAGGCCAATGGTATAATTCGGAAATGTATGGATCCGGGATTTAAAGGGACTGTGACCCTAACAATATGAAATTTATCAAGCGCTGTCACTTTTGAACTATTAATGTGATGGACATCAAAGAATACATTTTTGGAAAGGAAATGAGTTGAAGAATCCAATTTTGGTATCAAATGTCACTAAAAAGGCTGATTATCATAATTTTGACTAAAAAAACTCCCAAAACCCACTTTTTTGACATAACAATCTTTAGTTTTTAAAGATTTAAAACAAAATCGGCTTCTTCAGATCCACCCACCGATTCATATGGACTGCATCACATTTATATTAAGCACGGGCAGACAATGATGTACATAATGCTTTAATACCAAGTTCATCTCTTCCGGATCGTTTCGGTACAAATCGTATGAATGAAATCGTGCTGGGTGCTGGATACAACACCTACGAAAACCTAAGCAAAAAGTACCAAAAATGTCATTTTTCTACCTCCAAAATCACAAATTTAGCATTTTCCGTTAACATAAAATGAATTTGCTACGTTTGCAGCAAATGTTGAGCCAAAAAAGTCAAAAATTTGACTAGGCATGTTTATACTTATTTGAATGCATTTCTCACCGTGATTCCAAAAATGGTGTAAAATTCAATAATTTTGACACTTTTTGGAACTGCCGTCTGCAAACGATTGCCGCGTGGAAAGTGTTAATAACAAAATCCAATGCTATGATTAGGTTCATTACTGATCACCTATGGGGTCGGATGCACTTTATCTTTGGGGTTGCATAACAAATTTAATGCAAAAACCAACGTCTCTATCCCTCTTATATCGTTATTATTTCAAGTGTGACAATGCCCAAAGATTCGACATTAATCGTATTGTCAACGCAGATGAGTGGCGTAGTTTCTGGATCTCCTATCGTTACTCTACGGGAGAATTGGAAGTTGGTAAGAAGGGAGAACCAGCGTTCATGGCCTTTACTGATCCGAACCCAATAAACTACCAATATTTGGGCTATACCACTGGCTTTGGAAGCGATGGACGATTCAGATTTTGCGATCAAGGTATGTCTCGAAACAGAATAAAGGCGTGTCCAAGAAAACCAATTATTTCGACATACCGTAGCTGTAGTCGTTATAGTTCTGTAATTCACTATTTCGACATAGCTGTAGCTTCACTATTTCGACATTATTGTAGTTTCACTATTTCGACATAACTGTAGTTTCACTATTTCGACATAACTGTAGTTGTACTATTTCGACATAGCTGTAGTTTCACTATTTCGCCATAACTGTAGTTTCACTATTTCGACATAACTGTAGTTGTACTATTTCGACATAGCTGTAGTTTCACTATTTCGACATAACTGTAGTTTCACTATTTCGACATAACTGTAGTTTCACTATTTCGACATAGCTGTAGTTTCACTATTTCAACATAACTGTAGTTTCACTATTTCGACATAACTGTAGTTTCACTATTTCGACATAACTGTAGTTTCACTATTTCGACATAACTGT
Organism: Ophiura sarsii; assembly: GCA_035610835.1. Classification (NCBI taxonomy): domain Eukaryota; kingdom Metazoa; phylum Echinodermata; class Ophiuroidea; order Amphilepidida; family Ophiuridae; genus Ophiura; species Ophiura sarsii. Next base: position 51,244,038 of record CM069447.1, on the reverse strand, counting down.
AGTTTCACTATTTCGACATAACTGTAGTTTCACTATTTCGACATAACTGTAGTTTCACTATTTCGACATAACTGTAGTTTCACTATTTCGACATAACTGTAGTTTCACTATTTCGACATAGCTATGCTGTAGTTTCACTATTTTGACGTACATGACATAGCTGTAGTTTTTCTATTGCGACATCGCTATAGTTCTGTAATTCACTATTTCGACATAGCTGTAGCTTCACTATTTCGACACAGCTGAAGTTCGACATAGCTGTAGTTTCATATGGATTGAAATCATATTTCCCATTATAGGAAATTGAAAAACCCTAATTATAATCTCCGCGTGACATTTTATAGGTGAAGTAATAACTAAAATTGTTTCATCGGTTTTCCCAAAGATTCCACACCACTAAATGATTTTAGTACAGTCCAGAATCTGGGACCTAACGTACACTTTTCCATTTCGGATTTCGGATAAAGAGTACTTTTAAGTACTCTTTAAAAGATCCAAGGTAATATTCATCAACTACATGGTTAAAACGAAGTGTCCTATAATAACCAAATGGTGCGTCTTTTGCTGTCTAAAATAAAGCATTTCCAAAGTTTCAAACATATTAGAACTTTTTGGCGCACTAGCTTTATTAAAACCCGTCTTTGCTTTCATATTTATTGCCTGTGTTCGGTTTCATTGCAGAATGTTTGTTTAACACTGACAATTGCCACGCCGATGCAACATGTGCTGATACTCTGGGTTCATTTACATGTACATGCAACACAGGTTTTACCGGAAATGGAGTATCATGTATCCGTGAGTTTAATAACACTAACACCCCGGAGTAGGATCGGGGAAAACTATCAGGGAGTGGTGTAAATGCGGGACATTTAGCGCAGAAAACCGGCGCATGTTAGGATTAGAACTGATATCGGTCGCTGATGTCGGCAGACGCGAAGGGGACTGGCCGAAGGCCCGTGGAATCGGTCACTCACGGCCTTAGTACACTGATTTCGAACGCCGAAGCCGTGAGGGACCTGGAAAATCAACCCACTCTACGTTTTATGGCTCCTAAGGGAGCCTCTATGTAGAAAAGTTGTCGAACGAAACAAATACTCTTCGTATAATTAATTGTAATACTGTTCTGACGTTTATAAATAGTTTCCTCTTATTTAAGATTTTCTGGTAAATAAATATTCACAAATTAATTAGTTCAACGGCTTCGCCGTTTGAAATCAGTGTATTAAGGCCGTGAGTGACCGATTTCAGTTCTAGTTAGGATTCGAACCCCGGTTCTCCAGTATGAGAGTCTATGTCTTACGGTCCACTTTGGTATGAGGTCGCGCGCCCGAAATCGACAATTCCGTCCGCATTTATCACTCGGCGTGATAGACTGTGAGGGAACCCGTGCATGGCAGGCTCAATGTGCAATAATTTAATAGATAAACTTAGATTTTTGCCGAATGGATTATTGATTGAAATCCAGGTTTTTCAACCGATAATCCAAGATTGAAACCAATTTTTTCTTGAAAATCTTAGATTATCGGTCGTTGTGTAATATTGAATTTCAAATCCGTTTCAAATACTATTACGTGCGAGGAATAGTTAGCTACTGTTACTTGTCGAAGACCGAGGCAAAGTAGGATTTTTAGCAATTGTTTTTTTGAAAATGTAGCCTCGGTAAGCATGGTGAATAGGCGGAACGTTGATTTAAGTTGTTTGTAGCGACAAGTCACCGGACGATAGTACGACGATGAGGATCGAGGATGCTTCAATTGATCAACAGGCCCCATACACGTTCCTGTCAAATTATCCAACGTGTTCAAAACCCGAGTGCAAATATGAAAATCGAACTTTGTCTCATTTGTTTCGGTGTAGTATTCTCAATTGTTAACCAATCTTCACCACAAAATATTTCAAATTAAAGACCAGAAATAGCGTATCTACGGGAAGGGTGGGGGGGGGGGGGGGGGGGGGGGGAGTGCCCCCGGACGGCTTTGACCGGGAAGGCCAATAGAAACTACCGGGCTAAAGAAATCGACGGGAAGGGAAGAAGAAAGGGAAGAGAGGAAGAGAAAAAGGGAAAGGAAAGGGAAAAGGGGAAGGAAGGGTAGAAAGGGAGATAAAAAAAGAAAGGAGGAGAAAAACGAAGGTTATATTATCTGGGCGGAATTAGTAACTAACCCTATTTTAGGATTTGGAGGTTTAACTGATTTCCAAATTAAAAGGGACAAATAGATATTAGAAATATTTAGAATTGCAATAACTTAGACTTTTAAGATTTGTTTATAGAATTTGTAACCGAAGTCAAATCGTGCCCGCCGTTATGTAGCGTTCAATATTGCTCTAACGTTTGATAATCCTCTATACAGCAACGGTCACCAGTTCAATTCCAACCAGTACGCAAACCTCAACGGAGATGGGGAACGTTGGAACTACCTTGACATGGGATGGTACTACAACACTCTTTGATGGTAATGTTATGGCGCTGTTTATTGTATAGACGTTAAAAACATTTTTATTCTATCTGGCTGTTTTCGGATCGTTTTAAAATCATGCTATCTACCATGGCGCAAATGGAAGCATAAGTGTGTCATTTCCGCCTAAACCCCAGATAAGGGACCTAAAGCTCAGATAAGGCGGGCCTTATCTAGGGTTTAGGTAAGTAAACCCCAGAAAAGGCCCGTTATCCATAGTTAACGCTCCTAATCTGGGGTTAAGGCGCGTTATCTAGGGTTTACGTAGCTAAACCCCAGATAAGGATCGTAAACCCCAGATAAGTCGCGTTATCCGGGGTTAACGCTCCTTATCTGGGGTTAAGGGACGTAAACCCCAGATAACGCGTCTTAACCCCAGATTAGGAGCGTTAACTAGGGATAGCGGGCCTTATCTGGGGTTTACGTCCCTTATCCGGGGTTAAGGCGGAAATGACACACTTATGCTGCATGTGTGTACCAAGGAGCGTTAACCCAAGATAAGGGACGTACACCTAGGATAACGGGCCTTATCTGGGGTTTAAGTTGTTAATCCCAGATAAGGGACGTAAACCTAGGATAAGGCCAGCCTTATCTGGGTTACCGATTATGGAAGCATAAGTGTGTCATCTCCGCCTAAACACCAGATAAAGCGGGCCTTATCTGGGATTTACGATCCTTATCTGGAGTTTAGGGACGTAAATCCCAGATAACGCGCCTTAACCCCAGATTAGGAGCGTTAACTCAGGATAGCGGGCCTTATCTTATCGCCTAAACCCCAGATAAGGATCGTAAACACCAGATAAGGTCCGCCTTATCTTGGGTTTAGGTCCCTTATCTGGGGTTTAGGCGGAAATGACACATTTATGTTTCCATAATCGTTAACCCCAGACAAGGCTTGCCTTATCCTAGGTTATCCAACGCTTCTATGGTACACACATGCAGCATAAGTGTTTCATTTCCGCCTTAACCCCGGATAAGGGACGTAAACCCCAGATAAGGCGAGCCTTATCTGTGGTTTACGTCCCTTAACCCCAGATAAGGAGCGTTAACCCCAGATAACGAGCTATATCTGGGGTTTACGATCTTTATCTGGGGTTTAGGGACGTAACGCGCCTTAACCCCAGATATAAGGAGCGTTAACTAGGGATAAGGCGCCTTATTTGGGGTTTACGTCCCTTAACCCCAGATAAGGATCGTAAACCCCGGATAAGGTGCCTTATCTGGGGTTTACGATCCTTATCTGGGGTTAATGGACGTAACGCGCCTTATACGCCCAGATAAGGAGCGTTAACCCCAGATAAGGAGCGTTAACTAGGGATAAGGCGTCTCATCTGGGGTTAACGTCCCTGAACCCCAGATAAGGATCGTTAACCCAGATAAGGCCCGCCTTATCTGGGGTTTAGGTCTCTTATCTGGGGTTTAGGTAGAAATGACACACTTATGCTTCCATAGGCGCAAACATTTCTTCGTTCTGTTGGTCTCATCAATGTTACAAAAGTATGATAATTATCAAATCTGCCTTGAATTGCCCGAATGTGTCATTTAATGTGCAACTTGGTCAACTAAATTGAGAATTTCCCTAATCGCATGTTCATTTTTAGCTTAGTTTCTGTTCTGTAACAGTATCTACAGTATTACTGACTTCACATTTAAGACGCCTGTTGGGCGCCTTGGTTTTATTACCCACTTGAGTAATACATGTCGAGGCAAGTATGAATGTGATAGGTCTGGTAGGCCTACTTTCATGGTTGTTCGTATCAAAGTAAGCGTGAGCCAGTGGTGACCTGGCAACGGACTCTAACGTTCGTACATGAGTTGAGAAAAATTTATTTAAGTTCCGTTTTAACACGAAATAAAATGATTTGTTTAATTTTCAAACCAAATGAACTGATTTTGTCTTAACTCGAAAAATAAAATCGCGAACCGGCGGAACTGCCAGGTAACCGGCGGTTAAGTTTTAAAGTCATCCCTTATCAAACCTTTGTCTCTTTCATTTTGTTGTAGAAAGATACACAAGTCGTCCATCCCAGAGTCATAGACCTCAACCGGAAACGCAACATTTGACCCTTATTGTTGCTGCCGGATGTGGAGGCGGACTGCTTCTAGTTCTGATCACCGCTATCATAATTGTGGTAGTACTACGCAACAGGTACTATTAATGTTGAACTAAGATCATAGACGTTATGGATATTATTGCAGCAATTGCAACAGTGGTTGTGTTTATTAATTTAACATATTCAGAATGTTATAGGCCTATAAACTTTCACTGTTGCAATATTTCTAATGATAGTTTTAGTTCATAACAGCCACTAAAACGATATTCTGTCAACTCATGGGAACAAACTACCAATGCCCATATTGATCACCCTCGCTACAAACGTATCAGTCTTACAGGTGCGAGCGCAGCATACATGGTATCAGCTTTTTCAGCAATTACCATACAGATGATAATCCATGTGGTCCAATATATGTGGTCATTTCACCTATTTTAACCTAGAAGATATCGTTTTTACTTAACACTTTCCACGCGGCATGCGGCTGCAGACGACATTCCAAAATTTCACAAAACATTTTAAAACGTCAAAACTATTGAATTTCATCAACATATTTGAAATCACCATGAGAAATGCATTACAATAAGTACAAACATGCCTAGTATTGGTTCAGTAATCCTTGAAATAGACTTTGAAAAATGAGAAGGGTTTCTGAAAAGTCTGTTTTGTGTATGGTAAAAATAATACTAGCCGCGTGGAAAGTGTTAAATTAGTCAAAATGATGTCTTATAGGATGTGGTTAACGAAAGCGTTTTTGCATGTCCTCGCGATCAAAGAAAAATGTCGGATGTCTGGCGCAGAGAATGCTGCGCCTATTTATATATAACGTGGTGACGTCACCTCTCAACACGAGCTGGCACTTAGTATAGAAAGGCAGCAGACGACGCTGGACACGGGCGTATTCACGAATATTCAGGTTAAAATATGCGAACGAGGTTACGTGATCAAGTGAATTGGACGAACGCTTAACAACGGTTTAATTTTTTTTTTTAATGATACTGACACTGCGGATGGTTAGCCATCCACAGTGGTTTTAGGATGAAATAATTTAGTTCCAACGTGTGATGAATTTTATGGGGTCATATAATCAAAATCCATTGTTACATTGAAACCAACGGAAATTCAAAATCAACGGCCGTTCGTGTCCACCGTCGTCTGAAAGGCAGGATTGTTACTGCGCATCCCGCCACGGTTGTTGATTCGCGACACGTGTTCAGAAAAAGATCGATCTAATCATTAATCTTAACAGACGTGTCCACCCTATCGTGATGGCCAAATGGAATATGAACTGTAAACAAAATCATTTTTTTAAAAATGTTATAGTAATTGGCATTGTTTCATTCCTTCTAGGACGAATGAATCTCCCCAGTTAACTCCGCCACCCACAGGGAACGACGTGGACGATTACGCGATGCCGATGGAAAACATCCAGAAAAATGAATCTGCCCAGTTAACTCCGCAAACAACATCCACAGCAAACGATGAGTACATGGTGCCTATGGATAATATAAAAGTGGATGATCTGGAGTATGCATATGCGACCGTTAAATGAAGCTGGCTGAGACTTTTCTAATACCTTTTAACTGCCTGACCGGTTCCGATGGCATTCAGGTTTTTTAAAACTTGATCAGAGTAGCCCAATTCACTTGTAAAGTGGCTCAGATTGCTCCCTCTGTGTCAATATTTCAATAACTTAATCTTGGAAAATAATGCAGCTTGGGCTATTAAGGCCAATGACTCGCGTCAATCCACTGTTGAGTAGATATTATAAGCTTATTGGCAATGGTGGTACATAACTGCATATAATGTATATAACTGTATGGCCTGACTAGGCGTTTGTACTGAAACGTCTGATGATAATACATTATGAATCTCACCTTTAGACGTAGTAAATAGGCTTTATTATAACTACTATTTTATACACTTTTATATTTTGTTCTTTTTCCATCTTGAAAAAAAAGAAGCTATTGACAAGCCCTTAAAAATGAGTAGGCAATATTCATTTGCATGTAAAACTTAATGTGCTATCAAATTCGACTGCTAAAGTATTATTATCGCTCAGATAACCATTTATAAGTTACGCGTATTAATTCTTCGAGTTGACAGTAATATCAAAAGGAACACATTTTTTTCATGGCCAGTAGAGGGCGCCATTTCAATACCACAAACATTTTAGCCAGACGACGGTGGACATGAACGGCCGTTAATTTTGAATTTCCGTTGGTTTCAATGTAACAATGGATTTTGATTATATGACCTCATAAAATTCATCACACGTTGGAACTAAATTATTTCATCCTAAAACCACTGTGGGTGGCTCACCACCCGCAGTGTCAGTATCATTTTTTGAATTTAAACCGTTGTTAAGCTTTCGTCCCATTTGATCACGTAACCTCGTTCGCATATTTTATCCTAAATACTCGTGAATACGCCCGTGTCCAGCGTCGTCTGATTTTAGCCAGGCGGTTTATGAAGGCCGCCATATAACTTGATTCGGTCAGTCAACGCTAACTCGTATGCAGCATTTGCAAGTTTATCCCCAAATTTGTGTGTAACACTTACGACGGTAGACGCATTGGTGTGAAACATACACCTAGCACATAAAGTCCCTGACCAGGTGCTTTGAGGTTGGCTAATTCAAAATATATGATCGGTACCAAAAATCTGAGATATACATTAAATAATAACAATTGATGATGGCCTATAAGCATGATTCTAGCAGAATCTATGACGAGCGAAACTTAATTAAATAAACGCGAGGATCAAGCAAATGATATATACATTAAATGAGCAAATTTCTTCTCCGCAGTTGATACCTCATTCAACAAAATCGAATGGATACTTTAAAGTTATGTCGATTTCAATGACCGCGCATGCAACAGAAATGTTGCACTAGGTATAGGAAATCATTGATTTGTGTGTGATTTACCATAGACGGTAAAAATCAATGTTTTACCCGTCTATGGATTTACGCACTGGAAAAACTCACAGCTTATCAGCTAAGGACTTTGTATTCTTCACAGCCAGATACACCCTTTGTCCCGCACATTGCGGTTTATCACTAAAGACCCATTCATCTGTCTCGTTCAGATAGCACACAGTTATGACAAGTATTATCACACACAAATCAATGATTCCTATACCTAGTGCAAACATTTCTGTTGCATCCGCGGTCATTGAAATCGACATAACTTTAAAAGTATCCATTCGATTTTGTTGAATGAGGTATCAAACTGCGGAGAAGAAATTTGCTCATTTAATGTATGTCTCAGATTTTTGGTACCGATCATATATTTTGAATTAGTCAACCTCAAAGCACCTGGTCAGGGACTTTATGTGCTAGGTGTATATCTTACAACAGTGAAGATAGTGTGGATCTTTTTTAAAATTCAATTATCAGTCATCAGTAACGAGATAGCCTAGTGGAACTCTTTCTGGAATAAGAATATCTCTTTTTAACTGAAATAATTCATCGGGTGAATTGGACTATCGAGGCAATTTAGGGACGCACCATTAGATACTCAGGGGGGGGGGGGGGGGGGGGGGCATGGAAGTTTAAAAAAAACTTAGCCCACTATACAGGAAAAACAACAACTTTGCCCACCAACCAGAAAAAGAAAAAAAGATGAAAAAACTCCTTTGCCGCCTTTAGCCAAAAAAACCAAAAACTTGCCGCCAAAGGCGTCGAAAAAAAAAGGTCGCCTACTTCGGTGACAAAAAAAAAAAATCCGCCCGACTCTCCAACTTCCATGCCCCCCCCCCCTCCTGAAAATCAAATGGTGCGTCCCTTAAAGACGTGTCGTATGCAACCGTATACAGGGCGTTCCAAAAGGTGCCCCGCGAGCAACACAATTAAACAAAAATACATCCCACGTTTTCTTTTGTTTAAAAGAAGTAGACTGTTGCTAAGCCTTATTAGTATCCTATCAAATACACTTTATCCCACTGGTAAATTTAATTACATAATTTATTTATAGACATTCAATTTAACACTATATAATATTCATCAACCCATCAACTTTATGGAAAAATAAACTACCTAAACCCCTAACACTCCTTAAGAGAGATATGCTCATGGAGATGACACAATGATGGTTATGTTATGTTGCATCATTCATTTGTAGAATTCAATTCAATAATTAGTTGTACTAGCGGGCATCCGCGCTTTCGCGCGACCCGCTAGAAGATTTCACGGGGAGGTAAGTAAACAAAACGTAAGAAATTTGATACAATATCAAGAACATGTATACATAATCCAGACGGTCCCCTAAATAATCCGAATATCGCAGGTGCTTTTGATAATCCAGGTATACATGTGCCTTAAAGTAGGTAGGCCTACCTTTGTCTTTCCAGATACCTATGTAGGCCTCCCATGTGACCTGAAACAGGTGGCGTAGCTCAGGGGGGGGGGGGTGGGGGGAGGGGGGCGGGGGCCCTGGGGCGGGGGGGGAAGTTGCCCCCCCTGACAGATTTGTTTGTGCCCCCGCTCCCCTTTGTGCCCCCACCCCACTCTCCTGATGTAGTGCTTATATGCGTTTATAACCATTATATAAAAATGACAAATTTTCTCTTGTTTTTTATAAATAAATGAGGGGGGCAGGGGGGGGGGGGGGGGGGCAGTTTCCCCCTGACAGATTTGTTTGTTGCCCCCACCCCACTCTCCCGATGTAGTGCTTATATGCGTTATAACCATATAAAAATGACCAATTTTCTCTTGTTTTTTATAAATAAATGAAACTTTTTTATGTAAAAAAATTGTTTTAAAACCCTGCAAAATGACCATTATATGTTCACTGTGCTGCTTTTTGGACTGTGCGATTTTTTTGAGACCCCCCCCCCCCCCACACTTACGTGAAATTCACGAGGTGACTGACTGGGGAAAAAATTTGGGGCAACCTTTTACGAAAATTTTAGAAATCTTGCCCCCCCCCCCCCCCTCCCTGAAAAAAATCCTAGCTACGCCACTGACCTGAAATGCAGGTACCCGTTGTCCCATTATATCCAGGGACCCCATAGGCCTAAGCCCTACCCCTAATCCAGTTACCACAGGTGCCCTTAATGGCACCGTGATACCACATAATCCAGGTACTGCAGTGTGCCATTATATCGAGATACCCAGGTGCACTTACTTTATCATTCACAGTAACTTGAATTGATCGCGGGTGCCGAAGATAGCGGGCAGTAATAGTCCATCACAATAGGCAGAGGTGAGTAATATCAAAGCGTTATAAATGTTTATGTATAAATATCAAGAGTATGTCCTTATTCAGGTACCCAGGGCAGGTACCTAAAGTGCCCTTGATATAATGTAAGTGACATGGTACCCTTAAATGCGCCTAGGCCCACTGGGCTCTTAATTAATACAGATACCCATGTTCCCTAATCCAAGTACTCCACGTGTTCTTATACACCGGTTGCCATAGGCCTAGGCCCTACCCCTCACAGATGGCCTTAATAACCCAGGTACCGCATTTGCCGGCCTTATATCCATACCAATGTACCCGTATTATATCCAGTTTATAATGGGAAAGCGCAGGTATAGGTGCCGAAGCTATAATAGCGGGTGGTTAGTCACATCAAAACGTATAGAGATGAGGGTATTGTAAAACAGCAAGAGTATGTCGTTGATACTCCATGTATCCTAGGTGCCCTTAATACTGACATTGGGTACCAACAGTACCCTTAATAATCCATATATACCATGTGCCCTTAATAAATCCATGTATGCCATGCATGTATAACACATGGTGCCCTTGATTATTCAGGTACCACCCCATGTACTTTAATAATCAAGATTGTGTATTAGTGATCCAATATAGGACCTCCATGGACTATGTGGTTTATCTTGAATCGAATATTAAGGGCACCCGTGATAACTGTGTATGCGGCTATTAGGGCCTACGTGGATTAATAAGGACACCTGAATGGCTATTCAGTGTAGGAATACTTAACATATTCAGAGTATCTGGATTGCCTTAATATCCCCTCCCCCGGTTACCCCCTGTCAGCTCATGTCCCTACCCATTTTGTACCCCAAATAATGCAAAAGTTGTATTTTAATGTCAAAACTGAAAGTAACTTAAAATTAGCCTTTAAAATGTCTCCCCCGATTCTTTATTGCCCCGCCACCAGCCGTTTTCCTCCTTTAAAATGTTGATGCTGGTGCCGCCACTCGCCCATGCACATACTGTATCCAGGTAATAGGCTGCCCATGCACATACTGTATCCAGGTAATAGGCCTACGTCTGAGCGTTATATATGAGTTCTATAGTTTTATAGTCGTCGTTTAGTTTTATGGGTCGGCGGAGTCTATCATCAAGATCGCTTGTACCATTCTATGCTTGTACTTAAACAATATGTGTGCCATCTGGGTTTTGTTTGGCCTATTTACCTTAAATACATTATTCCTCCAATAGGCATGTAGGGCCTAAACGTATGCAGTCCCTTTGTCATGTTTGTGTTGTGTTCTAAATAAGGCCTCCCGAGATACTACCTAATACACCCTTAAAATCCAGTTATCACAGGTGGCACACCTGCGCATGGTATATCCAGGTAATTTGAGACTATCTGCGTTTATGACAATCCCGTAATTTATGTGCTATATGCCGCACGGCGAATAAGCCGCAGCACCTCAAATTAAGATTCAGACCTCATCGTATACAGTAAGCCGCACCCGCTGTATAATAAGTCGCACAAAGAAAATGAAAGGGGTGTGTGTGGGGGAGGGGTGTGTGGGGGGGGGGGGGGGAGGGGGTGTGTGGGGGGGGGGGGGAGGGGTGTGTGTGGGCTGGTGGACCATGATCCACCAGCCCATAGCTTCATGACCAGCCATGGGGTTACAACTGCATGAGTGACTCCACCAAATGTATTTTCCTTCAGCCACTTCAGTCACTTTAAATATGTTATCCTGGATACGGTTTGCGCCTTGCTCCCACTTTTCTTTATTAAAATATGATTAATGTTTTGTTTGTGTCTTGCTCTCATTACATTTTATTGTACTGTACGGTATGCACCGCGGAGCAACCCGTACGGACTGCCTGCTTTCACTGCATGCCCCGTTTACAATGTACAGTTTGCGCCACAAACGCGTATACACTTTGTCTGCGTCATTACGTGTGCGCCGAATCGCGTGCGCCATGTTAAACGCGGTCGCGCAACAACAACAACGGTTGGTATGGTACCCGCCAGTTTCTTTATCGTTAGCAAACTCCGCGTTCATCTATGTTATTAATGTGAAAGTATCACTTTAAGATCTGCGTAAGAGTTTTTGTTTACATTTAGAAAATGTTGTAAAATATTTTAATTTGTTGGACGTATAGTCCCCGTATAAATGCTTGTTACTATGCGTTCTGTTAAGAATAACAAACAGCCGCATATACAGAAATGTAGCTATATCCCTAAAGAAAATATTTTGGGTGAAGACCATATGTCATCACCCATTCCGAAAACCACAATTTGTGTCCGAGCAGTAACTACCCGAGTAAAAGAAATTCAACGTTTCGGATTTTCACATGTGATCCTTTCTGCGCATGTCTGAAAACGGGAAAAAACGGGCATTGAACTATCTAATTAGCTCGTGTATTAGAGGCGCAATTACCACGCTTTTTCAGTTCAAGAGGGACGCGAGTGTAAAATTATTATTGAACTATCTAATCGGGCGAGGGACCGAAAATTAGTATATAGATAATAAGATATCAACCCATCATTTTTTTTGGCAAAGTAAACTACCTAGTAAACCCTAACACCTTATGAGAGATATATTCACGAGGACGACACAATGATGGTTGAATCTAATGAATTGATTAAGGACTATTATATCGAGGGCTCTGAAACACAAGGCTTCATGTCCATTTTTTCACAAATTAGATTTTGGTATCAACATTTTCGGAAAGAAATTCTCTTTCCAGTAACACACAGCCTTAACTTCGTAACACAACCCCTTTCAAAGTTATAGCAAGTATCACAAGGCCTCATCTCCATATTTTTATTTTTGTATAGATCTTGTTGAGTGCCGGTCCACTCATTTTTAATGCTTTGTTTTAATTATCAATGTGCATTATTATGTCGGGTTTTTTAATGAGTAGTTTTTTTAATTTTTATTGCTTGTTATTGCTTGTATCTGTTTTTTATTGTAAAGCGCCTAGAGGCCTTTGCTGGTATTTCTGCGCTATATAAGTGCCTATTTATTATTATTATTATTATTATATCCCCAATGTGTTTACAAATCTTCAATAGTCCTGAGCCCTCGATACATTAGTCGAGTCATTTATACATTTTCAGCACATGATTACAGGGATCTGTAGACTACCAATCCCTACCCTTAGAGATTTGCTGAAGAAGATAACATAAGCTGATTTCACATTATATACTGGACTTCAAATTTATGGTATTCAACATAAGATTGGATTCTGTAAAACTACCTAAAATCCCTACCCCTAGAGAGATGCACTGGAGATAACATATGTAAATTTATAATCTTCTATATAATTATAGTCTAGTCTGCATACTTTTTAAGGAATTAATTGCAATAATAGAGTGAATACATAAATTGCTGACTCTAAATTACTCAAATCTGAGAATAGTGTTTGTATTGAAAAGAAAGAACCAAGCTCACCAACGACGCACAATACAGTGAATACAAGCAATGCGAGTAACATGCGTGTTATCCACAAGAAATAAGAAGCGCGTAAATCTAATAACGTGCTGGGTGGGTGGGAGTGAAATTTTCAGGAAAGCGACCAGTCTCGATGAAGCCGATGAGAAATATGATGGGATTACGTGAAAAGTACCAACTCCAATTTCTGTAATTTTCATGGCTTAAAATAAAAAGGTTTTATATGGAACACTTGTACTTAAAGTCACAACAAAAAATAACGGATGTTATATAATACACTAAAAACAATATGCGGTGTATGCAGTGGCGCAGCTCAGGGGGGGGGGGGGGGGGGGGGGGGGGTGGGGGGGGGGGGGGGGGGGGGGGGGCAGGGGGGGGGGGCCCCTGACGGGAAAAACCCATTTGTGCCCCCGCCCCCAAAACCCATTTGTGCCCCCGCCCCCACCCCTCTAAAAAAATAATAAGGGGAAAAAAAAGAAAATAGGGAAAAAATGTATAAAAGACCGAGATTGCGTGGGCGGTACTGGATATTTGTGGGCATAGTCAGCCCCAAATAGTAAAATATAAGGCAAAATTGTACATATAGTACATGTACTGTGCGATTTTTTTTTGACCGTGCGAATTTTTTTGGACCCCCCCCCCCCCTCCCCCCCCCCCCCCCCACTTAGGCCTACGTGAAATCACGAGTTGGTGACTGAATTCCTTTTTGGGGTAACCTTTTACGAAAATTTCAGAAATCTTGCCCCCCCCTGAAAAAAATCCTAGCTACGCCACTGGGTGTATGTAAAATCTCTCTGTTGTTAAATTAAGCCAAAGTTAAGTGTTTTTTTCTCTTTCCAGCCCGTTTATAGGGACTTTTTTATTTTATAACATACAACAATAAATTAACAAAATACAAAAATAACACTACAAAAAATACATCAAATACAGACAAGGCATCAACATTCAGACGCCCACAAGTGCCAGACAAAGTTTTACAATAAGGCACATAATGCTATTTTTTTTAAGAAAACATTATGAAAACAATATTATGAAAACAATATTATGAAAACAATATTATGAAAACAATGTCAAATCCCCATCTTTTGTTATGGGATGCCATTTTATCATTCCGTTCTGCAATCACTTTCTCGGATTTTTCGGACATTTTCACCAATGCTTTAAAGACATAAATACTAAGTTTCTTTTCTTCACTCTGCATCTATAAATATAACGTTTTGCCAAAATAATAATACTATTTTTGAAAAAGTCGAAATCTTCATTAAATTTTTGATACATTGAACAATTCCAAAATATTCAACAAAATTAGTTTTCACAGCATGGTACTTCTCCTTGAATTCCATGAAACTCATCAAATGATCGGATTCAATTAAATCTGATACAAGATTAATATTACTGTTACTCCAGCTACTATAAAAGACTGTTTTTTTACCAATATATCGATTTGACAAAAAAACAGTTTGATCGGGTGAAATAACTGAATTGAGAACTTTTTTGAAACGATTTGCAATAGCTTTAGATACAACTTTATAATCTACATTAAGCAGGCTGATGGGTCTCCAATTTTTCAAGAATTTATTATCCTTCCCTTCTTTTGGAATAAGAGTAATTACTCCTCTACACTGCTCATCCGTCATGCAACCCTTCTCAAAACAGTAATTAAAACAATCGACAACAACTTGCCCAATGACATCCCAAAACAATGTATAGAACTCAATTGGATAACCATCAGACCCAGGACTTTTACCTTGTTTCATCTCTTTGACAACATCAGTACATTCTTGCATATTTAAGATACCTTCACATTCGTCTTTATTGTTCTCAGTAACTTTAGGAATATCTTCCAGTGATAGACCAAGCTGTGTTAAACCTTCCTGAGCATTTAGATCAGTATTACATTGAGAAGTATACAAAGTAGAGTAGAATTTGACCTCTTCATTCAGAATATTTTCTGTACCTGTCACCTCATTACCTTCATCATCAACCAACTTGGTAATTGACTTATTATTAACACGGTACCTTTCAAGATTGAAAAAATATTTTGAACTCTTTTCACCAAATTCAGTACAATCTGCCTTGGATCTGATTATTGCACCTTTAACTTTTTCATCATAAATTGAATCCAATTTGTGTTTCTTGATTTCAATTTCTCTTAAAATCGGCTCACTAGGATTTTCAGCATATTTAATCTCCAGATTATTTATATCTTGTTCAAGACACTCTTCAACTCTTTTAGCCTGTTTACGTTTCCGGCTGGCATAATTGATTGTATCACCTCTTATAACACATTTTATTGTTTCCCATAAAATGTCAGGACGTGCATTAGCATTATCAATTTTAACATTCTCAATTGTTTTATGAATCAAGTTAGTAAAATCCAAATCGTCCAGAAGTGAAACATTAAATTTCCACATACCTTTACCATGCTTATCCTGTTTACTGCACATCATTAATTTTACCAGTGAATGATCTGATTTTAAACTGTGTTTAATATCAACATTAGTAACATTTCCCTTTAAACCATTACTTATGAGTAAATAATCCAACCTACACATGATTGGTGGTTTGTCATTCGACTTCCATGTATACTGAAATTTACCTGGATTATTATACCGCCAAATGTCAACAAGATCTCTTTTTGCCATTAAATTAACAATCTCCTTTTGTGATTTGAAATTGGTATGACTACGGCCACCCTTTTTATCCAAAGATAAGTTTAATACACAATTTAAGTCTCACCATAAATAATATTAACACAATGAAAATTATCAAGCTCATCGTCAACCTTCTTATAAAAATCAGGACAGTCCTTATTTGGTCCATAAATATTAGCAATTGTATAAATAACATCAGATATTTTAAAATCAATGATCACATAACGTCCCTCTGTGTCGCACACACATTTTAATAGTTTTAAGTCACAGTTCTTGTTAAACAAGATTGCAGAGCCTCTGCTTTGCGAAGTTCCATGGCTCCATACACAGGTGGATCCCCAATCGCTATTCCAATTCCGACAGTCAGATTGTGTACTATGCGTTTCTTGTAAAAAGTAGACGGTGAAGTTTTTTTTCTTCAACCATGTAAAACAGCAGAACGTTTTTTGCCATCTCGTAACCCTTTCACATTCAACGAGCATATCTTTACATCATCCATCTGGGGGAAGGTCTAATTTTTCATGACCAAAGTATTTTCTTGAAAAATATTTTGCACTAGAATTTACTGGCAAACACACACATTTAAACAACATTGTCAAAAAATAAACACAACAATAACCTATAGAACAATAAATAAAAAAGGGTGCAGGCTTGAAGATGGCAAAAAAAAGTACCTGCGATACGATTTGTTTTCTTTTCAAACCGTATTCTTCAACAGCTACCGACAGCGCTGAATCTGAAGCAATAACATAATAAAAGTTAAAGTTTATTGTTTACAAGTCTTTCTCTTCCATACGCCACACTGCTCCACTTGTTTACAAGTCTTTCTCTCCCATACGCCACACTGCTCCACCCGGCTCGATGATCTTCATACTTGCAGGATAGTTGATGTACACTTTTCTTCCTGGATTTTCTCGCAGGAGTGTCTTCCGATGCTTCCAGAGTTTAGCCCTTTCAGCTTGAAGTTTAGGTGTTACATCCTCTATGATCACTAACTTGAACTTTGCATCTGCCGCTGGATAGGGATTAGTCTTTAGGTTCTTTGCAGCCCGGAGAACAGATTGGCGGTCACTGTAGTAGTGAAAGGCTACGTGGATAGGCCTGGGCTTTTCTCTGGGGACATTCGGCATTTGTGTTGGAGTTCGGTGCACAAGGTCTAAAATAAAACCGTCAGCATTGATTTTCAGGTTTTCAGTAACTATGGTTTTGATGAGCTCAGAACATTTTCCATTATGTTCAGCCTCCTTATTCTCTGGCACATTCAGAAAAACAAGATTGTTTCTCCTAGATCTATTTGCGAGATCCTCTTCCTGAGCTTCAAGTTTTTCAAGTGCAGTTTTATCGGCTTTCTTTTGTTCCAGGGTCTCTATTTGAGCACTAGAAAAGTTATTTGCTTTTTCTAGATCTCCAACCTTTACTTTTACAGACGTAAGTTCTTTTTCGAAGTCGATTAGACGTTTATTAATTGTGTCCAATATGTCTAATTTGTCAAGTCTTTTGAATATGTCCGCAACCTGCTGTGCAGTAGCCATCTCCGTGTCGAGGTTTCCGAATTCGGCTGGATTACCAAATTCGGCAGGCTCGTCGTCAGGCTCGTCACTTCCTTGTCGTTTAAATTTCTTTCCGACTTTCCTGTGTTTATTTCTTGGCATACTACATCAACTTACAGTTCATCTTAATGGATACAGCAAATGATAGTTTAAAATAAATTATATTTCAGGCAAAAAACATAATTTTTCTTCAGCGCTGTCGTCGCTGGTTCTTGCTTCTACGGCATACCGGAAAAATCTCAAAGTTAAGTTATGCATTATAAAGTTTATGCGAATATCGTCTGTAATCTGTAACACTAATATTATGTAATGATGCATAATTATGAATTTCTCCACTTGACTTTTTGACATAATGTTTGACATATATATTAATCACTTTCTGTTTACCTGTATTAAAATAATATGTACCATTGTGTGACACTACCATTATGCATCTTATTTCTGAGGAGTGAAATAAAATCTTAAATTTTTGTTTTGTATAATATGTAAATATGTAGATGTATATAATGCTGTTTTGAAATGTGAATAATTAAATGAAATATGTTGCTTGGAGGACAAAATAACTACAAAATAACGGTATAATTGTTGGTCCCCAAATACCTTCATTTAGGACAATTCCATAATTAATGACAGGCTTTAATTTCTCACCATAAAAACAGAAGTCTGTATTCTTAAAGGACATTACTCAAGGTGGGAAAAGTTGCTCATAATTAGTTATTTATACATAAATAAAATTTTCTGAAGTAGTTTTATGTTTTTTGAAGCGTCATATTAAAAAAATAAAGAAAACACTGATCTGTTCAACTAATATCTGGTAAGGGTATGGTGTATAAGTCCCAAGTATGCAAATGAGGATAATGAGATTTATTCCGTTGTTGAGTACTGGGTAGATGTGTGGTAGAGCATGACATTGTATTCAGTAAGCTCATTTGCATACTTGGGACTTCTACACCATACATACCGCTACCTAATATCTTCAGTTGGTGCTCTATTGTAGAAGAGGTATTTTCTATAAAATTCGTGACGTATAGTACGCTAGCAATTAAAATCATGAAGTACAATTTCTTGGTGGTGGGGGTTGGTGGCGGGGGTTGGGGGGGGGGGGGGGGGGGGAGAAATGAAAATGTACCGACAAGATTGTTTTGACTAAAGGGTACGCGCGAAATGTTTTGACTTTACACTTATTTTTGCTATGATTGGGGTACATTTTGGCTCTAAACAAGCTTGTATCAACAAAAATATTGCCATTTTGGGACACGAGCCAATCATTTGCTAAATTAAGTTTCTAATTACCTAGTCTCAGTTTCTAATAACATAGTTCTACATGTTCTATGCGCATACAAAAAATGACTACAGCTGAATTTGAGTATAGATTTGCCATAATTTGATAACGAAAACTCCAAAATAGATGGAAAAAGTCTTATGATGCATGAAAGATTGTTGAACATATTTATTTCTATTTTATGTCCGATATTAATATATTTTTCGCGGCAAAAAAAGAAGAAGATGTTTCACATGGGACACTTTTGAAAGTTGTTATAGAAGACGGTGTTTTTAACTTCCAGGTAGAAAATGTTATTCAAAGGTACCGAAGCCCCAATGCAATTAATAATGCATAATGACAACACACAGGCAACAAGTTTGCCGTTGACACTCTCAAGATGGATCGTCTATAAGATAACATTAATATTGTTCCAATGTTGTAATTTATTTATATTTAGGTAGCAGTGGAAAAGCGCCAATTGACAACAACGTGTCTGTCAGATGACAGGTTTAAGCTTTAAATATATGCATACAGGGTGTGTCAGAAAGAACGGGCACTTGTTTTGCAAAAGCGCTAAAAAGGGCATATATTTCGCTTTCATTAAAAATAAGAATGTATCAGTTCGATCATTGCGTTATAATATTACGTCAGTTTTAGTTAGGCCCGATATTTCACGCCAATCCACGGGATAGGCAATGACACAACAGATTGCCAAGACTGGCAGATCCAAGGTGTCAATAAAACTGGTGAAAACCTTGAAAAGGCGCATGCACTTTTGATTTATAGGTGGTAATCCAAAAACAAACACAAATGTGACAATGAAATATGAAATGAATTGAAATTCGTTTGAAAATCTAAGTGCAAAAATGAACAGTAAAAGAGGAGTACTAGATTACTCACTAATTTCATATTGGTAGTTGTGAGTTGAGTACAATTTTAGAGTCAACACTAAATATTGTTTCAATTTAAAATTGAATTCAAGTTCTCCAGTTTTGCATCCGTTCGCGACTACGGGGGCCTCTTTGGACACCTACATTTAATTGCAAAGTAGCCGGATGCAGCCCAAATCTATTGTTGAAGGGACTTTTAATTATCTGAAAAAGCACCAATATCATCATTTTTTCTTCGTAAAAGAAACCCGGATAGTCTACAATATTGATATATGGTCAACATTTTTAAGTATATTATAACAAGGGGTTTGACAAATCTCACAATTGTTTCTTTTATAACGCAGGAATATTGTTTATACATACTCAGTAAATACTAGTACAATGGCGACAATGGCGTTATAGAAATGCAAAAACACACATATAACGGATGGACAATTCATTGAGATTTGATTTCGTATTTATTTTCGTATTTCTTTCTTAGTTTTTACTAACTTTTCCCCCTGATTTGACATTTAAAAGTCACCAGTTAGTGAGTTGTCGAAATATGAATGGACTATATCGAGTCTACAATGAAACTGTCTCTTGTTTTGTTATAATCACATACTGGTACTGGCTGACAATCTCTCTTTGCTTGATCCTTTTTAGCTTACAGTCTCCCCTCACATACCCTACACAATTTTCCTAAGACCTCTAGATGTTTTTCTTGAAGAGCCTTGAGACGGGTTCACGCCCCCCTCCCCAAATGGTCACCCATACCGAGACGGGTGTACCGTGCACCGGGTCCGAACCAACAAGGGGATAACCTTCTTCCCTACCGCCCAAAGCCCTAGGCGTTCAAAGAGACCAGCGGTTGAACGGATGTGTAATGGTCGAGCCGAAGCGTACAAGAAAGGTCCCCTATGCAGAACCAAACAAAGGAGAGGGTCCCCTATGCAGAACCAAACAAAGGAGAAGATGTTTGTTTTAATTCAGTCTCTATTGATAATCGTACAAACAAAAGTTTTAGAAGAGCCATGGTTAACAATTTGTATGTTCCTCCTCTGTGTACACACTTTTGGTCACTCAGGTTCCCAATTACTTTTTCAATTGGACCAACATTTGGCTCGCCACTCCACAGTGCACTGATGAAGCGAGGTGGATCACAACATTTATCCCACCAAAGTAATTTTATGTAAGATGGGTAAAGTATAGGGCCGTGTGTTTTGAACTCGCCACCCTTACCGTTGCATGCCCAGATTTTTACATTTTACACCATCTGAGATTTGAATTAGCATATCGCAATAACTATTTGTTCTACCCCATAAAAAGTATATATTTTCTGAACGGTAATCTCACAAGAAATCCAAATACGCTATTGGAATTTAGATAAGACCTAATGTTAACATGTTGTGAATAAAAATGTTCAAAATATATCGATTATTTTCATATTTTGATTTAAGCTCAATAATATTTTTATACCTATCCCAATCATTATCATAATTTTACTGTGCATTTAAGTTCCTCATGCAATTACCCATCAGAACATAATAGTTGTCAATGGTAAACATGTTGAAATATACTATATATATCGAGAAGTAAATGAGCACAAACGTTTAAATTTCATATTTATTTTGAGTTTACAAGTATATATTTTTGGGTATGCACCCTATCCTGATTTAAACGGCATTTTTGAATTCCCCTATTTGAGAGCTTTCCAAAAATGTATAATTTTGCTGTCATCGGTTAAATATTTGTTTTGTTATAGTCATGTATGTAAAACCGATGAATTATGGCAAGTTCACTGTGTAGCGAATATGGAGAAAGCCAAGGACAATGCAATCGATTCATGATTACAATTGTTACATAATAGTTGTCACGTTTGTTGAAAGAGAATCTTATAGAATACAAAATAATCTATAAAATGAGAGCAAAATCACGTTTTTACCTACAGGGATGAGGAATTATAGTAAATTGAACGTAGAATTGGGAACATTTTCTATATTCCCCATAGAGATTGTACACAGCGCCGCCGCCACCGCCACCGCCACCACCCCTGACATTCACAACATAATCAATCATATCTCAGCCAAACATTTATAGAAATACCTGATTTATTCACACAATGTAGCTAGATAAATAGGCTTTCACATGACACCTCAACCATAGCTCTACCACATTTAGTTGTTGAGTTAATAGAGAGAGATGGATGATTCGTCACCAAAAATGCAACGCCACCACCCTTTTTGGGTGGTGAGTTCAAAACACATGGCCATATAGCTAATAATATTTGTCACATATGCAATGTAATTGATTATATCGACCATTTCTTTATCAATGTAATATAGTTAAGCAGCTATGGTCATACGCTAGTCAAGTCATTTCGCGTAAACTGTCTACATGGTTTGTATTAACCACTGAAATTGTTGTATTCAACTATCACAATAAATATGATCATAATGATTTAAAACGTATTAACTACATCATGGCCGTTGGCAAACTGTGCACAAGCAAGTTTAGATATTATTGTAACGGTACTTGTACCCACCATGTACACACATAAACCAATAATCACAGCAATAGAAAGGTGTTTCGATTCCTTGCATTTATTCCGATCACATATAACTATACACGGTCATGTATAAACTATCCTACGCAAACGGGAGGAGACAAATGGCCACGATTGCAGGTTATGACGTGTCATTTATACCATAATTATTTGAAGGTGTTTCTAAACTATACCATAATTAAATTGAGGAAAGAGCGCCACAACAATATGGCAACCACCCAAATCTTTTACTCCTATTTGAAAAAGAACTTTGTCTTCTTAGACTGATTTTCACTGTAATAACTATGTCATGTACATGTTTATTAATTATGTCGTGATATTATATGTATGTATGACATTTGACCTATAATTAATCTTAAATATTATAACTCAGTGTTTTAATCGATTGTCCCATTGTACAAACTTGTTATTAGTAATATTATTATTACCTACATTTTGTAAATGTTGATGTTATTGTATAATTATGTGTATCATTGAATAAAGAATTAATAAAGACAATATTACAAAAATTGAAAAGTTACCAAATATGAACAATGTGCGCGTCTTCTTGTCTTCATGATGCTGTTACGATAAAATACTTCATTTGATGGTAGGGGCTCACATGTTACTTAAATAAATGGGAAAATCTATAGCTTTCTACTGATAAAAGACTTCATTTGATTGTAGGGGCTCACATGTTACTTAAATAAACGGGAAAATCTATAGCTTTCTACTGATATCAATTGATATCAATTGACAAAGTAGAATTAAGGGGAAATTGGAAATCAACACGTCCACCACAGCTAGGCTAAACGAGACCTGTCATCACAAAATGAGAGTTTAAAGGTTTGTCCAGATTCAAAATGCAACATGTCATAATTGCTCAAGGTTTTCCCCGTCAAAATTCAAATTGAAGTTGCCAAAAACTTCAATTGATTTTCTTTTGATTTTTGGCATGTTTATTTCCAATAGGCCTATATTTTGCAGACACCTGTCTATCCTCCGGTTACATTTATGCCATACTTGTCACTCACCTATGACCGTTTCAGTAAAGTATTAACTTTAATTCAAGCCTTGCTTCATTGGGCGTGAATGTCTTTCGTTGTCGCTCACTTAGTGCCATGCCAGTGCCCACCAAATACCTCTAGCATTTTATAAATAGTTCTTATAATATGAGATTACTGTCTTGTACAATACAATGGCAATGCATTTCAGTTGCTAGCTTTCATTATGTGCTAAAAAGTATGATGACAGAAATCGCAAACCACAATCAATCAATCAATCAATCAATCAATCAATCAATCAATCAATCAATCAATCAATCAATCAATCAATCAATCAATCAATCAATCAATCAATCAATCAATCAATCAATCAATCAATCAATCAATCAATCAATCAATCAATATTCTGTTCGTTTAATTCAAGTTGTTCGTAGCCACGAGTTGCTTGTGTTGAACTTCTTCGTCCCACTACGAAATATAGCAATGGTGCAAACAGCATACACATTACTCCAATAGCCAGGCACATGTAATGAAAGCCAACTGTGTTGAATAAGGGTATGGCAATGTTTGGTGCTGCAAAGTTTGGAGCGATCATTCCTATCACGGCCATACTCATTACTCGACTTCTTGGAGTGTTCTCTAAAGTTTCGGCCAAACTTGACATTATATTCATAACCCAATATCTAGTACAAGAAACGAAGAATATATACACTGCATAGTTTATAGCCACCAAGTATGGAGAAGGATAAACTGATATTAATGTAGTTGCCAAGCCACCTATTCCAATGCCCAGACTGGCAAAAATGCCAATCTTTTCTGGATGTTGCATCACGAATGCAGGTGCTACAAAATTCGCTAGAAGTACATTCACTGCACTTAAACTCATAACAAGACCAACTGCAGATGGTCCAACCGAAAATGTGTCTGACATCCACACTGCAATAACGCTTTCAATGGATTTACGGGGTATCCAGGAGACCGCCAGTGCTGCTGAACATGCCAGAATGATCGGATTTTTTGCGACATCAATGATAGACATAAGTCCTTGCTGTGGTTGGTCAACTTGTTGATTTTGTAATATACTGCTGTTTGTTTTGTGGATAGCATGCGACCATATTACCCCAATCAGTAAGATGAAGGCAAAGGAGAACACAAGAGTAAGGAAGCAAATTATTTGACCTGCAAATTCGAATACGTATCCTATGAGTAATGGTCCAATAAACGATACTATGCTAGCATTCATGACAATGCCTAATGCGACCTGTCCACTCCTTGTATCTGGTGAATATATCGTGTATACAGCAGCAAATGCGTTTGGTGTGTTGAACGAACCAGCAATCCCCATCAATGCACATGCCACAAATATTCCGGGGAAACTGGAAGATGTAACAAATAAAATAGACATGGCTAACGAAACGAGTAATCCGACGACCAGTGGCAATGTCACTCCCCATTTGTCTCCCATAACACCAGAGATTGGTGTTACTACCAACGATATAATCGGTGTAACTAGAAGAATTAATACAGTCTTCATTGTGAAGGTTGGTCCGTTGGTACTCATTTCCTCTTTGTCTGTTTCTGAATACAATCCGACCATATTCGTTATGTTGTGAGATAAGATACCGTAAACAGTTGAATTATCGAACTGTCCGGTCATTTTGTTATCAACGGTCGTCCATTGCCATTGAGCTAGAATAGGAACCATCACAACATAAGCCAATTTCTCAAACGCAATGATGCCCACATAGACCAGGAACTCGAGGAGGGTGCGGAGGTTGTCCATGAAGTTCCGACAGTCCATTTTATACGGCAGGCAGTTGTGCACAGAGAATACCACAATGTGTCGGCGACAAAATGTTTGTACAATATAGCTAACGCTTTATTTGTGGCGCGGAAATTATAACGAAAATGCTGATGATGGATAATATGCTGATAAACTAGGTCGATGTTGTTCAAGGCTATACCGAATTAGGATATAACACATGGATCTCATCATGTTGGTGAACTCGAAATATGCTACGCTTCAACGAAGACCGCCATTGCCTTGGCCTTATGAGCACTCATGTATGACTGAACTCGCAAACGACTTCGGTACCGATCTGTCTTGGTAGGGATATGGTGGGTGTTCAAAATTGAAAAATCGTGTCTATTCAAGACTATGAACTAATGCTATTGTTAAATTATGTGGAGTTTAATCTATTTAACCTATTATAAAATGCTTTTTATTTGACGGAAATTGGACATTCTGTTGTATATATGAGGTGACCGTTGTTTACATCAGTAGTGTTTACAAATTGATTAGCGCCTGGTCTAAAGACATGTTAGAGGTACTAGTCCATGACTTCTGCATACATTACTAATGTATATGAAAGCAAAACACACATGAGCGCCAATTTTAAAAGCACATGCCCTTATGGTGCGCACGCAAACCGCCGGGCAACCAGATTTAGTACCTGGTCTCTCAATGTGCTTAGGGATGCATACCATGACTACTGCACTATTACACCGTAAGCATGGTAAGTAATGGTAATGATCAATCAAGTGTGAATTAAATCACCGTTCCCTGTAGGTGCGCACGCAAACCGCCGGGCACTACGTCACCGGTCACACCATCTATATATATATATATATGATTGTTCAAAGTAAAACTACGTAATTTCATTTTAAAAATAGTTCATTAAAATTGGCAATGTTTACAATTATGTTATAAACCGTACGGTGGATGACGTTATGCCTATGACATACGTCTACACAATCGAGCGACGCGATTTGCCGCTTACGCTCCTTATAAAGAGTGTTATTACAGGTTTGGTAAAAATCAGATTACAATACGTTAGCTATAGTCAGTGGCTGCGCCAGGATCAAAAATGGGGGGTGGGGGGGGGGGGGGGGGGGGGCAATTTTGTTTGCCGCATTTCAGACCATTTTAAAAGCTAATTTTGACTGGGGGTCTTCGGGAGTGGGCAAGGTGTTCGCGGCTGTTTGGGGGAAAATATAAAACAATAAACACTAGTTAGTAATACATGTGCAACCACAGCTCAGAACCCAAAGTTTCATTTTTTCTCTTTATCTTTTTTCACCCCCAATACTTTTATTTTTCCACTTGGCATTATTTCACAATTCTAAACCTAATATTCTTCTGGAAGGAAGGCGTCCCACAAGAATCAGTTATTGGACCATCATAATTTACCATGTACCCAGCACCTTTGAAAGACATCATTGATTTACATGACCTTGGCATCTAGCGCCACCTGTAAAGAAAGTAAACATACTTATGAGACCATTTTTGCACCATAGTGTACATAAGGACCAGTGATTACACTGACAACATTTCATCGATATAGCTCCTTCACTTCTGGGTGATTTCAAAAACTTGTTGATACCCCTCGTATGAGCTAGAATCAACAGAAACATGATGGACGCTGTGTAATAAGAAGTGACAGATGACCATGATCATATAACATACCCTTTATATATAAGGACACATATGTTTATTCAAATCAAATATTCCCATTGAAAAATAAGCTTTGCCCGTCTCTAGGACTTAGAATACACACCTGTTTTTTTATGGTGAGAAAAGGCCTGTCATTAATTACGGAATTGTCCCAAATAAAGTTATTTGGGATCATTATAATTTGTTAAACATCCGTTATTTTAAAGTTATTTTCCCTCCAAGCAACAGATTATATTTAATTTCTCACATTTAAAAACAGCATATCTACATATTAACATATACATAATTATGCATAATTTCATAATATTAGTGTTACAGATTACAGACGATATTTGCATAAACGTTATGAAATATCAACAAAAATATATTCAGCAAGTAGAAAATACAGTTTGATAGTTTACTTTATAATGAATAACTTAAAGGAAATCCGTGCCATGGAACTTTAGCGCTCAGATATGTGGCATTATTATTATATAGACCACTTTTCTAGGTTAAAGCTTTTAGAAATACCGCGTAAAGACAAAAACCGGCTTTAGAAAGAAAAATCATTACATACACTGAGCCAAAAAAGAAACTTATAAAAAAAGAAACTTATACAATTTTAACAGATCACCAAATAATATTCTGTGCATGAAAATGTACCAAATTTGGATACAATATTACTACAATGTATCGCTTCAAATGGCAGTCAATAACCAATTGTTTGCTTCAATGACACAAGAGAAATGTGTACTGCCCCTATGGTGATCTGTTAACATTTTATAAGTTTCTTTTTTGGCTCAGTGTATTATCGACGTCGCCATATTGAAGCTATGACTTACGAGATTGTCCGCATTTCTGTTTCATGTATTGATATTATCAATTTATGCACTGAATTCCTACGGGATAACGTCCAGCTACCTATTGCTGATGAAGCGGTTTTAGTTACGATGACATCACAATATTGGGTATGGCTATCCCATCAGCACTTTCGACACAGTCAACCGGGCGCGAATTTCAAATAATCACAGGTTGAGGATGTGCAGTTTAAATTCATTTAATTGAACATTATACATGTAATGTATATAGTTCTGTGTTCAATTATAATGGTCAATACACATTAGATAATTATTTTCCTAACGTTTAATGCATGTATAAATGAATAGCACGGTTTTCCTGTAACTTTGCCTTGTAAAAGAGATTTCCAAACCTTCAAAATCGTGAAATCACATTTTTGGTAAACAAATCACATTTTTTGGAACTTTTTGGTCTATAATTCAAAATATAAATAAGATATTAAAAAAAAAATATCCCTTCTAGGGAATTTTATAAGAATTATAATAAAACTAGTATGACAACATTTGACAAAATGTATTTTGAGTTATCTTGCCCAAACCTAAAATGGGTCAAAAAACGTGTTTTTTATAATTTTCTCCAAAATGGTCAATTTCATGTTCATGGTTGGATTCATTGAACCCTTTCCGTCAAGAAAATGTATACTTTTATATAGATTAAATGAATAATGAAGAAGTTACGGCAGTTTTACGGAGGCTGTCCCTGAGAGTCCACACCCGCTTAGAGAAGTTTATTTATGAAGCTCAACAAGAAGGTGGGAATCAACACAGAAAACAAATGCAATGTCCATGTTAAGATAAAGGGTTCAACAAAAGAAAGTATACCACTTTGTTTATGTCATTTTGAGTAACTTTCAATTTGTTTATGTCCAAACAGGCTAAAACCATGATTAGCACCATTTAAAGGAAAATATCCCATTTTCAAAAGTCACATTTCCAATACACAGCACGAGAAGAATAGGCCAATTGTTAACACACACATGCCGTATTTATCCCGTACTGATCACCGCGCATATCCCTCAATGCGCGGGCTAATTCAAATGTAAACTGATGCATGGGTGAAGGATTTGAATGTAAAGGAATGTTATGTATGGGGAGAACATGGAAAGATTAACCAAATCTTCTCGTGCTGTGTATTGGAAATGCGACTTTTGAAAATGGGATATTTTCCTTTAAATGGTGCTAATCATGGTTTATCTTTGTTGTTAGGGGGAAATTTTGGTATCAAATTATGCCTAAAAGATTTATCTAAATGCCTATCCAGCCTGTTTGGTCAAAAAAAAATTGAAAGTTACTCAAAATGACATAAACAAAGTGGTATACTTTCTTTTGTTGAACCCTTTATAACCAATTGCGTAAATATGTACATGAATTGAAAGGATCGAAGGGTATCGATGTGAATGGTTGATGCACTGCACTCTTGATGAAATTGAATTTCACCGTAGCGGAAAAATGTATAACATAGTATTTATCAGTGGCGTAGCCAGGTTATTCATATTGGGGGAGGGGGGCGAGAAATGAAAATGAACCGATTTTTTTTGACTTTACACCTATTTTTGGCACAATTGAGGTACATTTTGGCTCTAAACAAGCTTATACCAACGAATATTGCATTTAGGTGATTGGCATTTATAAGTGAACGTTCAAATGAACCGACAGTGCCAATCTCAACCGACACTACGTCAATATTGGGGGGGGGGGGGGGCGCCTACGCCACTGGTATTTATTAAGGCCTATTAGTTACTACATGTAGTTCTAGTTGAGATTCATAATATAATCAGGCTTTTCAGTACAAACGCTCAGTCAGGCCATAAAGTTATGATAAGGATACTTGATGAGCTACTATACAGTGCATTCGTAATTGATAATCATAAGTTGGACGAGAGCGATTGGAAGCGATTACTAAGCATGAATGCACTGCTAGCAATTGTTTGATCTATAGATGAGGTGACCGTTGTTTACATCCAATGTTTATCAACAAACGCAACGGTCGAAGGGACTGGACTGTCGATACACGCTTGAGGGAACAGCATGACCACAACACTGTCCGCTATGCCGTATTACCCTTTATAATGCTTTGGCGCGAGTTTTAAAAGCACGGTTCCTAAACAAAACAGGATGCGTGCGCAAACTGCCGGGCAAAGAACAATGGCAACTAGCCACGTTTTGCCCGGTGTGACGTCACCCGTCACCCCATCTATTCTATACACTTCGAGAAGTGTACTTAGCCATTTTCTAAAATTATAACATTAATGTAATACAATATTTCATACATTATTGTCCACTAAATTGATCTCACAATTCATATTTAAAATACACTGCTAATGTAGGTAATATTATGGGTGAGGCGTACCATTTCATCTATTGAGATGGATGTAAGTCAAAGCTTGACGTTCTCACTGGGAGAATAATCGACACTACAATAGGTAATTCTTAGTTAGTTGGAGCGTGTTTAAAAATTTGAATGAGAGTTGTGAAAGCACGTGAAACTGTGAAGTAATTTAATTAGCTTAAAAAAGTGTCAATTGCGCGGTATTCACTTTCATAAACAAAATGTTGGCTTTGTCGATAGGGACAATAATGTATTGTGATGCTATTTATCTATCAACAGCTTACCAATCGTCAACGTAGTAACCATATATAGGGTGAGTTAAAAAAAAAATTACTCATGTTTTGGATTTTATATCTTAAAATGTGTGCAAACGGGTTATCTCATTAGCTTTTTAAAGGATTTTAGTTGGTTAAAATCAGTGGTGGTAAAAAAATTGTATGCTCATTTGCGTAAAAGGGAATACGATTTGCGAAATTTTCTCTTACAAAGAGCTATTAAATTCCATTAGTCCGAACAGACTCCGACTATCAGAAAAACAATTATTTTGTTGTTGTTGCTAAATTTGTTTCGCATTTAATGTTTGAAAAAATAAATGAGAATGTTTGATTTGTCTTTATTAGCCATTGTGTACCATACATAAATCCACTTGTTCATTCATATCAAGCATTATTGAGTAAAATATTCAATACATTATTGTGTTCGGTTTCAAAATGCAGTAACTTTACCATATAGTCATATTTGGTAAACGGTACCATGAAATGTCATTATTTTTTACTCACCCTGTATATTAATATGCAGTAGTGGCAATACCCACATGACTTTTCACCCGAGGTTGACGATCATGTGTGTCGCAGCTCTATCAATAATATTGTATGTTCTGATCATAATAGTGGTATTGCTTTATTCCGTAATAATCAGAGCGATCAAAATAATGTATTGGACAGTTCACCCCTCGCTAGTCTAATGGTTGAGAGGTCCATGGTTTTATTCCCACTAGGACCACTTTTTCAACTAATTTGTTTCCTTTTGTAAACATTGGTTGAGAACATAGACGGTAACCGTCTATGGTTAGAAATTATAAGTCTACAAAGTGGGTAGTTCCTAGTCAACCCCGGGTAAAAAGTCATGTGGGTTTTTCCATGGCTGCATATTAATATTAGTATGTTAAATATAGAGCGTAATTAACATGTTCGTCATTCGTCATAGCATAATCAATTTCATATGCACAATTTACTGGTTGAATATCTATAATGATCAGCAAAATATGTTATTGTACCGACCATGAGAATAGTGCTTATAATTGGTGGTATTGACAATGATAGCGATATTGATATCACTTAATTTTTATTTATTTTTTGTATATAAAGCGCAACTGTGGACAATAGCCCAACAGACATTAGCAAGGTTAATGACCAGAGTGATTAAAAATCAAACTGGTAACTCTCGAAAGAGAGCTCTGAAAGGCCAATCAATTGGTTCACTGCAACTCAGAAAATATGCATAAAACAAGACACACAAATGGGCAGACGTTAAAAATGCCAATGAAAGTGACATAATAATAAGATAAAAACCCAAACATAGAGAACAACATCAAAATATAAATTATAGAAAAATAATAATATCTGGAGGTCTGATGGGCATCAAGAGAACCTACACAACAAACTTGGGAACTAAATCTACCAGGAGCTGCCTGTTGTCACCTGTTGGGGTGTGACCGTATCACCAGCCCAGCTGGTACTTTTGTACATTCTGTACTCAACTAATTCGATTCAGAGCTATATACAATAAAACACAATATTCGTGTAAATTGGCTGCGATATAAGACGACCAGGTTATTATACACCAGTGTATTAAATAATTAATCAATAAATGTGATTCTAGATTTACGCTCCTTCAAGTGGTCAACATTATCGGTTACCACTAGCAACGTGCATAAAAAGATTCAGACTTCCGGTAATGCATTCGTAGATATAATTGACGTGAAGAACAATGGATAATGGACAATAGGAGGAGCTATAGCAGTGGCGTAACTAGGTTATTCATATTGGGGGGAAAGAACTTCAAGTCAACCGACAAGATTGATTTAAGTGAAGCAATGCGCGCGTAGCGGTCGAAAACTTTCGACTTGACACTTATTGTTGGCACGATTAGGGTACATTTTGGCTCTAAACAAGCTTGTACCAAAGAATATGGCATTTTGGGGGTTCGCGTAGCGCGCCAAATTTTTAATCTTTGTACTTTTGACCATCATAATTCCATAATTCCTCTTGTCAAATGAACCGACAGTTCCAATCTCAACCGACACGACGTAAATATTGGGGGGGGGGGGGGGTGTTAGAGGCGTTGCGTCCCCATACAAGGCGTGAAAAACTGCAATTTTCAAACTAATTTGCCTGTCTTCCTTTCTCCTTCTGTCCGTTTCATTTCCCTTTTCCCTTTCCTTCCCATTTTTGTCAGCTCTAGTCCCGCTTCGGCCAATGTGTTTGTATCCAAGGTACTTAGTCTCATTACTTCGTCGACCCAAGCGAGATCGGGAAGCTGTTTTTTCAGGAGGGGGGGGGGGGGCTTTCCCCTGGCTACGCCGCTGACTTATCATAACTTTAAAAGTATCCATTTTTATGACCGTGATGTCGATTACTATTGTAAATTAGCTAACATTAAAAAAAGATAATCAAAATCAAAGCACCTGGTCAGGAACTCTTTTGTGTCAGGTGTAGTTCCATGTTCGTGGTGCAATTTTTTTTATAGAAATCAATACGGATTTCCTAATCACCGCCCCTCCCATTACGCTACAAGGCCCGCTTAGCAGCGCTATAAATTACTGCCCTTAAACCCGGGACCAAATTTAAATATTCGCCTTCCATCAAAGCTGGTTGCTATATGACATAATTCTCGTGTGCAACCAACCGGCGGTATTATTGCAATGCCTATTGAGTAGTTTAAACGCATGAGCGTGGATGTAATTTGCAACAATGGAAACTCACCCATGCAGTTAGCAAGAAGTACCGCTCGTACACGCCCCGAATTTAAATATACAACCTGGCAATCCTCTCGTAGTAATTGATAACAATAGGTTTACCAGACCGAATTAATAGCGCTCCTAAGCGGATAATTTATGTCATGCACACCCACCCCCTGGCCACCAACGAGTGGGAAATACTTTGGTCACTTTAAAGTTACCACAAAAGGGTTAAAAAGTGACGTAAGGTATTAGAAAAGGCTCAGACAGCTTTATGTAACGGTCGCATATGCATACTCCAGATCATCCACTTTTATGTTATCCATAGGCATCATGTAATCATCTTTCGCTGTGTTTTGCCGAGTTACCTGAGCATATTCATATTCATTTTCATTTGTGTTTCTCCTCGACGACGTCGCGTAATCGTAATCAAAGTTCTCTGTGGAATTTAGCGTTAACTGGGGCGTTTCATTTTTGTGGATGTTTTCCATCGGCATCGTGTAATCGTCCCCATCGTTCCCTGTGGGTTGCGGAGTTAGCTGGGGAGATTTATTTGTCCTGAAAGGAATGAAACAATGTCGATTAGATAACATTTAAAAACCCAGACTTTGTTTACAGTTCATGTTCTATCATTTTGACATCACGATAGGGTGGACGCGTAGGCCTATGTTAAAATTAATTAACTAAAGTAGATAGGTCTTTTTTTTGCAAATCAAATCAACAGCACTGGCGGGATGCGCAGTCAGTCATCATGTAATCTATAAATCCGACATTCTTCTTTGATTGCGCTTTCGAGTTATACACTGTTAACATAGATTAGTCAATTTCCTCCTCATCGGTTCTGTATTAAGATATCGTTTGAACTATTAAGTCAAAACGATGTCTTACAGGACTAAATAGGTGAAAATTACCACAGATATTGGAACACCGTATGAATTGTCATCTGTGTTGCAATTCCTGAAAAGCTGATATCGTAATATGTATGCTGCATTTGTAAAGCGCGGGTGATCAATAGGCATAATAGAATGTCGTGTAGTGGCTGTTATGAACTAAAACTATCATTAGACAAGTTGCAACGGTGAAAGTGTATACTTCAAACATTGTGGATATGTTTATTAAACACAACTACCGTTGAAATTGCTGTACCAATTTCATAAAGTCGATGATCTTATTTCAACATTAATAGTACCTGTTGCGTAGTGCTACCACAATTATGATAGTGGTGATCAGAACCAGAAGCAATCCGCCACCAAATCCTGCAGCAACGATAATAAGGGTCAAAGGTTGCGTTTCCGGTTGAGGTGTATGACTCTGGGATGGACGATTTGTGTATCTTTCTACAACAAAATAAAAGAGACAAAGGTTTGATAACACTTTATTCTATTAATTCGCTATTGAAGTATGCCGTCAAAATCTAGTCCTCGCGTGTTGTGTTCGGAATCATGATCAAAATGATCGCTACGCGAACTGAATGAGGAGGCGGCGAATCCTTAGCCTTAAGGAAGTGAGGTCAATGTTGATTGGTACCAACTTTGGAAAAGACTTGTCTCAATTTACCATTGTCTTACCACTTAGTGTTTTATATCAAATTAAAATGTCGCGAAATGTTACAAAATATGTGTTATTTTGGTCTGGTTGACATGGTAACCACGCATGGCATCTGATTGGCTAAACACAGGAATGAATGTAACTAGACATGAAATGTTGCATTTATACCATACTTGGGTAGTGGATGTCTGAGAAAAGTGCGCAAACAATCATGGAGCCTATGGGTACCATGGTTACCGTGAATGACTAAACAGGTAACTATGCAACGTGATTCGAATTTAAAAACAAATATTCAAAATTGAGCTTCATGGTTTTCTAGCCCTATGTATGCTTTTAATTTGTGCCAATTCCCATGGTCATGACTTTTCGCTTTTGAGTTACATTTGTGCACGTATCGCAAGTTTGCGTGTTTTAAAGTTTTGAGATATTGAGCAAGAGCAAAACGTATTAAAAATATTTAAATTGGTGGAAAAAATAATAAATTGACATTTGAGATGAAAGTAGTGTTCAGTTATTGAAGAAATGCCGTTGACCTTACAAAATTGGATGAGTTATGATGCGCAGTGAATTATTTTAATATTATAACAAATACATTTGATCAAAGGTCACAATTGTTTCTTAGCATCAAACCAAAGAAGATGTATTTGAAATTAAGCAATTTTTAACATCACTGCAATTCCCAAAAGGGCTTTTCACCGCATTAATGTTAATAGTGCCAAAATGCAATAAGGTAAACAGCAACGGGTCAATGGACAATTACTTTATTGTACATAGTAGAGATTGACACAATTTGGCTCATGTCTAACTTCTTTCGAATCTTTTAATATGAATATACATATTCAAAAACAATAGATGGTCTTTAAAAAAATCCGATGACTTGATTGAAATCACAGTCATCGTACTACTTGTCATGCTTATAGATAAACTTATTGTAATGTAAGTAAATGTAAGACGACTGTTAATCTATGGACTGAATGTAAGGCATGTTTGGTGTTTCTAAAAGAAATCTTTTTAGCATCAAAGTGTTTACTCTGGTGTTGACTCACGTGATTGAGAAACGGGATCTTGGTTGAGGCTTCACCATATCTTATATTTGTGTGGCAAATCGCCTAGCACTAGAACGCACACCAAACCCATGACACACCTTACCTGACAAGTCGCTGGCGTTAGAATCCGTGGCCAGGTCACCATTGGCTCACGCAACTTTGATACGAACCACTGATCATGCTGATCACATTGATCCTAAAGGTTTAGTCACATAGAAGACAGCTCGCGACCCAACCTCTTCCCAACTACGCAAGGGTCCCCAGCTTTCAGCAAGACAAGAGATCCTGAATCGCCTCCCAGTAGGCGACAGCATCATGAAATCAACAAGATCAAGCATGTTTAATCAGCGACGCCAATTTTTGAGTCCCCGATCAATCGCCGACCTTGACACGATGGCACAAGTTGTGACATGTTGCTGTCAAGACTGCTCGCCCATTTGTCGCCGAGTTGTTGGCTATAAGTTGGCGACTTATCTTCTGTAGTCGCCGATTTAACATATCAAGATGGCTTGCATCTTCTCTCCCGCTTGGAGCAGACTCATTGCCGACCACTTTGAAACTACACACAACCACTCATGATGCGCGCCAACTCATCGGCTACCGCTTCCAAACCGCTCATGTGTCCATGCCGACCTTCCCGATTAAAAAAACCCGCCACGATTTTTTTAGGCTGCGAGAAAAAATCGTGGCGGGTTTGTCAAATTTGCCACGTGCTCCCGACCACACAAGACTGCAAAAGACTACACAGGATAGTCCCAGACTTGCCGAAACTACACATGAAAAAAGAAAACTGCTCACGATTTTTGAATAATGGCCAATCGTGACCAGTCTTGAGCAGCCTGGAAGTGGTTTTCTAGCAAATAATCGGCTATGTGACTGAACCTTAACACAAAGCTTATGGCAATAATATGTATAGGACTTGACCAGGACTTGACCAGTAACCATTAGCTACTAACGTGCGCCACGTCACAAATATATTTACCCTATGTAGCGCAGTGTGTACACAAAAACAGCATTTTGTAACACCAATACCATGTATCTGGCACACGATTTGCCAGTATCACTCGATACTGGTATTGTTCCAGTATCGTCCGAAACTGGAACACCAAATTGTGTTCCAGTATCGAGCGATACTGGAACGTTTTTATGTTCTAGTATCGGGCGATACTGGTACACATGTAGTAATATGTTCCAGTATCGTCCGATACTGGAACACTGAATTTGTGCCAGTATCGAACGATACGATGTGTTCCAGTATCGGATGAGAATATTAGAGTCCAAAATCTGGGACCTTAAGGCACACTTTTCCGAATGATGAAATGGTCACAGAAGAAAAGTCGAATGGGCTATTTATGTGGACACCAAATTCAGTTATCATTCTAGAACATAACAATTTATTAAATCAAACACAATAAACAAAGCCATAACATTACCATCAAATACTGTTGTGGTACCGTCCGATGTCAAGGTAGTCCCAACATTCTTCTCCATCTCCGTTGAGGTTTGCGTAGTGGTTGGAATTGAACTGGAGGCTGTTGATATAGAGTCGATTATGAAACGTTAACAATACTTAATGCACAATTACGGCGGGCACGATTTGATTTCAGTTTGACATTCGTAGTGATTCTCATTGTAATTACAAACTCTATAAACAAATCTTAAAAGACTAAGGTATTGCAATTCTAATAATTATTTCTTAATATCTGTGTCCTGTCCCCTTCAATTTGGAAATCATAAAGTTTAAACCTCCCAATCCTAAAATGGGATAGTTACTTATTCCGCCCAGGACTTACGATCATGACTTTAAAACTATACATCCAACTTTAAGAATATTAATTTATAATATCATGAATATGATGGAGTGATTTATCGACGTTGTCCTTAAGGTGTATCGACGCCATATGCGCAATAAGTCGAATATCTTGGATTTTCAAAGTGAAAAACCGGGATTATCGAATCGTAAAACTGGAATTCAATATGAGCATTCTATATGTATTTTGGCAATTATGGCGGCCATTTTGGAGGCCATCTTAGATTTGAAGATTGTTATCAAGATGGGATATATCAAATATTTAGATGCACGTCGTAAACACAACATTTCATCCGTCATATGACCGAGATGGTTGATATACGATGCGTCATTCATTTTCCAACAATTTATATAGAGTGATATACACACGTAACTTTGACGTCACACAGCGACTTGTAGGAATAAAAAGCCAACGGTGATTTTTTATATGTTGAAGATTAATATGTATAGATTGCATTAATATGTGAATTTTTAAAATTGGTTGCTTGACGTATAATAATTCCCGTTTTTAATTTGACACATAATTTGAGCTATTTTTCATGAAAAACACAAGTTTGATCCCATTATAAAACAAAAGTTACAGAAGCTAAACTAAATGTAATGCGCATGTTATATACTCTATAGGTATCTTAAGATGATACTGCAGTGTAAGTGTCTTGTGCAAAATCGTTTTGCAGTTGGAGGGTTTAAACTAAAACTACCCGTTTCTGAATATAGGCTAAAATGGTCGAAATTGGCAAATTTAGGGTGTTTTGAGCTAGAAACACTGGGACTCGCGATGAAAGATTTATCACCATAATATGAGATGGTTCATCATAACTGATGTGTGGACCAAGTATGAAATGATTTCTCCAACATTCATCCCCGAGATGCGACTGGGTTTTAAAAATACACAGTCTTAAGTACTCTTTATCCGAAATGGAAAAGTGTACGTTAGGTCCCAGATTCTTGACTGTATTAAAATCATTCAGTGGTGAGGAATCTTTGGGAAACCCGATGAAACAATTTTAGTTATTATTTCACCGATAAGATGTCACGCGGACTCGGAGATTATAATTAGGGTTTTCAATTTCCTACAATGATTTCAATCCATGTGAAACTCCACCTAATGTCGAAGAACTACAGCTGTGTCGAAATAAATAGTGAAACTACAGTTATGTCGAAATAGTGAAGCTACAGCTATTTCGAAATAGTGAATACAGAACTACAGCGATGTCGACTTGACGAGAAAGTCTATATTGCCATGACGACATTCACTTTTTATTAAGTCAACTTGGCAAGATAATCTATCTCACCATGACAACATCTACTTTTGTGAAGTCGACTTGACGAGATAATCTATCTCACCATGACGACATTTACTTTTTGTGAAGTCGACTCGACGAGATATTGTATCTCACCATGACGACATCTACTTTTTGTGAAGTTGACTCTTCAAGTTAACCTATCTCGCCATGACGACATCTATGTTTTGTAAAGTCAACTTGACAAGATAGTCTATATCATCATGACGACTAATAAAACTGTTTAAGTCAAGAATGTGAGAAAAAATATGTGACTATCTCAACATAACGTTGATAATATGTCGACTTGTCAAGGTAATTATGTAGCCATCTAATGGCACTTTAAACGCTCTGTACTACAGCACAGCTATGTCGAAATAGTGAAACTACAGTTATGTCGAAATATTGAAACTACAGTTATGTCGAAATATTGAAACTACAGCGATGTTGAAATAGTCAAATAGTGAATCTACAGCTATGTTGAAATAGTTGGTTTTCTTGGACATGTCTTATTCTGTTACGAGGCATACCTTGATCGCAAAATCTGAACCGTCCCTGGCTTCCAAAGCCAGTGGTATAGCCCAAATATTGGTAGGTTATTGGGTTCGGATCAGTGTAGGCCATGAACGCTGGTTCTCCCTTCTTACCAACTTCCAATTCTCCCGTAGAGTAACGATAGGAAATCCAAAAACTACGCCACTCATCTGCGTTGACAATACCATCCATGTCGAATCTTTGGGCATTAACACACTTGAAATAATAACGATATAAGAGGGATAGAGACGTTGGTTTTTGAATTACATTTGTTATGCAACCCCAAAGATAAAGTGCATATGACCCCATAGGTGATCAGTAATGAACCTAATCATAACATGGATTTTTGTTATTAACACTTTTCACGCGGCAGTCGTCTGCAGACGTCAGTTCCAACAAATATTGAATTTCATCACCATGAGAAATGCATTAAAATGCCTAGCATTGGTTCAGTAATTCTTGAGATAAGACTTTGAAAGTTGAAAAAGGTTGACAAATCTGTTTTGTATATTATGGTAAAACTAGTAGGCCTATTAACTTGTCGGCTCAAGATTTGCTGCAAACGTAGCAAATGCAGTTTGTGGTTTAAAATATGCTGACAAAAATGTATACTTTTATATACATCACGTTATAATACTACTAATTCACTACGAATTCAAAATTTAGGTTTCCGATGTCTGTGTAAATCTACAGCGCCCCCAAACCTATGGCGACCAAAAATGACGTTAAACCTGGTTAAACATTGTTAAACGCGTTAACGCCGGTCACGGACGCATTCCGGACGATTACCCTAATTTAGGCCTATGTAAAGATGCAAAAGGGACCATTTTCGCTATGTACATCAGTATAGCACTTTCCTATCCCAAAATTAATTGAATCTGATATAATGCGTATCAAGTTCGATCACCAAAACAATTCGTGTAATACCACGAACGCATGGTGTATTTGCTCAATGCAGTAGTCACGCGACTTGTGCGTGGGCCGCTAGCACGATTTTGATCAGACTGATCGATTTGTAACCAGTCAGCTGTAGAACGGGAGCCCGTTTCAATTGAGGGCGCTCTAAAACGACGGGTGTACGTAACCAAGGTAACGCACACCCGTCAATTTGCGCAATGATTGAATTGTCCCCCTTTACACCCAATTATCTGCATAAAAAGTAACTATCCATCGAGTTGAGGGCAGCATAAGGTATCAGAACTCCTTGCGACATCCAGTTAGATGATTTAATTTAACCTTTTACCGTAACATCACACGGAACAAGCTTTTATTATGTCTTTTTTGACCGGTTTGCTGCGATGAGACCACCATTTTCTAAACGAGAATACACCATTTTACAGAATTTTTAGTGTAAGAGTGATAATTTTTACATTAAATATAAGCCCCGTAGTATTTAGAAGTGATGCCTTTGTAACGGTTATCTCTTTGATAAGAGAGATATTTCGTTGTTTAAAATCGGCAGAATCGGCTATTTATGAATTTTTAAAATTACTGTGACGTGAGGCCGTTCCCTTGCTAACGAAGTCCCGTTCTCAAGCCCGCCCTCTATTGAAAAGTGTTTTTTGTTCGCATTCCGGCGGGCGACGGACTTCCGTCACTTAATGAATCGCGTGTAAAAAATGACGGCAGTGCGTCACTAAATAGAGCGCCCTCAATTGAAACGGAGCCCCGTTCTACAGCTAACTGGTAACAGGGGAAGCATTGTTAAATTGCCGTAAAGTGTAATTTGGTTAATGAATAATTCATAGTCAGGTAACGCCAGTATCATTAAATGACGATTGTAATTGACGGTTTGAATCAGGATATCAATTACTTTGATCCGTCGTTTTGTCGCTAACTGTGAATAATCCAAACATTTTACTTTGGGTCCTTGGAATTTTCCTCGGGTAACCCCCCTCATGCATTTCCTCGGTTACAAAGGGAAATGTTTTGATTATTCACAGTTACCTCTAAAAACGAGGTTTTTCCATGCTTACAAGATGGCATCTACGTATAACTGAATAGGTGTTGCCTCCAGCACCAAGTACAATCTCATACATAGGATTTCTACCAAGAGGATCCGGAATAGATGTACTTGGTATTAGAGCAATATGTACATCATTGTCTGCCCGTGCTTCAAATGTGATATAGTCCATATAAACCGATTGGTGGATTGGAAGAAGCCGATAGTTGTATTCATCATCAGTGAAGTACTCACATTCTACACAAAATATCGAGACACAAGAGTGTTAATGGTCTTGTTGATAACATTTAAAATCTTTACAACCCTAAATCCCCGGGGGAGCGGCTGGATCCTCGAACCGTGGGGAATTTGATGATAGATAAGTAAGGAAATAGGGATATTTGGGTAAGCGAATGCAAGATTGACTCTAAGTGAAGTCTTTAGACGAGAAATGTGAAAACCTTTCTTAAAGAGGGTGTCTTTGGATAAGTGAAAGCTCACTAGCAATATGCATCGTTATATTATCTGTAATTTATTGTGAGTTCCTTTTGTGATGCTGGCACACTAAAAAGTGAGACGATATTAATACAAGATCTTGGTCTGTAACTGGTGATGTTGGTATTAAGATTTGCCATTTCATATGCAACCTTGGTATCATGAGACATTAGGAACATCCTACATTAGAAACATCTTTTTACAATTAATGCGTTGATACTTGTCATTTAACACAAAAAAACCAATTACTGTAAATCCAATTGGAATGGGAGAAAGGGATTGACTTTACAAAACAACAAAACTGTTATATTTCACTTTTCAGAAGATGAAGTAGATAAGATGGTCGTGCGTCATGAATTGGGACCCCTAATATTGAGGAGGTGTGACATTTTTACGTTAGTAGTAACACTACCTATGCTAATCAATGCTAATTGCTGATAAAAAGTAATGGTATCAATGAGA
Source organism: Ophiura sarsii (assembly GCA_035610835.1). Lineage (NCBI taxonomy): Eukaryota > Metazoa > Echinodermata > Ophiuroidea > Amphilepidida > Ophiuridae > Ophiura > Ophiura sarsii. The sequence continues at coordinate 51,202,330 of CM069447.1, read as the reverse complement.
ATTGAACAATTCTATCTTTCACATGCATTTTGTATGGTCCTTGGTGACCTCATAAAGAAGATATTTGGGACATTTGTTAGGCATCATCGCAGCAGAGGGCTTGTCATGCATTTAGCTTGTTACACCCGGTTTACATTGGTTATCTTTGGACATTTGCTTTATTTTGGTGTGTGTTATGCATATCCATTGCAAAATACCAGTTCATTGCTTAGTTATGACATGAATCTTGATAAGAAATGCACCCTATTTCGCAGATCAGTCACAAATTTTGACCTGTATAATATGCCCTTTGAAACTAATGGCAAAGGGAACAATGTTTTTCTATTGAATACTTATGTGTACTTCTGAAACATCCAACTTTATTGAATTATATGTGATGTTAGAAACTTGTATAAGTAAAATATGTTGCATTGTAGTGTATTTTATTCATTTGACATCCTATACGGTATATTTTCTACATACCCTGTATGTACCTTGATTTTGATTTATATGAATTGACATATATTTTGCTTTCAAAAATGTAAACTGTTCCCATACTCCCATTTAAGGCTGTAAATGTTTGAGGCAAAAACGGTGTGATTTTTCCAGATTTCGCATGTGTATACAGAACTCATGGCACATGACAAGAGACGCTTTAAGATAACAATAATATAGTCATGGTTCAATGCACACCAAGATCAAGTGCCGTTAACAGCGGTGGACAATTTTTTGTATTCACCCTGTACATCTCTCCAGTTTATGGATGATATATTTAAATATTTATTATGATTATGGTAACTCGTAATTTACTTACCTTGCGGAAGTGATATTCCAGCAGGATACATATATGAACTGTGAGTTGTGCTTATTTGATACACGGCGACAAAAAACAAGATGGTAGGATCAGAATGAGCTACAGTATGTACACCTGTGGAGACATGGCCCCTTACTGAACACATGGCATCGTCATCGGTTGCCAGGCGATCCCAATCTTGAATTGACACTTCATCATCAAGTATCAGTCCGATTATATGATCACAGTTGATCAGAACGCTGATATAATATGTCAAAGGTGCGGGATTTTCGCTTTCAAAAACGGGAAAGGTGATTTTATTGGTGTAGAGTTTAAGACCTGGTACTATCATCATGGAAGGATCTCCAGCATTATCGGTAAAATGACCTTTTATATATTGAACCACTGAAACAGGCTTATCAGATATGATTGTAACCATGGTGTCGTCTGCGACGTCTCCTTGGTAAAATGCGTCGTCTGCGGAAATATGTACGGTACCAATGTTTGAAATCTGTAACGACACTGAATTGTTTGCTGTTATAACTCTATAGATGTAACCAGAATCTCTGCCAAGAAATGGGGACAGGACGTAATTGGAACCCCATGAGCGTACTGGCAAAAGTTGCTCTAACAAAGAATCTGTGTTTAATATTCCTTCTATCCTAGTTAAGATTCCTGAAATCACAGCAACGCGGTTATCTGTCTGTATAGATGTTCCTGTCAGATCTTCATTATTATCACCATCGAAGCGATAGCTCTCATATGGTGACAGAATAATTTGGTATCGTTTTCCAGATCGGGTCATGATATCAACTTGTGTTATTTCATCCAGTGCTGTAACACAGAATGACGATGGATAAGATGGGCTAATAGGCGCAAATGAAGCCACGTAGTACTGGGTACCAAGCTGCGAATACTGAAGAGCAAGAAAGCCATCGTGATTACTGTACTCGTTGTCCATTACATGAACGGATACAGGACTTTCGGATCTGATATGAACCGTCTTGGCTTGCTTACCATCACCTACATCTAAATAAACAGAGACAGGTAGTGCGATATCAACATGCTGATATCTCGTTACGGTGTTGTAGGTCTGGGGTACGATGCCTGGAACAGTCAGTGTGAACTCGACAGGATCCATTGATGTCGTAGAAATCAATACGCGAAGTACCGGTGGATCGCTGGAAGAAGTAAATACAAACTGACGAGGAATAGCAAAAGCCACATCAAATCCCAAATGAAGGCACCAGCCTAAAGAAGGAAAAAAAGGATCAAATGGTAAAGACATTGTAATTGGGAAAAGCTAAGTTAATGGCTCAGCAGACTCCACAACGCTGAGCGTAAGCGTTGACCAACGTTGACCAATCAGGCAGCGTCATTTTTTTTGTGGAGGATCTACTACGCATGTGTGAGACCGTAAAGAGTTCGAGCGTTGTGGAGTATGTTCAGCACTTCCGTGTTACAATAGACATGATACTGATAGAAGTATGGAGAACATTGTCCCTATTCGGTTGTTTATGTGTGATATTGGGTTAACTATTCCAGATAATAATAAATAACTTACCTATTCCAAACAAACAAATTGTATACCACTACTGATGACAAAAAACTGAAGAAAAACAGCGCGTATTCTGAAATTACCAGTACAAAATTCTACCTTTAATGAGAATTCCGTAAAGGACGCACCATTAGATTTTCAGGGGGGGGGGGGGGGGGGGTAGGAAGTTGGGTTGGGGGGGGGGGGGTATTTTGTTGTCCGCCGTAAGGGGGATTTTTTTTTTTGCGCCGCCGAATCGCGTCGATTTTTTTTTTAATGTATTCATTCATATTGAGTTGGGTGGGGGTAGATTTTTTATTTTTTTTACTCATCAGGGGGAATTTTTTGTTGTTGGCCTGCATAGAGGGGGAATTCTTTTTCTTCCAAAAACTTCCTACCCCCCTGCAAATCTAATGGTGCGTCCCTAAAGTGCTCAAAACAATGAGAATTCTTTACTACAGCACGTGTCAACAAGATGTCTTATGAAGGGCACAAATAATTTAAAATACATTCCATGTTTGGTTGACTGTTGGTAAGCCCTTTCATAGTCCTCTATTAAATTACACTTCATCCCATTTAAGTTTACCTCCAAACTCCAAAGATATGATCCATTTATTAACTAGGAGTACAAATTCCATTTTGGTCCACTGTTATTAGGATTGAACTCCCGGGATTGAACTCTAAACTGAATAAACTGCATTTGAGATTCCAATGATTATTTATAGGATACACCAATGCATTGTTTAAAATAATCTTATATTCACTTATTCCGTTCATATTTCTTTTCTTCTTTTCTCTCTCATATTGTATAAAATAATCTAATATTCACATATTCTGTTGTTTGTCATGGATAATATGGATTGACTTATGTTTTTCCTATTAAAATTGAATTAACTATCAGAATTGAGATAGATAGATTAGGCCAAACAAAGAAGAAGGTCTGTCTCAGAAGCCCGCCCGCATTGGTATGTGATTTGAGCTACGGCGCGTAGGTCTATGCGCTGGGGGCTAAAATCCTTTTTTTTATTATTTAGATTTTTTTTTAAAAAGTTTAAAAAAGTTCTCCGTAAGCTTGGATAAGCATAAAAAAAAAAATCGCAAAAAAAAAAAAAAAAATCGCATACCTCAAAGCCTATTTCCTAAAATTTTTAAAAAATAAATCGCACAGCACTTCGCTTTTTTGCACAATGTTTCTGAGACAGACCTTCTTCTTTGTTTGGCCTTAATATTGGTTATTATTATGTTCAAAAGAGAGAGAGTATTCTGCTCATAAAAAGGGGCCAAGGCCGAATTTGACAGACTTGAGTAAATTTACCGTAATTTGATAAAAAAACCCTCCAAAATAGAAGTCTTATGATGCATACAACATCGCTGAATATGATTATTGTTATTTCACATCCAATATTTTAAGTTTGACATGGCCAAAAAATCCTGACACGCGCTATATATTACTCATGACTAAACATGGACTTGTGGGTGATAGATAGGGACTTTCATGACTTGAATGTCATGGATTATAATCTCTGCAAATGTTTTAGATAATGCGTTTCCTAACAAACGCCTCTAGCGTATTTTTATGGTTTACAGTTAGTTTAATGTCGAGCAACAGTTGATTGTTTATTGTATGCTCTATAAAGTATTGTGAAAGAACTGAACCAAACGATTACAATACAAATATTTACCTGTCATTATTGAAAGATACCAAACCGTCAAAGTCAGTAACAGGGAAGGTTGCAAGGACGCCATCATGTGTTTATATCAAGTTCAATGTCCTGTTTTGTATTAGTACGTCCCTTAAAGAAATAGGAAATAGCAAAACAAAGGATGTAAGAATAAGTATAATGTACAACATCGGATAGTCAAATTTTATTTATTTATTCAATATTTATTATTTTGTTGTTTACTTATTTATTTAGTTGGTTGGTTGGTTGGTTGATTGGCTGGCTGGCTGGTTGGTTGGTTGGTTGGTTGGTTGGCTGGTTGGTTGGTTGGTTGGTTGGTTGGTTGGTTGGTTGGTTGGTTGGTTGGTTAAAATATAAAATTGTTTTAGAGGCCTGAACTTTTGTTTCTAGCAGGATCTTTATCAAATGCAAAATTCAACAAGATACATACAAACACTTATATAAGTAAGTACCTGGGGAGAATGACAAAGAAACCAAAGGACATAAAGGAAGAACAATGGTTGGACTAAAAGTAGAACAATTGGAACAGTATGTATAATGTCTTCAGTGGAAGAGCTGAACAAATCAATCAATGATGCAAATCAATAATATCCCATAGGAAACCAATTCTAGTGCAACTTTGTTGTCGTTACTTGTGGTCATCATAACAATCAATTCAATCTTTATGAATGAGGTATCAAACTACGGAGAAGAAATTTGCCCATTTAATGTATAGCTCAGATTTTTGGTACCACTTATTGATTTTTGATTAGCCAACAACAAAGCACCTGGTCAAGGACTTTTTGTGCTAGGTGTATATTGTTGGTGTAATCAAACCAATACCAAAACCAAAGACAACTAAGTTGCTTATCTGTGCTAAAATCAACCCAATACCAAAACCAAAGACAACTAAGTTGACTATCTGTGCTAAAATCAACGCGATGTAATGCCTATTGGTATATGCGACACAATAATTGTGCGGCTTTTGTGTGCCCTTAAGACCGATATTCAATGATCCCATTCATCCTATTGTGTTACATATTGTACAAACAGACAAAGAATCTCTCTGGCTACGTGACTGACGAGAAACCTGTATACCCTATCATTCGAGAACTATTTTAATTAAAGTGATTTCGAAACAAGATTTTGTTAATTCCTTGAAATCGATAGAATATAATCATGATAATAGAATATAATCATAATAATAGGCTATTTACAGTCTCTGACAATCTCATTCATCTTATAAGACAAATGTTTTCTAAATTTAAAACTTGCATAAATCTAAATTTGAGATCCTCGGTGGTTTGGTTACCTCAATCTCTGACTGCCCCAATCCAGTGTCCATCTGAATTGAACATTGGGATCTTTCTTTCTAGCTATGAATAATTACATAGGGTAGGACTACATAAGCTAATCATTACAGTTTCTTTAAAAAATGATGGCGCTTCCATATTCCAAATGACTGATTGTGCCATCAGGCACCCACATACATCTCTACATCTGCTTCAAACTCCTAGCAAATTTATCCTTTGTTGGTAAGTTGATTGAGAAGGTGGTATCCTCCCAGGTGTCCAATTACATCAATTCCAATGGTCTTTCTGATCCTTATCAGTCTGCCTACAGGCAAGCTCGTAGTACTGAGACAGCGCTTACATGTGTCCAAAATGACATCCTGATGTTGATCTGTCAACGGCGTTCGTTACCGTGGATCACGGTATCCTCTTGGAACGTCTTGCAGGGAATTTTGGTGTGACTGGTGGTAATGTTCAAAATTAGAACAAGACATATCTTGAGGGTAGAACTTGCAAAGTTAACATCAGTGGTGATTTCTCGGATGATAAGGACCTTATCTATGGTGTCCCCCAGGGCTCAGTTATAGGACCCTAGCCTTTCACTTATTATACTCGCAGAGTTGGCCAGATAATTAAGCACCATAATCTCAAATATCACATCTACGCCGACGATGTCCAAATTTACATCATGTTTAATCCAAACTGCCATGGTGATGCTGCATGTGCTTTATTCAGATAACGTCAATGTGTCAACAATTTGCAGTCCTGGATGCTTTTATTAAGCTTCAACCTGTTGTTAAAACTACAGGTTGAAGCTTAATCAAGCCAAAACTGAATTGTTCGTTGCCTGTTCTCCCAACCACTACAGTTCTCTTAAACATCTTACTCTTCATATTGATGATCATGACATTCCCTTCTCTCCTTCCATCCGCGACCTGGGCGTCATTTTAGATCACTCCATGACATGGCTGGGCACATCACAAAGTTGTCTCGTTCAATAAATTGGCAGTTGCATAACCTCAATCGCATCCGTAAACATCTTGATACGTCCGAAAATGGACAGATAATTGTATTGTTTCTTACAATAAACTATAAACTCTTACACAGCTACAGAACTAACACTTTTACGTGCTTCTAATACAGGCGTCAAATTAAATATTAGCGGACTTCTACCGCGTGAAAATTGTTAATTCAACTTACCAATACACAGGATTTCACTCGGGCTGGTTAAGCAGGTTAACTGTATTTAAGGCAACTATTAATTGAAGATACACTAACAGACAAATTGCGACGTCTTACTCTTTGGAAGCCCAGTGTACAATTACCTTTCGATTTAGACTTCTGCATCAAATGTATACATAATCTGAATACTGTACAGGGTACACACACAAAATTACCTTTTCATAAGGCACGCTCTTCCATTTATTTATTTATTAATAATAATGAAAGTATATTTTGACTTCTTCCAATAATTTCATGAATAATAATGAAAGTATATTTTGACTTCTTCCAATAATTTCATGACTAGCAAGTGCATAGATAGTTCAACACCGAAAAGCTTCAATTGTCTGTTTCCTCGGTTATTGTTTTGTGATATACTTGTAGATGAATAACCTTTTATTATCATTATTATTTATATACAATTCTATCTATTGACTACGATTTGAATAGTTTCTATGGTGTGTTTGGATTTTATGGTATTGACCTGATGTATTCACCGTTATTCCAAAAGAGCCCGAAACAAATGCAACTACCTTCTATAGAGTCACCCATGCAGGTAACCCCATTTGATATCCACACTCCCTGTGGGAAGATTAAAGGTAATACGTTACATAGGGTGTATGGATTTCAATGGAATAGCCCAGTGAATATTCAAATGAACCATGACAGAGACTATATAACTATGGGACGAGTATATCGAAGGCAAAGTCCCCCGCCTACTATACGGAAATTCACGGGTAAAGGTTTTATAGGGGGCGCACTATCATGGTCGTAGCAAACCAGACGACATGAGACGTGGTTGTTTTTATCGGCTCAAAACATGATTTGTGGCACAGAAATAGTACATCAATGGTAAAAAAAAGCTGATCGTGATTTTAGAGTATTATTTTAATATCTTCAAAAATGAAACCAAAGGAGGAGTATGAGGGCGTGGTGCCCGTGGATTTGTTTTCAAATTTCGAACTCATTTGGTGCGATCTGGGGTATACATCATACTCATGTATACTTTTGACAACATTTTATTGAAAAAATGAAAAGCCACCTCTTCCTTTCCAATCAATATTTTTGGTTTTTATCAATGCAAGAAAGAAGTTGAGCTAATATACTGACACATTTTTGATTTGTGTATAGATGATTGAAAAGCGCGGGAAGAGGGTCTGAGGGTCAGTTGCCCCCCCGCCCCTTAGAATTAGTTGCTTTTTTCAATTTTCGAACCCATTTGGTGTGATGTGGTGTGTACTTTTGACCGATATTCTATTAAAATTGAAAAGCAATCACTTTATTTTCAATCAATATTGCCTTTTTATATAGGCGTATGCCAGAAAAAAAAAGTTGTGCAATCTGATATATTCTTGATTTGAAATTAAAATGTTTATGTTGAAAAAACTAGGTAGTAGCACGCGTACCAGTATCGCCCGTTACTGAAACATAAAAACGTTCCAGTATCGTTAGATACTGGAACACAATTTGGTTTTAATGGAACAGTAAAATCGTACCAGTCTATTTGCCCTTGCACCCATTTTACATGCTTGTCTACGAGATACTATAAAACATGCATGAGTTCGCTGTCTCTCATTCTTTGGAAACCTAAGTAAATTTGGAATTCAATGCATCCTTTAATTCTTGTTTACATACTCAAACCTGTGCAATGAATATTGCTTATAATAATCTAAATCGAATAAAGCTTATCTGTTTAATAATATATAAACACAATAACATGTGCGTAAGTCGAATATGTATAACGTACATAGAGCTTTCTGTGTCCGAGCTACGATGTTATTATTGCACATCTTAACTAGCCTATCCAAATCCAAAAAAAGTTCTTGAAATCACCCAGAAGTGAAGGAGCTATATCGATGAAATTTCGTCTGTGTAATCACTGGTCAGTGACGTCTCCCAACGGTGCTGTGTACATGGTAAACGATAATGGTCCAAAAACTGATCCTTGTGGCTAGCCTTCCAGAGGAGTATGAGGTTTAGAAATTTTGTCATTTACAGAGATAACTTGAGACCTACGAGTGACAAATGACAAAATTTAGAAAAAATCTGAGGGCTAATATTCTTCTGGAAGGCGTCCTACAAGAATCAGTTATTGGACCATTATAATTTACCATGTACACATCACCGTTGGAAGATGTCATTGATTTCCATGGCCTTGACATTTATCGCCACCTGTATAAAGTAAACATACTTATGAGACAATTTTTTCACCATAATGTTTTAAAGGACCAGGGATTACACTGACAAAATTTCATCGATATAGCCCATTCACTTCTGGGTGATTTCAAGAACTTTTTGATACCCCCTCGTACACGTAGTAAATATTAACAATTTACACTAGCAACCAAAAGTATTAAGACACCTTGCAAGCTGCAAATTGAGAGAAAACACTGGGAATCTATTTAACTACTGTGTTAGCTTTTTGTTATTCTAGAGTTATAACATTAATGGAAAGTTCTTAAAAGTTTGTTACAATAATTTTGGGATGATACTCCTACTTAAGACATTATTATTTAAAAGGAAAACATTTGTAACAATATTTCAGTGATTAAGATTATTTGCATTGGTACATGTATATTTAGTTAATTAGAGTCAAATAGCTTGACAACAATTCTTAAGTCATGATGAAATGATAACCCTGTCTACCCACCATAGAATTACATTGGCTATAATAAGGTTGATGAATTATTCATGAGCTATTTCCAGTGGGAAATTTGTATAAGGATTTCAAGAAGGCACATTTTTCTTCAATTTTCTTCAATTGCATGGAATTGAATTAGCAGATGTTGTAGGAAACATGAATATATATCAATGAGAAGAGATTCAACATTACATTTGTTCAACTCGTAGTGAAATATTACACTCCAAATAGAATGGGATGATTTTGACACCATAACCAAGTGCCCTAATTCTTTTGGTTGCTAGTATATACTGGTCTATAAGCATGGTTCTAGCGTAATCTTTGACGAGCGAAACTTAATTAAATACACGTGAGGATCGAACAAATGATACAAGCCGAGTTATAAATAATATATGGACTCGAGCAAACTGGCGTGAATTAAATAAACAAAGATCTTAAAAATACACTGTCTTGAACCCGGTCCCTCTCGCATTCGCGTTGATACTCCACTAGACCACAGGGACTGTGTTTACATGGACACCAGACGAACGAGCACTTATGCATACAAAGCCTTTGTTGAGAGCCTCTAGCAGCCGAAATACATGTAGTAAATATTAATAATTTATAATGGCCTATAAGCATGATTCTAGCAGAATCTATGATAAGCGAAACTCAATCGAATACACGCAAGGATCGAACAAATGTTACCAGCCGAGTAAGTGAAATGAATAAGTAATACTATAGATTCGGACAAACTGGCGTGAATTAAATAAACAACGGCCTTAAAATTACACGGTCTCGAACCAAGTCCACTATCGCGGCGAAAAAACAAACCACTAAACAACAGAGGCTGTGTTTACGTTGATGACAGAATAAGATGATACTATCATTTAAACTTACACACAAATAAACCTACACATATACTTAATTGAAAAAAGGAATATACTATATGGCAAAAAAACCACTAGTAAAAAGCATCCTGTGTTAAATAAGTTTTAAAGACGTTTTGAACTGTGCCTGTGTTTGATCTAACATGAATGGGTAAGGTGTTCTAAAGACGTGGCGCTGAAGTTTAAAATGCTCTGCCCCCATCCCGAGTGTTTGGAGCGAGGTTCACACAGAAGTGACTTGTCACTGGATTTGAGTGGAGTGTACGGGAAGGTATGTATGGTTTAAAAAGACATGTGATGTACTTTTGTGCCATGTCATTTATTGCATAATAACAATGAGCAACTGTTTGTACACTATTCTGTAACCAACCGGAAGCCAATGTTACTTCTTTAAAACGGGAGTGATGTGAGATCTTGTCCTAGTTAGAGTGATCAATCGCGCAGCGTTGTTCTGAATACGCTGTTCAAGACGTGCACTCTGATCTTGAGGAAGGCCAAATAGCAAGAGGTAGTTGCCCATATCTAGCCGGGAGGTTACAAAACTGTGAACAATTAATTTTCAGTGGCATGAGGGACACTAAGAGATGTGTTGGAGATTGCGCCCTCAATTATGATAAAAACTGGGATTAGTATATTTTTATAATTGTATTACATGTATGAACTTACACCTATAAGGAATAAGAAAAATCAGCCCTCTTTGTACAAGAAAACGTCGATTCAAAAATGCTCGTACAGCCGGGACGAGCATTTTACGTCCGATAGTATCCCCCTGCAGTACGCGTGATACATAACGCGAACCATATTTGCATAGAGGGCGTTTTTCAATAAATAGCGATGATATTGTTTTAATCAAGTTTTGCTGTGTGTTTGTTAGTAGAAACAACAATAATGGCAATTTTTAATGTTCATCTTGAATTCTGAAGTAAATTTTTAAACATTTAAAATTTTCAACACCACTTATGTCCCTTTAAGTACTTTCTTATTCTGATATGAAATGAAGCAGAACGAACAATACTATAAATATGAGCATAAGAGACATAACATTGATGAGTCGAAAATAACACCTAAACTACGAGCCTTTGTTGCAGGTGTGATGTCCATATCACCTATTGTAATTTGTGGGACATGAACTTTTGACATTGTTGTCTAGAACCAATCAAAACAAATTCAGCTGTTCTTGTTCTGTTGGACTTATCGGCTGCATTTGATATGCTTCTTAAACGAATGCAACATAGTTACGGTGTCGGTGGTACTGCGTTAAAGTGGTTTAAATCCTATCTCTCTAATCGAGTGCAGTTTGTTGCAGTTGGATCCAGTCTTTCACGAACGCGTAAATTGATATATGGTGTACCCCAAGGGTCTGTGATCGGTCCCTTCAAATTTACCATGTACAGTGCTCCAATTGAGGACGTGATTTCTAGCCATAACATCAATGTACTATCTTACGCGGATGACACACAATTGTATGTTACTTTTCATCCTGATGAAAGAGAGGAAGCAATTTCTCGTCTGTAGCGCTGCATCGCTGATGTCAAAAGATGGATGACTGCAAATAAGTTAAAGCTGAACGACAGTAAGACTGAGGTTATACATATTACCTCTCGCGTTTCACGCCAACTGTGCCCATCAACCCGGTAACTATCGGTAATAGTTCCATATTTCCGTCAGATGCTGCACGAAACCTTGGAGTCATCTTTGACCAACATCTGTCAATGACTGCACATGTGAACATACTGTGTAAATCAGCCTCGTTTGCCTTACGCGCTATTAGACGGATCAGAAAGTACCTTGATCGAGCGTCAGCGTAGAAACGTATGCACGCGTTTGTCTCATCCAGATTAGATTACTGTAACTGCCTTTTGTACGGACTTCCTGATAAACTTATCTCTAAATTACAACGAGTTCAAAACTCGGCCGCAAGATTAGTTACAGGCACAAAGAAACGTGACCATATAAGTCACGTCATCAGAAATCTCCACTAGCTTCCTATCAAGAAAAGAATCGTATTCAAGCTCCTGCTCATCGTGTTCAAATCACTTAACAATGTTGGTCCAAGTTATGTGTCTGAATTGCTGAAACCTGTGGGGGCGAGGTGGCGCAGTCGGTTAGAGCGTCGTAATACTGCTGTGCACCGTAGTTCTGTTGGTGGATCGATTGAGCGTGAGTTCAATACAATACACCAACACAGCCTCGTCCCCATGCCTCCTTCAGACCGTGCAGACTGAAGTAGGCATGTACATAGGCGCATCGTGGTCCGGAAGTCACGTAGAAATGTTGGTCCCGTGTATCGGAGAGCTATCCCCGAGCACATTAAAAGGTCACAGACTCGTAAAGAGTATGGTATCATCCCGGTCTGTGTCTGTACAGCATATTCCTAGGTTACAGGAACTCAATTAGATATTGCTTAGGCAACGTTATTGAGTATTTAATAGATGAGATGTAGATGTATTCCCCCGGCTAACCTTCGCTCTGGCTCCAGTGAGTTTCTTGTTGTTCCAAAAAGCAAAATGAAGTCTTTCGGTGATAGAGCTTTCTCCATCGCGGGCCCTAAATTATGGAACACTCTCCCAATTGACATACGCCAGGCAGGTTCAGTTCAGGAGTTCAAGTCGCGACTTAAGACCTACTTATTTGTCTTTCATTTCATAATGCATTTTAATGCCATACACTCATGTTTTTTGTTTAAAATATGCATTTGACTCTGTGTATGTATATTTTTGTAGATTTAAGATCATTGCTGTATTTTTGCTTTTAAATAACCGTTTATTTATTTGTTGTACAGCGCTTTGAGTTTAGATCTCACTAAAGGAAAGCGCTCTATAAATGTGTGTTGTTATTATTCAGTCGTCTCATCAAATTTCTCACACATGCACGACTCGATACATTCAAAGGTTTGCTCAGCACACTGTTGGATTGGTTGAAATACAGCTGCGTATCGTTTACATAAACATGATACTGTAATTTGTATTTGAGGATTATGTTGTGAACTGGATAGGTATAAACAGTGAACCATTGGGGGCCGAGGACTGACCCTTGTGGAACTGCGTAATCATGAACAACTGAGTGGACGAGGAGATACTAATTCGGGTCTGTTGCTCAAATATGATTGACACCATTTGAGCGCTCTACCACGCAAGCCGATAAAATCGAGAAATGTACGTAAAATGTTGTGGTCTATCGTGTCAATTGCCGCGCTTAAATCTAGAAGGATGCAGGCGGTCACATTACCCTCATCCATGGCAGCCAAAATATAATTTTCAACGCGCAACAGAGCAGTGTCAATGCCGTGCTTTGGCCTGTACTCTCTTAATTCCAAAGATTGAAAATTCAATCTAAAAGATTGACTTTCAATCTTTCATAGATTGCCGTGAGTTTGACATTCAATCTTTTTTGGGATAGGATGGTTTCAATCTGGAAAAGATTGAAGGTATCAATCTATTAGATTGATTATGTTCAATCTAATTTGGATTGAAAACATTTCCAATCCAGAATTTAGATTGAACTATTCAATTTATTGGATTGAAAGTTTCAATCGTTTTTCGATTGAAATTTTTTCAATCTGTAGTAAAAGATTGATATTTTCATACACACGAATAAATGACTGGCAATTATAAGAACAATATCATTGGGCTTTTTATTGACATTCTCCCAAAAATTGTTCATGTGTTCAGTTTTTTTGTGAATTAATATTCTTACTTGCCATTTAATTATGAAATAGTTCATGTTGCAGATAGAATCATTTATTGAAATGTATAAATATACAATCCAAAGTGTAGTGTTTCGAAACCAATATGACTTACCTAACTGCGCATGTGTTGAATTCAATCTTTTTCTAGATTGACACTTTAGTCGAGATTGACGATACAAACACACGTGTAGAGTGCATTAATATGTATCAATCTTTTCCCAGATTGACTCAAAGCTACTCATTGTCACGAGTTTTTAACATGTTTTCAATCTAAATCCAATCTAATAGATTGAGAAAAAGTCAATCTGTAAAAGACGGACATTTTCAATCTTTTGATTTAAGAGAGTAGGCACTCGAAAACTAATCGGAAAGATTGTGTTCCGTTATAAGCGTAATCAATCGAACAGATACAACACGCTCAATTGTCTTTCTTTAGAATCTCAGGTTAGCCACAGGTTTATCATTTTTAAGGACCTCCTTGTCCAAGCCAGATATCGAAACAGCTTTTACTTTTGAACTCAATGGGGATGTGACGTGCGTTTTGAAAGAGACATCTACGAATTTATGCAAGGGCGTAACCAGAGGAACAAGGGGATCCCCCTTTCCGGCTCAGAATTCATGCACTCCTAATACCCCTTAATCAGATGCTCCTTCAATGACACAATCAGCGACCCCCCCCCCCCCCCAAACAAAAAAAAACAAAAAAACAACACACACACAAAAAACTACACTTTCCCTCATTTCCAAATGTCTGGTTACGCTACTAAATCTTGATCACACGTTTTATTATTAAAAACCCCTGTTGCGGTTGTATCCAATGTAGGGCTCAGAACCCTCAAACCTTTTAGTTACAACGATGTATACCCTATATATTGTTGGTTACGACATGCTTGCATAACTCTGTACTGTTAGTTAAATTGTTAACTTTATTTGTTGGGAGTGGCTGTTTTTAATAATAATTCAACCAGCATGCTTATATAGGCTTTTTAAGCCTGGCCCGAGCAATTTGCTTGAGTCTGGTCCCTTCAGGACCCAAGCGTGTGTCTATACGGATCGATCGTGTAAACAAACAAACAAACAAACAAACGACCTGCGGCAGCGTCGGATATAATTGAAAGGAAATAGCGCCATCTATAGTTAGTTAGGGCCTAAATGAAAATAAATTTCATCCGTCAACAGCAGACGATGCTGGACACGATTTGCCTAAATTTGCAATTCATATTGGTTTAACGCGAAATCGCGAATACCCATCGAAGCATTCTAAATATCACCTTCGTAGGTACAACTTAATTAAAACTCCCAAAACCAATGGAGTTGGATAACCAACTCCAGTCTAAATGTCCTTTCTTTTAATTTAAATAACAGTTCGTGAACATGGCCTGTAATTTTAAATTAGTCAAGTGTTTAGCTTGAAATTTCATATTATACAATTTTTTGAGGCGAAAAGATAGAAAAGGGATATTATACTGCTCACAAAAAGTTAAGACACTTTTTTAATCAAGTATATTTTTATCATTTATTACCCTCTTGTATTATGTTGCATATCAATGGGAAGCTAAAGTGTTCTTCTTTAAAATGATACCAATTGTGCAATGATGACATGTTGCTGAACTTGGTCACATTAATCAAAAAGAGAATGAGAATGAAAATAAGACAAAGTCACAAATAAAATGTGCTCAAATTAGCAATTTTGTGTTACAAACAAATTGACACTGTAATGAAAACAAGCAAGACAACTTACTGATCTTAATCCACTTTATTGAGAGAAGAACTGAGTTCAGTAACGAGTGGATGATCCGAAGGCTTTGATGACAGCCTGGCACGTTCTGGCGATGCGCCTCTGAGGGATAGCGTTCCATTCTTCATTAAGGTACCTGGTTAGGTCAGCCACAATTGATGTGTTGGTGGTTCTGGCGCGGACAGCCCGTTTAAAAGAAAAATGTACCTTAATAATTGCCAGATTCGTGTAAATATGTTGTTAAAATTTCGCGCGCTTAATCAAGTATAGCATGCGACGTCATTCGCTGGAATAAGTAACCAAGCCATAACACCATTTTTACGTAATAGGGTCGAGCTGGTGTTCACCGGGAAAAATACCCTTTGCCACCCCCTGACAAAGAGCCCAGATACGCCACTGAACCCGGCCATCCAAATGGAGGTTTGCATTACTGTTTAGATTAGAATGATCAGATTCGTGATTTTCAATAGGGATGAGTGTCACTTTTGAAACTGGACCCACGATCATTGAAATGACAATAACTCCGCTCCGCAACATCGTATCTCATCGATCGAGGTGTCAAAATACGCAAAACAAAATTATGCACTTGGTTATTTGCTTCGATTAAAGCATACCCTTTCGAGCCGCTATATATTGGATCATTTCTAAGTGTTTCGATACTTTTTGTGAGCAGTTTATATCTAGTTCTTTTTTTGTGATGGTACCGTCTGTATTAATTGTCGTCGGAAAGCTGTGTTTGTGGTCAACAGCATTGTTATTGTGACGTCAATCCGGACCGACCTATTCTTCAGCATCCGTCGGTATGTAATACAACGGTAATTTTCGTCTATTCCTCACATCGACGTCCGTCACCTCCGATCTGCTTATTTATCTTTGTTTCATAGTGACGGATGTTGAGTCGATGGCCAAGATTCACCAGTTTGATGGATTTGATATTATATCTAGTACCTTATCATTTAACGTGATTGTAATTAGGTTATGCCTGTGAAACAATTCGTAAGGTAGAACTTGTATTCATGGCGGCACTTGAAAACAAGCTCAGATCTTTTGTTGAGGAGTCTACTTTTGTTGCCGTTGATGATGTACAGCTTCTCCGTTAGGCAAAGGTCGCACTTAGATCTGTTGATGTACGCACGGGCTTTGATGATGATAGACCATGTGATGGTGAATGATTGGTTCTTCTTCTTTAGCTGCCACGCGTGTCTTTAAAGCTCAGTGCTGTGGTGGTGTTCTAATGTATTCCTTGGTGACATTGTTGTTCAGTTGTTGGTAGATGTGATCTCGGCGCTGTAGATGATGCTGAAAGCTAAGCAATTTCCTTGGAGTAGGCAGTCTTCCTTCTTGTTTTTGGTGCAGTTGCATGTTTTCGGCGTTGCTTCGAGCACGATTTCGTTGTTCGGTGAGACTCTCTCTTGTTGTGTGAATTGATGATACTGGCTATGTTGGGCATACAGCTGTAGCTTCAAGATCTGAGCTTGTTTCAAAGTGCCGTCTTGAAAACAAGTTTTACCTTCCAGAGGTATAACCTAATTACACAATCACGTTCCCAACAACAGTGGCATCTACAACCACGTCCGCAATAACCAGTGACTCCCCAGTATATAGAGAATAGCACAAGCATGAAACCCGGAGCAGGAACTATTGTTCCAAATGGTTTACTTTAACTTATTCATGCGTATGTTTTATTTTTCTGTTAACTGGAAGTAATAATGCATAATAACAAATGCAGACAGGCAACAGGTTTGCCGTTGATACTTGCAAGCCGTTAAGTGTAACACGGATATCGTACGTCGCGTTAAGATAACGTTAATAAAGTTCCAATGTTGTAATTTATTTATGTTTAGGTAGCAGTGCAACGGAGACAATTGACAAAAACGTGTCTGTCAGTTGACGGGTTTGAAAGTTCCAATGTTGTAATGTATTTATGTTTAGGTAGCGGTGCAACGGAGACAATTGACAAAAACGTGTCTGTCAGTTGACGGGTTTGAAAGTTCCAATGTTGTAATGTATTTATGTTTAGGTAGTGGTCCAACGGAGCCAATTGACAAAAACGTGTTTGTCAGTTGACGGGGTTTAAGGTTGAAATAATGCAGCGCTTCAAAGAGTAACTGTACCAAGTAATAAATATAATCATAACATTTTGAAAACGCGAGAAGTGACATGCACCGAGGTATCATGAGTATGCGTTTGGCCGTATTGTGTATGGGCCGTAATGTGTATGGTCCGTATTGTGTACAAATGGGCCGTATTATAATATAGATATGGACCGTATTAAACTGAGGCATCCCCGAATACCCGGATTGACCCGTGACCTTCGACCCATTTTGTCAAAACTTTAGGGCCCTCTCTCATATGAAAATTCAGACTTCAATATCAGCTACACTTGGGTGAATATTTTGGTAAGGGGACTTGTGATGATTCATGGGTTGTACCGAGATTAACCTCTAATGACCCTATGTGACCTTTGACTGTATGGTCCTGAATAATATAGCATAGGCCCATGTTAGAAACACCATTTCCCTCACTTTATGAGCAAAAACCCCGGGTGAAATTCCGATATTTGGAACTTTCTTAGCGAAGGTTTCTATTTTGGCCTATGATTTCACTGTCCAGCGAATACGGCGGGATTTTGAGGTTGGCCATGTTTGGTGACGTAATTGTGACTTCATGCGTAGGATGTTTGTACTTGTTTTGGTATGTATGGATAGAGGGAACCTCTAGCTATACCATGGTACTCAAATAAGCATACTCTGCATTTCGGATTGGATTTTTTAGGGGGTGGTAACAACCCCCCTCCGGAGTAACCCTTTCTATTCAATGCAAACTGTAAAGTGGCACAACGTCGATTTTAGGTAGCTTGAGTTAATTAGTCATATCTCAAGATTGACAAAACCAAATCAGCTAAGCGTGTAGTCTATCAATATGTATTCAATTGTTACACCAAATTTTAGAAGTTCATGGTCAATAAGTTGGGTAAACACGTGCACGGTTTTTTAGACACCCTGTATATGTATGTATGACATTTGACCTATACTTTATCTTAAACATTATAACTCAGTGTTTTTAATCGATTGTCACATTGTACATATTTGTTATTAGTAATATTATTATTACCTATATTTTGTAAATTTTGATATTATTGTATAATTATGTGTATTATTGATTGAATAAAGAATTGATAAAAACAATATTAAAATAATTAAAAAGTTACTAAAATGTGCGCGTCTTCATAATGCTGTTACGATAAAATACTTCATTTGATGGTAGGGGCACACATGATACTTAAATGGGAAAATTGATAGCTTTCTACTGATATCAATTGTATATATTTTGTAGAATTCAGGGGAAATTGGAAATCAATACGTCCACCACGACCTGTCATCACAAAATTAGAGGTAAGTCTGAACATTTCGTCGCTGTTCTGACATACCGGCACATCACTTTACTTAATTCTGTTGTGATGTGCCGGTATGTCAGAACAGCAACGATTTTATCTTCAGGTTGGTCCAGATTCAAAATGCAACATGTCATAATTGCTTTAGGTTTTCCCCGTCAATATTCAAACTGAAGTTGCAAAATTCCTTTGTTTTCTATTGATTTTTGGCATGTTTATTTTCCATACCTCCTAATGCACACTGGTGACTTAACGCTCATTTTGTGGTAACAGGTCTCATATTATGCTCCGTTTTTGCTCCAAATTTGTAAGAAAATTGGGTCGTGTTCATTATATTTATGTATGACATGGACAGAAATATGTTTTTCTTTGAAATTAAGATAAAATTACCTCTTTTATAGACTCAAAATCAATGCAAATCGATATAAATCGAGTGTCACCACTGCGTGTTTAAGGGGGCACAGCACTAAATAAACCGCCCATTGGATTACATGTAAATTTGGGCTAAAAGCAATATCCTGATCAAAGTACAAGAGATCATCTTTCATTTTAATTATGAAATGCTACCCTCACGCCAAACTGATTCCCAAAGGACCCCATTAATCACAAAATCGTTTTTTGTTTTTGCCGGAACTTACTACCATTACACAAAACGAGGAGTGATTTAGTGCTGTGCGCCCTTATAACACACAATAAAAAAATAAAACCTTTTTTTGTTGGCATTTTTGTAAACACCAAGTAATATCAAGATAAACTGTCAAAATAGTTAATTTATATACCACCTCTAACTAAAGTTATGTTACTTAACGCATCGATACTCAATTTGTAATGTTCGAATTTTGGGCACTTTAAGGCTATTTTGCAGAATTTCTATGTTTTTATAATCTCTTTCATTCATCATGAGATGTTAATGAGACTATTTATGTTGCATGTTATCTTAAAAGTATATATATGCAATGTTTTAAAAACCCCGATGAACCATGAAATTGATTTCGCAGTGGCGTGCACACCCTATATCAAACCTTAGATACAAATGTAAAAAGTGTAGGTCCAAAATTGCCGAATTTTAGGGGTATGGGTGAAAAACGTTTCAATTTTGAAATAATAATAGGCCTAAATTGTCTTTTTATCTGTCACGTATAATGTATCGTGTGTCAGGTAAACTCACAATGTAATTTGTTTTGGGTTATATCCTCTAGGGAATTGCCCAGAGTACTGTTATTGACATTTTGATACTTTAAAAGCCTTATTTTTATCTTAACTTAGGCCCAAATAAAACCTGGCCACACCCCCCCCCCCCCCCCCCCCCCGACATGATTTGATATCAATGACAAATGGGTTTAACAACATTTATTTCAACTCTATTTGTTAAGCCTCTGATTGATAAAACGAGCATAGATATGTAGGTTTATAATCGGATAACCATGGCGAGGGGGTCCATTATTGTGAGTAAAATCAAAAACAAGGAAATGTTAGTAACATGATGCTCTTCAACCGTTTTTGCTCCAAATTTGTAAGAAAATTGGGTCGTGTTCATTATATTTATGTATGACATGGACAGAAATATGTTTTTCTTTGAAATTAAGATAAAATTACCTCTTTTATAGACTCAAAATCAATGCAAATCGATATAAATCGAGTGTCACCACTGCGTGTTATAACACACAATAAAAAAATAAAACCTTTTTTTGTTGGCATTTTTGTAAACACCAAGTAATATCAAGATAAACTGTCAAAATAGTTAATTTATATACCACCTCTAACTAAAGTTATGTTACTTAACGCATCGATACTCAATTTGTAATGTTCGAATTTTGGGCACTTTAAGAACCATATTCAGTAAGAATCAAGGAAATGTTGAAAAATGTGGCAGACTGAAAAATATGAATTTTCTTCATACCTTGTGCATGGATGGACCTATGGTCAAAGTCAACAAATATGGAAAAAAATTGGTGTCACATGTATGTTACCATGGTAACGGGCAATTCCATTAATTTGATGATTTTTCTCATTTTTTGCTGTTTTAAATGCTAATTTTAGCTCAACTTGGATCCCACATTTGTAGCATACAAAATACTTTTTACAAATTCTTGTTTTTATATATGAAAGGGCAGTCCACAGTCAAACTAATCCATATTTTAAAAAAAATCTTGGTATTTGCAATTGGACTATACCATGTTTCCAAATAGGGGTGTTTCATCCCTTTTACAAACTATCAATTATTAGCCAAATCTAATCACCGTTAACCCTGAAAGTGGCACTTTTTTTCAAAGATATTTTGCATTTAGAGAGTAACAATGTTGCTCAATTGAATTTCAATGAGAAAAGTGTGGGTAATCTTTCAACATGGCAGCAGTGTTTCCAGAAAGATAGGTATTTTTGAAAAATCTTAAAATGCCTATTATCGAAAAACGGACAATTAAACAGTGAATTACATATATATAAGCGTTGATTAGGAGATATATTGAAGATATTACTTGTTTTGTGAATGTTTGCAATAAAATTATATGAAATGTACTTGTTAAATTTGCCAGAGTTCTCTTTTTTACCTCAAATTAGCAGTATTTCAACATTATGCCATGTTGAGTATAGTATTAACATATTAGTCCATGAGCCCGTAGGGTCGGTCAGTACCATGTCAAGGGAGTAAGGCTAATAATGATTTTTGTATTGGTATGGATCCATGAAACCAGAATATGATTGATAGCAAATTCAAAGCGGTAGCTTTCTGTGTGTTATCAGCACATTTTCAAAATGGCCGCCAAAATGCAAACAAAAAGCACACTAATAAACTTATGATGAATATTAGAAACTCTGTTGGATGTAAATAACGCAGTACTGTATGTATTAGACCACTAGACACTCATATCCGGATATTTTGCTTTGTTAACACATCTAAATCCAAAATGGCCGCCAAAATGGCCGCCAAAAATGATAAAATTCCATATATTGGCATATATAAACCAACATGTATGATCAGAGTATAGTTTAACAATGGGATGTATGTGTTAGACCCTTAGAAACTCATATCTAGTATTTTTGCTTTGATAACATACTTTAAAACCAAAATGGCCGCCAAATGAATGGCCAAAAATGGTAAAAAGTGGTCAGAATTCCATGAAATAGCATAATATCAACCGAAATGTATGATGAAAATATATTTTTAACGATGGGATGTATGTGTTAGACCACTAGTAACTCATATCCAGTATTTATGCTTTGTTAACATAGTTCAAAATCCAAAATGGCTGCCAAAGTGGCCCAAAAATGGTTCCCGAAGTGGCTGCAAAAATTGTCAAATTCCATAAAATGGGATAATATCAACCTAAATGTAAGATGTAATACAGTTTTAATGATGGGATGTATGTATTAGACTACTAGTAACTCATATCTAGTATTTTTGCTTTGTTAGCATACTTAAAAATCCAAAATGGCCACCAAATGGATCCCAAAATAACTGAACAAATTGTCGAAATTCCATAAAATGGTATAATATCAACCAAAATGTATGAAGAAAGTATAGTTTTAACATCACGATGTATTTATTAGACCACTCGTAACTCATATCCAGTATATTTGCATTGTAAATGTACATTAAATCCAAGATGGCCACCAAAACGGCCGCTGTAAATGTTAAAATAGTCTACACGAGTGAATGATAATCCACAATAGACATTGTAAGAGTGTATACCGTATTACATCACATTCACAAAATAGTATGTTCTAAAACTGCTAAGCTTTTTCTTTTAGATATAAGGCTCATCTCTTTGACAATTTTGATTCTGTATCACTTTCCAAAATGGCTGCCAGAATGGTTAAGTGTATGTTAAATTACCTAAATGACCATTTTATGTAATATTAATACCCCCAAATCTAATAAGACAGCATTTAACATATGTCTATGATCAAGTTTAGGGGCTGTAGATCTAGTTTGAGTATTTTAAAGTATCCAAGATGTCTGCAAAATGTTAAAATAACTGAAAAACAGTATTAGTTTTATTGCTAGTGTTACATTAGATATGACCAAAA
The DNA here is from genome assembly GCA_035610835.1 of Ophiura sarsii. Taxonomy (NCBI): domain Eukaryota; kingdom Metazoa; phylum Echinodermata; class Ophiuroidea; order Amphilepidida; family Ophiuridae; genus Ophiura; species Ophiura sarsii. The sequence continues at coordinate 51,179,488 of CM069447.1, read as the reverse complement.
GATTATATATATAGATTTTAATCCACCAAGTAAACGTATCTGTAGGTGACAAAGTATGATTAAATGGTATAGACTCCATATTTTATTCTGGTCATATATATTATTATCAATTGGTGGCCACCCGTGGTAATTATTTTGGCCATTTGGAGATAATTTTAATGAAATGTTCATTATAATGCCCATCTTAATAACATGACATTGTCAAAATGGAGTCTATACAATTCAATTATCCTTGTCACATATACAAACACATTAACTGGATGGCTTAAAAGCTGTAGATATAATAATGTGATCATATATAATGTAATACTAACAATAAACTAACACTGTTTTTCAGCTATTTTAACCTTTACAGCCATCTTGGATATTTTAGAATACTAAAACTAGATCTACAGCCCTAGGCTTTATCATAGACATGTAGTGAATGCTGTCCCATTCAATTTGGGGGTATTGGTATTACATAGTTCCGGTCATTTACAATACAAAACAATTGTTTGTTCATTTACAATACAAAACAATTGTTTGTTCATTTACAATACAAAACAATTGTTTGTTCATTTACAATACAAAACAATTGTTTGTTCATTTACAATACAAAACAATTGTTTGTTCATTTACAATACAAAACAATTGTTTGTTCATTTACAATACAAAACAATTGTTTTAGGTCATTCAACATCAACTGAACCATTCTGGCTGCCATTTTGGAAAGTGATTGGAATCAAAATTGTCACAGATGTGGGCCTTATTTCTGAAAGCAATAGCTTACCAGTTTAGAACATCTATTTGGTGGATTTGATGTAATACCTACACTCTCACAATATCTATTTTGGATTATCATACACTCATGTATATAGACTATTTTTACATTTACAGCGGCCATTTTGGTGGCCATCTTGGATTTAAAGTATGTTATTACAATACAAATAATAGTGGATATGAGTTATTAGTGGTCTAATACACCCCAATGTTAAAACTATACTTTCATCATACATTTTGGGGGATATTAGCCAATTTTATAGAATTCCAACAATTTGTTCAGTCATTTTGGGACCCATTTTGGGGGCCATTTTGGATTTTTAAGTATGTTAACAAAGCAAAATTACTAGATATGAGTTAGTGGCGGTCTAATACATACATCCCATCATTAAAACTATATTTTCATCATACATTTAGGTTGATATTATCCCATTTTATGGAATTTGAATTTTTTTGCAGCCACTTCGGGAACCACTTTGGGGGCCATTTTGGCAGCCATTTTGGATTTTGTACTAAGTTAACAAAGCAAGAATACTGTATATGCGTTACTAGTAGTCCAATACATACATCCCATCATTAAAATTATATTTTCATCATGCATTATGGTTGATATTATGCTATTTTATGGAATTTTGACAATTTTTGATCATTTTTGGCCATCAATTTGGCGGCCATTTTGGTTTTAAAGTATGTTAACAATGAAAAAATACGAGTTATGAGTTTCTAATAGTCTAACATATACATCCCATTGTTAGAACTATACTCTGATCATACGTGTTGGTTTATATATGCCAATATATGGAATTTTACCATTTTTGGCGGCCATTTTGGCGGCCATCTTGGATTTTGATGTGTTAACAAAGCAAAGTTCTGGATATGAGTGTCTAGTGGTCTAATACATACAAGACTGCGTTATTTACATCCAACAGAGTTTCCAAAATTCATCATAAGTTTATTAGTGTGCTTTATGTTGGCATTTTGGCGGCCATTTTGAAAATGGCTGAAAACTCATATAAAGCTACCGCTTTGAATTTGCTATCAGCCATAGAAGTTAATACCTTTCCAAAATCCTTTTGTTATTCACACATGAATGTATATAAATAAACATCACTTATAGTGATACAGTAAATGGATGTAGCTGTCAAAAGCAGATTTAAGAAGAATTCTGTTTATTTAATACGAGTCTGTTCTGCCATGAATAAAGTTAAAACTCAACCTACCTGGCAACACTTTTTTTTAATATGCACTTTGAAACATGAGCAACATTATCCCTGATCCAAAAATAGTTGTTCTCTATTTTAGACATAACAGGATGATTTATTAAATAGTTTGCTGAAATTAAACGTGTATTTTCATACCATGTAATACCGATTTTTTTTGGAAAAAGTCAACACTTTCTGGCAACACTGTTCCAACAGGTATGAATTACCCATGGATATTTTTATATATTATTATTCAGACATCCCTCAAGCTTTTATTTGTAGAAGGTGAAAGCAAAAAAAACACCACTTTGCTAGTTGTGATTAATTTACGAAGGTGTATTCTTTTCACACGATTTATTATGAAAAACACCCCTTTTTCAAATAATGGTATATCCCATAATACAATTTGCACAAGTTTTTTTGTTGCATGGAATGAAAGTTGAGACATGTATGGTTATATATTTGAATGAAAATAAAATCCTGGTTGTATTGTTTGTTCAAAATGATATGTGTAAATTAGCAGTTTTTAATTTCTGAAAAATTGAAAATTTTGTTGAAAACCATGAAAATTCTAATATGTGTCGTTGTCATGGCAACGAAGGCCAAAAAAAAAAAAAAGTTCCATTTTAGTGTTTATTGACCAAAGGTCTATTAATGACCAAAGTATAATGGAAATTCATATTTGTATGTCTGCCAACCAAAACTTGATTTTTAGGGACAATGTCACTTAAGGCTATTTTGCAGAATTTCTATGTTTTTATAATCTCTTTCATTCATCATGAGATGTTAATGAGACTATTTATGTTGCATGTTATCTTAAAAGTATATATATGCAATGTTTTAAAAACCCCGATGAACCATGAAATTGATTTCGCAGTGGCGTGCACACCCTATATCAAACCTTAGATACAAATGTAAAAAGTGTAGGTCCAAAATTGCCGAATTTTAGGGGTATGGGTGAAAAACGTTTCAATTTTGAAATAATAATAGGCCTAAATTGTCTTTTTATCTGTCACGTATAATGTATCGTGTGTCAGGTAAACTCACAATGTAATTTGTTTTGGGTTATATCCTCTAGGGAATTGCCCAGAGTACTGTTATTGACATTTTGATACTTTAAAAGCCTTATTTTTGTCTTAATTTAGGCCCAAATAAAACCTGGCCACACCCCCCCCCCCCCCCGACATGATTTGATATCAATGACAAATGGGTTGAACAACATTTATTTCAACTCTATTTGTTAAGCCTCTGATTGATAAAACGAGCATAGATATGTAGGTTTATAATCGGATAACCATGGCGAGGGGTCCATTATTGTGAGTAAAATCAAAAACAAGGAAATGTTAGTAACATGATGCTCTTCAACCGTTTTTGCTCCAAATTTGTAAGAAAATTGGGTCGTGTTCATTATATTTATGTATGACATGGACAGAAATATGTTTTTCTTTGAAATTAAGATAAAATTACCTCTTTTATAGACTCAAAATCAATGCAAATCGATATAAATCGAGTGTCACCACTGCGTGTTTAACACACAATAAAAAAATAAAAACTTTTTTTGTTGGCATTTTTGTAAACACCAAGTAATATCAAGATAAACTGTCAAAATAGTTAATTTATATACCACCTCTAACTAAAGTTATGTTACTTAACGCATCGATACTCAATTTGTAATGTTCGAATTTTGGGCACTTTAAGGCTATTTTGCAGAATTTCTATGTTTTTATAATCTCTTTCATTCATCATGAGATGTTAATGAGACTATTTATGTTGCATGTTATCTTAAAAGTATATATATGCAATGTTTTAAAAACCCCGATGAACCATGAAATTGATTTCGCAGTGGCGTGCACACCCTATATCAAACCTTAGATACAAATGTAAAAAGTGTAGGTCCAAAATTGCCGAATTTTAGGGGTATGGGTGAAAAACGTTTCAATTTTGAAATAATAATAGGCCTAAATTGTCTTTTTATCTGTCACGTATAATGTATCGTGTGTCAGGTAAACTCACAATGTAATTTGTTTTGGGTTATATCCTCTAGGGAATTGCCCAGAGTACTGTTATTGACATTTTGATACTTTAAAAGCCTTATTTTTGTCTTAATTTAGGCCCAAATAAAACCTGGCCACACCCCCCCCCCCCCCCCCCCCCCCCGACATGATTTGATATCAATGACAAATGGGTTTAACAACATTTATTTCAACTCTATTTGTTAAGCCTCTGATTGATAAAACGAGCATAGATATGTAGGTTTATAATCGGATAACCATGGCGAGGGGGTCCATTATTGTGAGTAAAATCAAAAACAAGGAAATGTTAGTAACATGATGCTCTTCAACCGTTTTTGCTCCAAATTTGTAAGAAAATTGGGTCGTGTTCATTATATTTATGTATGACATGGACAGAAATATGTTTTTCTTTGAAATTAAGATAAAATTACCTCTTTTATAGACTCAAAATCAATGCAAATCGATATAAATCGAGTGTCACCACTGCGTGTTTAAGGGGGCACAGCACTAAATAAACCGCCCATTGGATTACATGTAAATTTGGGCTAAAAGAGTTGCTATTTTGGGCCCTTAGTAACCATTTTTGGAATGTCTCGAATGCTTTATTCTAATAAACAAACATTCAAATTTCATAAAATCGTCAAGAAGTGTTACACCTTCCAATTACATTTTACGATACGATCATTTAAACAGCGCCACCCCTATTTTCAGCCCGGACGCTCGCCTTCTAACCGCCTCCGATCACGTGTGTTCATCCACGTGATACATTTTCAATACTATCGAAAATCAATATTTTGCAATATCCTGATCAAAGTACAAGAGATCATCTTTCATTTTAATTATGAAATGCTACCCTCACGCCAAACTGATTCCCAAAGGACCCCATTAATCACAAAATCGTTTTTTGTTTTTGCCGGAACTTACTACCATTACACAAAACGAGGAGTGATTTAGTGCTGTGCGCCCTTATGAGGTTGTGCACTCAGTGTCAGCACTCAGTGTCAGCAGTGTGACTCCAAACAATAAAAAGAACAAAATACATCGATATCATAAACTGACCCACGTAGCTGTAACAGTATATCTACATGCTTCAACAACAATATACTTTCCGTTCATTTTTTGCAACCTTTTAATCCAAATTACTAAATTAGTTAATGCAGCTTTACAAAACATTTCCAATAGGCCTATTACACCTTTCTATCCTCCGGTTACAATTATGCCATACTTGTCACACACCTATGACCGTTTCAGTAAAGTATAAACTTTAATTCAAGCCTTGTTTCATTGGGTGTGAATGTCTTTCGCTGTCGCACACTCAGTGCCATGCCAGTGCCCACCAAATAACTTTAGCATTTTATAAATAGTTCTTATAATATGAGATTACTGTCTTGTACAATACAATGACAATGAAATTCAGTTGCTAGCTTTCATTATGTGCTAAAAAGTATGATGACAGAAATCGCAATCCACAATCGATCAATCAATCAATCAATCAATCAATCAATCAATCAATCAATCAATCAATCAATCAATCAATCAATCAATCAATCAATCAATCAATCAATCAATCAATCAATCAATCAATCAATCAATCAATCAATCAATCAATCAATCAATCAATCAATATTCTGTTCGTTTAATTCAAGTTGTTCGTAGCTATGAGTTGCTTGTGTTGAACTTCTTCGTCCCACTATGAAATATATCAATGGTGCAAACAGCATACACATTACTCCAATAGCCAGGCACATGTAACGAAAGCCAACTGTGTTGAATAAGGGTATGGCAATAATTGGTGCTGCGATGTTTGGGGCGATCATTCCTAAAGAGGCTATACTCATTACTCGACTTCTTGGTGTGTTCTCTAAAGTTTCGGCCAATCTTGACATTATATTCATAACCCAATATCTAGTACAAGAAACGAAGAATATATACACGGCATAGTTTATAGACACCAAGAATGGAGAAGGATAAACTGATATCAATGTAGTTGCCAAGCCACCTATTCCAATGCCCAGACTGGCAAAAATGGCAATCTTTTCTGGATATTGCATCACGAATACAGGTGCTACAAAATTCGCTAAAAGTACACTCACTGCACTTAAACTCATAACAAGACCAACTGCAGATGGTCCAACCGAAAATGTGTCTGACATCCACACTGCAATAACACTTTCAATGGATTTACGGGGTATCCAGGAGACCGCCAGTGCTACTGAACATGCCAGAATGATCGGATTTTTTGCGACATCAATGATAGAGACATGTCCTTGCTGTGGTTGGTCAACTTGTTGACTTTGGAATGTACTATTGTCTGTTTTGTGGATAACATGCGACCATATTACCCCAATCAGTAAGATGAAGGCAAAGGAGAACACAAGAGTAAGGAAGCAAATCACTTGCCCTGCAAATTCGAATACGTATCCTATTAGTAATGGTCCAATAAATGATACTATGCTAGCATTCATGACAACGCCTAATGCGACCTGTCCGCTCCTTGTATCTGGTGAATATATCGTGTGTATAGCAGCAAATGAGTTTGGTGTGTTAAACGAACCAGCAATCCCCATCAATGTACATGCCACAAATATTCCGGGGAAACTGGAAGATGTAACAAATATAATAGACATGGCTAACGAAATGAGTAATCCGACGACCAGTGGCAATGTCACTCCCCATCTGTCTCCCATAACACCAGAGATTGGTGTTACTACCAACGATATAATCGGTGTAACTAGAAGAATTAGGACAGTCTTCATTGTGAAGGTTGGTCCGGTGGTACTCATTTCCTCTACGTCTGTTTCTGAATAAAATCCGACCATATTCGTTATGTTGTGTGATAAGATACCGTAAACAGTTGAATTATCGAATTGTCCGGTCATTTTGTTTTCAGCGGTCACCCATTGCCATTGAGCTAGAATAGGAACCATCACAACATAAGCCAATTTCTCAAACGCAATGATGCCCACATAGACCAGGAACTCGAGGAAGGTGCGTAAGTTGTCCATGAAGTTTCGACAGTCCATTTTATACGGCAGTTGTGCACAGAGAATACCACAATTTGTCGGCGACAAAATGTTTGTACAATAGCTAACGCTTTATGTGCGGCGCGGTTAATATAACGAATATGCTGGATATGCTGATAAACTACGTCAATTGTGTTCAACTCCACCGAATTAGGATATAACACACGAATCTCATCATGTCGGTGAACTCGAGATATGCTACGCTTCAACGAAGATCGCCATTGCCTTATGAGCACTCATGTATGACTGAAATCACAAACGACTTCACCACTTCGGTACCGATGTCACGGTAGGGAAAAGGGATGTTGTGGTGTTCAAAACTCGTGTCTATGTGGAGTTTAATCTATCAAACCTATTATTAAATGCTTTTTATTTGACGGAAATTAGACATTCTGTTGTATAGATATGATTGTTCAAAGTAAAACTGTGTACGTTCATTAAAAAAAAGTTCATTAAAATTGGCAATGTTTACAATTATGTTGTACACCGGTACGGTGGCGTTACAGTTTCATTGGACTGCCAGAATTCCAAATCGTCATCAAGGTACTCAAACTGACAATTGCGTAAATAGCATCATATAGCAACTTGGCTAAAAAATATGAATCTCATTTGAGCATAAATGAAAGGAACCGACAATTTGGAACCCGGTAGTATATATTTTACGGAATAAATCGTATCGGAAACTGGAAACCAATGCTTAGCACCAAGCTGCCGGAAGCTGGATTCAAAAAATATGACATCTGTTGCAAATGACATGCAAAAATGCGCTATTAGCAAAATGTGTCGTTTATATAATTATATGCTACTATGATGCTAAATAGCGCGAATATGAAAAAGAGGTGCTACTGTATATGTGTTTAAATTAGCGCATAGTATTAGCATCAAAGTAGCAATCATTCTGAAAGAATTGGAATTTTCTTTTTAACAAATCCATGTGTAATCACTAGTATCGACGTTTCACAACCTACTTCTCTGGTTGTTTCTTCAGGAATGCAGATGTTATTGATCTAGTGTTTCTAGAGGATTTCTGGATCAGCTGATCATATGCATGACTAAGTTGATAAGCCCCGCCCCCGTCATTGTTCATGGCTATTTCACCTCTTCTTCTTATCCAGATGGATTCCCGTTGGGCTTATCAACTTAGTCATGCATATGATAAGCTGATCCAGAAATCCTCTAGAAACACTGGATCAATAACATCTTCATTCCTGAAGAAACAACCAGAGAAGCAGGTTGTGAAACGTCGATACTAGTGAGTACACATGGATTTGTTAAAAAGAAAATGCCAATTCTTTCATTGTAAATTTCAATCCTGATGAACTTCTTCAAACTAGCAATCGTTCTTTTTGTTGCAAATGTCTTGCTTAAACCCGCAATATTTTTGAAAATGTCTCGTTTTTGTCCATGCTATCATATTGCTAAATAGCGCAAATATAAAAACATTTTGAAAATTGCAAAGAGATGCTACTGTAATAAGTCTATGCTATTAGGCCAAACAAAGTTTGTTTCCAGTAGTGCGCGCGCATTTCACTAAGACTCCTGATTCTTGCGCATTATTTTTTTTAAAGAAAAAACTGGAAACAATATTTTTAGGGGTCCATCTTTCATTCTTTTGTCGAAATTGTGTCCAAAATGTTTGAAGATGTGATAGATTGGCCACAAACGGCAAACACGAAAGTGAAAATCCGCGGCGAATATCACATTTTAGCGAGCATAAGAGTAACAAAAATGCACAAATTTGATTAAATAAAACCATTTCAAGTGAATCTCCGCTATGAATTTGAGCAACAAAAAAACACAAAAAAGACACCATTTCGCATTGACTTTTCAGACTTGCTACTGGAAACAAACTTTTTTTCCCTCATCAATATCATGCTAAATTGCGCAAATGCAAAAACGGTTTAACAGCCGCTGTCACTGGCTACTAGCCCTATTATATTTTTAATTAACTACCTCCTTTTGGAAACTTCAACAACTGTCAAATCCCAATATTTCAAACGCCCTCTGCCGCCACCATCAACATGATCAATCAAAGTTCAACATTCAATGTAAAATCCGCAACTCCCACGTGCCACTAGCGCTATTATCATGATTATGCGTTTATGAACCCCGATAGTATTAAAGTATTACAATGATTTTTTCACTGAGATTTCCGCCACCCCCGCCCCACGTGCTACAAGCACTATTACTTAGTATGCGTTTATGAACCCCGTAGTCATCATTGCAATGTTTTTTTTTGTCAAAGTCGGTGACGACTTTGACATTTTAATTCAAACAGGATATTTTGTCAATCTGGATTCTGATAGTCCAATTTTTTGTCTTCCAAATTAATTTTCAAATTTTCCCTCTTCAATTTTTTTTTTTTTTGGAAATTGAGTGCACACACAATTGGAAGACAGAACATTTGAGGCCACTTCCCCTATACAAAACGTGTGTAGAGAGGGTGATTATCATTCTAGGTGTTGCCAGTTGGGCTTACAGTTTTGCCAAGGTTTTTAATTACAAGCCCAAATGGGCCAAAACAACAACAATGCCAGGCAAAAAAACCCACATGTTTTACTTCCATTCAATATTAGCGCACTATTTCAAGCGGTTTACGTGTAGGTCCACATACAGTTTTGTCATGCAATGTATGTACGCTTTCATGTCTCGGAGATGTATGCGAAAGTGTGCGTAATGTTGAAATGTCTGTGGCAAGTCTATGCATGCAGTACCAGTAGTCCAGCACAGAACAAAACAAATGCAATCAATGCACAAACATCTGTTTTCTTTCATTCAATGTAAACATTTCAAGAAGCCGAAGACATCGGTCCAAATAAAGTTTGGTGATGCAACGCGTTCCTGTCTCCGAGACACGCAAGATTTTGCGTTTTATTCCGCTGCATAGTCCGTAGAGTAACGTTGTAGCCAGTAGCCACATAGAACATTCTAATACCAATGGTGTTATATCTGTCTGTTTCAAGTAAGGCAGGCTGCTTGCTTATTTGTTCTTCATTTCATGTTTCCATGATATACATAATGCACCCACCCAACAAGAGTTAATTTGTAGCCCAACTATTTTCTAAGACAATGATAAATAAAGCTCTAATTCAAACTGATGACACAATTGGGCTATAAGTATAATTTTTATAAACTGGCAACCTCAAGTTCTGCTGTGTGTGTGTTTGACCTCTTTAAAAACAGATTTGTATACAATACCAGCTAGTAGTCCTGTATTATATAACATTATATAACAGCTAGCTATAGAAAGCAAGCTGGCTGGCTGGCTGGCTGGCTGGCTATAGAACTATAGCAGGCAAGCTAGCTATATCATTACATGTCCCTATTTTTTTAAATTACGCACGTTTATGCATTACTCATTTTGATATGTGTGGGGTGTACGTCACCGGGGGTGGGGGGGGGGGGGGGGTATTCAGTGCGATCAGTAGTGGCGTACCCAGGGGGGCCGGTGCCACCCCCCAAAAAAATATCTCGGTGCGATTTTGACCATGCAATTTTTTTGACTGGTTACGCGGGCAACTTCATCGCTCCCCCACCCCCATCCCCCACCCCTCCCCCCCCCCCCCCCCCCACCCATCAAGATTTCAGCTGCTGACGGGGAAAATATTGTGCAAGTTTTACGAAAAAATTGTCGGTACCATGCCTTTCGTCGGTACAACTATGGTCGTGCCTGCCTGCCTGCCTGCCTGCCCCCCCCCACCCCCGTTTCCAAAAGCTGGGTACGTCACTGGCGATCAGTAAGTGGATGATGCAGTGAAATCACTGCTTCGAGGAAGAGAAATAACCTATAGATGCGTGAGGACCCGTTGCATTGCTGATCCAGCGAAGGACAGGGAGGGCGCAGTGGAAAAGGGCCAGGGGTTTCTTTTTGGGGGGGTGGGGGTCTGGTCAGTGGTACCCATGAATTGCCCAGGCTTGTCGCAGACCATTTGTATGTGGAAGTTACTGCTTGTGTGATGTCAGCGAAGGTCAACAGGTTGCCCCATTTGTGATCCCACAATGCAACAGATAAGGATAATCAATGGCTTTTTTTTCTATAAACCTTGTGTTGTAAATGTGCCAATCGCGATCAATGCGCTGCATCGCACTATCATCGCATTGTCGTCATAGTGATTTTGGTTGTACACTAGACTAAGGGCAAGGCAAAATAAAAAATAAACCTGTTTAGCGTCCCCTCCCGCTTCCTTTTTTGGGGTCCGCTTCAATTTTCTTTTCTTTTTTCTCTTTTTTCTCTTTATTTCAGTCAAAACTTTTTCAGGTTCGCAATGTTTATCGCTTACCAGGGCGGTTTTGTACGTAAAGTGGGGGGAAAATAAAACAAAAGGGCCTCTTCCTTCCTTTTTTGAAAAAAAACCTGATGCTAAACATGTTATTATTTTTATTTTGCCTCTAGCCCAATTCAAGCTGTACTGAGGTATAATAAAATAAATCCTCAGCGTTGAAAGAACTAGTATGCTTGGGACTTGATTCAGGCAATTTATTCCTTGCATGTAATAATTTAATTTTCTCTATTTTAATTCATGACACTGGGATAGGGCATGCATTAAAGCCCCCCCCCCCCCCCCCACATACACACACCAATGCTACGGGGAATGCGGGGGGGGGGGCTAAACCAGGATGACTACTTTCTTTCCCTTCCTTTTTTCTCTTTCTAGCCTCAAATGTCCTTGTTTTTTCTTTAATGTTGAACAACAAAAAATTCTGACATTATTTGGGAATCATGAAGAATCCGGACTTTTTGTGGTCCATTTCGACACGAGAGCCTGTTTTCAGATTCTGGTTTGTGATGGAGTCACATTACCCCACGCCCCTTGATCATGTTGATTAAAGGTCCACGCCCCCTTTATGTGTATATGAGATATTGATGCGAAACTATGAACATATCTTGTTGTTATTGTGGAGAAATTATCAAAATGATATAAAATAATTGGTAGAGTTGTGCAAAATCTTTGTCATTTCGTAATTAATGTGGCCTACCTCGTAGATATATTTTAATTCCTATACATCGATGTTGGCAGGTGACACGATGGCCCAATGGATCAGACGTATAATCTTTTGACGTTTGAATAACTGAGTTCAAGCCCCGTGGCGGCCACCTTTTTGTCTTGCTCTTAGCATTTTGTCATACATTACGTTGTTTATTTAATTAAACATTTGAGTTTCTATTTAAAGCTTATAAAAAATGCATTTTTTCTGTGAATTGAAATAAAACGTCAGCAGGGCTTATTAATTAATTTTTAAATTCATATTGTTTATTTATTTATTTATTTAGTTAGCTAGTTAGTTAGTTAGTTAGTTAGTTAGTTAGTTAGTTAGTAAGTTAGCTAGCTAGCTAGCTAGTTAGTTAGTTAGTTAGTTAGTTAGTTAGTTAGTTAGTTAGTTAGTTAGTTAGTTAGTTAGTTAGTTAGTAGGTTGTTTATTTGTATGTATGTTTGTTTGTTTACTTACTAGTATTTATTTATTTATCTATTTATAAGTTAAACCATTTGGAACGGTAGTTGCTACTCCGAGTTTCACGCTTGTGCGATCATCAGACAACTCTGAACAAGAGACAGTTTCATTGTGCACTGAATAAAGTCCAGAATTATTGCCACTTTCAATCCAGTGATGACTATTAAATTTGAAAATGGGAAGAAAAAAAATAAGAAAAAAAATTAACATTTCACTACCTTCATAAAAATGTTGTGTCTTATGAATGCTTGCAATAGGCCTTCCGTTATATGCGTCAAAGGATTGGCGATTTTAGTGCATTTCAATAACCTTATTGTCCCTAGTTAGTATGTATAAACAACATTCCTGCATTATAATAGAAACAAAAGAGATTGTCAAACTCCATATTCCTAACAATGTTTACCACATCTCCGTATAGAAGCCGATTTGGGTTATTTTTTTAAACGATAAATGGTGATATTGGTGCTTGTACGTAAATTTAAAGTCCCTTCAACAATAGAATTTGGCTACCCGGTTTCTTTGCATTTATAATTTGGGAATGGGGGGGGGGGGGGGGGCGGCGGAAGTATGCATAACTTTAATATACCTTTATATTCAGTCATTTGTCTCATTACTGTAGAATCGAAGATATCTTTTTATATAATTACTTAGATCATGTGCCGTAAGGAGGGGGTGAGGCGGAAGTAGGCAGAACTTGGTAAAGATCATTAGTGTCAATTCCACGTGTCTTAGAATTGGAGATGACTTTTTAATTACATTTTAAATCATTTTAGACCCCGCGCCGTACGAGGGGGTGCAAAAGACAGTGGTGTGGAGAAGATGTGCTTTTATACAGAGCTCTATGGAGGAAAACTTACATAATCGTCAATATCTCGAAAAGAGAATCATTAATCAAACATTATTTTTTCATATTAACTTTTTTGGGCAGTGTTTATTATAGCCTTATTTTCTTTAAAAAAGAAAAAAAGGGGAAAAAAGGAAATATATTATATTATATGATTATAATCCTCCAATTAATCCTACTTTGCTGAATGTCAAATTGACTGGAATTTAATTGAATTTCATGTCACATAACACCCATCTCGATCCTAAAAACCACAATCCCCGCCGACACACCCGACCCAACCCCTTCCCACCCCAACCCTTCCCACCACACCCACCCCAAGAACTTCCCATACACGTAACTCACCTCCTTAACCTTAACACATCCCCCAGCACAAAGACTCACAACACGCCTACCCATTGAATATCTTTCGCAGTAGGTATGTGGTTGTTTTTTCTCCGTTTTGACACTCATTATATAGTCATCAAAATGTGATAGGCGTAAAAAATAGACTTTATCTAGTTAACAATGAAAACATTGCCCGTTGTGGGTTGTTTCCCGTTCGTTGAACACGTTTAGGGACTTTGCCGGTCATCCGCGCCGGCGGCGAACGGTGAGAGCCCGGTGCTGCGTCCAAAACTAGGGTCTGCGCAAAACCCGGGTTTTGCGCAAGCCCCTAGTTTTTCGCATACAAAAACGGGGCCTTGCACAAAACCCGGGTTTTGTGCACGTATTTCTGCGCAAAATCCGGGTTTTTCGCAGATTACGAAAAACCCGGGTTTTGCGCAGAAATACGTCGTGCAATTCATGCATGGCACTGGTTGTTTGTACAGCTGTTGTAAGGGCGCGAATAGCGGGGAATATCAGTGATCTTGTTGTGACTGCCGTTTCTATGCATGCAGACTATTACTATAGGCATTGGTTTTCTTATTTAAAATTAATGTGGTTTTATCATTGTTTATCTTGTTTAATGAATTAATTAATGGTTCAATGGGCCGTGAGACACATTTTGCAATTGTTCCTGATGTGTGTTGAGTGAGTGTAAATATTAGGCCCTATAATTATGCTGATTAACTTGTATTTAAAATTAAAGTTAGGGTGGGGGTGGCACTCAGATTAAAACGTGGATGGTTTTTTTTTTTATGACAACACGTGTATGGAAACTTGACTTTCTACGGAGTTAAACCCCCGAATTTTCGATGTTTAGTCAATTGTCAATATTGAAGTGGGAGGAATGGTTATATCACTGAGGTTAGATATCTTCAGAGTCCAAAATATTCGCAACATTCAAATGGGTGTTGCCTTGGAAGGCCGTTGCCTGCATGTTGGATGATTTACCCCCCCCCCCCCCCCCCACACACGGGTCTTTACTTGTAATTACCGCATTTGGGGCGTGAGTGGCATGCCTGTGATCGGAAGGGGGAGGAGGAATCCCACTAGTAGTGCACATGCATTACCCAGATTCTATTTTGTATATCGAATCTTAAGATGGTCACGGGGTTCTCTTATGTATATATTAAAGGGGTGTGAGTCCTTTTAGCGGATTTCCTCTTTTTCAATTATATTCGAGCTGAATTTTAGCCTATACTATTCAGCCATGTGCCATTTCACCTAATCATGCTAATTGCATTCGGTTTGTCCTCATTTTTGTCTGTTTTCATCTTTTATTTGTTGCTAATCAAAATTGAACTATAGGCCAGTTCTCAAGACTTCCTTTTTTTGAAAAAAAAATCAGTTCCTAAGACCCTTATTTTCCTGTCCTGTATTCGTACAGCTATTGTTGAAGAGAAGAGGGTTCTCTGTGTTATTCGTACAATGTTGAAGAGGGGGTCTAAGTGCGGGAGTCGAGTCCCTGTAATTCGTACAACTAAGACATGAGAGGCAGGGGGAAAAGGGAGTACGGCCCTAATACATGTAGGGCGGAAATCCCGGTAGGGGGATATCCCTCCCCCTCCCCTTTTTTAACTTGGGGGTGGTGGTCAATGTGATCACCCCGCCTGATTTTTCATATAGTGTACATGTATGTGATGACAACAGGCAAAATGAAATAAAGTGATTGCTTTTCAATAAAATATGGTCAAAAGTACACTACCAAATTGCACCAACGGTTCGAAACAGCTTTTCCCAGCACTCTCTGTAAATGTCATGGACGTATGTAATAACTCAAGTTAGAGCTGATTGTTTGACCCCTCCTAATTTGCATGTATCGTATATGGGGAGCGCATTGTGTATATATCCTCCAGCACGCGGTATCATAAACTCAAAACCGGCCCCATGGGGGGTGGGGGGATTTTCCGAACAATTCCCTGTAAACTTCAATTAATTCGAAACCTAAAGCAGACGACATAGATAACCCTTACGGGGCTTACATGTACCCGTAAGCTGTAAGATTTCTATGGCAGACGATACAAACAGCGCCATTAACAATGGGACACCAGCTTCAGGATCGGCAAGTTGAGTGGCACTGCCTTGTGTGTTGTTGCGCAAAACCCGGGTTTTGCCCAGTTAGTGTCTACTCAAAACCCGGGTTTCTCACCACCCGGGTTTTGGATGCTATACCGGTATGAGGACGGTATAAGGACGGCGCACCCGTTTACAGGGCGGTGATGGACGTCGACCATCTCAGCAATGGTTTGCGAACGGGCGCATGCCGCCTGAATAATAAAAAATACAGAGACGTAGATGTTGCTCGTACGAAGTCCGGAATGCGAGTGAATCTTGAAGCTTGAGCGCTCTGCCTATAAAGGGTGGTTTGATGACGTCTCCAAGGCGGTACGGCCGGTTCCAGGCGTGCCGGCCGGTGAGGACGCGGTGAGGAGGTGGTATGCACCCAGTGAGGACACGGTGAGAACGGTAAGCTAGAGATGTATGAGGACGGTGAGACCCGGTATAGGACGGTATGGACCCGGTGACCAAAAAACCCAATCCGGCCGTTGACATGTGACAAAACCATAAGAATTTCGAGAAAATAATCCAGCACGCTAGACATAAGTTAGCTCTATTTGCTATTATGTGACAGGGCCATTTCGTGATTTCATTTTTAGAAGTGAATTTTCCCCATTTAAACGTTTAACTATAACACCACCTTAGAAAACTGAGTTAAATTGGGCCATTTACCTGGTTCATAGGCGCATGGATATTAAGCGATAGTTTTAATTTACTGTTAGCAGCAGTGATGTCTGTGGGACATAGAGTATTTCGGTAACTACTGATCCAATTATTAAATCACTGTTTAGCTGAAATTTAGTATGACATCTTCCCACACTAGTCTGTATTTTAAGTTCAGAAATACACACGGTTCAATGCCGCTGTGACCTGGTACAGTAATTTGCATTAGAGTAGAGAGAATAGCACATAGACTGGAAGATCAGACAGGGAACCGCCACCCATCCCAAGTTGAGGAGGCCAGCTGCATAGACTGGAAGATCAGACAGCTCAGGGAACCGCCACCCATCCCAAGTTGAGGAGGCCAGCTGCATAGACTGGAAGATCGGACAGGGAACCGCCACCCATCCCAAGTTGAGGAGGCCAGCTGCATAGACTAGAATATCAGACAGGGAACCGCCACCCATCCCAAGTTGAGGATGCCAGATCAGACAGGGAACCGCCACCCATCCTAAGTTGAGGCCAGCTGCAAAGACTGGAAGATCAGACAGGGAACCGCGACCCATTTTGAAAATAAAAAGGTCGATTTTGTTTTTCATAGTAAACAATAGCCAAATGTTGTAACAATTATTTTGCACGGGCTTTGAACAACATGAAGGTAAAAATAAATATTTTGGAGCAATTGTCAGGTGTTTTTTTGTTGTTCCGTCACATTTTCATGGAATCGCCCATATGTGTTATTCCAAAAATAAAGGGTCTTTAAGAAAAACAAGAGAGGACTGAATTGAAGTCACATCAATTGTACTACTTGCAGAAGGATTCTCTTAAAGACCCTCGTTTGACCACATAATAAGCCTTCTAATTGTATTGTAATGTCAATGGGAACCAGTAGACACTAGTGGCAGAAATCAGTGGTCATGTGATGAAAATGAAGCATGCTGGTGTTGCTCAAGAAATCTTATTTGCCTGAAATGCAACTGAAGTAACCTCTTCTTAATTACTCCAATTTGAATTCTCAACGCAACGAGGAAGCTAAAGTACTAGTATAGCTCACACAGCGCGAAACTAGTGTTAGAGGCCTGCAGTATATCACTTCTTTATTTTCGCCCAGGCGAAATGAGTGTCGTCATTAACGTATTTTTCATGATGCCGTACACTCTCAAAGAAATCAGTCGTTTTCATATAGATAAGTCGTGTGAAAAAGAAACCGACCAATCGGATTTAAATTAACACGGTCGAACCAATACCACGTCACTTTTAAACAGATGCTCAGTGTCCTTTGATTTGTAAGGCTTTAAAGCGCCCAAATTATGACCCTAAATACCGTCTCAATTATTGTGGGCGCCTTAGGCAATATTAAATGGCAAAACTCTTGATCTAGTGCAACTGCGCATGGTCGGAACTGATACGGTGGCGCGAAGCAGACGACTTATTATTGACATGTTTTGTCGGACAGTAGACGACACCATCGCACACACTACAGCAACACACTTTGCACATTACATGTATAGGATTCCCTGTGGTTTACAACTAGATTTGTTTTTATCGCCACATTTCTAGCCGTATACGATGTCAGTAGTAGTTTATCTCCATGGAATCTGTGTGTGGCTTATCGTCGTTAAATAATCGAAGACGGAAGTTGGATTCGGAAATGGAGGATGAATTGGGGATGAATTGCGTTTGCGTATAATCAAAAGTTGTAACTTAGTCATTGATCATGTTGACAGCACTTGATTTTCCATGAACGTATTGTAAAAAGTGTTCTAGACGACGGATAGAAATTTGGCGCCAAGAAAAGAACTGCAGCCAGGCCAGTATCCAAGAATATTTTTCAACTAAAAACGGATTGGAGAAGGGAATGTGGCATTTACGTTTTTATCTATTAGGAAAACTGGTATTCAAGATAAATCCATTGATGAAGGAACGTCGGATAGAAATTTGGCGCCAAGAAAAGAACTGCAGTCAGGCCAGTATCCAAGAATATTTTTCAACTAAAAAACGGATTGGACAAGGGAATGTGGCATTTACGTTTTATCTATAAAGAAAACTGGTATTCAAGATAAATCCATTGATGAGGGATCGCGTGTTTTTCTGATAAAAGGGATAAAACTAATAAGCGTTGCTGGGCACCTCTCCGGCATCTGATGTCACTATAGAGCATACCAGTGTGTTTGCTGCGTGTTAAGCAACGAAACGATATCTTCAATTGGGTTTTACGTTAAGTTGGTGTCTTTACTCGCGCTCCAATGAAATAAGTATACCATGTCCTAGCGTCATTAGCCATACACGTGTACATTTGAGAGTACGTGGGTGCATATCCAAACAACATAGCCAGACAGGTGAAAGAGCCTGTTAAAAGTTCGGTTCATGATCGAAATTGATATTGGAACAAATAATAATATTGATTATGGTAATGGAAATGCAAGCTACCAGAACGCTTTCATCTGTTCGGAAGGTGTCTAAAAAGCGTGAATTATCATGATGATTATCTATTACTGGTAGGGGTTTGCTTGATTTGCGATGATAACAGTATACTGCTATAACACTCTGCACTTAAAACTAAAAACATTCGTGTGGTTTCACATATTTCAAAACAGACAAGACATAAATTTGCAGCGTTCTTCGAGAACAAACGTGCTAGGTAACGTCACAAGTAGTTAACGTGAGAATATCTACCGAGGCAATTCCAGGATTATTTAACGCTATTGTAATTTCAAATGGTACCTTGTATTCTAGACACTCTTTGTTTAAAGAAGAGGAAAATCGGTTATAAAAGTTGATAATATGTATCGTATGTGTAATGTGATAAAAAGACAATAATTGCAATTGATATAGTTAAATATCTATTAACGGCATACTGAAATTCTGTACCTATACCCCATCTTGTAAACGCCAACATGTCAGATATACGCGAGTTAACCTCTTGTAAAAATCTCACGTTAGAAGAAGCCGAAGCCGGAGGATACACTCCTTTTGAAAGAATTTTTATAATATGTATCGTACCTATAATTACTGTCACCGGTCTGTCCACAAATTGCATTTTTCTACGCGTTATCTACCGTGTACCGACTATGAGAACGACCACTAATTTCTATCTGGCCAATATGGCGGTTGCTGATACTGTTTTGTTGTTAGTGACTACACTTAACTATCTCTGCACATATATTCAGTCTCCGGTGAACAATGGATACCCATTCCGCAGAGGTGGTTGTGTCACGTCCTTATTGGTGATATACGTCTTCAGTTACGCCTCAGTGGTATTTCTGACGTTTGTGGCTTTGGAGAGGTACCAAGCCGTGTGTAAACCACTCGTGTATCGTCAGAGAACCGTAGGTTCGAAACCACTGAGAACCAATATCAAACTGATTGTATCAACTTGGACGATACTCCTTGGGATCGTAGCATCTCCGGTTTCTTTTGTTCAGATAGAACGTTCATGTTATGTGTGGCCGAAAGAAGAACAATTTCTGAATTACCCTAGAGTTCTGCAAATGTGCGTATGGTCCCCTTGGTCGTTCGTATTCTTGGACGCGTTAGATATCTGTTTATTTTTTATAGCGCTGATCATAAATTGCCTGGTGTATTTGAGAATCGTACAGCAACTGAACACGCGTCATCGGTCCAAAGGACAATCATCCGCGGCGAGGAGTCACGTATCTCGGATGCTATGTATAAACGCCCTGGTTTTCTTCACCTGTTTAGCGCCAATTCAGCTGAGTAACATTGCAGAAATATACAACATTGTGAGAGGGTCAAATGAACCCTTTTACGGATCAACCACTGATTACGTGTTATTGTGGATTGGACGCGTTGCTTTTTTGATGAATTCGACAGTTAATCCCATCATTTATAACGCCAGCAATCCAGAATATAGGAAAGCCTTTCGGAAAGCTATCCCAATCAAATTTCGATGGGAGCGAACTGAGATTGCCTCTCATACAGCAGACAACACGATGAAGTTAAAAGTTCAGAGAGCGAATCAGACGAATTCAAGTAGTGAACACAAAACTGAATCATGACATGTTAATCAATGTGTTGCAACAACTTTATGTAGACCGTTTATCGAAAAAAGTGTTTGTCTCAAATAAAAGTATTATTCATGCATGACAATCAATTCGCAGTGGATTAGGGTTAGGGTTTAGTCACAACTTATGGAAAAGTAAGAAACCTCAGAGCATGATAAATAATACGTGTAGTCTGATAATACTTTTCTACGTATACTTTTGAAATCAAATTGTTCAAGATCCCTTAATTTGATATGCAATAATATTAGTTCTGGCACAAATTTTAAATGTTTGAACTGCAAAGTTTGATATGATAACAATAATTTGTTATAAGTAAAAGTTGTTTCATGAGTTCAACATTTTACTTGTATGCGGTACATGGCGAGTAGTCCCACTGTGTAGCCTTTAGACTCCACTCTGTCATTAATTGTTATGATTTCTAAACACCATAACTAAAATATTGTGACGTGCCTGTCAGCAAGGACACCCCCAAAATGATAGGTCTAGTTCTTGTCTGCAGTGACAGTTAGCTTATACAGCACATAATAAAGGGTTCAACAAAAGAAAGTATACAACTTTGTTTATGTCATTTTGAGTAATTTTCAATTTGTTGTTGACCAAACAGGCTAGATAGGCATTTAGATGAATCTTTTAGGCATAATTTGATACCAAATTTGCCCCCAAACAACAAAGATAAACCATGATTAGCACCATTTAAAGGAAAATATCCCATTTTCAAAAGTCGCATTTCCAATACACAGCACGAGAAGATTTGGTTAATCTGTCCATGTTCTACCCATCCATAACATTCCTTTACATTCAAATCCTTCACCCATGCATCAGTTTACATTTGAATTAGCCCGCGCATTGAGGGATATGCGCGGTGATCAGTACGGGATAAATACGGCATATGTGTGTGTTAACAATTGGCCCTTTCTTCTCGTGCTGTATATTGGAAATGCGACTTTTGAAAATGGGATATTTTCCTTTAATTGGTGCTAATCATGGTTTATCTTTGTTGTTAGGGGGCAAATTTGGTATCAAATTATGCCTAAAAGATTCATCTAAATGCCTATCTAGCTTGTTTGGTCAACAACAAATTGAAAATTACTCAAAATGACATAAACAAAGTTGTATACTTTCTTTTGTTGAACCCTTTACATGACATAAGTAAGACAAGCATGAATTCAGAACATTGTCTGGGCTGGTCTGGCATAATGTAAACATTACCTGTCATAATGTAAACACTAGCTGTCTTTGTTTCATTTTAACTACCTATTTATAAGTGTGTAGAGGAGAGTTCGCCAGACATATCTGTCATCACTGCTCCTGCCCCTTGTCTGGGGGTTTATCTGGCTAAGATTATAATTACCCTATCATTGAATTCCTTGGTATAAATTGTATGAGTATTGTTTGTTATTGGTAGGGTATTCAATGTAGTGTCTGTTTGACAGCATCACTAGTACATGGATCGACTACAATGAAACATGGCCAATATTTCCTCTGTAAACAGACTGTCTGTAGCGCTCAAGTCATAACCTTGAGCGTACAATGTCTGTTAAATGCATATTGTAAAATGTGAAATTCCGATGTACAGCTGGAGAAAAATGGTGTAATTTTGTTGTTGTAGCGTGAACATTGAACATTGTTGGAACTGTTTGTCATGTGTGAAATTCAAGACGGTAAACGTACAGATATGATGATAATACTGATTGAATGATGCAATTTAAATTTGTTTTATGTATACTAAACTTAAAACAGAATGCTGATACATTAATATTGTGTGAGATAGATTCTTCGTTTGGATGAAAGAGGTCTGAATATAATTGTAAGTGATGTATTTATGAAGGTTGTATCTGTGCAGAGGATGTGTTAGTAACATTTCGATGTATACAGAGAGAGTATGTTTTGATGTGAAAGGTAATACTTGGAATTTTTTAAATATGTGTACATATTTTAGTGACAAAAGTAATACTGGTTTTGTTTTATAATCAGTCTGATCAGGTTCTATCAAAAACTGATAATACTTTTCTGTACGTATACTTGAAATCAAATTGAATTGTCCAAGATCCTTTAGTCGCGAAGACAAAGTTGTCTTGCTTATTTTGATATGCAATAATACTATAGTCTATCCATCTGAGAGCGATCTTTGGTGCTCGGATGGGCAGGGGAGATGGGTAAAAATAAGATGTGCTGTCTTCTGGCGTATTATTTGCTAGTTGTCGAAGGATCCCATTTTATTCCAACCTCCGGTCGAACCTCATCTATAATGTGAATTGAAAAAAACTAAGCTGTCTTATGCAAACACACACAACACTGTTCCAATGCATATTATTCTCATCACACACATGCACATAGCAGCTACGTCTAGTGTACCATTCAAAGAGAGACAAATATCGAACCATTTGCGCATTATCTGAAATCAAAAGGCTTTGAAATCGTCACCTGTGATTTCGGCCTATGAATATAATCACAAAGCTGAAAAAGATCGAAAGTGATGGACTTTGAACGTTTACCATAATCGTCACCTGTGATTTCGGCATATGAATAGAATCACAAAGCTGAAAAGGATCGAATGTGATGGACTTTTAACATTTAGCATATTGTAGGAGGCCACACTTGATTTTTTATTTGCTATCTTGTAATGTTTCCAACAGTAAAATAATAAATGTATATTTTCAATTGGATTGGCCGGGAGATAGTAAGATAAAATGGTTGTAAAATGATATGAATCTCCGTATCCCTATGTTCTGTCTGCATGTCCGAATCAATCAGATTTCCTTGTTAAGTATAGAAAAAACAAATACGTTTACAATGATATGGTATCAATATTGAAAGGTATGATTTTCATATTCAAACAAATATTATACAATTTGAACGTTGACAAAATAAACAAAGTTTATTTTCTGACTTATAAAATGAAAGGTTGTCTTCATCGGGGTCTATCACTCTACTTGTACCTGTTCGTAGAGGCCTGTAGCTGTATATAGTACAGTAGAGCTTAAAAATAACCAGCAGTAGGTAAGTCAATTAAACTGACTCTCATGGTACAACATGGGTTATGATGATAACAGTAGGTGGGTAACATAATTATTTTTTATTATGGCCGTTTTTCACTCTACTGATTCCATCGATATTTTCATCAGAAAATAGCCTCCTCTCCAAGTCAATGGAACGGCTGGGTCACGTGGTTGGAAGATCGGTCTCAGATGGATAGACTATAGTTCTGGCACAAATTTTAAATATTTGAACTGCAAAGTTTGATACGAAAACAATAACTTGTTAGGGTCCATATCCAAACTCTCAGTGCTTTTAAATCGTTTTTCTAGCGATTTAAAAGCGCTTTTCCAACGGTATTTCGTTCTATTGTTAAAAGCATCGGAAAAAGATCGGTGATTAACTAGAAACCTCTCTACTTATCTGGCGTTAACAATAGAACTATTGTAGTACTCTGGATGACTCAATTAGTGAAGCAGACACATCAAAGCGCGAGGAAGGTTGTGTTATATTCTTTAAGAAATACTATTTATAAGCTTTTTAAATCCGATCATAAAATGTTTACGTTCACCGCCGATCAATGTATCTGGTCGTCTAGAAATATGAATTAAGCTACCGCTCCATCACTCTATTCATCTATTGTTTGGCGCAGTATTGCCAAGATATTGTGAAAGTAGCCCATTTCCCCCTTCATTCCATTGCAATCAATGCTGAAAACATTTTGGCGAAAGGTCACGTAACATATTTGTACAATGGATGGGTGATGACGGAGGGGCGTAATACCTATGTATTATACAATATATAATCCAAGTCATTAGTTTAGAGAGGATATTGTTTCCGACTTTTGTCCTTTCGATTTTAGCCTCCGATTTAAGAGATATTTGTATTTTGAACCCTATGTAATGTTTTTCTTCAAAACGTGTATGTATAGCCTTCATTAGCTCAAACGTCAAAGCGCCGGCTTCACAATCATGAGGTCAGTGGTTCGAATCCTGCGGATGGGGATGGTGTTCTTTTCTGTTTTGTTATTACACTGTTTGTTTTTATAAATTGACAGGATTGCTTATCGTTCGCTATATTTATTAAATGTTGAATTCTTTTGCAATTTCACTGCGATAAAGAATGTCCTGTCAATATAATTGTGTTTACTACTCCTATAGTCGATTCGCAGACATTGGCCGATTTTAGTGATTTACCATTTCAGTAAAGAGGTAACAGAAGCAAAAGAGGGGGAGGCACTCGAATTTAATCGTAATATGCAAGGTTAATACCGTGTCTTCGTGTGCATGTACTACTGTGAGTGATGTAGTCACCACTATGTACCTAGTAACAGGGAACTTGCGGTTGGATTATCGGCATAACGATAAAGAAATGTATTGTTATTCAGATAAATTGATAAAGGTATTCAGGTGGTCTCATAGCCAGAAATACTTAAAGTAACGTTTATTCTCCGTATCTTGGTTGATATAACGGATTTAATTAGGACAAATGGTTTTGTACCTAGGTATATAAAAAAATGACTATTGAATTATTTTCCCGTTTTTTCTCGCAAATAAATATGTAGAACTGTTATTTTCATTTTAATGTTTCCTTTATTCCACGTGCATAATAAAAACGGAAAATAATAAAAAGTATCCACTAAATTATGAATAGGTAAAATGACATACATAATATTTTTCTTTCGAAACTTGTATACGGTCGATGATGGTCGATTTGTTTTTATTGTGGTAACCGCTTCCAAAGTAATAACACATTTGAAGCTGCTGGATTAAGTTTTTGGTTGTCGTGATTGTAAAGCTATATGATCAGCCCTATTCATAAAGCCATACTATCATGAATAGCATTTGATTATGGAGCGCAAATAATCATGACAATAACATCTATAAAAGTACCGCAGTTTCATCATTGGTCAAAATGGGTTCCTCTAACGCCCAATGGACGAGGTCCGAAATCGATACCGATGCGCCAGAGTTTATGAATCTACTATAGGCTTACATTGAATGGCCCCTAGCTAGTCTATGAACATGATCTGCAAAGGCCAATTGTTATGTAAATAAGAAGCCAGTCGGCTCATGTCCTTGAATCGATTTTCCTATTTCCTACACCACCGCAACATTATTTCAATAATAATAATACAGGCAAATTGATTTGTATTACATAACGGCTGTCATTTACTTTACAAGTTTAGCTCAATCGATAATAACACACAACGAGTTTCTATTGTATTGACCTGTTGCATAGGACTAGGACAGTTCGGTGGTATACCGCGGTTCATTCACATTTCATGATGCCATGCACACTAAACAGTCAGTGGAAAATTAAAATGAAATCGTAATTAATTCCACATTCCAAAATAAACTATAATTGAACAATAATGAATAATTATACGAAATGATAAACAATATCGAAAACTAATTTTAAACAAATGTATATAAACGATTAAAATAAAATTTCAAAACGTGATAGGATTCGAACCCACGACCTCCGGTTTACTAGTCCAATGCTCTACCGCTGAGCCAACTATGCGCTATGTGAACGCAATAACAAACAAAAGTAATATGGTTCAACATACCACTCTTCTCTAAATTAGATGTTTAAAATGCTTTATATTTCTTAATCTTTGTAGTTTTAAGATAGTTTCTCGCTCAAAAGTTGATTATTTACTGTTAAAGAAAGTAATTCTGATTTAAATGTAACGAATAACACTACTTTTTGAAACAATTCTAGATATATTATATTTCGTTTGTACAGCATTTTGTCGATTTATGTGCACACTTTTACGACTTAGTATTGCATCATGGGCTTTTTGCCGGGCACGCGAGGACTTGGGAGCGAAGCGAGTCATGTGATTTTTGTCCAGGACAAACACTTGAGATGTACACGCCCCTTTAAGAATCGGTTCACAAAGTACGGGATTTGTTATTCGTTAAATCTAATAAATCATAGACTCATTTTATAGACAACAACACCGTGTTGAAAAAACCCGTGTGTATTTAGGGAATAGTTGAATGAGAACTATATTTGGGTATAAAGCGCTGAGGATTTCAGGAAAATCGAAATAGCTCAGTTGGTAAAGATTTGGACTCTCAATCAGCAGGCCGTACGTTCGAATATTTGTGGCGGTTTATATTCCTTGTGCTCTATGCTTAGAGCGGTCGAGTCTGGGTAGAGGTCGGTTAGGGTTTTAAGTATGCCGAAATATAATATTTATTATTGTTCTCTCATTATACGTCCGTTCGGGTTTTTCGTTTATATTGACATAATTTTAACGTTATTTATTTATTTTGTATTTACTTTCTTAATTGTTGATGTTTATTTAATTATTTATCAATCAATTAATTATAAATAGGCCTTAATATACTATTTTATTGGTATAATTATTAATCTATATATTATTTATTTACATTAATTACTTAATTTCTTCATATTTATTATTTATTTATTATTTATTAGGTCACGTTCAGAGTGTATGCAACATTCTTAAATAGTCTAAAAACGCAGAAAAATGACACTATTTAGGGGAGTAAGATTCATAATGCTACTTGATTACACACATTATGCCTATACCAGAAAACAATAACACGTTGTATGTTTAATGGCTCCCATATTGTTTAGTATTGAATGATAACATTATCCATGCTTGTACCAGGGAGGTGTCATTGACACCTCCCTGCTTACTCTAAAATCATCCACGGCTACACAATAGTCTTTAAAGGCCACTTCAAGGAGGATTATTCTTATGACGTTAACGAGTGGATTACGATAAGCCTAGCAATGAATAGGCGGCTACAAACATATCGTTTGAGTCGGGGTTTGAGGAGTGTCGCGATTAGCCTCTATCACCTGCCATGATAAAACCTGGCACTTGTACCCGGGGGGGGGGGGGCACTCAACTTTTTTTTGGGGTAGGGGTGTGCCGCCCAGGGTCTCAGAAAGGGGGCTAAAGAACTGAACTGAGTGGATTTTATGACGAAAAATAGGGTCTTAGGAACAGATTTTTTTCCCCAAAAAATAGGTCTTGAGAACTGGCCTATAGTTCAATTTTCGATTTATTTTGGTTTAAGAACGCAACATTTTCGAAAAATTGGGGCTTTGGAACACAAAATTGGTGCTTTGGAACGCAAAATTTTGATTTTTGAATTTTCAATGAAAACGGGGTCTTAAGAACTGATGCAGGCTCAAAAGGGGGGGGGGGTCATAAGAACTAGCAGCAGAGGGTGAAAAGGGGGTCTTCAGCGCGGCACCTAACTATACCCTTTTCAAATGTCAGTGCCCCCCCCCCCCCCCACGGGACTTGTACTAGAAACCCGATAGGTGTACAATCTGGCAAATGGGTCGCTCTCTACGTCACAACAGGGGTCGGGTGAACACTGGTCAGCTTAATAACACAATCTTCCTCGCGCTTTTTATGTGTCTGCTTCACTAATTGGGCCATCAAGAGTACTACAATAGTTCTATTGTTAACGCCAGATAAGTAGAGAGGTTTCTAGTTAATCACCGATCTTTTTCCGATGCTTTTAACAATAGAACGAAATACCGTTGGAAAAGCGCTTTTAAATCGCTAGAAAAACGATTTAAAAGCACTGAGAGTTTGGATATGGACCCTTATAACGTCTGGTAAATGCATATGTAAAATGTGATATATCAATGTACTTCGGAGAAAAATTGTGTAATTTTGTTGTTGTAGCGTGAACATTGAACATTGTTGGAAATGTTTGTCATGTGCGAAATTCAAGACGGTAAACTTACAGTTATGATGATAATAATGATTGTATGATGCAATTTAAATTTGTTTTATGTATACTAAACTTAAAACCGAATGCTGATAAATTAATATTGTGTGAGATAGATTCTGGTTTTGGATGAAAGAGGTTTGAATTTAAGTGTAAGTGATGGATAAATGAGGGTTGTATCTGTGCAGAGGATGTGTTAGTAAAATTTCGATGTATACAGAAAGAGTATGTTTTGTTGTGAAAGGTAATACTTGGAATTTTTTTAATATGTGTA
Source organism: Ophiura sarsii (assembly GCA_035610835.1). Classification (NCBI taxonomy): domain Eukaryota; kingdom Metazoa; phylum Echinodermata; class Ophiuroidea; order Amphilepidida; family Ophiuridae; genus Ophiura; species Ophiura sarsii. The sequence continues at coordinate 51,151,105 of CM069447.1, read as the reverse complement.
CCATACTTTAGTGACAAAAGTAATACCGGTGTGTTTTATAATCAGTCTTTTCAGGTTCATATCAAAGAACTGATAATACTTTTCTACGTATATTTTAAATCAAATTGAATTGTCCAAGATCCTTTAGTCGCGAAGACAAAGTTGTCTTGCTTATTTTGATATGCAATAATATTAGTTCTGGCACAAATTTTAAATATTTGAACTGCAAAGTTTGATACGAAAACAATAACTTGTTATAACGTCTGTTAAATGCATATATGTAAAATGTGATATATCAATGTACTTCGGAGAAAAATGGTGTTGTAGCGTGAACATTGAACATTGTTGGAACTGCTTGTCATGTGTGAAATTCAAGACGGTAAACTTACATGTACATGTATGATGATAATACTGATTGTATGATGCAATTTAAATTTAATGATGATACATTGATATTGTGTGAGATAGATTCTGGTTTTGGATGAAAGAGGTTGGAAATAAAGTGTAAGTGATGGATAAATGAGGGTTGTATTGTATCTGTGCAGAGGATGTGTTAGGAAAATTTCGATGTATACAGAGAGAGTTTTGATGTGAAAGGTAATACTTGGACTTTTTTAAACATGTGTACCATATTTGAGTGACAAAAGTAATATCGGTGTGTTTTGTAATCAGTCTATTCAGGTTCATATCAAAATCTGAGTGCCGGATTATATTTGCAAGTTTGGCTGTTAACACTGTTATAATAAATAGTGATTTGGGTCATCAATGGTATTTTTTGTCTAGGTGATATTTAAAACTCCTCCGATTATTCTGGTTTTCGGTCATTCAATAGCATATTTTTAAAGTCCTCACAGCATATTTTAACCTTTACCTTAGCTGGTCGAAGTTAAGAGTTTGGTGTTTTGGCCAGTGCAGATCTCATTATCCAACATTGTGTAGGTTCTTAAATAATGTATTGCTCAATTGTGATGCGATCTGTGAAAACCCGTCGGATGTCGCAAAATGTGAAATAGGGATTATGGGTAAAATAAAATAATAAAAATACAAAATAATAAAAATTAAAAAAATTTTTTTTTTAGATTTTGTTTAGAAAATTAATTTCTATTACTTTGTGTCATCACCTTTTATGAAATTTCACCTTCAAAAACTTACTTAAGTCACTTTTCTAAGTAGCCTTATAATGTTATTCTATTGAACTATGTGTCTTTTATGGCCTGTTTTCATGATTTCTTGTTTTGTAGCTTTTTATGACATCTCAATCATCATTCACTCATAACTTTTTTTGTAGTGATCGTAGAAAAATGATCAAAACAGTTCTGTAATCAGCACAGATTTAGCTTTCTTATGATATAAATATCTCCAATAAGAAAAATCCCGACATGTGGCGGGTTTTCACAGATCGCATCACAATTTAGGCTGTAAATCATTATTTTCATGAAATTTGGTGGAGATTAAAAAATGTCAATGAACAAGACTTCGAGTTTTGGTATACATCTTGGTTTATAGAGTTGCTATTCAGTATTCTTCTGATAAAGTGGCAAATTCTACATGTATAATTTAATGTCATAATGTAGTACATGTATTAGTATGGGTGAGTTCAATTAGTACACACAGAACGCTACAGCGTTCCGTGATTAATTGTGTCTTGAGACCCCAGAACGCTGTAGAATCCACACCACCAAATGGTTTCCCTATGCGTTTACATGTAAAATGGTAGTTACAAAAAGCCCATTTTCTCGCTTATAAAGCGACTGGAATTTTCAATTTGACATTTTCCTTAAATTTCATGATATATTTGATCATTTAATCAAAACAAATATATATGGTATCCCCGAAAGTTCTGAGCAATAAGACCCCAAAGTTGGACAATTGATGTAGCGCCCTCATTTATCAGAAAAAGTTGAGAAATGTTGCCAGATCATTTACAATCAAAATACATCCAAAAAACCTACAAAATGCATTGAAAATATGTCTTTTTCCACTGTAGTATTAGGTAGTAGTCCTAAAATCAGGATTAAACTACAACTTTAATCATTTGGGAGCAATAAGTACCATTTCTGATTAATTCTATAATCAATGGGCCACAGGATGAAAGCTAAGAAAAAACTTTTGATTGTCGTCTCTACAAGGACTGAAATTATTTACTGGTGTGGAATCTAAAGGGACAATTGTTTTAATTTTTATTGTTTTTACTTTCAATTTCAATCCTCATAATGATATAAAAGCTATTCTTTTGCAAAAACAATGAGCTACACATGATTTTTTTACCATTTTAAATCAGAGCCAATCTTGGCCTACCCCTTAAACATGTACTATCTACTGAAGACAGCAAAATGTCAAAATATAACCTTGGTTTTTTGGGTCACACCAATTAATATTTTAGGACTGAATGTGGAAAGAAGAAGTAACAGTGTCCATTTTAGTCATTATAATGTTAATTTACATCTTTTCACCTGCTTTTGTAATTTTTACAGCAAAGTGGAGCACTCTGTTCTAAGTTTACTGTGAAATACCATGAAATATGATTAGGTTGGATATTTGGCCTGCCCTACATGCAAATTATGCTGAATCACATAAAACCTGATCATGTGAATTGATCTAATCAATGTATTTTTTAAACACTTTTTGATCATGGATACTGAAACCCTCTAGACCCCTTAATTTAAAAAAAAAACCTTTTTATTTTTTTATTTTTTTATACATGGGGGGGGGGGGGCATGATGATTTGATCGGGGGATAATTTATGACTGGCAAATGAATCTATTAGATGTAGCAATTGCAAAAATAGGTCCCCAATTTGCACACATAATACTAATTTAGGCTAGTAGAATTCAAAGTAAGCTTCAAAATCCAATAGCTAGGCAATGTATCCTTCCCACACTGTTGAATTTTGAAGCTTTATCAATTCAACTAGCCGATATTGTATGCTTTGATTCAGCACAAAACTAACCCGAGTCATTAAATAGCTGCTTCAAGGTAGACTGGACCTCCGGTCTCTGGCATAGCCTAGGGATCTAGACTAATCTTTTGAAGACTGATTTCAACATAAAAAAGACACCACCTTAATCTTAATTTCACTTTCCACTAACTCTCAGATTGACCTTGTTTGCAAGGCGAGTATACTTCAAGGCAGCTATTTATTATAATTTGAGCTTCTAATATGACCGTAACATAGGAGGTGAATGGCATGATGTAGTAAGCTTATCAATGATTTCACTTTTTTTACACTGTTGCCGATGATGACAAGACTGTCGAATTCGGCGAGCTATTTTTTCATCGAGTAATTTGCCTGTATAATTTTCTTATGAAATCGAATATTTTGCCCTATCTTACCATTGTTTAGTAGTGGAAATGTCAAATTGAACCCGATCGCAGTGAATTTCAAGCAAATTGAACTTTTGTGGTAGAAGACTCATTCAAAATATCATCAAAACAGCCGATATTAAGCAGGCGATATCATAACACTCCAGCAAAGACCAGTATCTTCAGAATCCACACCACCAAATGGTTTCCCTATGCGTTTACATGTCACCCAATCTGTGTAGTAGAACATGTAAAATAGCATGGGATATTGATACAGTATCCCATGATAAGAATCATGTCAGAGTATACTCTAGTACTCTAGAGTACAGTATCTCATGGAAAGTGGTAAAAGTGTTGCCGGCGCGGCGGCTGTGTGTAGCGATTCGCTATGCGTGGCGGACGTTGTGAAACCCGGCATGTAGCGACTAGTAGCGACTGGTGTATTGATGTTGCAGAGATCAGTGATGGGAAACTGTAATAAAACCCTTTTTTTAACATGAAATAAAAAATATCCTTTTGGTGTTGTAAATAAATGTTTACAAATTTGAATAACCTGCCAATTAATGATGAAATTTCAAGTATTTTATATCCAGAAGGATTAATGATATTTGACATTAAAAACAAAATAGGATATAGTACAGGAGCGAGGTTAGAGCTGTATCAATCAATCGATATCGATCTTGCCATCGATTTTGTATAGGAAAAACAAAATCTCTGGAATTTCTGTTCAGAAAGAGACACGTAAATTTGCAGTTCCTGCTCTTAAAATCATTCCCTGGCATCCTGGACGACATTCGAATGCATGTGAAGTGAGTCTTTCATCGTAAGCGCTGAGTATACTTTTGCTAACCTGATTTGTTTACATAATACTGATAGTGATAGGCCTAAAATATTTAATAAAATAATATAGAATAAAATTAATAAGCTTATTTATTATTTCATTGTAAAATGTGACAACGAACAAAGAAAGGCCAAAGAAAAGCTATTTTTGGTGTACGAGTTAACGGTAGAGCGTGTATTCCAACCATATATCGAGATCTCGAAATTACGTCATTTAAAGTAGGCATTGAATTGATAAGACGTCACTGTTTGTGATTGATTGATTGCTTGATTTATTGCTTGATTGATTGATTGATTGACTTCATTTAAAAACATGTTCTTACACTTACAGTTTCAAGACGCTCTTTAAATTGACAATCAATCAATCATTCAATCAATGATTCAATCAATCAATCAATCAATCAATCAAATAATCAATCAACCAATCAATCGATTAATCAAGCAATCAACTAATCGATTAATCAATCAATCAATTAACTAAATCAGTCGATCAATAAATCAATAATATCAAAATTATAAATTAATCAACCAAACAATCAATCAATCAATCATAAACAGTGACGTCATATCAATGCCTACTTTAAATGACATAATTTTGAGATCTCGATATATGGTTGGAATACACGCTCTACCCGAGTTAAAGGGACATTAAGTGGTGTTGAAAAGTTTAAATGTTTAAAAATTTACTTCAGAATTCAAGATGAACATTAAAAATCGCCATTATTGTTGTTTCTACTAACAAAAAACACAGCAAAACTAGATTAAAACAATATCATCGCTATTTATTGAAAAACGCCCTCTATGCATATATGGTTCGCGTTATGTATCACGCGTACTGCACAGGGATACTGTCGGACGTAAAATGCTGGTCCCGCGGGATAAGCATTTTTTGAATCGACGTTTTCTTGTACAAAGAGAGCTGATTTTTCTTAATCCTTATAGGTGTAAGGTCATACATGTAATACAATTATAAAAATAAACTAATCTCAGTTTTTATCATAATTGAGGGCGCTGCCTCCAACACATCTCTTAGTGTCCCTTTAACTCGGACACCTTAGCTTTCAAATGAAAGGTCAAGGGTCATTATTATTGTTTCAATTAGCTAGTGGTGACGTGAAACGTTACAATTATTGTATTTACTAAAAATTGTAAATTGTAGGCCCTGGCCTAGGCCTATAGGCTATATCTCGCTAGACGTCCCGTACGGAATAAACCGTGTACTACGACAACGCATTTTAATTGGTATGAGCATGCGCACATCAGTTACGGGACGTCTAGCAAGACATTGCCGGCCTATATAGGTTTGGGGCGGACCTACGTCACGCCGGTGAAAACAAATCAACGCCGGTAAAAACAAAAACAACTTGCGCAGATCAATAAATTAAGGCAACCGCACATTGCGCCTACTGCGGATCACGTGCGTGAGTACTGTGCGTGACGCTCAGCGTTGAGTGCGTGCATGGAATGTTTTGTTTCTGAAACACTGGTTGCCAAGCAAATTTGCTAAAAATAACTCAAGTTCCAGTATGTCCGCGCCCTCGTATAGGCTATAAGCAATGTAATGTGCGGTTGCCTTAATTGATTGATCTGCGCAAGTTGTTTTTGTTTTCACCGGCGTTTGATTTGTTTTCACCGGTGTGACGTAAGTCCGCCCCAACCTATACATAATTTGAATAAGCCTTATCCGATCGCCAATCGGAAAGAATCCATTGATTATCCTTTTCTGCTGCATTGTGGGATAGAAAAGGGTGGCCTATTTTGCCCCTTTTCTATCCCACAATGCAACAGAATAGGATAATTAATATGCGTAGGTGCAAATGTGCGTAAACCTGGATCAGTAGCGGTCACTTTGAAAAAATAATCCCTCATCCTAATTGGTCAATCATGAAATCGTCACACGCTGTGATTGACGGCGCGTGATCTTATTCTTAGTCACGCTAACTACAGGCTGTATCAAAAAGATTTGTACCGTGGTCTGATCAGTTTTTCAGAATTTTTTTTGATATGTTACGAACCATTTAGACCATTTTGCTTCTATATGCAAAATTATTGAAGTTTCATCTTTTCTAAGAATTTTGATTTACGACAATCGAACATTTCTTTCATAATTTACAAGCTTTTAAAGGAATATTGGTGTTTTTATCATTTTCATCGAAACGTTAAATCTGAAGCGCACAATTCAAAGTTCCTCCTGACTGCACTCATATATTCACTACTTATAAAGAGTTTGTGCAGTGAACCTATTAAATTTGCGTTGCTGCGAGTAAAACCATGATAACGTCGATCTTCATTTGAATGACAATAGCGGTCAGAAACAACAGCCAATTATCTTCAGATTATCAGATCAATAAGTTGACATAATTCCCTATTTATTAAAATCAAAAATATTGTATTTATCAGAGATTTTATATTTTTAATGCTTTTTTGAAAATGGAACATATATCAGAGTACAAATCATTTTGATACAGCCTGTAGCTGGTTGCAACTACACATGTGTGCTCAGAGCATAAGCGTTGGTCGAGTATGTACTGTATGACCATGGCGTGATAATCTTTGTGGCAATCACTTTTGTACTGCGTAAAGAAAAAAGAAAAAAAGAAAGTTAAGGTGGATCCAAAAATGAAGCAGGAGGGGAAATTAAACGTGTTTATATTTCATTTTGCCCACAGACGGTACAATAATCACACACACAAAATGCTAAAAAGTGTATGTTTCAAAATCCTGGACAGACAGGGGTTGCTTTAAGTATCTTGCAATTAATTTGAGCATCATTATTTTACAATAAAATACAATTAACAGTGATGACTTCGGCCTGATAAGGTTCCAAACAGAAATATAAACCACCGTAATCTATCACAAATGTCGCAAACTCCGCATTTGGCCATCACGAGACAGTGATGCAACGGTGTAATCTACTACATGTAATTGCAGCACTTAAAAAGGTTCATGTTCTTCTGATTGCTGGCCGATTTTCACCTTGATGTTTTCTATTTTACATGAAAGGTCATCCTTTAAATTGTCATGTTACAGTTTGAGTTGTATAACTCCAATGGTTCTAATTTTAGAAGCACAAGGTCACAAGAATGTTGCCCATTGAGATGTACACAAACTGGCTGAAGTGATTAACCACCTTTGGCAGTAATTCACCACATTTTAGCCAATAATTTCTAATGGAACATTTCTGGCCCCTATGATTTACAGACATAACGAGAAACATATGGGGATTCTTCTGATATCAAAATATCATAATGTGAAGAAGAAAAAAATCATAGCCAAAAAAAAGTGATCGGAACATACACCTTTAACACGAACTTCTATTTGCGGCGCGGGCATATACATGTAGCTAGCGTATGTATACAAGCGTTGAAAGGCAGAAGATACATACGGGGGAGTAAAAGCTGAGTTTTTATGTTGAAAATGGTTTGTTTTGTGTATTGAATCTGATATGTTTATGCTTATACAAGTATGCTTTCTAATTTACTCTTACTTTTTTTTAAATATTTACAGGTATGCCTCTAAACAGAAAATTATTTCCTGAAAAGTGTGAATCAAATGATGATTCTCATCAGTCCCAAGGTGTAAATGACCATGACACATTACAGGTAAGCCTGTCAAAGTAAAACACTGTGGTTTTACCCTTTGCTAACATTCGAAAAACTCCAGACATCTCACAATAATTTTGGTACGGATACATGTTCTTTAATTAGCTTTTTCAGCAGCACTCATATCTTCAAACTGGTTCTGACGAAGCACCCCGCCTTGATATATTTTGGATTTCAAATTGCTTAGCTTATTCCAATGATGAAACTGTTATGCCACCTTGTTCCCAGGCAATCTTGTAAGTTTGAGGGAAATGGGTAGGCTTGCACAAAAATATGGAAAGGAAGAAAATATCATGATTGAAACACGAAATAATGATCAAATGAGCATGAAATCTTTTCGACCAGTCCAGATAAATAAATTAAATACCAAGTTAAATATCAAGTTAAATATTACGATCGTATGTGTGCATTTGCAAAATGTTGAAATATATTTTATTGTTTATGTAAAATCTGTTTGAACACTGTTATATATAGTGTGCTTTGCTTCTAAACATGTGTGCAAAATAGAGTACTCTCAATTGCGGACCCAAATGCAGGACAATAGTCTAATAATGGAATGGTTCCCTGTATTTTTACCATGTTATTGTTATGCTTTCGCAGTAAATATGGTTTTAGGACCTCCAAAAGTTGAGATCGCTCAGGCAATGTAGTTGGTGCCCGGATGATGAACGGGAAACAAAACTTCTTTTAATTAATTTGAATATAATGGAAACTATGAAACCTCAACCAAGATACTTCTCAATCACAAAATCAATATTTTCAATATATTCAACAACCCTTTTTAGGGTTGCTAGATTATTCATAGGTATTTTTAAGGTTTCAACTTTTAAGCCATGCTTCAATTATATGACTTGTGGTAGGCCTATGTTGTTAAAAACATGTCATACTACATGTAGATTGATTTTGTGTTCATTTTTCTTTTGGTTTCAGATGCCTCCACTTTCAGCAAGTGAAAAGAAAAGAATTAAGCAACAGTTGTACAGGGAAAGAAAACAGGAAAAAAAGTGTGCAAAGGTACAGAACAGCTTCACTATAATTGTAATTATTACATATCTCCACGCCTGTGCTGAGATTGACTCAATTACATCACCTACCGCAGGCATATGTGGGCAGGAAGTTTGTCCACGCATATGCGCTGGTAACTTACATTTATAGCTTAGTCGGTAGGGGCACGCACAGGTGCGGATGGCCCTGGGATCGAATCCCAATTGGTGCTTGTGGTCATTTTTGGGTAAACAAAAATCATACTTTGAAATGTGTTATTTCTCATCAATTAAAGGGATATTATGTGACCTTTTTTAGAGGGGACGCCAGTGGGGTAACTAAGTTATTCATATTGGGGGAAGGCAAGAATGAAAGTCAACCGACAAGATTGTTTTAAGTGAAGAAAAGCGCACATAGCGTGCAAACAATTTCAACTTGACACTTATTTTTGGCAAGATTAAGGTACATTTTGGCTCTAAACATGCTTGCACCAAAGAATATTGCATTTTGGGGACACACATGCGCGCATAGCGTGCAAACAAAAAAAATTCCTCTGTGTACTATAATGATTCCTCTTGTCAAATGAACCGACAGTGCCAATCTCAATTGACACACCGTCAATATTTGGGGGCAATCGCCCCCTCCCCCTTTAGTTACGCCACTGGGGGACGCCCTCAATCCTTGAACTAAATTTGGACACAGATTTTCTTGCAGATTTCCATTTCTTATCATAAATCGTACATACATTCAAAGTTACGAGGCGATCTTGGTTTTAGGGTGGTTTTACTCTTTATATTCACTATAAAGCCATGATTTTGAGGTAATTAGGAATCGTATTGCTTTGTAAATTTTGATCATTTTCATCTTTGATCTTCCTTCTTCTTTTTTTAATATTCTTTACTTATCACTTTTTATTTCTTCCATAGCAACATGAAAACTCTGATGCTGACAGTCTGCTAGCCTACAGTCACCCATCTCAAGCCCCAAGTGATAGCAATGTAAGTCATTTTAATATATCTGTTTTCCATTTTCTGTCTTAAGGTTTTACAGTATGTCATGATCTGCTTCTGGCTAGTTGTGCAACAGAACATTTATTTCATATAAAATCAGTATTTTTTTACTGTTTATATTCTGTTGATGAAAAAAATAAAATTTAAAACGGTAATACAGTATAACAGTTTTAATTTTTTTCTTCTTTTTTCAAGCAGACGGTCAGGTCTTGTATATCTCATTCAAATAAATTTGATATTATAAATCATCTGTCAATTGAACTTCAATCAGTCGTTTCAAGTAGGCCTAGAGATGAATGCACTGTACACAATTGTGCGTCGATATCGTCTTGAAAGGAAATATTTCAATAGGAATTCGGAAAAAGAAAAAAAATTATTGAATAAAACTGTAAAAATCGGCTTGTCGGACAATATCGGGGCTGAAATAACAATTCTGTGATTTCACGGTACTGTTTGTAAAATCTGCGATTTACCATGAAAACCGTGAATTGTGCCGTGAATACCGTGATCACGGCAAACCCCTAACCTTAGTTATACTCAACCGACAGATACTTGTAGGCCTATAATTATTGTGACTCACAATTGGTGAAATGATGAGTACTTTGATGATATTTTGCTGTTTTATCGTCCTTTTCCATCACATAAACTTTACATTTGGTTTCCACTGCAACTCCAGTAAAGTACAACCAGTACTGAGATTGAGTCTAATATATTATCAAAGGTACAATAGAAGGTAGAACGTATTGAATTACTTATCCTCCTATAGTAATTCATGAGCTCATCCTCATAGTAAAGTGGTCAAACTTGAATCAATTTTTTTCCCAATATAAAAATTTGATATTTTTCATATATTTGATCTCCTTTTTTGTTGTTTTTAAAATTATCATTCTTTACTTATCACTTTTTATATCTTCCATAGCAATCTGAAAACTCTGATGCTGACAGTCAGCCATCTCAAGCCCCGAGTGATAGCAATGTAAGTGATTTTAATATATCCTTTTTCCCTTTTTCTGTGTTTTTGAACTTATCGTGTATATGTATTAAATGTACACCCTCGGTAATGTCTTTGGACCGTACATTCAATTATTTATAACCAAGTTTACTTTGTATATTTAATCTTGCTTATACTTTTTCTTTCAATTTTTAAGTGTTGGTACATTTTTGATATATCTGTAATAATTAAACTGGTTATAGAAATATTTTGTTGATGTTATAAAACATTTTATGAACCTTATCGAGTTGAAACCTAACTCCTCCAGTGTACTTTTTGGTATAAGATATCTGGAGAGAGAAAATGGTCACATTTAATTGTGGTCAATGAGCGTGATGATATTTGGGAAAGAATTTAACTTAGCATTGAGATTTCAACAAAAGTAACATACACTGTATGTCATACAGTACTTGTTTAAACTACTAACAATTTTGCATCATTAATTGTTTTTAATTTACATACAGCTGAGCCAAAAACGTAAAGGAGTAAAACAAAGACTTCAAAGGCAGAGAAAGTCTGCTAAGGTAAACAAATCCACTCTCTTCAAACACACTACAGGGCGTATCAAAAAAATGGTGTAGTTGCCAAATTAATATTGATAATATTCTGAAAATCTGAGATTAGTCCAATGAAGACTGGTAGAATAGTTTGCGTATTTAAACCATGTCATTTAATAGTCTGTACACTGGGATCTACATGTTTACAAACCAGAAAATGTTTACATTTCAGTACTTTACATTCAAAAATATTTTAAATCATCTCTCAATAAACAATAGCAAATATTAATTTGGGATTCCTCTTAATTCTGGCACAAGTCAATAATAGCTACATAATTCACAAATTTGGTGCATAAATACTTCTGTGCAGTGTTCAATGGTGCTTATTTAGTGTTCTTGTGAGAAAGCCTCAGCATGTATGAAAGTTGTGGTAGTCAAGTACCAATCATGTCAATAGTGTGTTTATACCAATCATTGACAGAGAAAGACATTTATATTTAGAAATGGGACTTGTAAGTTAACTTCAATTTCAGCCATAAGCATGATAAGAATAAGAATAATTTAGCATGAATAGAAATATAATACAAATTATTTCCCTTTTAGCCTATTTAAATATGTAATCTTCCACTGTCATATTACTAGTACTTTACTGTTTGAATTACCATGGTACATACTTCAAAATGGGTTGACCACACTTCCCATTCCCATAATTGGTGATGGACTTTTCTCATCTTTTCAGGATTTTAACTTTATTAGTTGTACTTGACAATGAAATCAAGTATGGTTCAGTGGTTTTAATAAGGATGAAATCCATGTTGAAAGAGAGTCCTATTTTTGTATAGTCTAGAAAAGTTTCATGGACCGTCTTACATTATGAGGCTCGCATACATGTAGGGCTCACTGTGTGTAATATATGCTTGATGCGTGTGTAAAATAATAAGATATTTCAACCTTTTTGAGTTGCACTATAAGGTGTCATTTGAAAGTTAATCAATGGTTCATTAACACCTACAGCCCCAAACCCCATTCAAAAATCATGTCGGCGGTATGTTCTCCCTCAATCTATCCCCCAGCTAGTTTTTTAGATTTTTAAAAATATTTTGGGCATGTGTTCCCCTAGTCGAAAGGCATGAGACATCTCACAAACATGTGAAACACAGTTCGACTCCCACCGCCGGTGAGTCCAGCTTTCCTTTAATACATGTTTGCCAAATTCTGCCATTTGTGTATTATAACCATTTCCTATTATTAAGGTTTTTCTTTATTTCTTCCATAGCAATGTGAAATCTCTGATGCTGACAGTCAGCCATCTCAAGCCCCAAGTAATGGCAATGTAAGTCATTTTAATATATCTCTTTTTCTGTATTCTTGATTTTTTTTCTTCTTCTTTTCTAATGTTTAAAGTTAAATTTTGATCATTTTCATCTTTGATCTCCTATTTTGTTGTTTTTAAAATTTACATTATTTACTTTACGTGTTCTCCTAGCCGAGCAACATGAGACATTGCCTCAAAAGCAGGTAGTACGCACGGCCTCTGTCTATCTCCCTGCGCATTCCATATGGGTGGTAGATGATCATGAGAACAACATTTTAATTTATGGCGCATTGTTCCCCTTGCCGGACCTCACAAGCATGTGGACCAGGGTCTGACAACATTTCCAACCTTTTTTTGATCAGTTTATATTAAATATCAACTGTACTTCATGGAAATGTCATAAGAATCTCTTTTGCGAAGTTATGGGTTAGTAGGTATAATTTAGGCATCAGGACTTTGGACTTTTAAAAGCACTAAAAGTGCTGTCTGCAAAAGGTGTTTTTTTAGATCTTTTAAGATCTAAAAAAACACCTTTTGCAGACAGCCAGTTTTGGAACTGTCTACATGCATTATTTAGCAACTTCTGTGTCTGTAGTATGATTACAACATATCAAGTTTTCCAAGGGATCTATCTTATATTACTGTTGTTAAAATAAGTCATTTGCCAACAAACTGGAGCCAGGTTAGAATAATTTAACAAGATCATGTAGTAGGATATCAAATGCACTATTAATGAATAGCTGAGATTGAAAACTATTATCACATAAAATAAAAAAGTTTATACATTAACCCTAACCCTACCATATACCATAATATACCACGACTGGGCACGCGGTGGGATGTTTTGGACGATTTTCCATGTTGAAGAAAAAATTCTGAGTGGGGTGTAGAGTTAGGGTTAAAATGAAGTTATGGATAGTATAATTCATTTAATGACCATTGCCATACAAAGATTTTCAAAGGACATGTGTTACTCGAATGTTTTTATTTATGATAATATCATCATATTCACACAGAACAAGCAGTTATCGCAAGCATCTGCTACAAAGGACCTTGACCCAACCCATCGTTTAGATGCCACAATTGAGCCGTCTCGGAAAGATTTGACCACGTCTGAAAATGTTGAACTAGCTAAGGTAAGTTAATAATCATTTGAAAATACATATATGATTGAATTTGAGAATAGAAACATATAAACACCAGAATGCAACATTTCCGGGTATTAAAAAAAGTAAATCCACTAATTTATTTATGGTAACCATTTCTCCTCACCAGTGGTAGATAATTGTTCTGTTAGTGTTTGCTACCCGATGACACTTCTTTTAGCAAAATTACCCATCCACCAACAACTGAAGTATAATTTAGCAAGATCACATAGGCTTTCAGGTTTTAAAAGGGTGATTTTATGTTTGTTCATTCTCAAAGATGTTATTCTGAGGAAGTGTGTATACCATTACACACGAAACTGTCAATTATAACTAACAGTTTTGGTTTTGAAAAATGAAATTCTCAATTACGTGGGGAGGTATGGTCCCGTGTTACATGGTCAAATTTGGCAAAAAGGGTATTTGGTTGTTGGCTATTAATTCATACCTCTTATTTGTTAAAAATCGCTCCGTTAAAGGCAAAATTGACTATTTAAAGAGTTATAATTAGTCCATTTTTGGCAATGTAAACAAGAATATTCAAATACATTTCTCTGGACCTGCTGTACTAAAAGGAGCACAAAATTGGATGATTTAGTTGGTTGTATCAAACTAATACATTCAGAATATATTGTAAACATACTAATACTCAAATTGAGCAGTGAAATTTGATAAAATAATATTGTTATTCGCATACTAATTATATTTTAATTATAACCTTAATTTATGAGGTAATAATGAAATTATCGTTTATCACCATAGATGTAAAATTGACAAAGTAGTTAAGCTTGTAGTTTGAGTCCACTGCATATGATAAACAGTACATAAGAAGTAACAGTATGGTGAACAATAATTTTGTTATTAGTTAATGCTCGGTTAATTAAGCTATCTAAATGGCTTCAAGCATTTTTACATCCATCCTCTTTTGATATTTATTATATTTATCTGCAATTCCACAAAGGTAAATTACTTTAAAATGCTCTGGCATTTCTCTTTAAAGCATTACTTTACTACATGATTAAATGTATCTTTAAACCATATAAAACCATATTAACACATAATTAATTATAAAACATTATAAAATTTATCTTTAAAATTAGATATTGATGAGGTTGATATATGACAAGGGGTTATGAAAATACAACAATATATTCAAATCAACACTATGGAAATCTTGTATTTCCCTATGCTAATACATAATTACCTGCACCCACATGAGCCACACCCACATGAGCCCCCACCTCAACTTTTTCAGATTTAAACTGCTGTAAATCTGTTATTTAAATTCCTATTTCAATGAGATTTCACACTGTTATAGACCTATCTCTCAGCTTTAAAATGATGCATCAACCACAGTGACTTCAATAGGCCAAGGGGTTGTGATGCTATAATAATTTAATGACGAAACCATTCCGAAAAATGTAACACCGCCACCCTTTTAGCATGCCCACCTTACGACATGCGACCATATTTCTCAATGTGCCAAAATTGACATCTACAGTAGAGATATTTTACTTTAACAATTATATGCTCTATTAACTTTTTTAACACAAAATGCATATTCATTTTTAGACCTTGACACAATCTCAAGTGAGTGGCTGAGACCACCAGTGTTTTCACTCACCCTATACAGAGGGTGAAATACCCTTCACTTTTGACTTTCACCCCTCAGCATTTTTCTCAAGAGTGAAAAATGTTGAAAATGTCATTGTTTTACTGCCGAAAACACTACGCGAGCACACGTTTTGGCCATCATTTTGGTTTTTCATCCTCGAGAAATAAATCCAGTGGAATTGCTGACCACTGCACGTGATTGCAACAAATTTGATAACTGGACGTGTGAAAACAATAGCCATTATTTGATATGCTTAAAGATATGAACACATGTGGCAATAGACAAAATTATGGATTGAGAGGAAGTCCCAAAGTATTTTTATGAGTTTATAATTATAATACACATATTTGTAAAGCGATTTGATCTACGGAAAAGGCGCTATATACAAGGGGCATTCAATAAATATCTGCAACTGCAACCATTGAAAATCTCTGAACTGTGACATGTGTCAATAAACTAAACTTATGATACTCAACCGTAAGCCTTGAAGGCTTACCCCTTTCTCACGGAAAAATTCAAACATGTGGGTCATTTTTATCATGTAATTTCAGTACTATAAACATCATGGTCTCTGGGCACTGAAAATTGACAAGAATGGGCATTATAAATCAAGCCCCAATATTAACACTGTTAATGCATATAAACACTGCACAAAAATATAGTAACCCCTTTTTTCGAGATACCCTGTGTTTAATTCCTAAGACCCTTAATAAATTCGAAATATGGGGAAAAAACAGCGCATTTGTCACAATAGCACCAATATTGATAAAGCAGTGGCTATTTGAATAACAAATGATGCAATTTCCAATGTTGCACTTAATGCATGCCATAAACTTGTCTTTCAAATTTCCCGCCATTGTAACATTTAATTCTCTATAACTAGTGCCCTGAGATCATGGTATTCACAGTGCTGAAATGGAATGATATAAATGACCTACGGGTTCGAGATTTTCTGTGTGTAGTAAGACTTAAAGTTTAAGTATCATAAGTTTATTTTATTGACACGTGTCATAGTTCAGAGATTTTCAATGGTTGCAGGTATTTATTGAATGCCCCTTGTAAAAGCCTTTTAATAAAAATAATAATAGTTTTTAATAATAATAATACAAAATACTAGGGTCATTCAATAAAGATAACTTCACTATAGCCATTCAAACATTTATCTTTGTAAAGCGCCTTGAGTTATTTTAGATGTAATTGCGCTGTATAAGAAATAAATATTATTATTATTATTATTATTAAACACAAGAATAATGTAGACAAAATTACAAAATAAATAATAGAAACGGTCAAATTCTTGTTTTTAGATAGATGTAAATTCAGAGTAAAACACTAAGCCATTCACAATTTTCCGAAACACAAGAATAATATAAAGAAAATGAAAAACTTAAATAATAGAAAAGCTTGGATTCTTGTTTTTAGATAGCGGTGACTTCAAAGTAAAACAAATAGAAGGATTCATTTACAAAGTTTAAGTGGAGTGAAATATCATTGCATCAGGTTTCTATTTTGTCAATAGTATATTTAACTAGATTTCGCGGTTCGTGGGTTGGGCGGTTCGTGGGTTGGGGGTTCATGGTATGTGTACTTTTACTCTTAAAACCCAGTTATCACAGGTGCCCTTAACATTCCAGATACCCCATGATAATGGAACCCCATGTGCCCTTAAATTCATGTATAGGCTACATCCATGCACATATACTATCCATGTAATTCAGTAGGTCTATATGTGTAGGCCTCCGTTAGGGTTATATATAGTGGGGTCTTATTTCAGAGGGGTTTTAGTTTTAGAGTCGGCGGGGGAGGGGTCTATCGTCATGATCAGTGCCCAGTCTTGAGAAGTGTGCGTGCAATATCCGTAAGTTACTTTTCTGCCCATTGACATTAATTATTCCTCCATAGGCATGCCTAAACGTATAATGTATTAATGCGCACACCGATATCCATGTAACATTCCCACTTATATCACAGACATCCATTCTATGATTGGCCTATATTGCTATAGTGTTAAACTACAACACGTACACCCCTGCACGCTCACGGTGTGGGTTTGATTCCCGAGGCATAGAGACTGACACCCCCCCCCCCCCCCCCCCATTTCACCCTTTTTCATCCTGATCATATACATATACAGTTTAACTCATACAAAAATATGCCCGGGAGCTAAAGTTAATTGGAATCCTCTCTCTATCCTGGCTGTATGATTGACTTTTTGTTCTCGTCAGTCCTCGTGCGCCGCTTTGTAGGTCTACTGAACGGTTTGCACTGCGGACACACGATCCGTTTGTTTGTTTGTTTGTTTACACGGTCGGTCCGTACAGACACACGCTTGGGTCCTGAAGGGACCAGACTCAAACAAATTGCTCGGGCCAAACTTAAAAAGCCTATATAAGCATGCTGGTTGAATTATTATTAAAAACAGCCACTCCCAACAAATAAAGTTAAGTTTACCCGCACCATAAGACCCAGTTTGCGCCACGAACGCGTACGCACCTTACGGTCTGCGCCATTACGCGTGCGTCATGTTTTGTTTATATGCGAGCGCGCAGCAACAGTGCAAGAGTTTGTTTATATATAGAAAAGTTCGTAAAATATTTTATTTTTCGGTCGTATTATCCTGTATAAATGCTTATTGCAATGCGATCTTTAAGGATAACAAACAACCACATATGTAGCTATGTCCTTAATGAAAATATTTTGGGTGAAGACCATATGTCATCACTCAGTCCATAAGCCACAAGTTAAAGTAAATCAAAATTTCGGTAGCTGGCTGTTCGGGACCATTTCGTGACTGTTGCATGGCACTGGTATGGAAATATAATTTTAATACAAGTTGTGAGGCTTATCATTTCTCAAAACTTCAATCACTGATTCATATCTGGCTTCTTTAATAACAACTGCAATTAATATTTCTTTTCTTGGCAGACTCATC
Source organism: Ophiura sarsii (assembly GCA_035610835.1). Lineage (NCBI taxonomy): Eukaryota > Metazoa > Echinodermata > Ophiuroidea > Amphilepidida > Ophiuridae > Ophiura > Ophiura sarsii. Next base: position 51,132,892 of record CM069447.1, on the reverse strand, counting down.
GCTTCAAATGGCCCCATAGAAACCAGGCACCTGCTAGAGGACCCTCGTCAGAGCTGATGCGTGAGAGGCGTCTGAATAACCAGTTGTGTGCTGCCCTTGGATATGTGACGGCCCACGCTGCATCAGAAAGGGAGCATCATTCAAGGTGTACACACAACAATATGCAGGACACCACCAAAGTCAAATCAAGAACCCTAACTATTGTTTCAAATGCTCTTTTTAGCAACAGCTACAGCTATCCCGAAACGGAATTGAATACCACTGACATTAAACTCTTGACAAACGATGATGTCAGTGCGACCAACTACAACATTGTGCACCCCCTTCATAAGGGAAAACACAACTCGGTGTATGAAGCACAATATGAAGGGCAGAATGTTGTAGTCAAGCAATGCACATCAGGTATAAACCATGCTACTCATGAATATCGTATTTTGACCGTAAACCATGATGTTGCATATATCCCTGTTGCGTATGGTGTATTTCACAAACAATTTCATGGACTTCATTTGGTAATGTCGAGTGCCGGCTTTTCAACCCTTGAGTGTCACAATAAGAGTAGTTTTAATTGGTCTAACAACATTTATATACATTTAATGGTGTGTATAGCGTCAGCAATGCAAGGCCTACATGCTAATGGATATATCCATAACAAGATTACTCCATCAAACATTTTAATATGTAAAGAGTTTGATGGTACTATTGGGGCCCGTTTGGTAGACTTTGCTCTGACATGTAGTGAGAACAACTCCAGAGTACTGACCCAGCAACAAGTGCAGAGAGAGAAGGCCAACGAATTTATGGCGCCTGAGATGTCCAGTGGAAATGCAAGACCAAGCCAGGCCACTGATGTTTTCTCCTTTGGTCGCACCCTCGTCCATCTCTTCATTAGGAGAAAGAAATTGCCCAAGGCGTTGCTAGAACTTGGGCAGCAGTGTTCGTCACTTGACCCAGTAGACAGAGTACCAAGCTGCTATGTGTTAAACAGACTGAAAAGAATGACCCATCATGGAGTTGTCTGACGTATGGATGGCTGCTACCATATTTGACACAATTGGGGAAGCGGGTTGGCGCAGTAGTTAACGCCCTCTCCTTGCACCACTGAGGTCAGAGTACAATTCCGCACGGCTGTGACTTTATGTGCATTTGGTTCCTGGATCCATACTCGCTTACATGGTTTTCTCTGAGTACTTCGGTTTCCCCCTGCTTCTAAAATCAGGCTTAAGTTTGGTGATCAAAAACTTCCCCACCCATGGGTATTGGGTAGCTGCAAGTGTATTATACTGTGAAAAATTACAATCAATACTACGTTGATGATATCTGCACCTGCATGGCTGCAAATTATCCTAAGTGAAGTGTTTGTGAAGATCAACCAGCAGCGACATTACAGCACTTTAAAACATTATTATTATTTATTATTATCTGATCTCAAGGGTATAAAATTGCACATCATTTGTTGGTGCATCCAAGCATGAAAAGAATATTCTGATAATTTATAAAGACCCTGTGCCTATGCCAATTCACAGTTTCTTTTTTCTACTTCCTTTTTTCGGCCCCCATGTAATATTGCCATCTTGCGGGATACCCCCCCCCCCAGAAAAAGAAATTATTATTATTATTTATTTTTTTAGTAATAGGCACTAGCTATACAGCCAGTATTACATAAAATGATGCACCATGGCATCAATTCAATTGGACCTTAATTCTCTAAAAAGCTGAAGCTTCTGAGGGGGGACGTTTCCTTTGACAATCTCTTTTCCTGCTGCCTTCCACTTTCCCTTCTATGATGTGGAGTGCCAGTAAGCTACCACTGCCTCTAATGATGTGCCCGAAGTAGGCCAGTTTTCTTATAATAAGCTCTCCTAGCAGTTGTCTCTTCACACAAAGTTCTTTCAGGATACTTGTGTTGCTTCTTTTCTCCATCCAGTTAACTCTTAACATTCTTCTCCAGGCCCACATTTCAGCAGCCATTATGCGATTTTCATCTAGTTTGGTTAGAGTCCATCCCTCCAGCCTCCAGACCGTAAACATCTTTGGCCATTATGATTCTAGCTCTTATATCAGCTGTGCAATTAGCAGATGTGGTTTTCACAGAGCCTAGGTATTTGAAGCGACTGACATGTTTAACATCTTCACCATCGATTGAGATATTATGCACGGGCTGTTCTTCTTTAGTTGTTAGAAGTTTTGAGCTTGAGATTGAGCTTGCTGCTTGCATCATTTACGGCTGACGTTAGTCTCTCAATGTCTTCTTCAGAGGTTTCAAAAAGTGCAGTGTCATTGGCATATCTGAGATTTGAAATTGTTGCACCGCCTACTTTTATCGCATACTGGTTAACATCAGTGTCTCTTATGACTTTTTCTGTGTAGGAGACGGACATGTGTGGTGAAGCAATGCATCCCTGCCTCACAACTTTACCTAGGTTGAATTCATCTGTGTTTTTTACCATTCCATCTGATTCACATATGTGACGCGATCAAGAGGAATGAGTCGGATGTCGGGAATCCCAAATTGAGACATGGCCAATTCAAAATGGCGGCTTACATAAGTTTTGATGGAAATTCATGTATACAATTTGACAAACCTTTGGAACAAAACGTCGTATCGACATGGGGTTTTCAGTTTCTGAAAGCTCTAGGTGTCTTCTTTAAAGCTGTATTAAAAACTCATTTTCGACCAGGGTCGACATCCGACTCATTCCTCTTGATCGCGTCACATATAGGGTTTGAAGCAGTACTACAAAATGTGTGGGAAATCCCATCTCTATCATTGCCGAGATTAGTTAGTGGGTCAGATTGAGTCATTTTCTCTAGATCACTGGAGTTCTTCTCACTTCATGTCATAGAACAATCTATCAAACATAATTCATAGCTGTGTCATCAACCTGAATACTGCAAAAAGAACATTGCCCAATTTTCAAATGTCTTATTTTTGTATTTGCTCATCTTTTAACTCACTTGTTGTGGTTTAAGATTCAAACTTATTAGGGGAGAAAAAACAGGTCGAACAGTAGGAGAAACCTGACCCTAGTAGCACAAAGCCAAGCATTGAATATAGCTTTCATTTAAATGGCAGTCCTAGTCCTACAGAAGCAAGCTACTTATTTTAGTTCAAGATTAGTTGCAATTAATGATAAATCACACTGTTTTGAGTGTTGAAAAATCCACAATTCTTTGAAGTTTGATTTCAACTGTTTTGTTAAAAGATGAGGGGATTCAAATGTATGACCTCTCAAATGAGTATGGACATTTGGGTGGTACTTGGGTGCATTTTAAATACAACAAACAATAAATTCATTCGGAAAATTTAATTATTCACAGGCCTTCATCGAAGGCCACTAGTTTATAAATGCACAATGTCTTTTGGGTTATACTGCAATTTTTTTACTATAACAAGGCACTCACAAGTGTAGTTATTAAGTTAATCCAGACAACATTTGATATTTAAAGGGGCATCAAGAGATCCTTGGAAGACCTATTAAAACTACTCTTATTGTGACACTCAAGGGTTGAAGTTGCGGTTTTGTAATGCTTACATATGTACTAACTACCACCTAAAATTATAGAGCTTAATTTGCAATATATCTCATGTGAAATTCATGGATTTGATAGCGGTTTTGTTTTTGATGTAAATCACATCAAAATTCATCTAAAAGGCCACAGGTGGCTAAACATATTTCGTTCATGTTTATTCCAAATAACCTTGAAGACCACACATGATGTGGTTGCGCAAAGCATAGTCATGACCTCCATGATGCAATTGATGGTGATTTTAATCAAACTAAGCACTATAATGCCTTTTTTTCATTTTTGCTGTTTCTTTTGAAGAAATCATTACATGAGAGGGTTTCTATACAATCTATCCAATCTATCTAAACAAGGTATACATCATTTTTGGATGAATCTCTATATGCCCCTATATTGATTTCAAAATTAAATTTAAACCAGAGTACTGGACACAAAAGTCTGCTACCTCTAGCCTGTCTGTCTTTATATTAGCGCAGATTCCAATGGTTATGATTAGTTCAGATTATTGTTCCTTTTGTTGTAAGCTTTCATTATATGTGTATAATTCAAATAAATGAGTCCCAAAAATCTCAGAAAATGAATAAAATGTTGTCAAATACTTCACCACTAGATAATTGTTGGTTGATTGAAAACAATAGTCGCTTATGCATTGATATGGCTAAGCTGTTAATGTTAAGACTGCATAGACCAAAAATCGATTGAATTCTCCTTGCCTAAGTTCGATTTTGCTGATAACCTTTTATTAACAATTGGTCTAGTCTGTGTCGGCATACATTTATATCCCCACATTTTCATCCATGGATGTAATTGTGTACCTCCATAATATTATGTAGTGTAATAATACTGCAATCTGTCCACTGTTTCGCATTTTGTTGTGGGGAACCTAATCAAATTTGGCAATTTTTGTATTCAAATGAATGTGATCATTTTACCGTGAACCATGGGGAGAATTTTGCTATCAAGACGAACAATGATTATATCTGGTAATTGCACCAGTTTTTGAAAATATAGATCTGCTGTTTTTATATCAGAAATATCTTGTAATTTTATCTTTTATCTTTATTGTTACATGAAGTCCATGGTATTCTAAAAAAAATTGTGTTTATATCAGCCCATAATACATGACAGTGATGAAAAATGAAGGGTTTGAAATTGACCACCTCAAAGATTATGAGTATGTACAGACAACTGGATTGTGTGACCACTAGAAATTGCGTATATTTCTTTTCACAGTGACTGCTTTTTGTGTGTGCTAACGGCTCACTGTAGTATATTTTATGTAAGAGCTTCAATCAGTTTTTCTCCAGCAATACACACTGTATTAAATTGCAAATGTTATTATACTATTAATTGGCTTTGAGTGTGTTGCACAAGCTAGGAAAACATGGCACACATTGAATATGAGTGCTTTACTTTTTATATCAAGTGCAATAGTATGCTTGCTTATATCACACAGAAATAAAGAGATTCAATCTTCTTTTTTAAAAGAGACTTTCTGTAAAAAGTGCCATACATTTCTACGCAAGTATGCCACACTGATCAACAAAAATGTACTTGTGTGCATCATTGCGCATACAAATTAGCACACACATCTGCGGCACATGTTGATTGAACAATATTATTTGAAAATTTATTGCATCAAGATAATTTGGTTTGAACAATATCCCGTACATTAAATGATACCATTGGAAAGCTGGCATGTGTTGTTTTGTATATGTTACAACACGAATGTAACTCAATTTTATGTACCTAACTGAAGCAATATATTCATGTGTATAAAATAAGTGACTACTTGAAGAGAAGAGCTGTCATGTTGTATCCTTCTGTCTGTCTGCAAAAGATATGCAGGTTTGAAGATATTGATGATTCTTTAATCAGAATTGATTTATTTAATTATTAATCAGAATTGATGGATTTATTATTTTGGACTCCCCTGCCAAGCGCTGCTTCCTGTTCTGTAGAGCTTGTTGGCGCAGCGGTAGATACCCTCGCTTTGCACCAATGAATCCCGGGTTCGAAATCTGTGCTCGGTCGGGCTTTATGTGCATTTGGTTTATCACGATCCATACACACTCTCGCAGGTTTTCTCCGGGATCTCCGGTTTCCTCCTGCTTTCAAAATCTGTGATTAGTTGTTTCGGTTATCAAAAACTTCCTTGACCCAATGGTATTTGGGGAGCTGCATTGAAAAATGGTGGATGTTACAATCTAAGTGCGGATAGGTTTGCGCTAGAAATTGGCAGCACCCTAGTTGATGCGACCTGATTCTGATGATTCACCAGCAGCGAAATTACAGCGCTTTGATCACTTTGAAAAGGCGCTATATAAATACTAATTATTATTATTATTATTATTATTTATACAATTGATAGTAAAAGAGTGTTTAAAATTACAAGTATGAGATGATACTTGAAAAGAAACCATAACAATGACATTGGGTCACTATCCTTGTTAGGTTATTATTTATGTTCCTTGTGTCATTGAATGATACATATTTAGACGTTAATGGTTAGCTGTATTAATATTAATCTCAAAATTATAATTTGTATGGTATGTACCTTGTTAATTTTGCTATACTTTCTGAGACGATTAATTGTGTTCCATAGTATGGTCTTTTGTGATTAATCTCAAATGCATACACATTGAGGGAATCTACCTTCCGGGTATTGTATAGAAAGGATTAGATATAATAAATATCATAAAAAGTATCACTTGCCCAAACAAAGATTGCAATTCAAGAAACTGTAAATAGTGTTGTTGTGTTGCATGATATTACCATATTAAAGCATACATACTCTTATCATTCTGGCACTGCTACTTCATCGGTTATTTAGTAGCTTTCTAATTTTTGTTATTATAATAATATAAGTCCAAAGTTAGTCTAAGCCTCAAATCCTTGTAAATTAGTTAAAGCTGATGATGTATGTCACTATTTGTACTTCTAAAAGTGTAGTACATGTCAAGGGTTTAGTGCAACAAAGGGCTATCTGCATTTTGGCCATTTTGAGAAAAAGTGAATTAAACTTAAAGATTTGTACCCATCATTGTCACCTTCTGGTTTTAACAAGTTAAAAGAAATGCTATTCAAACCTTTTTTAATTAATTGAACAATAATTTAAGTTATAATTGTTACATGTTTGCCTGAAATGAATTTACTATTTTCTCATTATGTCAGCCTGATCTTGTGCGGATTATTTTGATACCAAAATCTCATATTGGCCAAAAATGTAGATAGCCCTTTGTTGCATTAAACCTTCGATGTATTGGTATTATTGAATCAGCATTTGGAATTATTGCAATAAAATGCAAACTCACATTAAACGTGTTTGTTTTCTTATACATTGTATACTCATGGATCTAATTGCATTTTCCATAGATCCGCAATTGTGGAGAGAGCCTCGAACTAGAATTTGATGAAATGAAATTGATGCACCATTTCACAAGTCATTTACTGCAGAGTGAATCAAACTAATTACATGATGTTGAATAGTCCTAGTTCAAGATTCTCCCACAATGGTGGAGCTATGCAAAAGGCATGTACACATAATGTGCAGTTACAGCAAAATGGTGCAGTTGTCTCTCAAAGAAAAAGTTAGGCCAGCAAAAGGAGATTTTTGAATGATTAAAAATGACGCATTTGTGGACAAAAGTGGACATTGGTTTTTGATATGGGCATTTGCACGGCTGCTTTCACAGTCCTATTTAAAAAAAACACCTTATCATGACATACGATTGCTATTGTTGAAGTGATTATTCATTTGCTAACTATGCATGGAATTACAGATAGCATGCATTTAGAAAATCAAAGTACACAATTGATGTCAACTATCATCCATTGTTCAAAGATTGTACCAAAATCACTTATTTAACTGTAAACAAAACTCAATCAAAGCAAGTGCAATCTATTTAATAAATACCAATTTGACAGGATTGGAATTCAATATTGATAACTTGTTTACAAGCCAACCACAGTCCCAATTATAATGCTAAACCATTTCGACAATCTAATTATATCTGCCATTGTTTGTCATCATGGTAACTAAAAGGGTACGTAAAAAGTTACCCACCCACCTGTAATTAGAACACGTTTGATTGCATAACTTTTAAACGTTTTGAAAAATGTAAATAAAATGAGAAAATGCTTGGCTACCCACTGTAAATGTCCCCTTTTCAACGCAATGTCTACTTTTCCCAAAATAGTCACATTTACCTACCCACAATGATATTCTCAGAAAAAGTAGCACTTTGCAATATCCCATACAAGAGAATTACAAACAAATCTCCAGTTCAGTTAAGCAAATTAGTCCCAAGTTTGTTTGTATAACTTCAGACACAATTAGCTGTTTTGAGACACTTTTGAACAGAAATTGTTAGGCCTCCCACATAAAGTTTCCTTTTTCAATATCATGGTTACTTTCCCAACAATTGTATCATTTTCCAAAAACTATTTTCTCAGAAACAGTAGCCATTTTCAAAATCCTATACATTTTTGTCTGTGCAACACCCCACACAATTAAGACAGTTTAAAGAAAGAAAAAACGCTTGGCTATCCGCACATATTTTTCCCTTTTCAATATCTTGTTACTTTTCAAAAAAAAGTAATTTCCCCAAAATGATGTGTTTGTTAACGTGAACTTTGTCAAAAGTGCCACATTTTCAGAGAATATCGTCTTTGGTAAATGTGACTATAGAGAGTATGCAATGCTACGTCACTATGTCCTCATTTGAACTGTGCCTCCAAGATGGTTGCCACGGAACAATATGATTTGGTCAGTTCAGATCACTTGGAGCGGGAAATATAATTGTCAATCCGAATACGTAACTAGCCAGACCTCCATAATGGCTGCCCGATCCATTGTTATACCGTTCCGGTTGGTTCATTGCATACCCTTTATATCATGATATGCCTAATTTCAACCATGTGATAGTTTTTACTATCATTATGGCTGGACAAGAATGATGTGATATCATGATATAAAACAAATATTGAATGCCTTTTGTTTGTGCAATAGTAAAACTATATCACTCGGTCCAATTTGGATTATTCCATTACACTCGGCTTCGCCTCGTGCAATGGAAAAATCCAAATTTGACCTTGTGATATAGTTTTTACTATCACACGCTCAGGCATTAAATATTTGTATACTATATCAGGAAAAGTAGAAAAGTAAATGTGACTATATCAGGAAAAGTAGGGAAGCCAAGCGTTGTATCCTTTTATACGTCTTCAAATTACTCAAAAAGTCTAATTAACTCCTGCGAACATTCATGTTTCGAAAAGTGCTGCATTATGTTCTTAGCTTTGTAGTCTAGGTGCCTGCAAAGTGATTGTTAAAAGCAGTTGATACCGTAGTGCTTTTTGTGTCTCTTATCAAAACATGGTTTGTTAATAAACAACAAGTACAACACTAGTGAAAACGACTTACTTGGTTCATAACATTTATTTCAACATATATGTACAACAAACACTGCTGATTCTATAAACATTTTTCATTTAATCAATAGAAAAACACATTTTAAATTATTTGAAATCTAAAACTGGGAATGGGCACAATAGACTATTCACGCGACAGCCATTTTCCAAAATTTGCCACCCAAGCATCGTTCCTGTTTGGTATATCTGTGCCTTGGTGCACTCGATAAAACCGCGCGAGAAGCATGGTACCAGCGCGTGTGGCGTACGGATCCTCGCGCAATGCGATGGAAGACACGCAGGCGCAGGTAAACATAGCAGGAAAGAGGCTTGGGTGGCAAATTTTAGAAAATGGCTGTCACATGAAAAGGGTCTATAAACGAACTAGAAAATATTAACTCTTTTAACTCTTAAATATTAACTCATTGCACATATATCATAGTTGCATTATTGATAAAGAGCCAGTCACAATATTCAGGTCATGTTTTTAGAAGATTATTAAAAATCCAACATATTTTACACAACTAAGTATGTAAATGAAGCATTTTAGATTTTACTGTACATTTTTCATGTGCTAAAGTATAATTTACTTTTCAATCTAATCTTGATCATGGTCATAATACAGGATGTCACAGAATGATTAATTAATTTAAAATAAAAACAACATTGCAGTCCAATCTAATGTCTGAAATATAATAGGAAACATGTTACACCAAACTTTCAAACTGCCGCTTAAGTGGGGACTCAAGGAAGTTTTTGACTTGATTTTTTAAAATTTTGTGAGTACTGTAATTACTAGGTGGTTTTTTTTTATTATTATCTTTTTTCTTTTTTTTTGAATTTTAGACCAAAAAGGTTTAAAAAAAATTGGCACTTTTTGGTCTATAATTCAAAAAATAAATAAGATGATAATAATAAATAAAAAATTCACCTCCTAGGGAATTTTATTAGGATTATGATAAAACTAGTATGACAAAATTTAACAAAATATATTTTGAGTTATCTTGCATAAACCTAAAATGGGTCAAAAACATGTTTTTTATATTTTTTTCCAAAATGGTCAATTTCATGTTCATGGGTGGATTCATTGAACCCTTTCCTTCAAGAAAATGTATACTTTTATATAGATTAAATGAATAATGAAGAAGTTACGACAGTTTTACTGAGGCTGTACCTGAGAATGGGTTATAAAAAACACTCAAGCAGAACAATTTTCTCGCAACATTCAAATAGTATTTAATAAGCATCACCAACAGTTGATATCTATTGATTTGGAGTGGTAATCAAGGACCCAGAAAATCCCCTCCATAATATCATTTCGACTTGAGCTTTGAACAGAACATGAGTAATGGTTTTCAAAGATTTTTATTAGTTTATAAATAGGTTACTTTAATCAAACTTGGAATCTACCATTTTCTACATAATTTCTGTCACAAACGTTTGATTTTCAAAATTCAAATATCCTGAGAAAGCCAAGTATATGACATGTCGATGTTAGAATCATAAGCACTATGACTAGCAAAAATGGCATTCATAGCTAAATGAATACACATTTCCAGATATCAATCATTCTGAGACACCCTGTACTGTACAGAACACAAATGAGCAGTATTCATGAAATTTGTTGATTGGTAGATTTCTTTGACATTAGTGCACCATGCCCCCATTTGCACATTAAGTGAAGATAACAAATCATTAATTCCTCGAAGAGTGATAAGGCAATAACCAACACTGTTGATCTTCAACCCACAATAAAAGTAATTGACAGCAACTAAATACTTTCAATATGTACTTTGCATGGCTCTCGTCAATGGGTCTCATGAAACATAATATCAATTATGGTATAATAAAAATAAAACAACTAACAATAATAAAATACTAAAAATAACTGGTGGTCATACGGTCATTTTTCTCACTATTCACTATATCCATCAAAAAAAATAGGGCCTGTATTCTCGAACGTAGTTAAACACGGTTTTAAAACAAAAGCACATCTAACGTTGACTTTAGACACATCATTTAACTTATCAATTCTCGAAAAATTGTTAACCTAATCACACGTCTAATTCACTGAAAAGTGTCTAACTTAAAACATGGATATGGGGGTAGTTTAATGCGAGTTCAAACTAAACATGTGCACCAAATGTACGCCTTGAATGGTAACTCAACCGTGCCTCGTGCAGATCATGTGGTAGTCTTTAAAATTAACGTTCATAAAATACATTTGGTCGATATCAATTGTAAACCATTCGGGCCATAATAAATTGATTTTGTGTATACAGTGAACGCAGACAACTCTGGGTTTTTGTTTTGATAAACACATCATTTAAAAGATAAATTCAGATGCCAGTTTAATTAGACAGGGTTTTAAGCTAAATCTGTGTTTAGTACCACAATACGGCCCTATGTCCACTCACTTAAATCCACCATCACAATCAAATCAGAAATATTTGACCACTGCGTGCACTCCAGTTATCTGAACCATGCCAATAATCAAGGGCTCCCACAACCACATTAGCGCATAATACTATGAAATACACAGGGCACTTTGATGATAAGTATCTTATTGTGGGTGTATCTAATTTTCATAAATATCTATTGATAAAGAATTGTAGTTTCTTATCCTTTGGACATAATTTGACAAAACTTGCACACAATTCAAAGGTTGACTTGCTGTATCTATTTGTTGTCTTGCCAAGATGCAGCATGGGCTTGCTATGTCCACTCAAGTCCAATGACCCAAATATGAATATAGCAAATGTGAATCAACAATCAAAATATGTTAAGAACAAACATTTATTTGCCTCTTCGCTTTTAAATATGATACAGGGCGAGTCAAAAAAGTGCAATAGGGGAAGAAACCACTATTTTTTCAAAACCGAGTTGAAGCATGTATTTGTTAAAACCTTGTAAGAATTGTGTATTTGTTAGTAATTTTGTAACTTTGATTTCCAATGCCATGTTGAGTAAATCACAGATATCAAGGTGACTGAATGACACATTAATTGTGCGCTTGTTCATGCCTGTTTTAGATGGCTCATGGGCGCCTAAGTAAAAAGGTTCACCAAAGACAAACGGTAAATGAGATTGACTTATTTTTTTCGCACAAAGTTGCTATTTAATAGGTCATTCTTACAAAGTTTAAACAATGCCATGTTTCAACTTGGTTTTGAAAACAAGATGGTTTCTAATCCTCATTGCAGTTTTTTACTCACCCTGTAAAGCTGAATAAGCCATTTATTGCATTTACAAAGTATTCATTCATAGTTATGGGATACATTTCTTCATAGACTCTTCTTACTCTTGTATGAAACACATTTGCCCAAATTAGGACAGAGATTAACATATGATCTTTCCCTGCAGAGATTAACAAATGTATCTCAACTTCGTGAGTCTCGGTTCCATAGCTGATGTCAATCATCAAATTGTTGTCTCAGAGGTTCCTGAAAAAAGAGAGTGAAAAACATGTTAAAATGACTTTCCTTTTGTAAAGGTATGAAAACATGGAAAATTTCAAGAATAGTATGGAATCTTATCATTTACATGTTCTCAGACCAAAGTTAACAGATGAACTTGTGGGATGTTAAGTGTTAGTATTTGTTGTCAATCAATGAAATTACCAACTGTACATATGGACCATTTTTAATGTCGTATGTATATCAATGTTATTGTCATCATCTTGCAGTATCTTATAGCAGATACAAGTTTTGGCGAAATAATGCACATACAATAACTTCTGTTTTACTGCAGCTTGTGGTAAACCGTCAATCTACATGCAAAGGCTCATCACATTTAAGCTAGGTGAACCAAATTACTTCAATATTTGGTCTGTAGCCTCCATACGCTACTTGCACACAATCACCATTTTAGAATGAAAGCGAGGCTCTGCAACATCTCGCGCGTGCCAAACCGCATCACGCGATGCTCAAACCTGCGTGAAACCGCTTAAACTCTCTAACAGTAAAGATAAAGTTTATGATGTTTGAGGGAAAGATAAACCGATATTGACTTTTATTCATCCTTATTTCTATAGTGTACTAGCACCTGAGAATGGGCAATGTTTTGGAGCATTAGTAGTCAACCAGTCAATTTCTTATTCTGAAGCCCATTAACTTGCTTGTCACTCTCCATACAGACACTCCTATATATATAGTATGCAGTGCATTCCTGACACACGTTGCATTTGTGTCTGGTATGCATAAACAACATTCACAAGTTGTACAGAGATTGTAAATAAGATTTAAGTTAAAAACTGAATCTTTGTCAAACTATCAATACTAGATATCTGTTAATAGTTTTACAATGAAAGAAAAAATGGAGCCAAACTTACCCGATTCAATATTCACAGGTAGCAATTCACATCTATCTTTTGCAACATAATCTTTGCTGAAATAATAAAATTATAATACAAAATATTTATCAAGAGCATGCAACAACAAGTTCTCAAAATAAAAGAAAAGATGAAGTAGTCCCATAGAAAAAGGATTAAATTCAAAACACAGAAGGGCAATTCCGTAAGGTCGGACGTATATTTCGCACACTTCAAAGGGGTAGGGTAGTTCTCATCACTATTAGTGTTGGGTGGATTTTGTTATCCTTTTTTGTATGTCCCTCTTGTAGTACTGGTATTCTAACATCAAATAATGGATCGTCAATTAACATTAATGTGGGAAAAGTTGCCAAAACCCCCTTGGGTCGAACATACTCACACGGAATGATTTTTTCAGACATGCTTCGAAAGATTACACATTTCAAGAAAGTATTAGGGATGTAGTGCATTTTTTATTGATGAGGGTTTGTATGATATGAATGTATGATCTATTGCTCAATTTTGCAGCATATTTCATAATTTCATAATTTAATGGATAAGTAACATATCAAATGGTTAATGCTCACCTGTTTTTTCCCCTCTTGATTTGTGTGACCTTTTTTTATTGCTGGCACCTGCTGAAAACAAATAAAAGTAAGTTGAAAGTTAGACATGAAAGTTTTGATTGGGCTTTTGTGTAATAATACTATACAGGGCTAGTCAAAACAAAAGGGAACTCAACTTGGGGCATTCATTTCTAAAAAGTTCACATTGTTATCTCATCAGAAGGTTTTTGTATTGGCTGGTCGTATCTGCTATCACAGACAATGTGACAGATGCAAACTTAAACCATGTGATTTACTGGGGGTGGTGGGGGGGGGGGGGGGGGGAATTCCACACAGGAAAACTAGATAGACTGTGAAAGGCAGATAGATAGCAAGTAAAAGAAGCCTTAATTGATCACAGTTGCAACAAGTTTGTCACGTAAATGTCTTTACTCATAAGGAGAAAATGACAATATCATGACTCTTACCAGAGCTTTCTTCCTGACCATTCTCAGTGACTGCTTGAATCACACATGTTTCTTCTTCAGCATTCCCAGTGTGTACTTGAATATCACTATGATTGGCTATAACAAAAGAAACAACAAAGAGACCTCTAAATATGTATATAGATATGCCTTAACCCTAACCCCGGTTTAGGGTTTTTGACCGCGATCACAATTTTCGAGGAAAAAACACCAACTAAATCTCCGGGAACCTGCCGGGATTCGATCCGGGGACCCTCGTTCTCAAGCCCAACGGCCCACTAAGCCACAGCCCTCAGCTTCACATTCGCGCAGTATACTGCGCTCATTATAGGCTCGGTTGACTACGTCATCGAAAACCGGCGGCGCATGCGCTTGGAGTTGGAGAGGGACTTCGAATTTGCATTTTTCATTATTCAGGGGGGTTAGGGTTTATAGAACACACACACCCCCACACAAAGTGGTCCCATAACCCTAACCCCGGTTTAGGGGTTTTGACCGGGATCACAATTTTCTAGGAAAAAGCACCAACTAAATCTCCAGGAACCTGGCGGGATTCGATTCCGAGGACCCTCTGTTCTCAAGCCCCACGTCCCACCCACTAAGTTTACAAATCTGTCTTGATTTTGAGTACATAATATTGGTATTATATTATTCAAAATATGAATGAATGATCTTACTGCTTAATTTTGCAGCATATTTCATAATAATTTAATGGATAAGTAACATATCAAATGGTTAATGCTCACCTGTTTTTTTTCCTCTTGATTTGTGTGACCTTTTTTTATTGCTGGCACCTGCTGAAAACAAATGAAAGTAAGTTGAAAGTTGGACATGAAAGTTTTGATTGGGCTTGTGTGTATAGAACTTTTAAGAGTAAAACTAGAGTGTCAGAGTATGTCAATGTTTTTATACATCAATGTTTCATTCTGATAAACATGTTGAAATTAACTATCAATCATCACACTGTGCAACTTTTTATACAGGACGAATATGAAAAGGCACACTTGAACTGACATGTATTGAAATGTTTATTGTCAATGTCATAATACTATACAGGGCTAGTCAAAACAAAAGGGAACTTAACTTGGGGCATTCATTTCTAAAAAGTTCACATTGTTATCTCATCAGCTTTCCAGAGAATTTTATTTGGTTGTGGCAAACATATTTTATACTCATTTACGTAAAAAGTGTACATTTTCCAAACCACACATGATTTGCACAAAAATATGTTTGTGTTCCTGGAACTAGCTGCTTCCAGATGTACTCACACTATCTATCAGCTTTCACAACTGACTTGTCTGGTTATTTCTGCAGGAATGATGTTTAGATCAACTATAATTTCCTGTGTTTCAGAAGGTTTTTGTATTGGCTGATCGTATCTGCTATCACAGACAATGTGACAGATGCAAACCATGTGATTTACGGAGGGGGGGGGGGGGGCAAAATTCCACACAGGGAAAACTAGATAGATATGGGAATCCATCTTGATAAGAAGAAGAGGTAATTAAAATAAATATGAACAATGGCAGGGGTGGGGATTATCATGCATACCATCAGCTTATTCAGAAACTCTTTAAAAACAGGATCCAAAACATTAGACCTCAAGAAACAATGAGAAAAGTCAATTGTGAAAGACAGATAGATAGCAAGTAAAAGAAGCCTTAATTGATCACAGTTGCAACAAGTTTGTCACGTAAGTAAGAAAGGAGAAAATGACAATATCATGACTCTTACCAGAGCTTTCTTCCTGACTATTCTCAGCTTGAATCACACATGTTTCTTCTTCAGCATTCCCAGTGTGTACTTGAATACCACTATGATTGGCTATAACAACAAAAGAAACAACAAAGAGACCTCTAAATATGTACATAGATATGCCTAACTCTAAACCCGGTTTAGGTTTTTTGACAACAGATAAAGAATAAACTGATGGGCTGTAAGAACACCATGATCCAGGTGATTGATGCATGGTTGATTTCAATCGATAAATAGCACATGGTATGTGACTATATAGCATTATAGGGCAAAAAACGGAGACCTAGCTTATTTTGTTTCTGAAATATAGAAGGTTTAAGTTATCGGTATAGAAAGGTGCAAATGCAGTATAATGAGTACATCAATTTGATTTATTCATTATGTCATTATACTCCTATTTATACTGCACCTCTCTAAGTAAGCAACACAAATAACTGTTATTGCAAGTGTTGGTATCAACCAAATTCTACAAGACATTTTAACATGTTTATTTTATATTGAGAATTATAAGGGATAAAAAGCTTTATAATTGTATTGCCATTTTGGACATTCTGTATTTAGTTTGAGAGTATTTTTCTGCTTCAATTCTACAAGATCTGTCTCTGGCTTTGACCACATTAGACCAGAAGTGAAGCAGGTGATAATCATCATTTATTCTTAACATGTAGCTAAGATTCACATTTTTGGGGGCTGATAATTTTATAAGCAAAGTTTTGAGGGAGGGAGGTACAAATGATTGAATGGTATTTGCAGATTGATATTTTAACTTACTTGATGAAGAGCTTGTGGCGGCTGAAACCTGCATTTCCCTTGCTGCAAGAAATAGTGATACTTATATTAGTAAATGTACGTTTTGTAGTTCAGAAGTTTTTTTCTAAATGCTTTTTTGGTAGCAGATTATGATCAATATATATTGGAGTTGCTTCCCTTTACAATTATTTTTGATTGAAAATCATGGAAATGGCTTTAAAATCTATACATTAATCACACATGCTTTAATGAAATCAAGTTGATATACTTCCAGTTCAAAATAAATGATTTTAACCTTACTATTGAAATCTTTGAGAATGTCCCCCTGCTTACATTAGGTGAGGTATTTTCCAAAAAAAGATGATTTTACCAAAATTGTTTAAAAGTTGCATACACAGCACAATGTAGGCTGTGTAGCATTGGTATTTTGTAAAAAAAATGATGCTTATTTTAAATCACGTACAAATTAATATCAACATTAAAGAATAATGTATTAACCAATTCACTTACCCACAAACTTAATATTGTCTTTGACCATTAGGATGGCTCTCAGTTTTGGTGCACCAATGCTACATGGCTTAGCAAAGTCCATCCCCTCAGGTAGTCCTGATATAACGTGTGATGACGTTCCATTGATGATTTGTTCATATTCCACATGATTAATTCCTGTAACCTCTTCTATAATTTTCAGGGACAAACAGAGTTAGAAAAACATTTTAATAAATGGAGTAAAGAATTCAAAAAACAGTTGGGCATATTTGTTTCTGCTTGCTGCTGTTTCTGTCATGAAAAATGTAATCACCAATTTTTCAAATATTTCTTTTTCATTTTATTTATGTAAAATATCAATGGAAAGGGTTGTTCTTTCCAACATTTGTAGAACTTATGAAAATGTACTAATTTCACAACTATTTTGGTGCTCTGAATAGCAAGTCTGTTGTCTATTCAATGAAGCGCAACAATAAAACTACTAGAATGACTATCTAAACGGTGTGTCCCAAAATGGGTACATTTTTTAAGGGAAGAATTTGTCACAAATATGAAAAAATTTTGATATTTTTTGAACTTATTCTTAAACTGCCATAACACCTGGGCATAATGGTAAAAAGGGTATTGCCAGCATTTTAAGATATCAACATCTAACGGTATCAAGTTTCATTGTGCAATTCTGTATATTTAATGTTCTTATGAGTGTATAAACTTGGCTTTTTTATCATTTCCATCGACTTGCTGTCTGTCACATCTTAACGTTAGATATACTAACATTTACACCATACACCACCAAGAAATTGATGTTTCAGAACATTTAATGTTATTATAATCATGACTATATACCAGTAAAAAGTGTACTGTTTTTACCATTTCTGCATTGACTTTTGAGCACAAAATAGTGACAATTTTGACTATTCCAGGTAGATATTGAAACACTATACTTTATTGAGGGGTTTGTATTTGAAGTGTAAATCATCTACATTAGACCTATTTAAAATTGGCAGTGAACTATAATACAAAATAATTAAGTTAGGCTTTTCTATAAAATTACTATTGTTCCAATTAATTTGTTGCAGGGCATAAATAAAATATTATTCTTATTATATTTGTTTCATTAAATTTGGTGAAACAATTAATAAATCACTGTTTTATAAAACATGTCAAACAATGCACTTTGAATGTCATACTTACTGTATTTTTTGTTATAAAGGTCTTGCACAGATTTCTTCAGCATAGCTCGCTCCATCTTTACCTCAGCTACAAGATTAAACAAAATTCAATTACATCACAGGAATGCAAAAAAGCACATCCCTGACAGTGACACCAAGTACACTTCACAGAAATCATCAATAGTACAACATAGATGTGAATATTACAAGATCGTCTATTGCAGATGATACTGATAACCATGATGTAACTAGTGAAGATAGATTGTGGAGCATGCAATGAAATAATCTCCTTATTGTGTAGAAAAGTATTATCTAATACCTTGTGAGCACTTAAAAAGTAGAATGCATATTTACATTATGCCGCAAATTTTAAAAATTGCATGTTGAGAGATGGGTTTTTTTATTCGTTTTTGTCATAAGTGTGGTGTTTTGTTTTATAAAATTGAGCGCATAGTTATTTTTCTAACATATAATGCACAATGTTGTGCTTGCGGGCCCCTCCTTAAAGAAATATCACACATTTTGTACGCGCCTTGTATTCCTAACTGAACTCCCTGAGACCTTCATGGACTCATAAATCCAGCATCTAACATTTGCCCATGAGGTCTATCCACTTACAGAGTGACACAATACCATATGGCTATGAGCAAACGATATAATAAACTAAATTACTTGATAAATTGGATTCATAAAAAAATGCAATCAAAATACTTCACCTACCATTTCTATCTCCTCCGGCTGCATAATGGAAGGCCAATGCTTCCGATTGGTTGTTGCCTCCCGCATATTCGCATCCAAAAGAAGATCCCGTGTGAGTGACCCCATCGGTCCGATGGGATGCTAAAAATAGTGACTGGAAGTCGGTCTTTGCTTCCAGGTTGAGACACTGTATTTGAAAGTGGAAAAAATTGTTTCCCTAATAAGTGTAATATACGTAGTAATAACTTGTACCTACACATCCATATAGTCTATTAATTTGTTACGAGACAGTGACATAATCGCATAATTTGAACAATTTTAGCACATGCATACTTGCGTAGATAGATGGAAAATACATATATGGTGCTAAATATATAGGCCCTATTATATACTAATGTGCGTCCATGGACGGATAAACCGGTTACAAAGCTTTATATGATAAAAATGAAATATTTTTGGAACTCCAAATGTGTAAAAAATATGGATAGTTCAGTAACCTTCTTGCAGAGGAATTTGACTTAATAAAAGGAGAACTTGATTTCTAAGTTTAAGAAATTGGCATTTTCTGTTTGAACACTGAGAAGGGAGAGAAAACACACATCATAGTACATACCATTCCTTGAATTTGTTGTGTCGTCTTCCTTGCCAGAGCCTTTCTCTGTGCTGATGTTGTTGCAACATCTGTTTGTCCCTGCTCTATCTTCTCATTCTTCTCATCCGCAAGTTTCTTATATTGCAGCACTTTCTCTGGATCCTCATCTTGTAGTTTTTTCCAAGCAAGTGGAGCATTCTTCATCGTTTCTTGCCTATCTGAAGAAGATTTCATGCCTGTAAATCCAAAAGGTTTTAAAGAAAATTATGAACAGTAATCAGTGGTTAGCACACTAAACGATTTGTTTATAATAAAATATAATTACTTGATAAATTGGATTTATACTCAAAAGTCAACAGCCTAGATATCTCCTCATTTGATGTGCATGAAGTTAATACACTGTACGTGTACTATGTGCAAGGGGGTAGTTTGCATATCATCACTGAGTATATAATTATGGGCGAAAAGGATGAATTGTACAGTTCCTTAAAATCTGTGTCCACATTCATTCACCTTCTGAATGATTGATATAATTACGGGATAGGTGAACAAAAAAACCTTTTTTAAACCCACTGCACGTACCCCCAACCCAAGTCCATTTACCGAAAATCAAAACATTGCATGATGACTGTGGAAGTGTTTATTTGAGACCTTTTTTATTTAGTTTTGAATGAAAATGAAGGTTTTGACAATTAAAAAATGAAATGTGTAAACATGTGAAAAGACATCATACATTTAGTTCCATGTTTAGGTTTATTTTCAACCTAAATCACTTATTCAAAAACCAGTCAGCATATTTAATGCTTTGAAAAAGGCAAATGTCCTTGCCTATCATAATACCACTTACTATAGTCGGATTTATAATTGAACGAACCCTTTGAAGCAGCGTATTGCATACATGCATGAAGCGCGCATAGCCGTAAGCGTGATAATTGCAGGCGCGATCATCTTTGTGTTGAGTGTGTGTTGTTCGTTCAATTTTTCATTTAACTATAAAAGAAAACCATCTAAAAAATGTTTTGTACACATACATAAGTTAGTATTTATGTTTTAAACTTACCTGATTGTTTGAAGAATTCTGAATTAAAGATGCTCCGTGCAGACACACGTTTTGGATTTAGTTTGATCGATTTCTTTCTTGTCCATAATCCCTGCATTAGTTTCTCTTTCTTCCTTTGATTGTTAATCCATGTCTAAAATAAAACATAATTTTTGAGACAAATGGTTTTATTTTAGGCAGGAGGTTTTGTTGCCTCAATGGAAATCTGCGGACCTGCCACCATTTGATTTGATTTTCCACAATCCCGAAAATTCAGCTGGTACAAAGTATTAAACTTCATTCATTATCGAATATTTTTATATACATGTATATATTTTACAGAATTTGGGAAGATCCTGATCATCTCCTGTTTGGAATAATCAATTTGAATGAACTGAAATTTAGGAAAATAACAATGTGTTCTTGCAGAGCATATTTATGTTGGCATTTGTAAAAATGGTTTAGAAATCATTCAAATAGGGTTCTACTATTTTGACTCACTCACTCAAAACCTAAATTTAGTTTTCTTATCAGTATACATACCTTAACTGTTCTTTCTTCCAGTCCTGTCTTGACAGTGGCCTCCTTTAATTGTTGTAGCTTTTCAGCTGTTCCATAAGACTTCAGCCCCTCATCCCAATATCCTTTCAACATAGCTTGTTGGTCATTACTAATGAAAGCCCTGGTCTGCCTGAGAGTAAAGAAAAGTGGGTGTGTTAATTTCTAATTATTTATGTGCACTTGACTATCAGGGTTCGGCATAGCGGGTGTCGCGGAGCAAAAATGCTTCTCAATGTTGATCAACTGCTACACATGTTTGGAAATGTGTAGCGGTTTTATGCCATTTACTGAAAACCAAGTGGTGAATTCATTTTGTCACACATATAAAATGTAGTATGTCGAACGCTGAAAACTATGCACAATCTAGGAATCTCAAGCCATGGTTCAAAATAATATTTCAGAAAAGCAGCCAAAACCAACGGAGCTCGGGTTGATTCAATTCTAAGATGTCCCTATGCATGTGACAGTACGCTCGATCGCACCAGATTATCCGGGGAACTACATTGAGTCATGATACCAACTTATTACAATAGAAAAAATGTGGGAAAAGATTTAGAATACCCTAGCATTTTATTTCTCATCCCGCCTGCAGTGTGCAATATATTCAGTATCGCATGGTGAAATGCTACACAATTTTGAAGAATTGCTAATCAATTTCCCAATTGTATCGCATACATATGTGATGAAATGCTATGCAATATTTGGAATTGCTACAGAAATAAAATTGTATATATTGCACCTCATGAATGTGTTGGTGTACGGGTTGTTCTTTTGAAAGTAGTATCTATAAATGTCCAACGCAGAGCAGCATACCGCTTCACTACAAAAAACTACTCACGTGAAGCTAGTAGCTTAGTGTCACACTATGTTAAATAGCCTTAACTGGATTAGCCTCTAAAAATGCAGAAAGAGCACTCGGACTGATCCTGTTAAAACTTTCATGCGGAGTACTACTATTGGATAGTCCTTCCATGACCCTCAATATCTATCGAGACTATACTATGGAGGACAACCAACCCAGTACCAAACCAAGTTAAAGGCCTGGCTTACCCATCCCATCAGTGGCGTATCTGGGATTTTTTCCAGGGGGGGCAAAGGATATTTTTTCCTGGTGAACACCAGTTCAACCCGACAGAAATGTTCATAAAAGGTTGCCCCAAATTTTGTCCCAGTCAGTCACCTCGTGAATTTCACGTAAGTGGGGGAGGGGGGGGGGATGGAAACATTTTGCACGGTCACAAAAAATTGCCCTTCCCCCCATTTTTCCTGGTGGGTAGGTTTGAATTTCCTGCTGAGCACCTTCAGGGGGGCACTGTGCCCCCCCCCCCCCCCCCCCCCTTGGCTGTTACGCCACTGCATCCCATTGAATACACAGGCCTACTGTAACAGTGGTCTTGGTAGGGCATACTAAAATGTGTTCAAACACTCTCCTGCCCCCTCCCCCCCCCCCCCCCCCCCCCGCTGTTTGTACAAAAGCATGCATGCACACAAATAGCATTGGCTTTAGAGTCACATCCATGAGTATGATGATCTTAGATTTAGAAGCTTGCATAAAATGGTAGCCTTTTTTTAAAAAATCGGTGAAGAAGGCCCTTATTATAGTCGTCGCCAGAATACTTCAGCACTTTTTAAAACCGCCAATGCGCGTGTCTAGTTAATGAGCGTGTGGGCGGGGACATTCATGACCCATAGATACGATCGCGGCCAATCGGATTACAGGGGCCGCGACGCATCAAACTGCTCAAAGATAACGCTGTTCTACAACGCACTTCCGTGTTTACGCGGCGCCGTTTACGCTGTACGCAGTTGTCACAGAAAAAAGTGCCAAAGTATTCTGACCTCGACTATAGTTGTCACAAATTTGTTATTAATTTCTGTGCTAAGTAAGTAAGTTCACACTGTTGGAGCTTTGTGGTCGTCAACACTGAAATGAAATCATGTAGGTATGTGTGTATCTCCCAATCTAACTATTCATAAGATGGGCATCAGCCTCGTTTTCATTTTCACTGAATGGCCAAGTCTGTGCAGAAAACCCCACTTCAAAGTTAGGCTTTTATTGCCATTATTTTGTTCACTTTAAACTTGAACATGTTTTGATGACATAGTACACATATTTTCCATTGTCATCGATGTAAAAAAATCTGGAACCAGCTTTCAAAAGGCTACAAAAATGGCCGCCAAAGTTCTGTTTTTATTTACTGCACACAGAAATCATATTTCTTTTTGCACAAGGTATGTAAAATACTTTTTCAAATTCTTATAATAAGTTTCTTTAGTTATTCAGTAATCTTCCTGTTGAATTTGAACAAAATTCATGGAGTCGCAATCATCAATTTTGGGGCCGCCATATTTCAATCAAGAATGATTTACAGGTGGGCAGCCATTTTGTATTTGCCGGCCATCTTGGATTTTGGCCGCCATCTTGAATTTACAAGAGTAGACAATCGCACCTTCAGACCAGTTTGTAAAATGAGGGATCTTCACTTCAAAATTTATTATTTTGATACTTTTTTAAAATGAAATGGTTAATTCTGGTACCCCTATAGACGACACAAATTGATTTTTCCTATAGCATGTATAGCCTATACAGTCTATACTATAGGGGAATCTTCGGTCACAACTCGACATTGTATTCCTATTTGTTTTATAAGAGCTTGTAAGCGAAGCCCGAACATTGGCCCAATTTGCGTCATTCTTTTCGATGTAACTTTCTTGGTTTTTGTCACAGGAGGGTCATCTTGGTGTCATTTGAAAGCTGTTTCCAAGCCCTTTTCTCTGATGTACATTGCAATAGCATTTAACAACAATTTTTTTTGTCACAGCTAAATCATGCCTAAATTTATTAGGGCGCCTACTATTAGTAATACTATTAGTAGTAGCCTACTATTATAACTATAATATTAATAAAATAAAATTATTATTATTTTTTAAACCGACACCACGACCATAAAACGCTATCTAAACAATCTTCCATGTTTATATACTATACTTACTTCGGCTTTTCGGTCATTGTACTTGTAAGTTGTAGTTCGTACGTATCGTAAGACGTCGTAGTCGTAGGGGCCGAAGGGGTCTAAAGCTTGTGTGGTAGTTGCACGAAACGAAGCTAAACAGTGTCAGATCAGGGAGGTAGTGCGTTTCAAAAGTTTGAACCGAATAATGAGACACTGATGAGACTGGTGAAATGAATATTCGTGGTAAATTAATAGTTGGACTTGGACAAGTTGATGACAATGTAAATTAAACTACTTGAAACAGCGCGAATCATGTGTGAATGAATATCTTCCTGAATATCGACGACAATCAAGTAATCGATATTCCGTCGCTGTTACCAGTCCATTGTCGTTACAAAATAGGGCGTTAACAAACCATGGAAAGCGTACTGTATTGACGTAAAAGCGCCTAGTAAAACCACACGGCTCAGTCAGGGCTGGACCGGCGATCCGAGTTTGATTTATAATTTCCTACATCATAATAATGAATCATAAATCATGTATTACTGTTCACGGTATGAAGTGTATCTAGCTATATACATTTGGGCCTAATGTATTTATCTATATGTAGGTAGGGGTGGAGGGTATGTGTATCTATCTAGTATCTATCATGGGGCCCGGTGTATGTGTGTAAGTGTATAGGGGTGCATAACAGTCAGGTGCAATAGACGATGTACGTACATCTAATAATGTATATTAATTATTATGTATAATTAATATGTATGGGGTGTATATACACTACACACATCTGTAACATGTATGTATAGTGCCATTGATAGGTGTGATGGAGATGTAATAAAGGAACCTCTTTCCGCCGCCACTGACTTTGGCGTTCTATACTTCTGAAGTTCTGATAGCACTAAAGAGGCGAAACAATAGTATTGTATGCAGATTTAGATACATTTATATCATATGTATCAATATAATTATGTATGTATATAATATGTATATGTATAATAATTATTATAATCATGTATGTATATAATGTGTATGGGTACTCTATCATGTATTATTGTATGTTTATCTCTATCTATCTATGTATGTATTACTATAGCTTTGTAATGTAGGGTGTATGGTTGTGTATAGGCCTACTACATAATACATAATATTATGTATTATGTATTATGTACTATATAATATCTATACGTTTTTAAAAATGAGAGGTCAGGTACTATATATATATATAGTATTACATTGCATATGTAACTAACTATATATATAATAATATATAATAAAGTCAATTATATCTATAATTATACATGCCACATGTACGTATAGTGTTATTGGGTGTATCTAATATGTATCTATGTATAATATGTATTATAATAATGTATGTATATAATCATGTATATAATTTGTATGGGTAGTCTATCATGTATTATTGTATCTATCTATCTATCTATCTATCTATCTATCTATCTATCTATCTATCTATCTATCTATATATAATAATATGTATGTAAAATATATAGCTTTGTAATGCGGGGTAATATAATTATGTATGTATATAATATGTATATGTATAATAATTATTATAATCATGTATGTATATAATTTGTATGGGTACTCTATCATGTATTATTGTATGTTTATCTCTATCTATCTATGTATGTATTACTATAGCTTTGTAATGTAGGGTGTATGTTTTATAGATGATTGTGTATAGGCCTACTACTAATATTATGTATTATGTATTATGTACTATATAATATCTATACGTGTTTAAAAATGAGAGGTACTATATATATATAGTATTACATTGCATATGTAACTAACTATATATATAATAATATATAATAAAGTCAATTATATCTATAATTATACATGTCACTTGTACGTATAGTGTTATTGGGTGTATCTAATATGTATCTATGTATAATATGTATTATAATAATGTATGTATATAATCATGTATATAATTTGTATGGGTAGTCTATCATGTATTATTGTCTGTCTATCTATCTATCTATCTATCTATCTATCTATCTATCTATCTATCTATCTATCTATCTATATATATATATATGTATGTATTACTATAGCTTTGTCATGCGGGGTGTATGTTTTATAGATGATGTAGGCCTATACTACTAATATTATGCATTATGTATTATGTACTATATATCTATATGTGTTTAAAAATGAGAGGTACTATATAGTATTACATTGCATATGTAACTAACTATATATAATAATATATAATAAAGTCAATTATATATAATTATACATGCCACATGTACGTATAGTGTTATTGGGTATCTATGTATATAATCATGTATATAATTTGTATGGGTAGTCAGTCTATCATGTATTATTGTATGTGTATCTATCTATCTATCAAGCTATCTATCTATGTATGTAATTACTATAGCTTTGTAATGTGTATGTTTTATAGATAATGTACATTTGTATACTAATAGTGTGTATGTATTATGTATTATACGTATTTAAAAAAGTACTAGTATACATGTACATTGCATTGTATATATATATTATAGTGTATCTAATTTGTATCTATGTGTGTGTATATAATAATGTATCAAATAAAGTACTTTTTATGTTCGCAATTTGCTATCTAGCTATCTATCATCGATCGATCCATACCTACTCCCCCCATGATCTACCTACTGATGTGTATGATACAAATTCAGTACCTACCTGTCCAACAATCTAGTAATCGTTAACAACTATGGTCTTCCAGACTCGGAATTCCATACCTTTCGAACCGAGGTCTTCACGTCTCGCGTCCATCGATGTAATGGTTTTCAATTTATCACCAACATTGTGACTGTTAACTAAGGTCTTCTTGCCTAGAAGTCCATCAATATGGTCATCATGAACTAAAGTGCACTTCCTGCTGTAATTATTGAACTACGACTCAAATGCATATAATTTTGGAAAGGAAATGGATCAGAAAATCCAAATGTGGCATCAATTTTGACCAAAAATGTTGATTATTTGAGAAAATCACAAAACAAAATCACCTTTCAATCGGTCTTCACGACCTGAAGTCCACCAGTCAACTGAGGTCAAGCCACGAAATCCATCAATTTAATGGTCTTTACGACGACCTGAAGTCCACCAGTCAACTGAGGTCTTCAAGCCACGAAATCCATCAATTCAATGGTCTTCACGACCCGAAGTCCACCAGTCAACTGAGGTCTTCAAGCCACGAAATCCATCAATTCAATGGTCTTCACGACCTGAAGTCCACCAGTCAACTGAGGTCTTCAAGCCTCGAAATCCATCAATTCAATGATCTTCACGACCTGAAGTCCACCAGTCAACTGAGGTCTTCAAGCCTCGAAATCCATCAATTCAATGATCTTCACGACCTGAAGTCCACCAGTCAACTGAGGTCTTCAAGCCACGAAATCCATCAATTCAATGGTCTTCACGACCTGAAGTCCACCAGTCAACCGAGGTCTTCAAGCCTCGAAATCCATCAATTCAATGATCTTCACGACCTGAAGTCCACCAGTCAACTGAGGTCTTCAAGCCATAAAATCCATCAATTCAATGGTCTTCACGACGACCTGAAGTCCACCAGTCAACTGAGGTCTTCAAGCCACGAAATCCATCAATTCAATGGTCTTCACGACCTGAAGTCCACCAGTCAACTGAGGTCTTCAAGCCACGAAATCCATCAATTCAATGATCTTCACGACCTGAAGTCCACCAGTCAACTGAGGTCTTCAAGCCTCGAAATCCATCAATTCAATGATCTTCACGACCTGAAGTCCACCAGTCAACCGAGGTCTTCAAGCCTCGAAATCCATCAATTTAATGATCTTCACGACCTGAAGTCCACCAGTCAACTGAGGTCTTCAAGCCTCGAAATCCATCAATTCAATGGTCTTCACGACCTGAAGTCCACCAGTCAACTGAGGTCTTCAAGCCTCGAAATCCATCAATTCAATGGTCTTCACGACCTGAAATCCACCAGTCAACTGAGGTCTTCAAGCCTCGAAATCCATCAATTAAATGGTCTTCACGACCTGAAGTCCACCAGTCAACTGAGGTCTTCAAGCCTCGAAATCCATCAATTCAATGGTCTTCACAACCTGAAGTCCACCAGTCAACTGAGGTCTTCAAGCCTCGAAATCCATCAATTCAATGGTCTTCACGACCTGAAATCCACCAGTCAACCGAGGTCTTCAAGCCTTGAAATCCATCAATTAAATGGTCTTCACGACCTGAAATCCACCAGTCAACCGAGGTCTTCAAGCCTCGAAATCCATCAATTCAATGATCTTCACGACCTGAAGTCCACCAGTCAACTGAGGTCTTCAAGCCTCGAAATCCATCAATTCAATGGTCTTCACCATCTGAAGTCCACCAGTCAACTGAGGTCTTCAAGCCTCGAAATCCATCAATTCAATGGTCTTCACGACTTGAAATCCACCAGTCAACCGAGGTCTTCAAGCCTCGAAATCCATCAATTAAATGGTCTTCACGACCTGAAGTCCAACAGTCAACTGAGGTCTTCAAGCCTCGAAATCCATCAATTCAATGGTCTTCACGACCTGAAGTCCACCAGTCAACCGAGGTCGACCTGAAGTCCACCAGTCAACTGAGGTCTTCAAGCCTCGAAATCCATCAATTCAATGGTCTTCACGACCTGAAGTCCACCAGTCAACCGAGGTCGACCTGAAGTCCACCAGTCAACTGAGGTCTTCAAGCCTCGAAATCCATCAATTCAATGGTCTTCAAGACCTGAAGTCCACCAGTCAACTGAGGTCTTCAAGCCTCAAAATCCATCAATTAAATGGTCTTCACGACCTGAAGTCCACCAGTCAACCGAGGTCTTCAAGCTTCAAAATCCATCAATTCAATGGTCTTCATGACCTGAAGTCAATGAGTCAACTGAAGTCTTCCAGCCTCTACATCTATCGATTCCATCTTTGTCATAGAAAAGTTGATTGGTCAATCAATCAAATGTATAATCTTCATGTCATTAAAGATTGCAAGTTTTCACCCCAGGTCATCAAGTTTTAAGTACATCAAGCATCACAGTCTCCAACCAGGCATGAGAATGAACAGGATGCTTATAAAAAAACCAAATTTATATATATTTTTTGTGGCAAAAATAAATCACACAGAACACATTTTTTGAGACACCCTGTATATTATAAAGAACCCAGCGTATGCTAAAATGTGAACAGTCAAATCAAAAACAACATGTCAGAAACAGTTTCCCCATTTCGGGGGAAATTACCCATTGCAGTTCAGGTGTTTGGCAGTATTTGACTTTTGTCTATGGACTCTAAAATGCTACAAATCTGTCTATAACATTTTTTTTATAGTTTGTTGTTTGGTTTGTGAAAAAAATAAATAGGGGAGACGGGGGTTTGTCGAACATTTTTTTGAAAACACAGCTGTATTTTACAAACAAGTTTTATTCAACAAAAAGCAACTATACCAGTTTATAGGTACACATGTGGGCTACAAATATCGCCCATAAAATTACTGAATTTATTTATCGGTACTTGGATAATCCACATAAACCAAAACCCTATATGGGGTAAGTTGAAGAAAAACATGCTAAATACCGTGGCACTTCCTAACTTTATTACTGACTGTTAAAGAAAGAATGTTTTTAATATGAGTTTTAGGTTCAACAGAGTTTCCAGGCACTCTGACCCACAAACACAGCATGCTGAAATAGAGGGGGAAATACCAACAATATTTGTGCAGTGTTCAGATTCAGTTTTGGAGCCTTTAATAATACTTTTAATCCGAAACCCTAAATTAATAATTGAGCGAACACTTGCAAAATAGAGTTTTATGGAACAAATCCAAACAGCGTGTGTTGCGTATGCTGCATGAGGCGTAGCCGTAACATACATTCAATGATGCTGCGCCGAGACTGAAAGTATGCACAAGTCCCGCGGTAGCACTACATTCATCGCATAATCGGTAGCTGTGTTCACATAATGGAAAACTTGTTCATTTAATTAATAATTTACCTATAGTTGAGTGAAACCGGTCACCATTATACATGTAGTGGTGGGCTTCTTTAAAGACCTAAATACCAAAGAGAACTATATTTGAGATCGGTTTTTTTAAGGAGACCCTTGAATGTTACTTGCGATTTAACCCACAAATAAACTAATGCAATTGAGTGAACAAAGGTGAAAAATGCTCACGTTTGGGCTCTGGCACACGTATTTTGAAACATTTGCAAACATTTCAGATTATTTTATACTACCATAAACAGTAACTGTGTAAATCTCATTGGAATGGTGTTAAAAGAGGTCAGCTTACATACTACAAGGTTAAATGAACGATGTTTAAATTTAAATCTGTGTATAGAGGTATATTCAGTCATTTGTTAATATGGAATATGATAACATATTGTGCCTCAACAACATTCATTTTGGATTTACTTTTGTTTGTTAAAATGTTATTAGGTAATACTTCCTGTGGGTCTACATTGGTAAAGTCGCTCTATATGTATAAGCGATTGGAGTTTTGCAAAATTAATTCCTCAATTGTGTTGATCTGATAATGTAGTTTGGAGTGTAAATTTCTGCTGATCACTTTCTTCCTTCATGTTTCACATACATTTTTAAGTTTCCATGTTATTTTATTTATTTAAACAAACATGAATTCTGAAAAGGCACCTTGGTAATTGATAGGACACAATGCAAGATGTTATATATATATTTTAAACAACCAGTTTACACCACCCACTAGATAAACAACGATTATTTCATACTTCGCTGTTCATGCCACCACAATTATGTTTAGAAAATATTGTTTGAGCAATATTTGTAGGTGTAATGTTAAGTGTTCAACCTCCTCCCTGAGCAATTTTGAACCCCATACACATTTCTTATTTTCACTTGACCCAAATAGTTTGCACGTTTCAATATAATTTACATTTCTGATTGTAAATCATGAATATATTCTGAATTACAGAGCGATACAATTCGTAAGGGTTGAAATTAGATTATTCGCTAGCGAACAGTTTATTTTCACTCTAAAAACCATGATTTTGAAGTAATTAGGAATCATATCGCTCTGTAATTCAGAATATATTTATGATTTATGATCATAAATATAAATCTGCAAGAAAATCTACTTTCTAAAACAAATCATGGTTAGAGGGCGCCCCCTGGAAAAGATCACATAATATGCCTTTAATGGTGTGATTTTCCTGCGCGATGTGGTTTGTCACTGCTGATTTGTCACTGTTAATAAACTCAACCACGACGAGGGCATTTATTCTCCGAGTTACATGTTTGATCCACTCATCACAACTTTGCATCCTGGGAACGAGAATATCATCTCTCGTGGGGAAAAGAAGTGGATCAAACCATTACTGAAGAAGTCAACCAAACAAGTTAACAAAACCATCTAATTGTGAGTACAATTCTTGGATTTGTTCAACAAAATATCAATTTTAATTTATATCTACAATCCTGATGAACTTATTCAAAGAGTCACATTATGTGATTTTAATCATTTTAGCAATGTAGCAAACTGTGATAACTAAATGAAATTGCACTCCAAATTTACCACGGAGCCAACTCATGGGAGCCATGGCTGTACCATATAACTGTTGTACTTAAACAATCGTAAATCTAGAAGTATACATAATATGTGAAGACTTACAGTATAATTTTAATGCAGTTATCAACAACACTCAAAGAGTAGTAGAAAACTGTGAAGTTCAGTCAAATTATATAATATGTTAAATAGATGCGAATATACCTTATGATACATTTGATGTGATAAATATGCAGCAATGGAAATACCCACATGACTTTCCACCCGGGGTTGACTAGAAACTACACACTTTGTGGACTTATAATATTTCTAATCATAGACGGTTACCGTCTATGTTCTAACCCAACTTTTACAAAAGGAAATAAATCAGTTGAAAGTGGCCCTAGTGGGAATCGAACCATGGACCGCTGCATTGTAAAGCATGTAACTCAACCACTAGACTAGAGAGGGGTGAACTGGCCAAGACATGATTTTAATCGCTCTTATTATTACGGAATAAAGCAATACTACTATTATGATCAGTACATACAATATTATTAATAGACCTGCGACATACATGATCGTCAACCCTGGGTGGAAAGTCATGTGGGTATTTCCACTACTGCTGATAAATATATAAAACTTCTGAAATGGTATTTTATATTCTACATTTCAATCATCATTATCAGTTAACGCTAACCACCCCCAGTGCCACAAATGTCCACGGTAAATTCTGTTTGTGTGCACTGGCATGGCATTTTGTCGATGAAATAATGGCCCAAGGCTACATAGTTGGACGAGTATACTCGCCCAAACTCGCCAAGTATGGTTGGCCACTGTGGCGCACTGGAAAGGTATCCGTCTCGCAACCGAGAGGTTGTGGGTTCAAGTCCCGGTGGCGGCGCCACTCTTATTGTCCACGTTTTTGTTGTTGAAAAAAAGTCCTTGGAAAATGTGGGTAGGAGGTTAGGGATAATGGTTTGATAAACGAGTGTTTGTCACCAGATGGTTAAATAAAATAACGCAGCAAGAAAAGGTAACTGTACTGCATATCATGTCACATCAATGCATTGTACACCAGCTCTATTGGAAGTAGCCAGGGTAATTTGGATGTTGAACATTTGATTGGGTACCATCATGTTTTTCTGTTTGATCAAATGATTATATACTCCATTTTTAACTGCAACACTTTACATAGTGTACTTGACCACATCATAAATATCAGGCAATGAGCATTTATCAATTGTCACCCACTGCTTTGATTGAGTAGACTCCTTGAAAGCAAATTATTAACCAATTAGTGGTTAGAGTTGTTATATTTTGTAGATGTAGGGTATAACTTTGTTTGCCAGTAGAACAAGATATAAACTTGTAAATAAATTTCTTCTCTGTGCTTCGAGATATTGGACGTGAAGATTGAGTGATTACTTACACAGACTATGTCGATGCTTGGCAACTGTTGATTGCTTTTAAATTAATGAAATACTTTATGCACTAACCAAACAAGGGTCTAATGAAAATGTAATGAGCTGAAGATATACCGCTCTATTATTATATATGGGCATGAAACAAATTTCCCACTGCTTAGTATTCAGTATCATGTGCAACTAATATGATTGGTCAGCATCATAATGCTTGCTAGAGAAATAATTCCACAAGTGTGCAAGTATACCTGAAAAGTGTGTACCAAAAGCTTTTAAAACTTAATCACACATTCTGATTGGTCAATCGTGCAATAACCATGTGCATGCATACAGCACAAAAAGAAATCCATGCATGTGAAATGACTTGAATTTTGTCCATAACATTATGACGCTGACTACAGTAAGATCAGGATGGGGATGCTTAAATTGATGGATGCATATCTCGAGTTTGAAATCCATAATCGAAAAAATTGAGAAAACAGATCCTAGCGATGAAAATCCTCTACACAATGGTAGTAAAAGCTTACCCGATAGTTTGATATTTTATTACTTATGTTGTCTGACAGAAGAAATCGCCGGGTTTGTACAAAATATCAGCATTTTCCACCACTTAAAGCTAAATTTGCATGAATTACATGGGGCGTGTGACTTAAAAGGCGAGTATACTATATGAACAAGTAATTAACATCAAAATTAACCATAAGATCCAATTTATATTGTCAAAATGTGAAGAAATTGGAAGAAAATTTAAATTTAAATGATCGTAAGATTGGCCTTTGATACATTTTTAAACATGGATTTGCGCTCTTTTGCGTCACGGATGATAGGCAACGCGTTTATAATTACGCATGGGAAAATTTGGCGCGTGACGCAATGATCGAACAGCTGTCGCAGCATTTGAAAAGGGTAAAACTCCGCTTAATTTCCCATCATATGACCATATGCCCTTTCCTGACTCAAACTTACCAAAACAACAATTATTTAAATAGTAGAGAAATGCGAAATTCAGTTTTTGAAACAAGTACCGGGTTTACACTGCCCTTAAAACAACATATACATGAATTGATCTATATTCAATAGAGTCCAACATTATTGGATTACTTCGTGCATAAAACTCCACATAACTATCATTTACAAGCTCTTAGTTAAGTTTGCAGATAACCCACATTGTAGTAAAATCAATTTGATACTTAATCCATATCATCCATATCTTCTTGACCTAAATCATCTGGAATTTCTGGACCCAGGTCATCATCTGGATCCAATTCACCTTGAAGGATGTCTTCTTCCATTACAACAACCCTGCTTACCAAAGAATCACTGGAAACTAAATCATGCTTTGGTAACTCAGATACAGACAAATAATCGGAAAACAAGAGTCTTGCCCTCTGAAATGCTTTCATCAACAAGTTCATCTTTTGAAAGATTGCATCCCTTTCCCCTCTGGAAGTAGTGCGACGGCTGATATCCTTTAAAAAAGAACACTGTGAGGCATACCACTGCAAACAATTTAGCATTTCTTCCTTTGACAACTGTATTTCTTCTTTTGCTCTGATCTTTTGCAGATACAAATCTACAGATTTTTGTCGGTCTTCTGCTCTACAAAGTCTGCCTTGAATCTGGTTAATAAGATACGACAAAAATAAATGTCAGTGTTGTAATTAATACAGTAGCATATCATAAAAAGCAATAAAAGCTGATAATGGTTTGGCAGCTTCTATTTTGAGCAATTAACACATTTAATCAGGGCTATTGTTAAACAATACATACTTCTGAGGTAGTATTAAAACATCATTATCTTCAATTCTTCAATTCATCATCGCTAGAGTTGGATGACCAACTATTACAGCGGGCCACTGAAACTTAGGGACTTGAGTTTTTGTGTACAGGCAACAGACCCGGGATGATCCCCTACTCTTTACGATGAGGTCTGCAACTGTTTTAACATGTTCAGGGTGAAGCGTCTGAATACATGGGACCAACAGCTTAACGTGACGTCGTAACTCTCCGAACCACGGCGAACTTACACTCACTTTATAGACCTGCACGTTGTACACAGTGAATGGGGTAGAGGAGAAATTCTACAATTAAATCTGATTATCAGCTTAAACCGCGGAAAGAGACTCCGATAACTAACCTCACTGAATTTAAGATTTGATTGTAGAATTTCGGACCTAGATGAAACTTTTTGGGGTACACAAAGAATCCTGGTTTCAATATTTTAATAGTGGTCCTCTTATTATGACACACTCTTGAGTATTAATAACAAAGTGATTTCAAATTTTCCTTGATAATAGTCTTTTCGTGAAAAAAAAGTGTGGCAATTAACATTTTGACCTCCAGTGACACTTTTGTGACCCTATACTGCTTGCAGAATGGAGAAAGTATTTCAGCTCACTGCTAAACAATGACAGTGGTCAAATCCCATCTGATCTACCATCACCTGCTGCTCAGGACTTGCCCATCCACATTGATACTCCCACACTTGAGGAAACACAGGAAGCCATTCATCAAATGAAGCCCAAGAAAGCTGCAGGTCTTGACTGTGCAATCACATCAGAAGCACTCCAAAATGGTGGTGACGTATTGGTACAAGTTGTCCATGGGTTCTGCATGGAAGTTTACACCACCCTGAAACGACCAAACCAGTGGACCACCAGTGTTATTGTGCCTCTACCTAAAAAAGGGGACCTCTCTCGTATGACCAACTATAGAGGAATATCTCTTCTGTCAATTGCAGCTAAAGTATATAACAAGATCCTGCTCAACAGAATTAGAGATCATGTCGACCCCATCTTGAGGAATAACCAGGCTGGCTTTCGCCCTGGCAGAAGCTGTGCTCAGCAAATCCACATCCTGAGGAGGATCATGGAAGGGTTTAAAGACCAGCAGCTACCTCTCACAGTCACATTCATAGACTTCAAGAAAGCCTTCGACTCCATAAACAGGAAAGTTATGTTTGCAGTACTGCGACATTACGGAATCCCAAAAGCTTTAGTCGACGCTATAGGTGTACTGTACAACAACTCGAGAAGTGCTGTGATGGTCGATGGCAGTATCTCTGATCCTTTCGCTGTCTCCACTGGAGTGCTACAGGGTGACGTTCCGGCTCCATTCCTATTTGTGATATTGGTAGACTACCTATTGACGAAGGCCACATCTGATCTTGACTCAAGAGTTGTGACACATCCACGTCGTTCGAGGCGTCATCCTGCCATTGTTCTCAACGACTTAGACTTCGCTGATGACATTGCCTTACTCGAGACAACAATTCCACGAGCCGACACTTCAGGTCTATGGGGATACCATCAACCATGTGACTGATTTCAGGTATCTTGGCTCTATGATGGCATCGGGTGCAAGTGATCTTAAAAGACGCAAGGCATTAGCATGGTGCGCATTTTGGAAGTTAGAACACCTCTGGAGGAGCCCTCATATAGGTATCACAACAAAGATGAAATGATTCAATACCACCTGTGTGACTATCTTACTGTATGGATGTGAATCCTGGGTGATATCCCAAGATATGGAATGCAAAATATATGCCTTCGCTACCTCTTGCTACAGGATAATGCTAAACATCAAGCGTATGAATCATGTCCCAAACACCACAATTTATGACATGTCCAAGACAGAGCCTCTTATCCACCGTGTAAAGCGCCGCCAGCTGAGATTCCTTGGCCATATACTCCGTCTCCCCGATGAAGAGCCAGCTAAAAAGTATGCCACCTACGCACCAACACATGGCCGAAGGAGACCTGGTCGTCCTTGCACAACATATCTTACATTTTATACAACGCTTACTAGGGTACTATGAAGGCATGATTGACGATCGACAGATTGTCACTCTTGCTCAAGACCGTCGTGCATGGAAGAAACTTGTGGTCGCCTGCTCTGCAGCCGAAGGATGATGATGATGATGACCCTATACCCTATAACTAGGCAAACAATTTCTTCATTGTGATGGTAAAAGGATACTGTGTTATTTCAAATGAAACCCAAACTTGTTATCATCTACCATCAACATCCCATTGTACATGGTACTACTACGTTAAATATTGTGACATATCACTACTCATCAAAGTCCTATCAAGTCAAGGTACTTTAGTATTTTTATTTCTGTATACCTGATCAGTGTTGTCTACTTCTTTGTAAATGTCAGCTTCCGGATTGCTAACGACCTTCCATTCAAGTTCCTCATCAGGTTCAACTTCCTCGTTGTATGAAGACAGTAGCTTTCTAATGTTCTTAGCAACTTTGGTGATGGATCTGGAGATTCTATTAGCAATAGCTTGTCCACCTTTAATAATAATAGTAATAAAGGTTTACATTTTATTGTCATCGCAGCCAACCGGCTGAATTGTAACAACATTACAAATTAAATACATTATAAAACAATGCAACGTCCAGGCAGCAGCTAATCAGCTCCAAGTTGAGACATAAACCAACATGGACAAACATACAAAACCCTATATAGTAACCCCCTAATAGGCAATGTAGACTAAGTGCCTTGCCCAAGGGCACAAACACATTGGCACCAGCGGGGCTAGAACTCACAACCTTATGATTAGGAGTCGTGTGCTATTCCACTGGACCACACGTCCTCTACTCTACTTTGCAGAATAGAAACACAGTTTCATAATTGAACATATTACTTTCATTACATACACATTATACATTGGTGCATGATTTTTAAAAAATCTTTCTTAAAATTTTAATTTAAAAATAATTCATACACAACATTTGAGACCATAAACAAAGCTCATGTACTATTCACAGCTATGTACACACATAAATGTAACGAAAATGTAGGAGCATCAGAAATTAAATTGTTATGACTTACATCAGATCATCAATATTTGTCTTAAAATTTAGTTTCAATGAATGCCATACATACACAGTTTTGATCATGTTGTTTGTCATCTTTTACTGCAAGTGTTAATAGGAATCTTGTTACGTGTGCAAGTTTGCTCTTTGTGCATGCTCTTCAAAATAGATGATTTACAGATTTTTTTTGATTTTTTTTAACTTCTTCTTTTCTTATAGGATAAAATACCAAAATATCTAAAAGAAAAGAAATTAACGAACAATGTTGACTTTTTCTATTGAAAAGGTGAACACTACACCAAAAATGCTTCATTTTAAGAAGCCTAATATTTATTTTTGCTCTGAAATTCATATGAAAAATCTATTCAACATGACTGCTCATGAACAATTATGCAGGGTAAAAACAACTTGAAAAAATAACAGGGAAAAGAGAATACTTACTGCTGTATTTCTTTCTAAGGGTGCAAACAAAGGCATATTCAACAGCCTGTGTGTGAAGTTTCATGATCAATTCCTGTTTCTTTTGTGATGTACCAGTGACTCCTGTAGTAAATAAGAGAACATTCTACACAAGTTTCAAATATTAACCAAATCAAGTGTCTTAGAAAAACAAGGACAGAACATTAGGCAAAATAAGTTTGTTTCCAGCTTAGCGCAAGCCTGAAAAGTCAAATGTGAAATGCAGGTTTTTATTTTTATTTTGTGCTCAAATTCATGGTGGAGATGCACTTGAAATGGTTTTATTTAGTTAAATATGTGCATTTCTTTTACTCTTATGCTTGTAAAAATGTGATATTCGCTGCGGATTTTACTTTCGTGTTTGCCGTATGTGGCCAATCACCATCTTAAAACGTGTAGGATACAGTTTCGACAACAAATGGTGCCCTAACAAATCTTTTCAATGTTTTTTCTATTAAAAAATAGTAATGCACAAGAATCAAGCATCTCAGACTAATGCATTAGTCTTTACCACTACTGGTAACAAACTTGTTTTATTGTTTGGCCTTATACATACATTGATTCTATTTCTTGGAACCTGGCATAATAAAACAATATCATTCTGGATTTGAAAAGCATACATACTGAGTATTAAATCTATCTCCTTTGATAAATAGGCCATTAAACAGGGTTCCTGTACCTTTGGGACAATTTAAATCCATGACTTTTCCATGACTAAATTATGAAACTTCCATGACCTAGTCCATCAGCTTGTATCAGCGAAAAAAGACAGGCATTGTATTTAAAATGCTGAAATATGAATTTTCAAGCTCTTCAAAAATGCCATGACTTTTCCATATCTTTTGTCATTTTTACAAATTTCCATGAATTTTCCAGGCCTGGAAATTGAAAATAAAATTCCATGACTTTTTAATGACTTTTCCAGGCCACGGGAACAATCATGTGCACATAATTCAATATGGTAAATATGTAATGCATGCTCCCAAAAGAGATTTGCATTGCACAACAGATATTCATAAGGAATGTTCATAAGGACACACTGAAATTCAGACACTAATACATACATGTACAAGTTTAGTCCATTTTTTGTCAACAGCATTAACACAAAAACTGTTGCAAGTGAAATAAGAAGTTGATGTAGTTCAAAACAAATTTTATGAAATCATGCTGTATGAGAGTCTCAGTCCTACATAGGCATGACATGCGGATGAGCTCCAATAATTTGGGGAACCAGCTCTGAAATTGATCTCACCAGTTATGTAATACTCGAAATGGGACTTGGACTCGAGACCCTATTTAGGACGATGGACGTGAAGGACTTGGACTCGAGCATTGTACCGATGGTCTTTTGGTGTTTTTAGGGTCAGTGTTTTTATCCAAAATGATAACATATCTTACAAAAGAGGATCTTTCATTGGCAATTGTCAGCTTCCAAGAGTAGTTCTCATTGGTGGAAATAGGGATAAAACTGTCAGGTTACAGATTTAGGTGAAATAAGAGGATTTTTTTGGAGCATATCGGACCGTTTATCAATTTCGTAATTTCCCAATCTTTTCTGACAGTGGTTTGATCAGGATTTCTCTGGTGGAAGGACCAAGATCTTCACACCCCCCCCCCCCCATGACTTCACATCAATTTTGCCTAATCTGTTCTTTGAAAACATGCACACAAATATGTTTAGAGATATTTACTTGAATTCGGCCAAATGTAGGTACCTTTTCGTTATAGACTTTTAAGATGATATTCATTGACATGCACCCAAATTGAATTCATTTTTTCTTCTTTTTTCTTAGGGCTCTTGCCCAAACACAAGTAGAGGAAAGATTGAGGAAAGAGCGGGGAATGCTCTCTATGGGTTGATAGAAATGGAGTAAAAAACCTTATTTAATTGAATGGGTGCACTTCAACAAAATGATAGTCAAAGGTGGTGTCCCCCCTCCCCCTCCTTTGGACATGCCAGTATTGCCACTGCTTAACTTTTTAAATTTCAGAATCAATTCCATAATTCAAAATGTATTCAACAACTCCCCCATACCTTAAGTACAGTAACAAAGCGTTGTTGATTAGAGATAAACTCACTGTTCATATGCAAATTACTAGGATAGCGAACCTTATTTGGAAACCGCAAAATTGTAAACAAACAAAAATGTTCGCAAAATTTGTTCCATTTTTTTCGGCGTATAAATGCATTTCGCCATGCAATCCTTAAAGTTAGCAAATAGCTTTATATACCGAAATGTAGCTATACCCCTGAGGAAAATATTTTTGGCGAGGGCCATATGTAAAGGTTCACTTCTAAAGCCACAATTTTAGCCGAACCGTCGCTACCTGAGCACAAGAGAATCGCAATTTTTGCATCATCGCGGCGAAATGTGTTCGCTTTGATCTACAGGACCGTACCACTATTGAAACGGAGGGGTGTGTTTTGAATTTATACAAATATTCCATAAACATGTATCGAAATGTGTTGTGTAAATTAAACGCATTCTTGATTTAATTTTTCTGTGAATGTTAAAGGTGGTGTGTGAATAAAATGCTATTTACAAAATATTTTTAATTTCACAATAACTTGCGAAATAATTTGTCTTCTCTCATGTTTACCTTTTGTAACCCAGCCCATTCTGAAGTTACATCGCCCATTTACGGGGAACGGACGATGTCCAAATAAGGGCCTAATTATAATAAACGTAAACTTTTTTTCTCAATTTTTAAAGAGCAGCTATTTTTTTTATGTCAAATTAAGCCTATTAAAACAAGTTTTGTACTTGTTTTCATTGATTATCCACAACAATATTCACATTTGAATGATGTAAATATGTTTGGTCGTTGTTGAACGGGGTTCAACAAGGTCTTCGTCGTTGTTTATCTTGAATCGACAACGGTAAGACGGGTTTATTTTGCTCGGGCAGCTAAAGCTGCCCTCGCAAAATAAACCCGTCTTACCGTTGTCGATTCAAGATAAACAACTCCGAAACCTTATTGAACCCCTAAATCAACACATGTCCATATATACATGTCCATATATATATATTTAAGGTTAAAAATGCATCATAATGTTGACCTCATTGAAATATTGGCCTATCAAAAATAATGACAAATTACAAATATGGACTCAGAACTTGGACATCAAGGAGTCAGGCACGGTCTCGGACTCAGACAATTAGGAATTGGTCAATAGTGTGCAACCCACGCTTTAGAAAGCGTGGGGGTACAGAATTGCTGAATTTCGTACAGAATTGCTGAATTTCGTAAAAAGCGTGGGGTCGTGAGTTATCTGGTTATAAAGCGTGTTTGTGTAAAAAGCGTGGATTAAAAATAAAAAGTGTGTGATAGCCAGCTGAAGGACTTGAAATTACATTTTTATCGATGTATCGTAAATTTACCGTCACATTGCCAATCAGCGTTATCAACACACCGCCAATCAGCATTATCGCAAGTGTTTCGTGGTGTTTCTAAAATGTATTACGCACATGCATTCTGATAGTGTTAGGCCATTTGTGCATGCAATTTAGGGAATACATTGCCGAAGCAGCATTAATGGCGTGGCTTAGGAATGGGCGCGACTGATACTTCCGACCAAGAAAATATGCCTAGTTTTTCAACATTCCAATGTATAAAAATAGCTGAAACAGGGTCCCCTGAAACCGTGACGTAGCGCAGGTTTGTTTACAAAACAATCACACAATATTGGCGTCGGACCTGTCCACTGGCTGGACACAAGCCAACCAGTTGGACAGGCTCGTACATTTACATTGAGGAAAGAATCCCGCGTGGAGACAATTTGTGTCCACGCGGGTTGAGTACACTATACTCACACAACGCTTATTTACTTATCATGTTTTTTCCGGGGCCCAGTGAAAAAGGCAAACATGGGTTATGACTTTTCAGTATGAAGGGTCTTTTCATAAAAATTGTGGGATAAAAATAAAAAGCGTGGGTTAAAAACACCACTGCACACTATGTGGTCTCAAATTAAAGAGGTAAGGACCCGGACTTGGATAGGCTGGACTTGACCACACCACTGGATCTTACAGCTTAGCTTATTAAGCCCAGAGAAATCTATGTTTTATGATATTATGTGAATGTGATGGTCTAATAATGAGAATGTTGGGAACAAATCTCTGGTATT
The DNA here is from genome assembly GCA_035610835.1 of Ophiura sarsii. Taxonomy (NCBI): domain Eukaryota; kingdom Metazoa; phylum Echinodermata; class Ophiuroidea; order Amphilepidida; family Ophiuridae; genus Ophiura; species Ophiura sarsii. The sequence continues at coordinate 51,090,230 of CM069447.1, read as the reverse complement.
AATTTATACGACTCAGATGGGTTAGGTTTAAATAGCGATCAAATATTACCAGAAGTTCTTTTCCTGCTCCTCTCAGCATTGGCCCTATCCAATTGACATTTCAGCCAGTCTTGGATGTCTTGATTTGACACGTTATCTGCAAGAAAATTCATACAATCTTTATTTATTGCATTTCTCTATCAATAAATAAATGGATTTAACATGTTCTTACAATAAAATACAGATACAATAATACATATTAAGAATATAAGAAGAGAAAATACAAAAAGAAATTAAAGGGTTATGACCATTGATCTCATTAACACATCACAGTTCCCATGTGACATATATGACCTGCCTTTGGTTCCAATGAGACTTCGATTTAGCCAACACCTAACCCAAAAGCCTATTGTACAACTTGACTTGAGATGATCTATAACCTTTGTTTGTAACCTTTGGTTTAATATAATATGAAGATTTCCATGTTACAACTACAACACAAGTTTTGTTACTACTGTAAAAGCTGAAATTTTACACAAATGAACATGAGTTAATGAGGCCCAATGTGGCAATAGCTTATTGGATTTAAGAGCACAACTGTGGGAAGAGGTCAAATAAGTCAAATTAATAACAAGTCTTTTTACTGATATTTGACACCTCTTGTATATAATCCAACTACAGACTCACATTCATGAAAATAAAGAGTTAATCTACAAATGTTGATACTTCCTTCTCACTTGCTTCACTGATTTGTTAACAAAGCTAAAACTTTAAATGTTCATAACTTAACAATAATTATGTATTTGGTGATTTTCAAAAATCTGTAACTTTGGTTAGGAACGAGATGAGTTCGGTACCAAAATGTTCCTTTGCTTATACATATTATCATGACATAAATATCTAAAATTTCATATTTCCCTTGCTGTGCCTCATTCACTCATGCTGGGTCACATCATGCAAACAAAATTTGGGTTAGGGTTCAAATTAAATAATTCAACATGTTACTGTTTGTGAAAAAATAAATAAATTATAAAACAATTATATTATAAACCAATATTATGCAAGCAACAAAATTAACTCACTTGTGAACTTAAACTTTTCAAGTTCTTGTGTGCAACAGTTGACCAAGTATTTTGCCTTGTCCATATTTCTGCACAGGAGGGCATCTATAAATGAAACAAACATGAATGATACAAAATAAATATTAAGTATACATTATCTTGAATTTAGCCAAAGGCACTGTAAGAATCAATGAGGGATTTGTTATTCAAAGTGAGTATAGCAAGGCATGAATACGAAACTTCATATACACGTGAAGACAAAATGGTACTCAAATGATGTGTCCTACTTGGACATGATGTCTGATAGCATGGTGTACGATAGTCAGTAAGTAACCAGTAAGTGAACACTAACCACAAGGTTTGTTATAACCAAGTTTTAGACTAATCATAGTAAATTTTACAGCTTATCCTGAAAGATAATTGACCCAAAATGACTCAGTGTGTGTATTCTTTTGGACAATAAATGTTTTTCATCTGTAGAATTGGTGAGACAGTTAGATGTTGTATATATACAAGAGACACGCCTTATTTAAACTCAATAAAATTTCATAATCTGTATCTGTGAATAAAGAGAGGGGTATAAGATTCTCACCCATCTCATGCTTCTTCTTCCTCGCATAATGTAAAAGGGCATCAGTCAATCGGTCAATGCGATGAGATGGTGTCATTTCTTTGGTGGACTTGGCAAATTGGCGTAAGTACGACCACAGACGCTCCATAACCTCACCATCTGTTAAACCAAATCCATCTAACCATCTGCAACTGTATTTGATCTATGATTTAAATGTTATTGGTAGCAATACGAATATTAAAATCTAATAACAATTAATATTTGGGAGTTTTTAAACATCACAATTAAACCAGATACTTTCATGCTATTTAAATCCATCTCAAAATTTACATCTGTATGTTATCCGTATTGAATGATAGATAGAAAAATCACATAGAATACTGGGGAGTATAATACATCACAAGTAATCTATTTTTTTTCTTCATGCCATTTGTTATTTCTTGAAACATTTGGGTCACACCAAAGAACTTTTACATTGCTTAAGGGAGAGACCTGTTCAACTCAACTAAAAATTATAACTTTGCATAGCATAGATCCCATGCATTACATTTAGATTTTTCCATTATGATAAATAACATTATTCCGATATGCTCCAAAAAAAGTTGATCGTGCCCGAGATTATCAAGCTCCCAGGGTGTGTATTTGGAAATTACATGTACATGTTCAGGGTGGGAAATCCCTCTCTACATGGGCTGCGAATCAAAAACCCGGGCTGCGTGTGTGCCGGTCTGACACTCTACCAACATGCCATGCAGGGAGTTTTTTCTATATTTTGATGGTCCGCTGGAGCATGGAACCAAATGGAGCGAGTGAGCGAGGGTACATGATTGTAGCATTGTAGGGGTTCATTGTGTGCAGGAGTGTTAGGGTTAAAATAATCAGCTTTATATGAAGGAATGTGGAAATGATTGATTGACAGGTGATGGAATTTGAAACTTTACATTTGCAAAGGGGAATGTTAAATTTAAAATGTCTCCAAATATAAACAAACAATCCTAAACTGTAATATTGTTGGTACATGATACAATTATAACAATCATGATGAACTTTAGCCTATCAAGTATTGAATTAATGTTTGATAACCCCAAGTAATGAGCAATTTCATTGTTTCTGTATTTAAAAATATCATAATAGGTTTCTATATTGAGAAATCATTCAATGTATGTTACTTGCCTGGCAAGTTGATTTGTGGCCGTATGCATGGAAAATTGGTAATGCAAGGGTAATGCTCCTGAATTGGTCTGCTTTGTTGATCCTCTGAAAATAATAAGAGATATTCACATTTTAAATTATCAATGCTAATTATTGATTAAAACAAACACTAAACAAGGCACAAACTACTCTGTGGAAAGGTACAATGGTATGGTGAAATAAACTTGTTCAGGTTATGCTTGAAAACAAACAACATACTACAAAAGTGGAAAGAAGCTACTTTTTTCTTCTTTTTCCACAACCTTGAAGTTATGATTTTTCTTAACATTGTAAGAATGAGAGATTTGATATAAATTTTGTGTGACAAAATTATTTCAACCACATTGACCATTTGTATTTAGTGAACCTTTTTACCGAGGTGCACAATTTACCCTCAGTTCACACAGCAAAGTGAACTGTGAACTGTCATTGACAATGCACACATTTCCACCCTTATGAATCCCACCAATATAAAATTTGCAATTATGTCATATTGTTTTTTTAATGCAAAACACAATACAGCATATATTCACAAAATGGGTAAGTGGAATTTTATGTTTCTCACAGTTAAATAATATGTTGTGATAATATTTGCAATAGGCCCTTTTTCTTGAATTCATTACTGTACTTGTACAAAATTACTAATAAGAATATTTTCTATCCATGTGTGAGCAGTTTTAGATTTCAACTTGGTTTTAAAAAGGGGTGGCTTCTTCCCACGTTCCGCTATGCAAGGTTTTTTACTTGCCCCGTATAGCTGGATGATTCTAATGTATATTAATAATAATACTGACAAGAGCCCAACAAAACACACTAAGAGAATGGAGACTGCGAACCATTCTCTCTCACCAGCAAACAAGCAATACCCAAGATACAAAACAATTTGACAAGGATAGTGAATCCTGTCATGTCTTTACCATAACTCTTTTGCATTATGCATAGGTTCTGCCTTGTTGTCAAATTTACATAATTCAAAATGTATATTGATAGCAGCACGTCAAGCAGGTTGATACTAATAAAGTCTGTCATATTTCTAAAAAATGTGTACCATTTGGCATTGTGTTGGAAATGACACGTAGTTGAAATGAGTATGATTGAACAGAGATTTGCTCAGAGTTTGAGAAAGAAATCAACATAATTAAGTTTCTAAATAGGGTTTATTTGAAAAAAACTACTCTTCATGGGTACCTGTCTCCTTCTGTATTCATTAGCTGCTACTATGAGGCTTTGCCAATGTTGAACTGATCAAACTAATAGCATACAGATAGATATTACACAGTTTATCTGGGTTGTTGAGTTTCATTTAAAATAAAACATTTTGGCAAACTCTACCATCAATTTAATTCAAATGATTGTGATGATTTCCTAATGGCAGTGTAATAATAATGGCAATCACATCTATAGTCTATTTGGCCATCACAAGACAGTGACGTAACTGCGTATTCTACTAATTACAGCATACAACGTGTGCACCTACCTGAGGCGCTGGCATATACACACGAGCGTTGAAAGACGGAAGATACATACGCGTGTTTAAAACTGTGCCTGTTCAGTTACGTCACTGTCCAGAGGAAGCCAAATAGATTGTCTTACAAGTATGATGGATAAGTGCACATTATAAAATCAAGTTGTTGTTATTGTTTGTTATTATTATGGTTATTATTATAAAATCAGTATAAAACAGCTACACCTATCTTGATTTATAGCTAATGAAATGTTACTACTATAAGAATATTAAAGTAGTATATGCATTGAAAATAAACAAACCTTTAAATGACTTTCAAGCATACAGGCAATATCATATAAAACATGAAGGTTGACATCAGTTCCATTCACTTGCTCCATAAGGAAGTTCAAGGCATAGATGGGGTATGCCAAACTAAAAACAAAACAAAAAAATAAACAATTATGAATACAGCAATTCATTTTAACTATAGCAATGTCCAACAAATCAAGACATCATCATTTGCAACAACAGCTCATGTATGTAATAAGATTTCACAAACAACAATACAAGTGACTGCCATGCACGAAATCTATAACTAAGACCATTTCTTTATTGATTGGTTAATGACAACTCCTATATTTTTGTTGTCTTGAAACCAAATTGATATTGAAATGATGAGTTTACTGTTAATGTTATGAAAAGCACACACAAAGATTTTGAGGTTCTCTTTTTTGTAATGGTTTCCTAATGTTAATTTGTGTTACAAACAAATGGTTTAAATAACACTTGACATTCTTTAATATCTAGTAAGGCTTTTTCTAGATTATTTCAAATGCAGCAGGTAGACAAACATTATCTGATCCAACTAAGCAAATATAGTTTTGGGTGGCCCTCAGATCTATATCAAGTTAATATTTAGGGCTTATCCTGCATTTTGGTGTTAAAAAACAGAGATTAGAAATTGTTAGCATGAAAAAGTGTTAATATAATATATTAGTCAATATTTTCATAATCTAGAATCTTTGTCTTGAAATTAATGAATTTGACTAATTTGCATAGTTACCCCATATGGAATCAAATGGATATCTCAAATGTCACTGTTTATTCATCTGAAAGAGTCATATTTATATCATACTCTGTTGTTAAAAAACAACAACATTGATTTCCTTACCATTCTCCTTCAGTCATACTCATCATGATTTGTGGTATACCGTGACGGCAGGCTGCTCCAAACACAGCTTTCTGGTCAAGTTTGACAGACTTGTTTTTGGACCGTACCACGGAACCTGCCTGGAATGAGTTGCACTCCTTAATTAAAAATGCAATGCATAGATATTGTTATCATTATTTGTTCTTAAAATTATTGACTTTATTTAGAAATAATGTTGATAAGCTCAAAGTATTTTTAACAGGAAATCATCCAACTTTTTTTTGATAGTCATAATTAAATATAATTTCAAAAGACTCATGTGAGGTCTCCACTAAAGCATTTCGGAGGCTTATAGTTTGATCATCTCAAAATTGGCCAGCCTCGTTACAGCTGCGAGTTTGCTTGAATTACATTTGCAAGCAGAGAGATAAAAAGGATATAATTATGTTTCAACAATTTGACACTGGCTACAATTTCCAATGATGACAAAAATGGTACACTTCTTGGCAGAAAATTTGCATATTAAGATGATATAAAATGTTTGATTATAATAAAAGATAAAGACATGTCGCTGTTAATACATGTGAATTAATTTGGTATTGCTTTTACTCGCTGTATTGCTAAAAAGGATTTTCGATGTAATAACATTTACTTTCCCATTGGGATTGATGGGTAAAGATGAACACTTGGAAGTACACGGACTGTGCTGTTTTGGTAACTTGATTCTGCCGCGATCACCATACTTTCACAACTATTTTAGTTTTGAGTAACGATGTCACAAAATTTAGATTTGTCAAGTAGTGGTGAAATAAAAACAATCACGCAATGTTGCAGTGCAACATGGGCTCTGCACTCCATATTACAATCGTTACTTTTTGCTAACTTAACAACATTTGTATTCAATTGATCCAAATGTTACGGAAATTGTGATACTTACCTTGCTTGGCGCAACCTTGTGTTTATTTTCTTTCACATAAGTATCAATGTCATTCTGTGAGGTGAACAGCCGTGTTCCATGTCGTGGACCAAATGTGCTGGTACCCCCGTTTTGTTTTCTCACCAGGCCGAAATTGGCATCCAAACTTACAAATGATGTACCCTTTTCCTGGAATTGATTAAACATGAAAATATAAAATGCTATGACAGAAAAGAAATCAATTTTCTATCAATCAAATTTAGTATTAATGGAAAGGAATGGAATTTTCAATTAAAGACTAAACATGACATTGTCCACATCAATGTAAACTGGAGTAATGTCAAATGGGTACAATTCTCCAACTCATTTGCTTCTCAAATTTGATATTGTTTTCTTGTTATATTACATTATTATTGAAGACATGGACCCGTATCAAATGTAACTGTAAGAAAAGATTAGGGTCACAGGTTAACCTTAAAATGCTGACAATGGTCATAAACCTTGTTTCCAAAAGAAAATGAAAGTAACAAATATGGCTGTTGGAGGTTAGGCACATATGACAAAGATTTTTGACATTTCATAGAATTGTATTCTATAGGATAAACAAATAATATATTTCCTCTAAAACTAGGTTCATAAGTCTACAAACCAGAGCAAAAATAGCCAATAAAATGGGCCAAAGTAAGAAAAATTACTCTAATTCTTCATTTCTGTTATTATTACAACACATGTAGACCAGTGGAAAATATAAGGTTATATTAATTACCCTGTACCCATTGATGCCTGGTTATAGTACAGGAGTATGTGACACCTACCTTGGGACACGCAGGACATGCTATGCCATCTGTTGAACCATCATTGGGGTATTCTCTGAGCATGTTCTTATAAAATAGAAGCTCTTCTATCGGCTCCCCCACAAGGTGGTTATATAGAGTGTTGTACTGGATAACAAAACGAGATAGAAGATTAAAATTTATGATTACTAATTACTATATTATACTAAGTCTAACACTTTATTCAAAAAGGTATTGAAGCATGCAAATGGTATTGTACTTGAAAAGAGAGTGCTATCCTGAAATTGAAAGTTGACACAGTGCCTTATTGCTTATTACCATGCATCTTCACAAGTCCATGTTGGACAAGTCAATTACTTTTTTAAAACCTGATAGTATTTATGTGTTGCTAACTTCACTCATATATGCTGGATTAGATCATTTTTGATGGGATGCACAATTGCTTCAGCAGCATTTTGAGTAATCATATGCAATAGTTTCATTAGAAATTCAGAAGAACATTATGAATTTTAAACTCCTCTCCTTCGGATTCAAGTGGATTTGCATATAAATCTGGTGTTTCTCCACTCATCTCTGGCAATTATCATTGAGACCTCCCACTTAATGATATGGTTATCTTTATCAGCATGTTCAGCTACTAAGGATTTCAGTTCTGCACCGCACCTTTGGATTCTTTTCTCACTTACCAAGTGTATTTTTGACTTTCAGTTTTATGTTTTTTTCTTGCTCGTGCCAAACACTCTACCTGTTTCATCATTGATATAAGTCCTTTTGCAATTGGCACATGGACAGCTGCATGGAATATTGTACACAAGACCAGCCTTATCTTGTCATCAAGTTTGTCTTTAGGGTTGACTTTGGGTTTCGCTTTTGGTTTGGACATTTGTTTCTTTACTCAGTTGAATTACCACTCCAGGTAGCAACATGTTTGGAGCACTGATTTTATGGTCTCTTCTTCAACTAATTTATCTGAACAATGAAATTGTCAACATTTTTCACTCTTGAGAAACATTTTGAAGGGTGAAAATCATAAGTGAAGGGTATTTCACCCTTTGTATAGGGTGAGTGAAAACACTGATGACGTCATCAAAAAAACATCCCAGAAACCCTGGATCAAACACAAACCAATGAGAAAGAGAACAGATTGTTTGTCGAAACCTGTTTGGAGAAATTAATACATTGTCTTTTAAATTTGCCTACACAAAAATTATAATGGAGTAATCAGTAATTATAATTAAAAATATATAAGATGACATCAGATAGGGGGCTATCAGTGTGGTTCAAAGAACTGGGTTCATACACAACAATAGATTAATGGAATTTAAAACTTTTGCATTATGACATTTAATCATTGAAATAAGTAAAGTGTAAAATATGGTTTATTTTGCTTAATCGGATTAATATTTTACCTCGTTGTCAGTTAGTTCATTTTTCCATCGAATGGCTAAGCAAGCTGATTGCAAAGATAGGGCAGATTCCAATATCATGAATTCAAGCCAATTCATCAATTCCATGTGGAATGCCACCTTTGGCTCTCTGGTTGAAGCAGACCACAGATTTTGCCTCATAAGGGTTACGCACTCCTCCTTTTCACATTGGCAACGAACCAAACTGCAATGATGAATGCGTCCTGTATAAAAATATCATTAATAAAGTATCAAATTAAACGAAATTATATACATGATGTGCAAAATGTGATGTAAAATAACAGAATATTTAGGCGATACAATATGAAAATATTTGGAGAAGATAGGTATTGTTTTTTGACCATACATGTATGTAGGCTACATATTTTATACCATAACATCAATTATGGGCAGTGGTAAAATGGAACAATGATACAGACACAAAGGTATTTAAGCCAGAGACCCGTCCACCTGTTCACATGGACAGGCAGATTACTCCACCAAAAACAGGCAGAATTAATTGATATTCTAAAAATAGTTGTTGTAAGGGTTTAGTGAACTTTAAACTTATTCTGACTGACAAAACAAGGCTAAAGCAGCACATTTTGTAACCTAGTGACCCCATAGTGGTTACAAACAGGATAATTTATATTTAAGGGTCAAATTCTTAAGGCTCTTTTGATAAAATAGACGGGCAGCTCTGGCTAAGACCCTGCACCGACATCATTATTATTATTATTATAATTGCTATGCAAGATTTTGAAAAACATGATGGGTAGTTAAAACTGAGCAACCAGGGTGCATAACAACTTCCTGCTCCGACTTTATATGTAACTAGCTAGATTTTGCAGGTGGCTCTAAAAGCTGTTTCTGAGAATTCATATTAATTGCAAGTTTACTATAATCCTAACTCCCGCGGCTATGTTTTTGTGCTTGTGCGTATCGGGGGAGGAGGGAAAGTACTATTTTTTTACCCGAAAAATCACCCAGCACCCAGGATTCGATCGCGTGACCTTCCGCACCAAAGTCTGTCCTCCTACCGACTGAGCTAAGCTACAAGCGCATATATATGCAGGCAGCATCTTCCTGCCCTTATATGCCTGCGGTAGGTGACGTGATCGAGGCAATGCAGCAGCACGCGCATGGAGATAGGCTTTATGATTTTGTAAGATGCAGTAGGGTTAGGGATAATCTCCTTTTGGAGGTCTAAATACTTAAAGCATGATTTTAAAGTATGGTTGGTGAACCCTTTGGTCCCAAATTCAACTGAAAGGTATGTCACTGTTAATGTACCGTATTATCCCTATTAAGCGCCCAGGGCTCTTAGCAAAGTCATTTTGGGCGGGCGCTTATTAAGTTACTTTTTTTAAAGTTGTTTATCGTGGAAACTGTCAAATTGTTTTCGAATTTTGATGCACATTTTTGGAGCAAAATGTGCACAGCCCGCCGATACATTGATCGCCAACATGTTATTGATGCCGGGACTTTCGGACGCTACTTTCATGCTTTATTTTGAGCTGCAGTGGCTAAAAAGATGGGCGCTCATTAGGTGTTACTTTTTGGTAGTCATTGGGAAAAAGAGGGGTGGGCACATATAAGGGCATGGGCGCTTAATAGGGATAATACGGTAGTCCTAATTAGTTCTACTCTCTGGCTCCCATACTACTTCTTTCTGTTATTGGTTTGTGCACGTTTTCTGTAGCTCAGTTTTATCACTATACACCTTGTCTCTGTAGGAGAATAAATGGCAATATCTGAGCATTTTGCTGGTTTTATCCCTATCACTGAGTGTTTGTTTAGTGGTGTAAACATCTTCATCCCAAACAATCTCCCAGTCCTGACACTTTCTCTTTTCTGTACTCTGCCATTTCCCGGGGCCATATCACATTGTCAAATGTATTGCCTTAACTTGTCTAGAAGGCTATCCTGACTACTGACATTCTCCGGCTCATATTCTTGCCAGTCAGAATCTGGTGGATAAATATCATGCATAACAAATGTACCTCCAGTTGTATCACCCTGCTCTTAGCGAGTGATTGCCATGTCTGAAGATATCAATCATGGTACATACAGTTGTAATATGCAGCAGTTCTAAAGAACACTCATTTCAAAATTTCAGGTTTGCATGAAAAGGTAGTATACATACATACTACATGGTTAGAGGGGAAATAGCGCAATCTATTTTCCTGAGGTACTGGCTACAGGCCTATACCACCCCGAACCCGGAGGGTGAGGGGTGGTAGGCCTGTAGCCAGTACCGAGAGAAAATAGTGTGCCCTATTGCCCCGATCATACCATGTAGTATTTGCTTTATTACACCTCACTGTGACTCTGGGGATGAGGTTGTAGGGAAGTAGCCAAAACCACCACACGGGAAATAGCTCAATTTCTTCAAAAGCTCAATTTATTATCACTGTGGCCAGCTCAATTGACCAATGAAATTGCAGTATTTATGCCTATTATCTCATGAATATTTATGAGGTGTAATAATGTCCTTTACCAAATTTAAGAACTTGAAGCATTACTAGTTTTTCCACGTTAATGGTGTTCATACTTTTATCAGAGTTCCAAAGTCTACTCTTCTTGCAGCCCATGAATACAGAAGAAATTGTTTTGCACGAAAAAGTTGAGCATATACTGATATATTTCATGATTTTAGTATAGATGGTTGAAAAGTTCGAACAGGGAGATTTTTTTTCCTATTTCTAACTCATTTGGTGCAATATGGTGTATACTTTTGACCAACATTTTATCGAAAAGCCACCTCTTCATTTCCAATAAATATTTTGTTTTTATCAATGCAAGAAAGAAGTTGAGCATACACTGATATTTTCTTGATTTAAGTATTTAAAAGCTCAAACAGGGGGGAGGGGGTATGAATTAGGTTTGTTTTTCAATTTCCGAACCAATTTGGTGCGATTTGGTACTTTTTGTATGTACTTTTGAGCAATATTTTATTGTAAAGCAATCACTTTGTTTCTGATCAATAATGGCTTTTTATATAGGCCTATGCCAGAAAGAAGTTATACTATAGTTACCTCCAAAATATCAGATTTCTCGTCAACGTACGTATGTATATATGTATCCCTACCAACTTCCAATAAACTTCAAACGTTCTAATGTACCTCGCATACCTCCCCTCCTCCCCCACACTTTTCTTTTTGCTTTTTCGTTTGTCCCCCTCTTCATTTTCTCTCTTTTGCCATTTATTTTCCCCCCTTTTTTTGGTGGTGGGGGGGGGGGGAGTCCCATTGAGCCCCCTGTATCCACGCCTGATTGTTTTAGCAACATTTTCAAATGCAGGAATTGTAACCCTGTTATCCATGTCTTTAAAGTTGCCCCAACTTTCATCACAGCTGATTGTTAAATAGCATAATTTGTCAACAACAACGAAATCAAAGGTCTGACATCCCTAATAAATTGAAAAACAGTAGGCCTACCTGTTCTCTAAGGCATAGATGGCTAGAGAGAATACCCAATTAGGTAGAGTCTCAACTCTTTCTTGCTCATGATGTAAAACAAAACAAAATAAGTTTTGTTGCACTTTAGTTCATATTTTATTTTTAAACATTTGTTATAGAATTTTGCTGAATATATTCCACTGTGGCGTTACCATGATTGAATCATACGTTACACAGATTATTTGCACAGATAATCCTTTCTATTTTGTGTACTATGCGTTTTTGTGTGGGCCAATGTTGACATGCTTCGATATGATGCACAGCATGGCTAAAACATTTACCGTATGGGCAATTCCACCGTAACAAGTGTTACATTTTAACATGCTATTCTTTCTTTGTTTCATGATTCAAAATGCATTAAACCATTTAATGACACACATTCTTGCACGTCTTTATCTTGGTCTTATATAAGATTAGATAATCATGCTGGTGGTTCTACATATATGTACATGTACATAGCGCAATTAATGCTCTCTGTGTTGTATTATATACAGTATTGTATAACACTTTCATCACATTATACATTCATCAGCTTGCCCAGCTTTTATCTTGCATGTTATTGCTAAAATTATAGATTATATGTAGAAAACCTAATTATTGTTGATGCAGTCAGATTGGAAGTTTGCCACAAGGTGGATGCTATGGGATTTGTTTTGAGGCTGTAGATTTATGAGTCACATTACTCAACTGTATTATTGCTCATGATACAGCGTTCATGATAACCGGTGTCGCATCACGAAATGCTCCACACTTTTGAAGTATTGCTATTCAATTTCACAAATGTGTAGCTAAAAGTGCTACGCAAGAAGATTCCCTACTTGATATTTGATCATGTTCCATCAAAGCCAAACCCAAAAAGATTGAGTGTCATCTTCAAATAACTAAAAAAAGTATGATAAATTCTTAAGTATGGGCAATTCATATTTTGTTCCAATCATCAAAATCCAAATTGCTTTATATTACGTGCGCAGAAGTCTTTCTGTCGGTTTAAAATTTAAAAAATGGCTATTTCTGCGCACATCAGAGCAATGTTATAAATTATAATCATGTCGTCACTTTTGATACTAGTCTTGTTCCCATGCCGCCGAGTGTTACGAAAAGGCGAATCGAAAAGGCGCCAACAAAAATGACTTGGAATAAAACTAGTGGTGCACCACACGGACACCAGGAAATTCCTTGAAGGAATCATTACAAAATGGCGCTTAGTAAGAAGATGATGTAAACAATTATGAAATCCATCGTGAGCAAAATGATGCCTGTATTTCCTCGTGTTTTATTACTAAAATGTGTTAGTTCAAATTGTAAAATCTAGATCATGTACACGTTACGTATACTATATTTTGCTTACAGGCGCATGCCAGATTATGTAGAACGTGCAAAGTTGATGAAATATTAATTTTATTACTAGAAAAAAAAGGTGCTATATAAAAGTTGTAAATAGCTACACAAAACTAATAGTGCATCGCACTTTTTGCTACACAAAAAAATGCTGGAAATTGAACGCTGCATGTATGTATACCAATGTATTGAATATTTTGTATACCAGACCAACAAAATAAATATTGAAACTGTAGCTGTGTATAATTTACATAATTAAGAGATATCATAACATAAGGCCATTATACAGTTATTATAGTCTACCTGCGCCTTGATAAAGTGGAGGACTTCAAATACCTTGGAGCCTGGATGAACAGCACTGAAAAGGAGATCAAAACACGCAAAGCAGCTGCATGGAAAGCTGGAGGCAAACTTATTATATAAAGGACCCCAATGGAAATAAGCTTCCTACATAATGGAGGCTTTTTGGGCTATCCTTGGTACTCTCCTGGTATTTTATACAATTTCCCAATCCTGCCGTATTCTAGCAATCATCTTGCTTTTATGTCTTTTTTATGTGTGCTTTTATATACATGTGATTTTTTGATATTGGGCAATTATGTAATTTGAGTACTGAATAAATATGATATATGAATGTATGGACTTAGGCTAAATCACTATCCAGAAAGCTCAAAGAAAGACTGTTAATAGCTACAGTAGAAACAGTCCTCCTTTATGGATGTGCGACATGGGCAGTCGCCCCAAAGCTTGGTAAACAACAGGATGGATGCTACACTAGGATGCTAAGATCTGTGTTCAACATCAACTGGAGTCAGCATGTGACAAATAAGGACCTGTATGGGGACATGCCAAAAGTCTCGGACAAGATCAGAGAACGTAGAGCAAGATTTGCCGGACACTGCTTCAAGGGGTCCAATGAGCTTATACACAAACTCATACATTGGATTCCAAAGCACGGAGTACGAAAGCGTGGTAGACCAGCCCTGACCTAGGCTATATTGACACACTAACATGTGATACAGGACTGCAGGTGGAAGAAATCAATGTTGGAAAGGAAGATCTGGAGAGGCATTGTGGTTCGGAAAAATCATCCGGACTACGTCAAGTAAGTCAAGTCACCATACAAAATATGTGAATATTAACCTGAATAACGCATGTTAATTAAGTAGTGATCAAGAGAAATAATTTTAAACTGTTCGAGTACAGGTAAAAGGCATCTAGGTGTGTTCTGCTATGATGCGATACATGACTCAGCAATTTAACTGGGTTTATTTCTCGAGGGTGAAAAACAAAAATGATGGCCAGAATGTGTGCTCGCGCAGTGTTTTGGGCAATTATACAATGAAATTGTCAACATTTTTGACACTCTTGACAATTTTTGAAGGGTGAAAATCAAAAGTGAAGGGTATTTCACCCTTTGTATAGGGTGAGTGAAAACACTGAATGTAGGTTCAAGCTGAATGGAATTAGTTAAGAACTGAGCTGAGTGACACATAACACCACCCATGGCAAGCCAACACCACCATCAAGTATGTATTGATATTTCAATATAGTGAATGGATTGATGACATATTAAAGCCATGTACAGTATTTTAAATAAAATTACACTCAGGTTGAGATTAATTATGTCTTTTGAAATATGACAGAACAACAAATAACACCAGTATTGATTATATTAAGCCTGACCCGACCCCCAGCTTTTTCTAGATTTTTTCCACATCCGTATGCGAAAACTAGCTAGTTAAAAGTGATGACCCCCGGGATTTGAACCACCATGGATCTCTGGGTTCAAAGGCACAGGATTCTGCAACAAACCACAGGTGTCAAGGTTACTTGGCGCAGTAGGCCCTATACTGCGCCAAATAATTATATAGTCCATTATTTCATCAAAAAACTTTCATGCCGGCTCACACAAACAGGCTATGTCATGGTATTTTGTGGTACATGGTAGGTTTAAGTTATTTTTGTTTAAATTGTGAGACTTTTTTGGTTTGTTTTACATTGAGAGCAAGAGGCGTGCCAAAATTCAGCATATGAGGGCAACCACTCTACTACAATTGATAAGCAAAGATTGAGCGATTACATCTAAAAAAATATTTAAACAAATGTGGTGGTCTTACCCTTTTCATCAAAAACTTGCAAGCCACTTCTGCTACTCCTGGTATTGCATTCATGGTCAGGTCTGACTAGAATTATGTCCATGTGGTAGTCTTTATATCCGGTGTCCTAGTTACACAATAAGTTGTAAATGTAGATAAGTGATTAATGCAATAGTACATAAATATTAGCTAGTGGACTAAAAACCTGCATCACATTTATCTGTGTATCAGTTTGTTTTGTATTGTGTTTAAAAGTTATCGAATAAAATCACAAATGTGCATGGTAGATGTATCTCAATACAGTGACATTTTGGATCTCTGTGTGATTAAATTAGAATGTTGGGCTTGATGCACCAATTCCTGTTAATAACAATAATCTAAAAACATTGGAAATATATAATTTGCCATCTACCGGGGTTATCTACTCAGAGGCGCTATAGCCACTATTACTATGCTGCCATTAAGAAATCGTCACAATCATTTCCATACACCTACATTGTATGTGGCAGACTGCCTTCTTGTTAGGTGCCCAACTATCAGTTTGACTACTTACTGTCCATATCCTTGGTTTGTGATACAGCAGCCGCTGATGAGAATTGATAGTTTGCCCTCCATGGATTGAATCACAGCATTTGTCACAGTAGAAGGCAAAAGAACCGCAATCCTCACACCGAATGTAGTTGTCTTTTAATTGTTTTCTACACACACAGCATTGAATTACTTCTGGAGCCTTGGTTTCAATGTATGCTTGGTATAAGTCATTTCTGACTTGTTTCCATGCACATTTCGGGGCATTTATCGCAAATAATTCATCATCTCCGTGACTGTAGGGTATATGAGGGACATCAGCAGTATGAGTATTTGGCAAAGTCTTGTTGAGTGTTGCTTGAGTAAAAGGAGACACCAAAGGCACTCTTTTAGAAATAGTCCGACCACGACTTGAAATTGCTGTGCTACGTATCTTGGGACGTTTTACCCTTACTGTTGACATTCTACCTATGAGCAAAGAACACAATGATCAAGATTAATGGTTATCTTATAAATAGATCTTGTCATTGTCAATGTCATAAATACCCAAAATTGGCTCCTTTGTAACATGCAACGATTAACTGCAAATAGTGTGGAGTTTTTCCATCTCAACTATCTGCCAAGCAAGCAAATGTTAGCTTTGATGCAATCAGCAATATTGAGTGAAATTTAGTTTTTGAAAATTTTAATTTCTGTTTGAAGGAGCCAATTTTACCTTAAGCCTACATTTCATTGTTTAAATATTAATCAGATCAACCAGTTACATTTTACAGCAGCTACAATGTATACAATGATTAACCAGTTCAAACTAATGTTAACACAACACAATCAATGGTAAACAATTTGGTATTTCATACTTAAGAGAATTGTAAACCCCCCAAAATGAATACCGTATCTGAATATTCATCATAAACAAAGCAATAATGATTGATTTGGAATTTTGGATTAATGTTCTCAGCATAACGAATTAAACGATAGACATGGCTTACTCTCAAGCTCCCATTTTTGAAGGATTCAAGACTCAGAGGGTGAAGGACACAGACTCAGACACTTGAGGTTTTTAAATGACTTCTGAAATTGGACCTGAGTCCTTTCGTGTCATATTTTGTGTGGAGTAATTAAATACTTAATAGTCAGTCATCCAATCATCAAAATTAGAAATAAATCATCATACTTGTGAAGTTATGGCCAGTCACAATATGCTGTTAAAAATACCTACATTTGTATCGATAACCATAACAAAGTACAAGCACTAACAGTGCACACCTGAAGCTTTAGGGAACCTACTGTATAAATAACATGATATGCATATTCAATTCAAGATTGTTTCCATGAGCACCCCTTCTTTAATGGTACTAAAGGAAGTCACTTTCAGGGAAAAGTTGAGTGAAAATGGCACAGGAAGGTTTGCTCTGCAGCATTATCGTCACATGAACTTCAGAACACTTTTTGAATCTCTATCTCAATTCCATATTCTTAAATCTTAGGGTTGTATTCATTATGGTATCAGCCTTCTGTAAAAATGTAGGTTAAAAATACATCACCGTGGTGTTTATTTTAACTTCACTGCTACATGTACAACTTAAGTCGGCCTATACATAGCAAAATATTAAAGTACATAAATTATAGTACTCGAACTCGGACATCACAGACTCAGTCAGTTCGGACTCAATCTTGGACTTGGAATGGGAGGTACATGTATTAAAGAGTTCTCAGACTTACATGTTGTTGTTGTAAGCAACAGATTTTTGAAAATATTTCCGAAATTATTTGGTTGAATTGATGCAACTATAGTCGGACAATAATTGAACAAACACTTTGAAGCAGCGTATTGCGTACATTGCGTGAAGCACGCACGGCTATTATTAGCTTGACAATTTTGGACGTGATCATCTTGCTGCGTGCGTGTTGTTCGTTTAATTATTAATTTGACTATAATAAGAAGTTTAATCCTACTAGTAAGGCAAGGCCAGTGACAATAGACTAAAGGACAGATGGTTTAGGCAATAATCAGCAGCCCCTGGGAATTGAACCAGGTCACTGGGATGGCAGGCAAGGCCGGGGTCAACCTCAACACCAGAAGCACATGGCTGACCAGGCCAAATTATTCACAGACTAAATAGTCTGCAACATGGAATAGATATTGTAATATGCCATAACAGGTACTACTGGCTGAATATAATGGTTAGACATAGGATAACCCTAAGACTCTTCAGTACTACTAACTACTACGATGCAGTGTGCTTGTGTTACCTGGTTATAATGGCCCCAGGGTATACTTGGTGAAGTATACTGAGCCAAGTATGGTTGACCCCCATGGCCTAGAGTAGAACGTTTACCTTTGAACACAGAGGTCCTGGGTTCGAACCCCAGGGGCATGGGGCCCTTTCCCCCTTGCTTTTTGGCTGCGAAAAAAAAATCTTTGGAAAAAGCCTGATGTGCATGGGGCTTCCATCGTTGACCGATACTAGCCGGTTCAGGGTCCAATTTAGACTGGCCCAGGGGCTATTATAGGTCGTCCCGGAGTGACATCACACACCAAAGAGGTAAATAAAGGCCTTAAATAACACAGCGGTAAAAGGTTTATCCTGAATCGAAAAATATCCATTGATTATCCCTTTCTGTTGCATTGTGGGATTGAAAGGGGACAAAATATGCCCTCTTTTCTATCCCACAATGCATCAGAAAAGGATATTCTATTCCACAATGCATCAGAAAAGGATATTCTATCCCACAATGCATCAGAAAAGGATATTCTATCCCACAATGCATCAGAAAAGGATAATCAATGGATTTTCCCCCCAAATGGCGTTAAACCTTTAGGGCGAGTCCTGCCGAGTAGAGCGTAAAACAGGTAGGTAGTTAGTTAAAACCAGGGCTAAAATTAATCGAAGGCATTGAAGGCAATTGCCGTCAATTCCCCACCTACATACATCGTCCATGCATATATATGTAGACGTAGTTGTCTTGATGCCCTCAATTTCTTGCTGTTTTCACTCCATTCAAAATTAAATAATGATTGCCTTGGAGAAAGTTGGCGCCCAATTCAAATTGACTTAAATTGCATGCCCTTTTCATTTCTTATTTTGAGGCCTGGTTAAACGTCTGGTTTGTTGTCAACGGCAAACGGCACAATGTACCCGGATGACCGGGCCTACCTAGTGCCAACGGTGACCTGGCCAGGGTCACACAACTCCCTATTGACTTTTCATGTCGCGAAATTCACATTGAATGTCAGCACTGCTGATTTTTAAAATGTTTACCTCAATATTTTCCCTAAAATGAGGATGCTTGTTTTATCAACATTTAAAGGTAGATGACCCGATCACATTTTCATAACACAGATTTTTCTCAAACATATACATACATGTATATGGAGATTTTCATATCATATGAAAGATCATATTTTTCTGATTAACATACTGAAATTTGACGGTCCAAATCAGTATGATTACGAAGAAATCAGTGAAATAACATCGAATTACCGCAAAAAGGGGTAACCACCAATATAGTTTGTGTACAACTCAATGGACACATTTTACGGCATCTTGTGCGTCTAAAATAAGAACCATTAGAGTTATGCAACTCAAACTTTGGAATAAAGACTTTTTTGATGATGACCTTTTATGTCGAACATCTACGGTATTATCCCTTTTTAAGCGCCCGGGACCTTATAAGCGCCCACCCCTGTTTTTCTCAATGACTACCAACAAACAATTCCTTATAAGTGCCCACCTTTTCAAATGGTCAGCATCCTCGGATGACCACTTATATTTTCACACACTAATAAGTGAATCGCGAATTGTCTTGACCTCTGTAATTCGATTACTCTGAAAATCGGCAGACAGCGACGTGTGTTCAATAAATCTTTAAAAAAAACATAACTTTGCCAAATATTGGGCCATTGGCTTTCTTTTGAAGAGAGCTTTCCATTGATACCAAATGTTTTGGGGTTTAATGTAGAAATCAAAAATCAGTTGACCTCCCTACTATAAGTATAGACTACAGTCATGTAATACTAGTAAACAAGCCACGGTTGTCATTGGGGCTACATGTATCATGTAGGGCCACCAACCATTAGACCAAATGGTTGGTGGCTATACTATCGTTCATGCTACACTATACTATAGCCACACCACCCTCTATAGGACGGCGCGGACATAGGCCTACAGGCACTTTGAGTTATTTTGAGCAAATTTGCTTGGCAACCAGTGTTTCAAAAGCAAAACATTCCATGCACACACTCAACGCTGAGCGTTACACATTTGATTCGCAGTAGGCACAATGTGCGGTTGCCGGAATTGATTGATCTGCGCAAGTTGTTTTTGTTTTCACTGGCATTTGATTGTTTTCACCGGCATGACGTAGGTCTGCCCCAATCTATCCTCTACACTCGACGTCAAGATTTTCACATCAAATATAGGCCTAGGTCTAATATAGAAATCAATCAAAATGCACTCACAATTGAGTCACATGTTATTCCTTGCCTAGAACTTTAATAGTTATACATTCAGTTCATTAATTTTGATCAAGCATCCTCATTTTGGGGGAAATATAGAGGTGAACAATCGTTCGTGTTGACACTCAAATGTGAATTTCGCAACGTAAAAAGTCAATAGGGAGTTGTGTGACCCTAGTCGTAGCAAGCTATAGGCCCTAGTCGGATTCATAATTGAAAAAAACCCACGTTGAAGCAGCGTATTTATTGCGTACATTGCGTGAAGCGCGCATAGCCGTAGGCCCCTAAGGCTAAGCGTGATTATTTCGGGCGCGTTCATCTTTGTGCTGCATGCGTGTTGTTCGTTCAATTCTCAATTTGACTGATATAGTTTTTAGAAAAGTAGTGAGTTATGTCATGAGTAGTATAGATATAGCCTAGGTCATCACTGACTATCATGACTATTTTAGGCTGACAGGCAATATCCTCAATTAGGTCTTACATTAAAGCACAAGGGAAGGCAGCTATCATTTTTACAATGTAAAACAAAGTCTGCATAAACATGTAAACAATTGCTGCCTCATGCTTTATTCTGTATGTAAGACTTATTATGAGGATAATGCCGGCCGACCTAAGCCTTGTTGTGATATGGAATATGGTTCAGCTTCTGTTCATTGATGTTGACTGTACTCTCACCTTTCCTGACTCTAGACTCTATATTATAATATAGTCTTATAAAATATAAGTGTGTATCTCAATCTGTAGACTTTTTAAGTTTTTATAGTGTAGACAGCGCCCTGGCCTGGCCCCTGCTTTTTACTTTTAACTTTAGTATTATACTAACTTCATACCGGTACATGTATGAATTGAATATGATGAATGTTGTCGTTCGTTGATCACTACTTACCTAGTACTATAACTATTCCTAGTACTCATAGGCTTACTTACTACTAGTACTACTTACTTTGATTTGATTGATCATTTATTGATGATGAATGATGATGATGATGTTCAAATCAAATCGGCATCCAAATCGAGCTGGAACTAGGTGCGATGATGAAACAATTGTCGCATTTCTTGCTGTATTTCGAATTTACGCTCAACGTATTACACTTTGCCAAAATAATGTACCACTATGATATGAAATAAATTAAAATGAATATGATGCTCTTGGAATCCCGTCGCTCAAACACTTTACACAATCGCCATTTTGTCATTGAATGATTGAATGCGCGCGGTAGATCAATTTATTGATAAATTTATCGATCGGCGCAATAATTTGTCAGTCTCTACCACATACACACCATTATTCGCTGCGACGCCAAAATCCTAAGAAATCATCAAAAATAAATTGATACCTAACCTGGATTACATGATATGAGTAAATTGATAAATAAATAAAATTATTATTTTATTTTTTATTAATATTTATTTAGTATTTGTTATCTTGATGGCTTGATTAAAATTAATTTATTAATTTTAATCAAGCCATCAAGCAATCAAAGGCAATCAAGTATATATAATTAATTAATTGATTATTTGATTCAGGCTAGCAATTAATTAATTAATTGACTATATTATTGCGCATGCTATTAATTGACACTAGTTTGAGTCTCTTAGCATTATTTTTATGGCCAAAAACACTTTTAACTTTTTCATCTGGATCCCCCCCTGGCCCTTGTTATAGTTCAGTCAGTTAAAAATTGGCAAAACCTGTTTACAGCAAGCAGCGAATAAATTCAGAAGAGCATTGCAGGTAAAACGCTGGCAGTGGCACCAAATATAGCGTGACGCTTGCGCATGTCAAATTCGCACTTATGTGCTTGGATTACTTTTGCGAACGGATAGATAAAAACCGAATATTTCTCGCCAATTTGGAAATGACTGAACAATATAGTGGGAAATTATTTCCCCTTCTCCCCTTTGTGTAGAGTTACCAAGCAATAACAAGGTGGGACATGACAGGAACTCGAAACGAAATTGACTTGATTGCGCTCGAAATGAGACAAATATTTTGATTTTGGGGTACGTGAGCGCGAAGCGAGAAAAACATGCATTTTGTCGTCCCTTATTAATACTTTTTGATCCCCTTCGCGCCCCAAACAAACAAACAAATACACACCCCAACAAACAAACAAACAAACAAACAAACAATAAATGAATAAATGAATAGATAACTAACTAACTAACAAACAAACAAACAAACAAACAAACAAACAAACAAACAAACAAACAAACAAACAAACAAACAAACAAACAAACAAACAAACAAACAAACAAACAAACAAACAAACAAACAAACAAACAAACAAACAAACAAACAAACAAACAAACAAACAAACAAACAAACAAACAAACAAACAAACAAACTAACTAACTAACTAACTAACTAACTAACTAACTAACTAACTAACTAACTAACTAACTAACTAAATAACTAAATAACTAAATAACTAAATAAATAAATAAATAAATAAATAAATAAATAAATAAATAAATAAATAAATAAAAAAATAAATAAATAAATAAAAAAAAATAAAAAATAAATAAAAAAAAAAAAATAAATAAATAAATAAATAAATAAATAAATAAATAAATAAATAAATAAATAAATAAATAAATAAATAAATAAATAAATAAATAAATAAATAAATAAATAAATATACTAATAAATAAATAAATAAATAAATAAATAGGTGAATAAATAAATAAATAAATAAATAAACAAACAAACTGGTATCTTCTTGACTAAACCTCAATGCGATGATGCAGCGAAATATAAGTTCAACCATTTGGAACGGTAGTAAATAAATAAATAAATATTTAAATACGGCTCAATCCCCGAACGATACATATCGCCATATCCGGGGATAGTCCCCTGGGCACCCGCCCCGGGAGGGGTACTCACGTATGTAAGGCATATGGGGACGTGCCGCTCCAGTGGGTCGTTTTTTCATGAGACATCCTTAGCCATGGGTAGGCTTTTCAACTGAAAAATCCTTAGACATGGGTTCTGTTTGTCTATTTTCGCGAACATTTGCCAAAATTAGGTATATTTTCGCGAAAATTCGGTCAAAATGGGTACCGATTTTTCCAAAATCACCCATAGAAATGGGTAGGGTTTTTGAATCTCCAGCGGCACCCGACCAAACCAAATTCGAGTACCCCCCCCCCCCCCCCCCCCGGGACACCCGCTTGGCTGGCCCAATCATGCACCCAGCTGAGTGATTTTCAATGGTATACCGCCATGCTTCGACTCGTCCGCCCAAATCTAGTACAACATTGCAGTGTGGCATCAGTACTAATACATGAGATACTGTACTCTAGAGTACTAGAGTATACTTTGACACGACTCTAATCATGGGATACTGTATCAATATCCCATGCTATTTTACATGTTCTACTACACAGATTGGGTGTACATGTAAAATGGTAGTTACAAAAAGCCCATTTTCTCGCTTATAAAGCGACTGGAATTTTCAATTTGACATTTTCCTTAAATTTCATGATATATTTGATCATTTAATCAAAACAAATATATATGGTATCCCCGAAAGTTCTGAGCAATAAGACCCCAAAGTTGGACAATTGATGTAGCGCCCTCATTTATCAGAAAAAGTTGAGAAATGTTGCCAGATCATTTACAATCAAAATACATCCAAAAAACCTACAAAATGCATTGAAAATATGTCTTTTTCCACTGTAGTATTAGGTAGTAGTCCTAAAATCAGGATTAAACTACAACTTTAATCATTTGGGAGCAATAAGTACCATTTCTGATTAATTCTATAATCAATGGGCCACAGGATGAAAGCTAAGAAAAAACTTTTGATTGTCGTCTCTACAAGGACTGAAATTATTTACTGGTGTGGAATCTAAAGGGACAATTGTTTTAATTTTTATTGTTTTTACTTTCAATTTCAATCCTCATAATGATATAAAAGCTATTCTTTTGCAAAAACAATGAGCTACACATGATTTTTTTACCATTTTAAATCAGAGCCAATCTTGGCCTACCCCTTAAACATGTACTATCTACTGAAGACAGCAAAATGTCAAAATATAACCTTGGTTTTTTGGGTCACACCAATTAATATTTTAGGACTGAATGTGGAAAGAAGAAGTAACAGTGTCCATTTTAGTCATTATAATGTTAATTTACATCTTTTCACCTGCTTTTGTAATTTTTACAGCAAAGTGGAGCACTCTGTTCTAAGTTTACTGTGAAATACCATGAAATATGATTAGGTTGGATATTTGGCCTGCCCTACATGCAAATTATGCTGAATCACATAAAACCTGATCATGTGAATTGATCTAATCAATGTATTTTTTAAACACTTTTTGATCATGGATACTGAAACCCTCTAGACCCCTTAATTTAAAAAAAACCCTTTTTATTTTTTTATTTTTTTATACATGGGGGGGGGGGGGGGGGGCATGATGATTTGATCGGGGGATAATTTATGACTGGCAAATGAATCTATTAGATGTAGCAATTGCAAAAATAGGTCCCCAATTTGCACACATAATACTAATTTAGGCTAGTAGAATTCAAAGTAAGCTTCAAAATCCAATAGCTAGGCAATGTATCCTTCCCACACTGTTGAATTTTGAAGCTTTATCAATTCAACTAGCCGATATTGTATGCTTTGATTCAGCACAAAACTAACCCGAGTCATTAAATAGCTGCTTCAAGGTAGACTGGACCTCCGGTCTCTGGCATAGCCTAGGGATCTAGACTAATCTTTTGAAGACTGATTTCAACATAAAAAAGACACCACCTTAATCTTAATTTCACTTTCCACTAACTCTCAGATTGACCTTGTTTGCAAGGCGAGTATACTTCAAGGCAGCTATTTATTATAATTTGAGCTTCTAATATGACCGTAACATAGGAGGTGAATGGCATGATGTAGTAAGCTTATCAATGATTTCACTTTTTTTACACTGTTGCCGATGATGACAAGACTGTCGAATTCGGCGAGCTATTTTTTCATCGAGTAATTTGCCTGTATAATTTTCTTATGAAATCGAATATTTTGCCCTATCTTACCATTGTTTAGTAGTGGAAATGTCAAATTGAACCCGATCGCAGTGAATTTCAAGCAAATTGAACTTTTGTGGTAGAAGACTCATTCAAAATATCATCAAAACAGCCGATATTAAGCAGGCGATATCATAACACTCCAGCAAAGACCAGTATCTTCAGAATCCACACCACCAAATGGTTTCCCTATGCGTTTACATGTAAAATGGTAGTTACAAAAAGCCCATTTTCTCGCTTATAAAGCGACTGGAATTTTCAATTTGACATTTTCCTTAAATTTCATGATATATTTGATCATTTAATCAAAACAAATATATATGGTATCCCCGAAAGTTCTGAGCAATAAGACCCCAAAGTTGGACAATTGATGTAGCGCCCTCATTTATCAGAAAAAGTTGAGAAATGTTGCCAGATCATTTACAATCAAAATACATCCAAAAAACCTACAAAATGCATTGAAAATATGTCTTTTTCCACTGTAGTATTAGGTAGTAGTCCTAAAATCAGGATTAAACTACAACTTTAATCATTTGGGAGCAATAAGTACCATTTCTGATTAATTCTATAATCAATGGGCCACAGGATGAAAGCTAAGAAAAAACTTTTGATTGTCGTCTCTACAAGGACTGAAATTATTTACTGGTGTGGAATCTAAAGGGACAATTGTTTTAATTTTTATTGTTTTTACTTTCAATTTCAATCCTCATAATGATATAAAAGCTATTCTTTTGCAAAAACAATGAGCTACACATGATTTTTTTACCATTTTAAATCAGAGCCAATCTTGGCCTACCCCTTAAACATGTACTATCTACTGAAGACAGCAAAATGTCAAAATATAACCTTGGTTTTTTGGGTCACACCAATTAATATTTTAGGACTGAATGTGGAAAGAAGAAGTAACAGTGTCCATTTTAGTCATTATAATGTTAATTTACATCTTTTCACCTGCTTTTGTAATTTTTACAGCAAAGTGGAGCACTCTGTTCTAAGTTTACTGTGAAATACCATGAAATATGATTAGGTTGGATATTTGGCCTGCCCTACATGCAAATTATGCTGAATCACATAAAACCTGATCATGTGAATTGATCTAATCAATGTATTTTTTAAACACTTTTTGATCATGGATACTGAAACCCTCTAGACCCCTTAATTTAAAAAAAACCCTTTTTATTTTTTTATTTTTTTATACATGGGGGGGGGGGGGGGGGGGGCATGATGATTTGATCGGGGGATAATTTATGACTGGCAAATGAATCTATTAGATGTAGCAATTGCAAAAATAGGTCCCCAATTTGCACACATAATACTAATTTAGGCTAGTAGAATTCAAAGTAAGCTTCAAAATCCAATAGCTAGGCAATGTATCCTTCCCACACTGTTGAATTTTGAAGCTTTATCAATTCAACTAGCCGATATTGTATGCTTTGATTCAGCACAAAACTAACCCGAGTCATTAAATAGCTGCTTCAAGGTAGACTGGACCTCCGGTCTCTGGCATAGCCTAGGGATCTAGACTAATCTTTTGAAGACTGATTTCAACATAAAAAAGACACCACCTTAATCTTAATTTCACTTTCCACTAACTCTCAGATTGACCTTGTTTGCAAGGCGAGTATACTTCAAGGCAGCTATTTATTATAATTTGAGCTTCTAATATGACCGTAACATAGGAGGTGAATGGCATGATGTAGTAAGCTTATCAATGATTTCACTTTTTTTACACTGTTGCCGATGATGACAAGACTGTCGAATTCGGCGAGCTATTTTTTCATCGAGTAATTTGCCTGTATAATTTTCTTATGAAATCGAATATTTTGCCCTATCTTACCATTGTTTAGTAGTGGAAATGTCAAATTGAACCCGATCGCAGTGAATTTCAAGCAAATTGAACTTTTGTGGTAGAAGACTCATTCAAAATATCATCAAAACAGCCGATATTAAGCAGGCGATATCATAACACTCCAGCAAAGACCAGTATCTTCAGAATCCACACCACCAAATGGTTTCCCTATGCGTTTACATGTAAAATGGTAGTTACAAAAAGCCCATTTTCTCGCTTATAAAGCGACTGGAATTTTCAATTTGACATTTTCCTTAAATTTCATGATATATTTGATCATTTAATCAAAACAAATATATATGGTATCCCCGAAAGTTCTGAGCAATAAGACCCCAAAGTTGGACAATTGATGTAGCGCCCTCATTTATCAGAAAAAGTTGAGAAATGTTGCCAGATCATTTACAATCAAAATACATCCAAAAAACCTACAAAATGCATTGAAAATATGTCTTTTTCCACTGTAGTATTAGGTAGTAGTCCTAAAATCAGGATTAAACTACAACTTTAATCATTTGGGAGCAATAAGTACCATTTCTGATTAATTCTATAATCAATGGGCCACAGGATGAAAGCTAAGAAAAAACTTTTGATTGTCGTCTCTACAAGGACTGAAATTATTTACTGGTGTGGAATCTAAAGGGACAATTGTTTTAATTTTTATTGTTTTTACTTTCAATTTCAATCCTCATAATGATATAAAAGCTATTCTTTTGCAAAAACAATGAGCTACACATGATTTTTTTACCATTTTAAATCAGAGCCAATCTTGGCCTACCCCTTAAACATGTACTATCTACTGAAGACAGCAAAATGTCAAAATATAACCTTGGTTTTTTGGGTCACACCAATTAATATTTTAGGACTGAATGTGGAAAGAAGAAGTAACAGTGTCCATTTTAGTCATTATAATGTTAATTTACATCTTTTCACCTGCTTTTGTAATTTTTACAGCAAAGTGGAGCACTCTGTTCTAAGTTTACTGTGAAATACCATGAAATATGATTAGGTTGGATATTTGGCCTGCCCTACATGCAAATTATGCTGAATCACATAAAACCTGATCATGTGAATTGATCTAATCAATGTATTTTTTAAACACTTTTTGATCATGGATACTGAAACCCTCTAGACCCCTTAATTTAAAAAAAAAACCTTTTTATTTTTTTATTTTTTTATACATGGGGGGGGGGGGGGCATGATGATTTGATCGGGGGATAATTTATGACTGGCAAATGAATCTATTAGATGTAGCAATTGCAAAAATAGGTCCCCAATTTGCACACATAATACTAATTTAGGCTAGTAGAATTCAAAGTAAGCTTCAAAATCCAATAGCTAGGCAATGTATCCTTCCCACACTGTTGAATTTTGAAGCTTTATCAATTCAACTAGCCGATATTGTATGCTTTGATTCAGCACAAAACTAACCCGAGTCATTAAATAGCTGCTTCAAGGTAGACTGGACCTCCGGTCTCTGGCATAGCCTAGGGATCTAGACTAATCTTTTGAAGACTGATTTCAACATAAAAAAGACACCACCTTAATCTTAATTTCACTTTCCACTAACTCTCAGATTGACCTTGTTTGCAAGGCGAGTATACTTCAAGGCAGCTATTTATTATAATTTGAGCTTCTAATATGACCGTAACATAGGAGGTGAATGGCATGATGTAGTAAGCTTATCAATGATTTCACTTTTTTTACACTGTTGCCGATGATGACAAGACTGTCGAATTCGGCGAGCTATTTTTTCATCGAGTAATTTGCCTGTATAATTTTCTTATGAAATCGAATATTTTGCCCTATCTTACCATTGTTTAGTAGTGGAAATGTCAAATTGAACCCGATCGCAGTGAATTTCAAGCAAATTGAACTTTTGTGGTAGAAGACTCATTCAAAATATCATCAAAACAGCCGATATTAAGCAGGCGATATCATAACACTCCAGCAAAGACCAGTATCTTCAGAATCCACACCACCAAATGGTTTCCCTATGCGTTTACATGTAAAATGGTAGTTACAAAAAGCCCATTTTCTCGCTTATAAAGCGACTGGAATTTTCAATTTGACATTTTCCTTAAATTTCATGATATATTTGATCATTTAATCAAAACAAATATATATGGTATCCCCGAAAGTTCTGAGCAATAAGACCCCAAAGTTGGACAATTGATGTAGCGCCCTCATTTATCAGAAAAAGTTGAGAAATGTTGCCAGATCATTTACAATCAAAATACATCCAAAAAACCTACAAAATGCATTGAAAATATGTCTTTTTCCACTGTAGTATTAGGTAGTAGTCCTAAAATCAGGATTAAACTACAACTTTAATCATTTGGGAGCAATAAGTACCATTTCTGATTAATTCTATAATCAATGGGCCACAGGATGAAAGCTAAGAAAAAACTTTTGATTGTCGTCTCTACAAGGACTGAAATTATTTACTGGTGTGGAATCTAAAGGGACAATTGTTTTAATTTTTATTGTTTTTACTTTCAATTTCAATCCTCATAATGATATAAAAGCTATTCTTTTGCAAAAACAATGAGCTACACATGATTTTTTTACCATTTTAAATCAGAGCCAATCTTGGCCTACCCCTTAAACATGTACTATCTACTGAAGACAGCAAAATGTCAAAATATAACCTTGGTTTTTTGGGTCACACCAATTAATATTTTAGGACTGAATGTGGAAAGAAGAAGTAACAGTGTCCATTTTAGTCATTATAATGTTAATTTACATCTTTTCACCTGCTTTTGTAATTTTTACAGCAAAGTGGAGCACTCTGTTCTAAGTTTACTGTGAAATACCATGAAATATGATTAGGTTGGATATTTGGCCTGCCCTACATGCAAATTATGCTGAATCACATAAAACCTGATCATGTGAATTGATCTAATCAATGTATTTTTTAAACACTTTTTGATCATGGATACTGAAACCCTCTAGACCCCTTAATTTAAAAAAAAACCCTTTTTATTTTTTTATTTTTTTATACATGGGGGGGGGGGGGGCATGATGATTTGATCGGGGGATAATTTATGACTGGCAAATGAATCTATTAGATGTAGCAATTGCAAAAATAGGTCCCCAATTTGCACACATAATACTAATTTAGGCTAGTAGAATTCAAAGTAAGCTTCAAAATCCAATAGCTAGGCAATGTATCCTTCCCACACTGTTGAATTTTGAAGCTTTATCAATTCAACTAGCCGATATTGTATGCTTTGATTCAGCACAAAACTAACCCGAGTCATTAAATAGCTGCTTCAAGGTAGACTGGACCTCCGGTCTCTGGCATAGCCTAGGGATCTAGACTAATCTTTTGAAGACTGATTTCAACATAAAAAAGACACCACCTTAATCTTAATTTCACTTTCCACTAACTCTCAGATTGACCTTGTTTGCAAGGCGAGTATACTTCAAGGCAGCTATTTATTATAATTTGAGCTTCTAATATGACCGTAACATAGGAGGTGAATGGCATGATGTAGTAAGCTTATCAATGATTTCACTTTTTTTACACTGTTGCCGATGATGACAAGACTGTCGAATTCGGCGAGCTATTTTTTCATCGAGTAATTTGCCTGTATAATTTTCTTATGAAATCGAATATTTTGCCCTATCTTACCATTGTTTAGTAGTGGAAATGTCAAATTGAACCCGATCGCAGTGAATTTCAAGCAAATTGAACTTTTGTGGTAGAAGACTCATTCAAAATATCATCAAAACAGCCGATATTAAGCAGGCGATATCATAACACTCCAGCAAAGACCAGTATCTTCAGAATCCACACCACCAAATGGTTTCCCTATGCGTTTACATGTAAAATGGTAGTTACAAAAAGCCCATTTTCTCGCTTATAAAGCGACTGGAATTTTCAATTTGACATTTTCCTTAAATTTCATGATATATTTGATCATTTAATCAAAACAAATATATATGGTATCCCCGAAAGTTCTGAGCAATAAGACCCCAAAGTTGGACAATTGATGTAGCGCCCTCATTTATCAGAAAAAGTTGAGAAATGTTGCCAGATCATTTACAATCAAAATACATCCAAAAAACCTACAAAATGCATTGAAAATATGTCTTTTTCCACTGTAGTATTAGGTAGTAGTCCTAAAATCAGGATTAAACTACAACTTTAATCATTTGGGAGCAATAAGTACCATTTCTGATTAATTCTATAATCAATGGGCCACAGGATGAAAGCTAAGAAAAAACTTTTGATTGTCGTCTCTACAAGGACTGAAATTATTTACTGGTGTGGAATCTAAAGGGACAATTGTTTTAATTTTTATTGTTTTTACTTTCAATTTCAATCCTCATAATGATATAAAAGCTATTCTTTTGCAAAAACAATGAGCTACACATGATTTTTTTACCATTTTAAATCAGAGCCAATCTTGGCCTACCCCTTAAACATGTACTATCTACTGAAGACAGCAAAATGTCAAAATATAACCTTGGTTTTTTGGGTCACACCAATTAATATTTTAGGACTGAATGTGGAAAGAAGAAGTAACAGTGTCCATTTTAGTCATTATAATGTTAATTTACATCTTTTCACCTGCTTTTGTAATTTTTACAGCAAAGTGGAGCACTCTGTTCTAAGTTTACTGTGAAATACCATGAAATATGATTAGGTTGGATATTTGGCCTGCCCTACATGCAAATTATGCTGAATCACATAAAACCTGATCATGTGAATTGATCTAATCAATGTATTTTTTAAACACTTTTTGATCATGGATACTGAAACCCTCTAGACCCCTTAATTTAAAAAAAAAACCTTTTTATTTTTTTATTTTTTTATACATGGGGGGGGGGGGGGGGCATGATGATTTGATCGGGGGATAATTTATGACTGGCAAATGAATCTATTAGATGTAGCAATTGCAAAAATAGGTCCCCAATTTGCACACATAATACTAATTTAGGCTAGTAGAATTCAAAGTAAGCTTCAAAATCCAATAGCTAGGCAATGTATCCTTCCCACACTGTTGAATTTTGAAGCTTTATCAATTCAACTAGCCGATATTGTATGCTTTGATTCAGCACAAAACTAACCCGAGTCATTAAATAGCTGCTTCAAGGTAGACTGGACCTCCGGTCTCTGGCATAGCCTAGGGATCTAGACTAATCTTTTGAAGACTGATTTCAACATAAAAAAGACACCACCTTAATCTTAATTTCACTTTCCACTAACTCTCAGATTGACCTTGTTTGCAAGGCGAGTATACTTCAAGGCAGCTATTTATTATAATTTGAGCTTCTAATATGACCGTAACATAGGAGGTGAATGGCATGATGTAGTAAGCTTATCAATGATTTCACTTTTTTTACACTGTTGCCGATGATGACAAGACTGTCGAATTCGGCGAGCTATTTTTTCATCGAGTAATTTGCCTGTATAATTTTCTTATGAAATCGAATATTTTGCCCTATCTTACCATTGTTTAGTAGTGGAAATGTCAAATTGAACCCGATCGCAGTGAATTTCAAGCAAATTGAACTTTTGTGGTAGAAGACTCATTCAAAATATCATCAAAACAGCCGATATTAAGCAGGCGATATCATAACACTCCAGCAAAGACCAGTATCTTCATAAAGGGACAATTGTTTTAATTTTTATTGTTTTTACTTTCAATTTCAATCCTCATAATGATATAAAAGCTATTCTTTTGCAAAAACAATGAGCTACACATGATTTTTTTACCATTTTAAATCAGAGCCAATCTTGGCCTACCCCTTAAACATGTACTATCTACTGAAGACAGCAAAATGTCAAAATATAACCTTGGTTTTTTGGGTCACACCAATTAATATTTTAGGACTGAATGTGGAAAGAAGAAGTAACAGTGTCCATTTTAGTCATTATAATGTTAATTTACATCTTTTCACCTGCTTTTGTAATTTTTACAGCAAAGTGGAGCACTCTGTTCTAAGTTTACTGTGAAATACCATGAAATATGATTAGGTTGGATATTTGGCCTGCCCTACATGCAAATTATGCTGAATCACATAAAACCTGATCATGTGAATTGATCTAATCAATGTATTTTTTAAACACTTTTTGATCATGGATACTGAAACCCTCTAGACCCCTTAATTTAAAAAAAAAACCTTTTTATTTTTTTATTTTTTTATACATGGGGGGGGGGGGGGGGCATGATGATTTGATCGGGGGATAATTTATGACTGGCAAATGAATCTATTAGATGTAGCAATTGCAAAAATAGGTCCCCAATTTGCACACATAATACTAATTTAGGCTAGTAGAATTCAAAGTAAGCTTCAAAATCCAATAGCTAGGCAATGTATCCTTCCCACACTGTTGAATTTTGAAGCTTTATCAATTCAACTAGCCGATATTGTATGCTTTGATTCAGCACAAAACTAACCCGAGTCATTAAATAGCTGCTTCAAGGTAGACTGGACCTCCGGTCTCTGGCATAGCCTAGGGATCTAGACTAATCTTTTGAAGACTGATTTCAACATAAAAAAGACACCACCTTAATCTTAATTTCACTTTCCACTAACTCTCAGATTGACCTTGTTTGCAAGGCGAGTATACTTCAAGGCAGCTATTTATTATAATTTGAGCTTCTAATATGACCGTAACATAGGAGGTGAATGGCATGATGTAGTAAGCTTATCAATGATTTCACTTTTTTTACACTGTTGCCGATGATGACAAGACTGTCGAATTCGGCGAGCTATTTTTTCATCGAGTAATTTGCCTGTATAATTTTCTTATGAAATCGAATATTTTGCCCTATCTTACCATTGTTTAGTAGTGGAAATGTCAAATTGAACCCGATCGCAGTGAATTTCAAGCAAATTGAACTTTTGTGGTAGAAGACTCATTCAAAATATCATCAAAACAGCCGATATTAAGCAGGCGATATCATAACACTCCAGCAAAGACCAGTATCTTCAGAATCCACACCACCAAATGGTTTCCCTATGCGTTTACATGTAAAATGGTAGTTACAAAAAGCCCATTTTCTCGCTTATAAAGCGACTGGAATTTTCAATTTGACATTTTCCTTAAATTTCATGATATATTTGATCATTTAATCAAAACAAATATATATGGTATCCCCGAAAGTTCTGAGCAATAAGACCCCAAAGTTGGACAATTGATGTAGCGCCCTCATTTATCAGAAAAAGTTGAGAAATGTTGCCAGATCATTTACAATCAAAATACATCCAAAAAACCTACAAAATGCATTGAAAATATGTCTTTTTCCACTGTAGTATTAGGTAGTAGTCCTAAAATCAGGATTAAACTACAACTTTAATCATTTGGGAGCAATAAGTACCATTTCTGATTAATTCTATAATCAATGGGCCACAGGATGAAAGCTAAGAAAAAACTTTTGATTGTCGTCTCTACAAGGACTGAAATTATTTACTGGTGTGGAATCTAAAGGGACAATTGTTTTAATTTTTATTGTTTTTACTTTCAATTTCAATCCTCATAATGATATAAAAGCTATTCTTTTGCAAAAACAATGAGCTACACATGATTTTTTTACCATTTTAAATCAGAGCCAATCTTGGCCTACCCCTTAAACATGTACTATCTACTGAAGACAGCAAAATGTCAAAATATAACCTTGGTTTTTTGGGTCACACCAATTAATATTTTAGGACTGAATGTGGAAAGAAGAAGTAACAGTGTCCATTTTAGTCATTATAATGTTAATTTACATCTTTTCACCTGCTTTTGTAATTTTTACAGCAAAGTGGAGCACTCTGTTCTAAGTTTACTGTGAAATACCATGAAATATGATTAGGTTGGATATTTGGCCTGCCCTACATGCAAATTATGCTGAATCACATAAAACCTGATCATGTGAATTGATCTAATCAATGTATTTTTTAAACACTTTTTGATCATGGATACTGAAACCCTCTAGACCCCTTAATTTAAAAAAAAACCCTTTTTATTTTTTTATTTTTTTATACATGGGGGGGGGGGGGGGGGCATGATGATTTGATCGGGGGATAATTTATGACTGGCAAATGAATCTATTAGATGTAGCAATTGCAAAAATAGGTCCCCAATTTGCACACATAATACTAATTTAGGCTAGTAGAATTCAAAGTAAGCTTCAAAATCCAATAGCTAGGCAATGTATCCTTCCCACACTGTTGAATTTTGAAGCTTTATCAATTCAACTAGCCGATATTGTATGCTTTGATTCAGCACAAAACTAACCCGAGTCATTAAATAGCTGCTTCAAGGTAGACTGGACCTCCGGTCTCTGGCATAGCCTAGGGATCTAGACTAATCTTTTGAAGACTGATTTCAACATAAAAAAGACACCACCTTAATCTTAATTTCACTTTCCACTAACTCTCAGATTGACCTTGTTTGCAAGGCGAGTATACTTCAAGGCAGCTATTTATTATAATTTGAGCTTCTAATATGACCGTAACATAGGAGGTGAATGGCATGATGTAGTAAGCTTATCAATGATTTCACTTTTTTTACACTGTTGCCGATGATGACAAGACTGTCGAATTCGGCGAGCTATTTTTTCATCGAGTAATTTGCCTGTATAATTTTCTTATGAAATCGAATATTTTGCCCTATCTTACCATTGTTTAGTAGTGGAAATGTCAAATTGAACCCGATCGCAGTGAATTTCAAGCAAATTGAACTTTTGTGGTAGAAGACTCATTCAAAATATCATCAAAACAGCCGATATTAAGCAGGCGATATCATAACACTCCAGCAAAGACCAGTATCTTCAGAATCCACACCACCAAATGGTTTCCCTATGCGTTTACATGTAAAATGGTAGTTACAAAAAGCCCATTTTCTCGCTTATAAAGCGACTGGAATTTTCAATTTGACATTTTCCTTAAATTTCATGATATATTTGATCATTTAATCAAAACAAATATATATGGTATCCCCGAAAGTTCTGAGCAATAAGACCCCAAAGTTGGACAATTGATGTAGCGCCCTCATTTATCAGAAAAAGTTGAGAAATGTTGCCAGATCATTTACAATCAAAATACATCCAAAAAACCTACAAAATGCATTGAAAATATGTCTTTTTCCACTGTAGTATTAGGTAGTAGTCCTAAAATCAGGATTAAACTACAACTTTAATCATTTGGGAGCAATAAGTACCATTTCTGATTAATTCTATAATCAATGGGCCACAGGATGAAAGCTAAGAAAAAACTTTTGATTGTCGTCTCTACAAGGACTGAAATTATTTACTGGTGTGGAATCTAAAGGGACAATTGTTTTAATTTTTATTGTTTTTACTTTCAATTTCAATCCTCATAATGATATAAAAGCTATTCTTTTGCAAAAACAATGAGCTACACATGATTTTTTTACCATTTTAAATCAGAGCCAATCTTGGCCTACCCCTTAAACATGTACTATCTACTGAAGACAGCAAAATGTCAAAATATAACCTTGGTTTTTTGGGTCACACCAATTAATATTTTAGGACTGAATGTGGAAAGAAGAAGTAACAGTGTCCATTTTAGTCATTATAATGTTAATTTACATCTTTTCACCTGCTTTTGTAATTTTTACAGCAAAGTGGAGCACTCTGTTCTAAGTTTACTGTGAAATACCATGAAATATGATTAGGTTGGATATTTGGCCTGCCCTACATGCAAATTATGCTGAATCACATAAAACCTGATCATGTGAATTGATCTAATCAATGTATTTTTTAAACACTTTTTGATCATGGATACTGAAACCCTCTAGACCCCTTAATTTAAAAAAAAAACCTTTTTATTTTTTTATTTTTTTATACATGGGGGGGGGGGGGGGGGGGGGCATGATGATTTGATCGGGGGATAATTTATGACTGGCAAATGAATCTATTAGATGTAGCAATTGCAAAAATAGGTCCCCAATTTGCACACATAATACTA
This sequence comes from Ophiura sarsii, assembly GCA_035610835.1. Taxonomy (NCBI): domain Eukaryota; kingdom Metazoa; phylum Echinodermata; class Ophiuroidea; order Amphilepidida; family Ophiuridae; genus Ophiura; species Ophiura sarsii. Next base: position 51,053,025 of record CM069447.1, on the reverse strand, counting down.
ATTTAGGCTAGTAGAATTCAAAGTAAGCTTCAAAATCCAATAGCTAGGCAATGTATCCTTCCCACACTGTTGAATTTTGAAGCTTTATCAATTCAACTAGCCGATATTGTATGCTTTGATTCAGCACAAAACTAACCCGAGTCATTAAATAGCTGCTTCAAGGTAGACTGGACCTCCGGTCTCTGGCATAGCCTAGGGATCTAGACTAATCTTTTGAAGACTGATTTCAACATAAAAAAGACACCACCTTAATCTTAATTTCACTTTCCACTAACTCTCAGATTGACCTTGTTTGCAAGGCGAGTATACTTCAAGGCAGCTATTTATTATAATTTGAGCTTCTAATATGACCGTAACATAGGAGGTGAATGGCATGATGTAGTAAGCTTATCAATGATTTCACTTTTTTTACACTGTTGCCGATGATGACAAGACTGTCGAATTCGGCGAGCTATTTTTTCATCGAGTAATTTGCCTGTATAATTTTCTTATGAAATCGAATATTTTGCCCTATCTTACCATTGTTTAGTAGTGGAAATGTCAAATTGAACCCGATCGCAGTGAATTTCAAGCAAATTGAACTTTTGTGGTAGAAGACTCATTCAAAATATCATCAAAACAGCCGATATTAAGCAGGCGATATCATAACACTCCAGCAAAGACCAGTATCTTCAGAATCCACACCACCAAATGGTTTCCCTATGCGTTTACATGTAAAATGGTAGTTACAAAAAGCCCATTTTCTCGCTTATAAAGCGACTGGAATTTTCAATTTGACATTTTCCTTAAATTTCATGATATATTTGATCATTTAATCAAAACAAATATATATGGTATCCCCGAAAGTTCTGAGCAATAAGACCCCAAAGTTGGACAATTGATGTAGCGCCCTCATTTATCAGAAAAAGTTGAGAAATGTTGCCAGATCATTTACAATCAAAATACATCCAAAAAACCTACAAAATGCATTGAAAATATGTCTTTTTCCACTGTAGTATTAGGTAGTAGTCCTAAAATCAGGATTAAACTACAACTTTAATCATTTGGGAGCAATAAGTACCATTTCTGATTAATTCTATAATCAATGGGCCACAGGATGAAAGCTAAGAAAAAACTTTTGATTGTCGTCTCTACAAGGACTGAAATTATTTACTGGTGTGGAATCTAAAGGGACAATTGTTTTAATTTTTATTGTTTTTACTTTCAATTTCAATCCTCATAATGATATAAAAGCTATTCTTTTGCAAAAACAATGAGCTACACATGATTTTTTTACCATTTTAAATCAGAGCCAATCTTGGCCTACCCCTTAAACATGTACTATCTACTGAAGACAGCAAAATGTCAAAATATAACCTTGGTTTTTTGGGTCACACCAATTAATATTTTAGGACTGAATGTGGAAAGAAGAAGTAACAGTGTCCATTTTAGTCATTATAATGTTAATTTACATCTTTTCACCTGCTTTTGTAATTTTTACAGCAAAGTGGAGCACTCTGTTCTAAGTTTACTGTGAAATACCATGAAATATGATTAGGTTGGATATTTGGCCTGCCCTACATGCAAATTATGCTGAATCACATAAAACCTGATCATGTGAATTGATCTAATCAATGTATTTTTTAAACACTTTTTGATCATGGATACTGAAACCCTCTAGACCCCTTAATTTAAAAAAAAAACCTTTTTATTTTTTTATTTTTTTATACATGGGGGGGGGGGGGGGGGGGGCATGATGATTTGATCGGGGGATAATTTATGACTGGCAAATGAATCTATTAGATGTAGCAATTGCAAAAATAGGTCCCCAATTTGCACACATAATACTAATTTAGGCTAGTAGAATTCAAAGTAAGCTTCAAAATCCAATAGCTAGGCAATGTATCCTTCCCACACTGTTGAATTTTGAAGCTTTATCAATTCAACTAGCCGATATTGTATGCTTTGATTCAGCACAAAACTAACCCGAGTCATTAAATAGCTGCTTCAAGGTAGACTGGACCTCCGGTCTCTGGCATAGCCTAGGGATCTAGACTAATCTTTTGAAGACTGATTTCAACATAAAAAAGACACCACCTTAATCTTAATTTCACTTTCCACTAACTCTCAGATTGACCTTGTTTGCAAGGCGAGTATACTTCAAGGCAGCTATTTATTATAATTTGAGCTTCTAATATGACCGTAACATAGGAGGTGAATGGCATGATGTAGTAAGCTTATCAATGATTTCACTTTTTTTACACTGTTGCCGATGATGACAAGACTGTCGAATTCGGCGAGCTATTTTTTCATCGAGTAATTTGCCTGTATAATTTTCTTATGAAATCGAATATTTTGCCCTATCTTACCATTGTTTAGTAGTGGAAATGTCAAATTGAACCCGATCGCAGTGAATTTCAAGCAAATTGAACTTTTGTGGTAGAAGACTCATTCAAAATATCATCAAAACAGCCGATATTAAGCAGGCGATATCATAACACTCCAGCAAAGACCAGTATCTTCAGAATCCACACCACCAAATGGTTTCCCTATGCGTTTACATGTAAAATGGTAGTTACAAAAAGCCCATTTTCTCGCTTATAAAGCGACTGGAATTTTCAATTTGACATTTTCCTTAAATTTCATGATATATTTGATCATTTAATCAAAACAAATATATATGGTATCCCCGAAAGTTCTGAGCAATAAGACCCCAAAGTTGGACAATTGATGTAGCGCCCTCATTTATCAGAAAAAGTTGAGAAATGTTGCCAGATCATTTACAATCAAAATACATCCAAAAAACCTAAAAAATGCATTGAAAATATGTCTTTTTCCACTGTAGTATTAGGTAGTAGTCCTAAAATCAGGATTAAACTACAACTTTAATCATTTGGGAGCAATAAGTACCATTTCTGATTAATTCTATAATCAATGGGCCACAGGATGAAAGCTAAGAAAAAACTTTTGATTGTCGTCTCTACAAGGACTGAAATTATTTACTGGTGTGGAATCTAAAGGGACAATTGTTTTAATTTTTATTGTTTTTACTTTCAATTTCAATCCTCATAATGATATAAAAGCTATTCTTTTGCAAAAACAATGAGCTACACATGATTTTTTTACCATTTTAAATCAGAGCCAATCTTGGCCTACCCCTTAAACATGTACTATCTACTGAAGACAGCAAAATGTCAAAATATAACCTTGGTTTTTTGGGTCACACCAATTAATATTTTAGGACTGAATGTGGAAAGAAGAAGTAACAGTGTCCATTTTAGTCATTATAATGTTAATTTACATCTTTTCACCTGCTTTTGTAATTTTTACAGCAAAGTGGAGCACTCTGTTCTAAGTTTACTGTGAAATACCATGAAATATGATTAGGTTGGATATTTGGCCTGCCCTACATGCAAATTATGCTGAATCACATAAAACCTGATCATGTGAATTGATCTAATCAATGTATTTTTTAAACACTTTTTGATCATGGATACTGAAACCCTCTAGACCCCTTAATTTAAAAAAAAAACCTTTTTATTTTTTTATTTTTTTATACATGGGGGGGGGGGGGGGGGGGGCATGATGATTTGATCGGGGGATAATTTATGACTGGCAAATGAATCTATTAGATGTAGCAATTGCAAAAATAGGTCCCCAATTTGCACACATAATACTAATTTAGGCTAGTAGAATTCAAAGTAAGCTTCAAAATCCAATAGCTAGGCAATGTATCCTTCCCACACTGTTGAATTTTGAAGCTTTATCAATTCAACTAGCCGATATTGTATGCTTTGATTCAGCACAAAACTAACCCGAGTCATTAAATAGCTGCTTCAAGGTAGACTGGACCTCCGGTCTCTGGCATAGCCTAGGGATCTAGACTAATCTTTTGAAGACTGATTTCAACATAAAAAAGACACCACCTTAATCTTAATTTCACTTTCCACTAACTCTCAGATTGACCTTGTTTGCAAGGCGAGTATACTTCAAGGCAGCTATTTATTATAATTTGAGCTTCTAATATGACCGTAACATAGGAGGTGAATGGCATGATGTAGTAAGCTTATCAATGATTTCACTTTTTTTACACTGTTGCCGATGATGACAAGACTGTCGAATTCGGCGAGCTATTTTTTCATCGAGTAATTTGCCTGTATAATTTTCTTATGAAATCGAATATTTTGCCCTATCTTACCATTGTTTAGTAGTGGAAATGTCAAATTGAACCCGATCGCAGTGAATTTCAAGCAAATTGAACTTTTGTGGTAGAAGACTCATTCAAAATATCATCAAAACAGCCGATATTAAGCAGGCGATATCATAACACTCCAGCAAAGACCAGTATCTTCAGAATCCACACCACCAAATGGTTTCCCTATGCGTTTACATGTAAAATGGTAGTTACAAAAAGCCCATTTTCTCGCTTATAAAGCGACTGGAATTTTCAATTTGACATTTTCCTTAAATTTCATGATATATTTGATCATTTAATCAAAACAAATATATATGGTATCCCCGAAAGTTCTGAGCAATAAGACCCCAAAGTTGGACAATTGATGTAGCGCCCTCATTTATCAGAAAAAGTTGAGAAATGTTGCCAGATCATTTACAATCAAAATACATCCAAAAAACCTACAAAATGCATTGAAAATATGTCTTTTTCCACTGTAGTATTAGGTAGTAGTCCTAAAATCAGGATTAAACTACAACTTTAATCATTTGGGAGCAATAAGTACCATTTCTGATTAATTCTATAATCAATGGGCCACAGGATGAAAGCTAAGAAAAAACTTTTGATTGTCGTCTCTACAAGGACTGAAATTATTTACTGGTGTGGAATCTAAAGGGACAATTGTTTTAATTTTTATTGTTTTTACTTTCAATTTCAATCCTCATAATGATATAAAAGCTATTCTTTTGCAAAAACAATGAGCTACACATGATTTTTTTACCATTTTAAATCAGAGCCAATCTTGGCCTACCCCTTAAACATGTACTATCTACTGAAGACAGCAAAATGTCAAAATATAACCTTGGTTTTTTGGGTCACACCAATTAATATTTTAGGACTGAATGTGGAAAGAAGAAGTAACAGTGTCCATTTTAGTCATTATAATGTTAATTTACATCTTTTCACCTGCTTTTGTAATTTTTACAGCAAAGTGGAGCACTCTGTTCTAAGTTTACTGTGAAATACCATGAAATATGATTAGGTTGGATATTTGGCCTGCCCTACATGCAAATTATGCTGAATCACATAAAACCTGATCATGTGAATTGATCTAATCAATGTATTTTTTAAACACTTTTTGATCATGGATACTGAAACCCTCTAGACCCCTTAATTTAAAAAAAAACCTTTTTATTTTTTTATTTTTTTATACATGGGGGGGGGGGGGGGGGGGCATGATGATTTGATCGGGGGATAATTTATGACTGGCAAATGAATCTATTAGATGTAGCAATTGCAAAAATAGGTCCCCAATTTGCACACATAATACTAATTTAGGCTAGTAGAATTCAAAGTAAGCTTCAAAATCCAATAGCTAGGCAATGTATCCTTCCCACACTGTTGAATTTTGAAGCTTTATCAATTCAACTAGCCGATATTGTATGCTTTGATTCAGCACAAAACTAACCCGAGTCATTAAATAGCTGCTTCAAGGTAGACTGGACCTCCGGTCTCTGGCATAGCCTAGGGATCTAGACTAATCTTTTGAAGACTGATTTCAACATAAAAAAGACACCACCTTAATCTTAATTTCACTTTCCACTAACTCTCAGATTGACCTTGTTTGCAAGGCGAGTATACTTCAAGGCAGCTATTTATTATAATTTGAGCTTCTAATATGACCGTAACATAGGAGGTGAATGGCATGATGTAGTAAGCTTATCAATGATTTCACTTTTTTTACACTGTTGCCGATGATGACAAGACTGTCGAATTCGGCGAGCTATTTTTTCATCGAGTAATTTGCCTGTATAATTTTCTTATGAAATCGAATATTTTGCCCTATCTTACCATTGTTTAGTAGTGGAAATGTCAAATTGAACCCGATCGCAGTGAATTTCAAGCAAATTGAACTTTTGTGGTAGAAGACTCATTCAAAATATCATCAAAACAGCCGATATTAAGCAGGCGATATCATAACACTCCAGCAAAGACCAGTATCTTCAGAATCCACACCACCAAATGGTTTCCCTATGCGTTTACATGTAAAATGGTAGTTACAAAAAGCCCATTTTCTCGCTTATAAAGCGACTGGAATTTTCAATTTGACATTTTCCTTAAATTTCATGATATATTTGATCATTTAATCAAAACAAATATATATGGTATCCCCGAAAGTTCTGAGCAATAAGACCCCAAAGTTGGACAATTGATGTAGCGCCCTCATTTATCAGAAAAAGTTGAGAAATGTTGCCAGATCATTTACAATCAAAATACATCCAAAAAACCTACAAAATGCATTGAAAATATGTCTTTTTCCACTGTAGTATTAGGTAGTAGTCCTAAAATCAGGATTAAACTACAACTTTAATCATTTGGGAGCAATAAGTACCATTTCTGATTAATTCTATAATCAATGGGCCACAGGATGAAAGCTAAGAAAAAACTTTTGATTGTCGTCTCTACAAGGACTGAAATTATTTACTGGTGTGGAATCTAAAGGGACAATTGTTTTAATTTTTATTGTTTTTACTTTCAATTTCAATCCTCATAATGATATAAAAGCTATTCTTTTGCAAAAACAATGAGCTACACATGATTTTTTTACCATTTTAAATCAGAGCCAATCTTGGCCTACCCCTTAAACATGTACTATCTACTGAAGACAGCAAAATGTCAAAATATAACCTTGGTTTTTTGGGTCACACCAATTAATATTTTAGGACTGAATGTGGAAAGAAGAAGTAACAGTGTCCATTTTAGTCATTATAATGTTAATTTACATCTTTTCACCTGCTTTTGTAATTTTTACAGCAAAGTGGAGCACTCTGTTCTAAGTTTACTGTGAAATACCATGAAATATGATTAGGTTGGATATTTGGCCTGCCCTACATGCAAATTATGCTGAATCACATAAAACCTGATCATGTGAATTGATCTAATCAATGTATTTTTTAAACACTTTTTGATCATGGATACTGAAACCCTCTAGACCCCTTAATTTAAAAAAAAAACCTTTTTATTTTTTTATTTTTTTATACATGGGGGGGGGGGGGGGGGGGGGGGCATGATGATTTGATCGGGGGATAATTTATGACTGGCAAATGAATCTATTAGATGTAGCAATTGCAAAAATAGGTCCCCAATTTGCACACATAATACTAATTTAGGCTAGTAGAATTCAAAGTAAGCTTCAAAATCCAATAGCTAGGCAATGTATCCTTCCCACACTGTTGAATTTTGAAGCTTTATCAATTCAACTAGCCGATATTGTATGCTTTGATTCAGCACAAAACTAACCCGAGTCATTAAATAGCTGCTTCAAGGTAGACTGGACCTCCGGTCTCTGGCATAGCCTAGGGATCTAGACTAATCTTTTGAAGACTGATTTCAACATAAAAAAGACACCACCTTAATCTTAATTTCACTTTCCACTAACTCTCAGATTGACCTTGTTTGCAAGGCGAGTATACTTCAAGGCAGCTATTTATTATAATTTGAGCTTCTAATATGACCGTAACATAGGAGGTGAATGGCATGATGTAGTAAGCTTATCAATGATTTCACTTTTTTTACACTGTTGCCGATGATGACAAGACTGTCGAATTCGGCGAGCTATTTTTTCATCGAGTAATTTGCCTGTATAATTTTCTTATGAAATCGAATATTTTGCCCTATCTTACCATTGTTTAGTAGTGGAAATGTCAAATTGAACCCGATCGCAGTGAATTTCAAGCAAATTGAACTTTTGTGGTAGAAGACTCATTCAAAATATCATCAAAACAGCCGATATTAAGCAGGCGATATCATAACACTCCAGCAAAGACCAGTATCTTCAAGGGACAATTGTTTTAATTTTTATTGTTTTTACTTTCAATTTCAATCCTCATAATGATATAAAAGCTATTCTTTTGCAAAAACAATGAGCTACACATGATTTTTTTACCATTTTAAATCAGAGCCAATCTTGGCCTACCCCTTAAACATGTACTATCTACTGAAGACAGCAAAATGTCAAAATATAACCTTGGTTTTTTGGGTCACACCAATTAATATTTTAGGACTGAATGTGGAAAGAAGAAGTAACAGTGTCCATTTTAGTCATTATAATGTTAATTTACATCTTTTCACCTGCTTTTGTAATTTTTACAGCAAAGTGGAGCACTCTGTTCTAAGTTTACTGTGAAATACCATGAAATATGATTAGGTTGGATATTTGGCCTGCCCTACATGCAAATTATGCTGAATCACATAAAACCTGATCATGTGAATTGATCTAATCAATGTATTTTTTAAACACTTTTTGATCATGGATACTGAAACCCTCTAGACCCCTTAATTTAAAAAAAAAACCTTTTTATTTTTTTATTTTTTTATACATGGGGGGGGGGGGGGGGGGGGCATGATGATTTGATCGGGGGATAATTTATGACTGGCAAATGAATCTATTAGATGTAGCAATTGCAAAAATAGGTCCCCAATTTGCACACATAATACTAATTTAGGCTAGTAGAATTCAAAGTAAGCTTCAAAATCCAATAGCTAGGCAATGTATCCTTCCCACACTGTTGAATTTTGAAGCTTTATCAATTCAACTAGCCGATATTGTATGCTTTGATTCAGCACAAAACTAACCCGAGTCATTAAATAGCTGCTTCAAGGTAGACTGGACCTCCGGTCTCTGGCATAGCCTAGGGATCTAGACTAATCTTTTGAAGACTGATTTCAACATAAAAAAGACACCACCTTAATCTTAATTTCACTTTCCACTAACTCTCAGATTGACCTTGTTTGCAAGGCGAGTATACTTCAAGGCAGCTATTTATTATAATTTGAGCTTCTAATATGACCGTAACATAGGAGGTGAATGGCATGATGTAGTAAGCTTATCAATGATTTCACTTTTTTTACACTGTTGCCGATGATGACAAGACTGTCGAATTCGGCGAGCTATTTTTTCATCGAGTAATTTGCCTGTATAATTTTCTTATGAAATCGAATATTTTGCCCTATCTTACCATTGTTTAGTAGTGGAAATGTCAAATTGAACCCGATCGCAGTGAATTTCAAGCAAATTGAACTTTTGTGGTAGAAGACTCATTCAAAATATCATCAAAACAGCCGATATTAAGCAGGCGATATCATAACACTCCAGCAAAGACCAGTATCTTCAGAATCCACACCACCAAATGGTTTCCCTATGCGTTTACATGTAAAATGGTAGTTACAAAAAGCCCATTTTCTCGCTTATAAAGCGACTGGAATTTTCAATTTGACATTTTCCTTAAATTTCATGATATATTTGATCATTTAATCAAAACAAATATATATGGTATCCCCGAAAGTTCTGAGCAATAAGACCCCAAAGTTGGACAATTGATGTAGCGCCCTCATTTATCAGAAAAAGTTGAGAAATGTTGCCAGATCATTTACAATCAAAATACATCCAAAAAACCTACAAAATGCATTGAAAATATGTCTTTTTCCACTGTAGTATTAGGTAGTAGTCCTAAAATCAGGATTAAACTACAACTTTAATCATTTGGGAGCAATAAGTACCATTTCTGATTAATTCTATAATCAATGGGCCACAGGATGAAAGCTAAGAAAAAACTTTTGATTGTCGTCTCTACAAGGACTGAAATTATTTACTGGTGTGGAATCTAAAGGGACAATTGTTTTAATTTTTATTGTTTTTACTTTCAATTTCAATCCTCATAATGATATAAAAGCTATTCTTTTGCAAAAACAATGAGCTACACATGATTTTTTTACCATTTTAAATCAGAGCCAATCTTGGCCTACCCCTTAAACATGTACTATCTACTGAAGACAGCAAAATGTCAAAATATAACCTTGGTTTTTTGGGTCACACCAATTAATATTTTAGGACTGAATGTGGAAAGAAGAAGTAACAGTGTCCATTTTAGTCATTATAATGTTAATTTACATCTTTTCACCTGCTTTTGTAATTTTTACAGCAAAGTGGAGCACTCTGTTCTAAGTTTACTGTGAAATACCATGAAATATGATTAGGTTGGATATTTGGCCTGCCCTACATGCAAATTATGCTGAATCACATAAAACCTGATCATGTGAATTGATCTAATCAATGTATTTTTTAAACACTTTTTGATCATGGATACTGAAACCCTCTAGACCCCTTAATTTAAAAAAAAAACCTTTTTATTTTTTTATTTTTTTATACATGGGGGGGGGGGGGGGGGGGGGGGGCATGATGATTTGATCGGGGGATAATTTATGACTGGCAAATGAATCTATTAGATGTAGCAATTGCAAAAATAGGTCCCCAATTTGCACACATAATACTAATTTAGGCTAGTAGAATTCAAAGTAAGCTTCAAAATCCAATAGCTAGGCAATGTATCCTTCCCACACTGTTGAATTTTGAAGCTTTATCAATTCAACTAGCCGATATTGTATGCTTTGATTCAGCACAAAACTAACCCGAGTCATTAAATAGCTGCTTCAAGGTAGACTGGACCTCCGGTCTCTGGCATAGCCTAGGGATCTAGACTAATCTTTTGAAGACTGATTTCAACATAAAAAAGACACCACCTTAATCTTAATTTCACTTTCCACTAACTCTCAGATTGACCTTGTTTGCAAGGCGAGTATACTTCAAGGCAGCTATTTATTATAATTTGAGCTTCTAATATGACCGTAACATAGGAGGTGAATGGCATGATGTAGTAAGCTTATCAATGATTTCACTTTTTTTACACTGTTGCCGATGATGACAAGACTGTCGAATTCGGCGAGCTATTTTTTCATCGAGTAATTTGCCTGTATAATTTTCTTATGAAATCGAATATTTTGCCCTATCTTACCATTGTTTAGTAGTGGAAATGTCAAATTGAACCCGATCGCAGTGAATTTCAAGCAAATTGAACTTTTGTGGTAGAAGACTCATTCAAAATATCATCAAAACAGCCGATATTAAGCAGGCGATATCATAACACTCCAGCAAAGACCAGTATCTTCAGAATCCACACCACCAAATGGTTTCCCTATGCGTTTACATGTAAAATGGTAGTTACAAAAAGCCCATTTTCTCGCTTATAAAGCGACTGGAATTTTCAATTTGACATTTTCCTTAAATTTCATGATATATTTGATCATTTAATCAAAACAAATATATATGGTATCCCCGAAAGTTCTGAGCAATAAGACCCCAAAGTTGGACAATTGATGTAGCGCCCTCATTTATCAGAAAAAGTTGAGAAATGTTGCCAGATCATTTACAATCAAAATACATCCAAAAAACCTACAAAATGCATTGAAAATATGTCTTTTTCCACTGTAGTATTAGGTAGTAGTCCTAAAATCAGGATTAAACTACAACTTTAATCATTTGGGAGCAATAAGTACCATTTCTGATTAATTCTATAATCAATGGGCCACAGGATGAAAGCTAAGAAAAAACTTTTGATTGTCGTCTCTACAAGGACTGAAATTATTTACTGGTGTGGAATCTAAAGGGACAATTGTTTTAATTTTTATTGTTTTTACTTTCAATTTCAATCCTCATAATGATATAAAAGCTATTCTTTTGCAAAAACAATGAGCTACACATGATTTTTTTACCATTTTAAATCAGAGCCAATCTTGGCCTACCCCTTAAACATGTACTATCTACTGAAGACAGCAAAATGTCAAAATATAACCTTGGTTTTTTGGGTCACACCAATTAATATTTTAGGACTGAATGTGGAAAGAAGAAGTAACAGTGTCCATTTTAGTCATTATAATGTTAATTTACATCTTTTCACCTGCTTTTGTAATTTTTACAGCAAAGTGGAGCACTCTGTTCTAAGTTTACTGTGAAATACCATGAAATATGATTAGGTTGGATATTTGGCCTGCCCTACATGCAAATTATGCTGAATCACATAAAACCTGATCATGTGAATTGATCTAATCAATGTATTTTTTAAACACTTTTTGATCATGGATACTGAAACCCTCTAGACCCCTTAATTTAAAAAAAAAACCTTTTTATTTTTTTATTTTTTTATACATGGGGGGGGGGGGGGGGGGGGGGGGCATGATGATTTGATCGGGGGATAATTTATGACTGGCAAATGAATCTATTAGATGTAGCAATTGCAAAAATAGGTCCCCAATTTGCACACATAATACTAATTTAGGCTAGTAGAATTCAAAGTAAGCTTCAAAATCCAATAGCTAGGCAATGTATCCTTCCCACACTGTTGAATTTTGAAGCTTTATCAATTCAACTAGCCGATATTGTATGCTTTGATTCAGCACAAAACTAACCCGAGTCATTAAATAGCTGCTTCAAGGTAGACTGGACCTCCGGTCTCTGGCATAGCCTAGGGATCTAGACTAATCTTTTGAAGACTGATTTCAACATAAAAAAGACACCACCTTAATCTTAATTTCACTTTCCACTAACTCTCAGATTGACCTTGTTTGCAAGGCGAGTATACTTCAAGGCAGCTATTTATTATAATTTGAGCTTCTAATATGACCGTAACATAGGAGGTGAATGGCATGATGTAGTAAGCTTATCAATGATTTCACTTTTTTTACACTGTTGCCGATGATGACAAGACTGTCGAATTCGGCGAGCTATTTTTTCATCGAGTAATTTGCCTGTATAATTTTCTTATGAAATCGAATATTTTGCCCTATCTTACCATTGTTTAGTAGTGGAAATGTCAAATTGAACCCGATCGCAGTGAATTTCAAGCAAATTGAACTTTTGTGGTAGAAGACTCATTCAAAATATCATCAAAACAGCCGATATTAAGCAGGCGATATCATAACACTCCAGCAAAGACCAGTATCTTCAGAATCCACACCACCAAATGGTTTCCCTATGCGTTTACATGTAAAATGGTAGTTACAAAAAGCCCATTTTCTCGCTTATAAAGCGACTGGAATTTTCAATTTGACATTTTCCTTAAATTTCATGATATATTTGATCATTTAATCAAAACAAATATATATGGTATCCCCGAAAGTTCTGAGCAATAAGACCCCAAAGTTGGACAATTGATGTAGCGCCCTCATTTATCAGAAAAAGTTGAGAAATGTTGCCAGATCATTTACAATCAAAATACATCCAAAAAACCTACAAAATGCATTGAAAATATGTCTTTTTCCACTGTAGTATTAGGTAGTAGTCCTAAAATCAGGATTAAACTACAACTTTAATCATTTGGGAGCAATAAGTACCATTTCTGATTAATTCTATAATCATAGTATAGAATCACTAGTACCTTTAGAGTAGAGTTGACTCCTAAAGTATTTAGTGGGGGTCCGCCCAAAACAACATGATCTATCGAGGCTAAAAGATACTATGCATTATCAATAAAAGGCATGGATACACAGTGAAATAAATGTAATCATAGGCATATGTTGATGATATGCGGTATTTAAACAGAAGGGGTAAGGGTAGGACCGGTTTCGAATCTCAGTTATGGTATTGGAGATTCTCATCAGCTACGCCGTTTAATGGCAATATGGGGGAGGGGGGAGCAATAATTTTAAGATGATTCATGGTATAGTTTTTGGCATAATTCTGTAATGCGTCGTTCTTAAAAGATCACGCAAGTTGACAAAATTACTCCATTTTTATGTTATTAAATCATGTCTTTATTCCGTACAAGTTCATAATGTTTGATTTTTAGATCTTAGTGAGGCTGTTGTGTATGCTTTTGGTATAGCTACAAGCGTATCACTGATATCTAGATAGGTGTAATCATGGTATTCACATTTGTACATGGTAGAGATGATAGGTTTAGACAGAATCAAATCAAAAATTAAAATAAACAATTACTTTGTTAATTAGTAATTAATTATTGAGATATTAAATTGGGTTCCCGTGCCGGGATAAACAATTTCATTCCCACGCCAAGTCAAATAAGCATTGAAGTACTTCAAAATCGAAATCATTGAATTCGGCATTTGGATAAACAGGTTCAAGTGGACCGGATTTGGGCGTCGGCGGATAGTGCATTGTTGATGAGTTGTCATGGATCGAAGGTGCGGCATCTTTCATCTTTTGTGTGTGTTCAGATGGCGGGAGCCTTGATCTCACGATTTGGTCAGATATATTCTGTGCACGTTTGAACGCAAGTAATGGTGGTCTAGGGAATAGTTTATTTAATATTCCGCTGTTTTCAATTTTGTCCCAATGCTTCATAAATGCATGTTTCAAATCTTGATTTCGGGTGTGAGGCGTATATGTCGTTATGAATACTAAAGGAATTGTTTTTGAATTCCCTTTTTGTGTTTCATTTGTTTGTTGAAGATTCACATATTTAGCCCGGTTATTATGGCTAATTTGTTTGGTGATTTCATTGACTTGATCTTTTTCATAACCTCTTTCAACTAGTTTAGTAGTGAAGAAGTCGATCTTATCATTGAATTCGTTTTCAGATGTACACGCTCTGAGATATCGTATTGATTCACCATTGATCATGGCTTTAAAAACAGAGGGGCAATGAGCACTATCGGGTAACAGCCATTGATGCGTGTCTGTTTTTTTGGTATTAACCCTGTGGTCTAATTTGCCCGTGGAATTAAATCGTTCGCCTTTGTAAATTTGTAGATCAAGAAAGGTGACAATATTGTCAGAGGTTTCAAATGTGAATTTCAGTGTTGGATGTACAGTATTCATTTTAGACATAAGGCCTTCAAGTTCAGATCTAGGGCCGTTGTAGAACATCAAAATATCGTCACGGTATCGGCGATAGAATATGATGTTTTTGTCAGTAAGAATGAACTCAGTTTCTAATACATGCATGACCAAATCCGAGATTTCTGGCGAGCAGATGTTACCCTGACTCGCGCCGTATGTTTGTGTGTAGAATTGACCATCAAATTCAAAACAGTTTCTTTTCAGAATTAGTTCGAGAATTCTACGCACAAGGTGTGACGGTGGTTTCGGTATTTGGTATTTCATGTTTGATTTTTCCAATCTATCAATGACAATTTTAATGCATTCATCCTGTGGTATATTGGTATACAGGCTTGTCACATCACTGGTAACTAATATTATAGCTAGTGGTAGTGACAGCTCTGATAGTAGGTTGATAAGTTCAGGTGAATCTTTTAAATATGTGTCTTGAGCTTGCACTATCGGTAGCAGAAAATAATCTATATATTCAGATAACATTCTAGTAGCAGCATTACATCCGCTTATAATCGGACGGCCTGCAAAAGCCGTGGTATCAGGCTTTGCTTTGTGGGCTTTTACTAGTAGATAGAGACATGGTATTTTGATGTCCTTGTTACAAGATAATAGATATTCGCGTGCATGTTTGTCGATATATTTCAATGTGAATAACTCTTCAACAATTTCATCCGCCATTAGGCTGGTTTCATGTGTCATATCATGGTCAATTTTCTCGTAGTGAAATGCCGATAGTTGGCGTTCAGCTTCAGCAACATATTGAGCTCGAGAGACCACGGCACATGCCTTGCCTTTGTCTATTGGTTTGATAACCAATGATTTGTTGTTGTTGAGTTTATTCAGTGCAATTTGTTCTGCTTTAGATAGATTAGATTTTGGTTTTAACTGTGGTATTTTTGATAGTTCATACTTGGTTTCATCTAGATATTCTTCTAGAATGGTGTGGCCGGATGATCGTGGAACCCATGGTGATGGTAGTTTAAATAACTTGTACTTTGAGTGCTTATTTCGCATAATATATGCGATTCTCATTCTTCTTGCCAGAACATTAAAGTCTTTAAGAAGTTGAGTTCGACTGGGTTGTTTTGGTGTGGGGATGAATTTAAACCCTTTGCTTAAAGCAATTATTTCAATATCAGATAAATTTTGCTCGGTATAATTGTATATAAAACGACGACATATTTCAGCTTTGGCTCTGATGTTGGCTTTGGCTTTTAATATGTGGTTGTTGGAGTCTGATTTTTTGACATTTACTCTATGGTGGCGTTTTTGATTACGACTTTTGTTACGACTTTTATTACATCGGGACCGCTTACTTGGCATATTGTTATCTTTATTGCTCGGTGGCATGACTAAAATATTGTTTATTTAGTGTAGATGATTAACTTAATGTTTTATTTTTACTATAATAATACACAATAAACAACAAATGTCAATATCTCTTTTTGGATAGTTAGGGTGGCTCTGAAAAGAGCCGTTGGTTTTTATGCGGTAAGCAATTTAGTGATGTGGTGCCCTTCTAACTGCCCACACTTTGCGTCGGGAATTGGTATTGGCCCGGCGATTGAATGCGGCTAGCTTGATGCTGAAGAGCTTGTTGGTTTTCTGTCGTTCTACTTCGTCGATAATCAAGTTGATGTGGTCTACTGCCTCGTCGACGGTGCTGTCTATCTTCTTGGTGAGTTCTTCGATGTGAGATTGGTTTTCGGTAGCCAGCAGTCTTGCCAGTCGCGTTGCGTACTCCTTAGCCTTGGTTTGATAATTTGATACGAAGCTTGAACTATAAGTAACACCGTGGGGAGCGGTTGGCGGATCCTCAGCCACGCGGATAAAACGCGGCGGGACACCGGTGTTAATCGCCTCTGCCAACGACTTGTGGGAGCGGGATAAATGCTCTCTAAGTGTTAACAAGGGACGTGCTCTTTTTAGATATGTTGTTACTAGCTCAAAGCTATCGTTGCTAATACGAAGGCTACCGGTAGTACGCTCGGCTTTGGTTGTTGGTACTGGTACAGGTGCAGACTGCTCGTCGCCGGAAGAAGCGTCACTCTTGATGGTGGATAGATGCGGTGCCGGGATGCTAGAAGCTGAGGTAGACGGGCCGCTGCTTTCTTCTTTCTTTTCTTCTTTTTCTTCAGACTTGCCCTTTTTTGGTATTTTATTATAAGGCTGGAATGAATTAGGTCTTTTCGACATATTTGGTATTGAGTAGGTTTTGCTGTTGACGGTATGTGTCATAGGAAGCAAGTCAAGTATAGAATCACTAGTACCTTTAGAGTAGAGTTGACTCCTAAAGTATTTAGTGGGGGTCCGCCCAAAACAACATGATCTATCGAGGCTAAAAGATACTATGCATTATCAATAAAAGGCATGGATACACAGTGAAATAAATGTAATCATAGGCATATGTTGATGATATGCGGTATTTAAACAGAAGGGGTAAGGGTAGGACCGGTTTCGAATCTCAGTTATGGTATTGGAGATTCTCATCAGCTACGCCGTTTAATGGCAATATGGGGGAGGGGGGAGCAATAATTTTAAGATGATTCATGGTATAGTTTTTGGCATAATTCTGTAATGCGTCGTTCTTAAAAGATCACGCAAGTTGACAAAATTACTCCATTTTTATGTTATTAAATCATGTCTTTATTCCGTACAAGTTCATAATGTTTGATTTTTAGATCTTAGTGAGGCTGTTGTGTATGCTTTTGGTATAGCTACAAGCGTATCACTGATATCTAGATAGGTGTAATCATGGTATTCACATTTGTACATGGTAGAGATGATAGGTTTAGACAGAATCAAATCAAAAATTAAAATAAACAATTACTTTGTTAATTAGTAATTAATTATTGAGATATTAAATTGGGTTCCCGTGCCGGGATAAACAATTTCATTCCCACGCCAAGTCAAATAAGCATTGAAGTACTTCAAAATCGAAATCATTGAATTCGGCATTTGGATAAACAGGTTCAAGTGGACCGGATTTGGGCGTCGGCGGATAGTGCATTGTTGATGAGTTGTCATGGATCGAAGGTGCGGCATCTTTCATCTTTTGTGTGTGTTCAGATGGCGGGAGCCTTGATCTCACGATTTGGTCAGATATATTCTGTGCACGTTTGAACGCAAGTAATGGTGGTCTAGGGAATAGTTTATTTAATATTCCGCTGTTTTCAATTTTGTCCCAATGCTTCATAAATGCATGTTTCAAATCTTGATTTCGGGTGTGAGGCGTATATGTCGTTATGAATACTAAAGGAATTGTTTTTGAATTCCCTTTTTGTGTTTCATTTGTTTGTTGAAGATTCACATATTTAGCCCGGTTATTATGGCTAATTTGTTTGGTGATTTCATTGACTTGATCTTTTTCATAACCTCTTTCAACTAGTTTAGTAGTGAAGAAGTCGATCTTATCATTGAATTCGTTTTCAGATGTACACGCTCTGAGATATCGTATTGATTCACCATTGATCATGGCTTTAAAAACAGAGGGGCAATGAGCACTATCGGGTAACAGCCATTGATGCGTGTCTGTTTTTTTGGTATTAACCCTGTGGTCTAATTTGCCCGTGGAATTAAATCGTTCGCCTTTGTAAATTTGTAGATCAAGAAAGGTGACAATATTGTCAGAGGTTTCAAATGTGAATTTCAGTGTTGGATGTACAGTATTCATTTTAGACATAAGGCCTTCAAGTTCAGATCTAGGGCCGTTGTAGAACATCAAAATATCGTCACGGTATCGGCGATAGAATATGATGTTTTTGTCAGTAAGAATGAACTCAGTTTCTAATACATGCATGACCAAATCCGAGATTTCTGGCGAGCAGATGTTACCCTGACTCGCGCCGTATGTTTGTGTGTAGAATTGACCATCAAATTCAAAACAGTTTCTTTTCAGAATTAGTTCGAGAATTCTACGCACAAGGTGTGACGGTGGTTTCGGTATTTGGTATTTCATGTTTGATTTTTCCAATCTATCAATGACAATTTTAATGCATTCATCCTGTGGTATATTGGTATACAGGCTTGTCACATCACTGGTAACTAATATTATAGCTAGTGGTAGTGACAGCTCTGATAGTAGGTTGATAAGTTCAGGTGAATCTTTTAAATATGTGTCTTGAGCTTGCACTATCGGTAGCAGAAAATAATCTATATATTCAGATAACATTCTAGTAGCAGCATTACATCCGCTTATAATCGGACGGCCTGCAAAAGCCGTGGTATCAGGCTTTGCTTTGTGGGCTTTTACTAGTAGATAGAGACATGGTATTTTGATGTCCTTGTTACAAGATAATAGATATTCGCGTGCATGTTTGTCGATATATTTCAATGTGAATAACTCTTCAACAATTTCATCCGCCATTAGGCTGGTTTCATGTGTCATATCATGGTCAATTTTCTCGTAGTGAAATGCCGATAGTTGGCGTTCAGCTTCAGCAACATATTGAGCTCGAGAGACCACGGCACATGCCTTGCCTTTGTCTATTGGTTTGATAACCAATGATTTGTTGTTGTTGAGTTTATTCAGTGCAATTTGTTCTGCTTTAGATAGATTAGATTTTGGTTTTAACTGTGGTATTTTTGATAGTTCATACTTGGTTTCATCTAGATATTCTTCTAGAATGGTGTGGCCGGATGATCGTGGAACCCATGGTGATGGTAGTTTAAATAACTTGTACTTTGAGTGCTTATTTCGCATAATATATGCGATTCTCATTCTTCTTGCCAGAACATTAAAGTCTTTAAGAAGTTGAGTTCGACTGGGTTGTTTTGGTGTGGGGATGAATTTAAACCCTTTGCTTAAAGCAATTATTTCAATATCAGATAAATTTTGCTCGGTATAATTGTATATAAAACGACGACATATTTCAGCTTTGGCTCTGATGTTGGCTTTGGCTTTTAATATGTGGTTGTTGGAGTCTGATTTTTTGACATTTACTCTATGGTGGCGTTTTTGATTACGACTTTTGTTACGACTTTTATTACATCGGGACCGCTTACTTGGCATATTGTTATCTTTATTGCTCGGTGGCATGACTAAAATATTGTTTATTTAGTGTAGATGATTAACTTAATGTTTTATTTTTACTATAATAATACACAATAAACAACAAATGTCAATATCTCTTTTTGGATAGTTAGGGTGGCTCTGAAAAGAGCCGTTGGTTTTTATGCGGTAAGCAATTTAGTGATGTGGTGCCCTTCTAACTGCCCACACTTTGCGTCGGGAATTGGTATTGGCCCGGCGATTGAATGCGGCTAGCTTGATGCTGAAGAGCTTGTTGGTTTTCTGTCGTTCTACTTCGTCGATAATCAAGTTGATGTGGTCTACTGCCTCGTCGACGGTGCTGTCTATCTTCTTGGTGAGTTCTTCGATGTGAGATTGGTTTTCGGTAGCCAGCAGTCTTGCCAGTCGCGTTGCGTACTCCTTAGCCTTGGTTTGATAATTTGATACGAAGCTTGAACTATAAGTAACACCGTGGGGAGCGGTTGGCGGATCCTCAGCCACGCGGATAAAACGCGGCGGGACACCGGTGTTAATCGCCTCTGCCAACGACTTGTGGGAGCGGGATAAATGCTCTCTAAGTGTTAACAAGGGACGTGCTCTTTTTAGATATGTTGTTACTAGCTCAAAGCTATCGTTGCTAATACGAAGGCTACCGGTAGTACGCTCGGCTTTGGTTGTTGGTACTGGTACAGGTGCAGACTGCTCGTCGCCGGAAGAAGCGTCACTCTTGATGGTGGATAGATGCGGTGCCGGGATGCTAGAAGCTGAGGTAGACGGGCCGCTGCTTTCTTCTTTCTTTTCTTCTTTTTCTTCAGACTTGCCCTTTTTTGGTATTTTATTATAAGGCTGGAATGAATTAGGTCTTTTCGACATATTTGGTATTGAGTAGGTTTTGCTGTTGACGGTATGTGTCATAGGAAGCAAGTGAACTTTACTGGCGATTGTTGCCGTTTATATGTCGTTATTGCGGGCGTGCGTGAGAGCACAAGAAGAAAAGGCGCCGTCTCATTGGTCGAGCGGGTTTTGTGCAGAAGAGAGCGTCCTCTAGTGCCAGAGTTTGTCTTATTGATTGAGTTGGTCGTGCATAGCAGTGTTGTGTGTGTGTTGTTGTCACAGTTGAGTACATGTATATTTGTTTTATGCAACACATGATAATCAAAAGTGGGCACAACATGGTACATTGTTTTAGTACTGGTATTGGGTTGCTTTATGCAGGTAGAATAACTCACTTAAACATGTAGACTCATGATATTGAATTGTTATACAATATGTTTTACTAGTCAGTATAGTAACGGGTATCTGTTAAATATGGATATTATTACACTGTTATTGGTGTGCCGGGTAAGGGTTGAATTATAATTGATAATGCAGTATCGGTTATAAGTATATGTTGACAACATAAATGTTGTATTATACTTGATGGACGGTTAGACATGGAGAAGTTGCCCTCTTCCATTGCGTAGCAGACTCCCAAACTCAGACTTGAAAAACAAGTGGAGGATGGGTGGAGTAAACAAAGTATAGAATCACTAGTACCTTTAGAGTAGAGTTGACTCCTAAAGTATTTAGTGGGGGTCCGCCCAAAACAACATGATCTATCGAGGCTAAAAGATACTATGCATTATCAATAAAAGGCATGGATACACAGTGAAATAAATGTAATCATAGGCATATGTTGATGATATGCGGTATTTAAACAGAAGGGGTAAGGGTAGGACCGGTTTCGAATCTCAGTTATGGTATTGGAGATTCTCATCAGCTACGCCGTTTAATGGCAATATGGGGGAGGGGGGAGCAATAATTTTAAGATGATTCATGGTATAGTTTTTGGCATAATTCTGTAATGCGTCGTTCTTAAAAGATCACGCAAGTTGACAAAATTACTCCATTTTTATGTTATTAAATCATGTCTTTATTCCGTACAAGTTCATAATGTTTGATTTTTAGATCTTAGTGAGGCTGTTGTGTATGCTTTTGGTATAGCTACAAGCGTATCACTGATATCTAGATAGGTGTAATCATGGTATTCACATTTGTACATGGTAGAGATGATAGGTTTAGACAGAATCAAATCAAAAATTAAAATAAACAATTACTTTGTTAATTAGTAATTAATTATTGAGATATTAAATTGGGTTCCCGTGCCGGGATAAACAATTTCATTCCCACGCCAAGTCAAATAAGCATTGAAGTACTTCAAAATCGAAATCATTGAATTCGGCATTTGGATAAACAGGTTCAAGTGGACCGGATTTGGGCGTCGGCGGATAGTGCATTGTTGATGAGTTGTCATGGATCGAAGGTGCGGCATCTTTCATCTTTTGTGTGTGTTCAGATGGCGGGAGCCTTGATCTCACGATTTGGTCAGATATATTCTGTGCACGTTTGAACGCAAGTAATGGTGGTCTAGGGAATAGTTTATTTAATATTCCGCTGTTTTCAATTTTGTCCCAATGCTTCATAAATGCATGTTTCAAATCTTGATTTCGGGTGTGAGGCGTATATGTCGTTATGAATACTAAAGGAATTGTTTTTGAATTCCCTTTTTGTGTTTCATTTGTTTGTTGAAGATTCACATATTTAGCCCGGTTATTATGGCTAATTTGTTTGGTGATTTCATTGACTTGATCTTTTTCATAACCTCTTTCAACTAGTTTAGTAGTGAAGAAGTCGATCTTATCATTGAATTCGTTTTCAGATGTACACGCTCTGAGATATCGTATTGATTCACCATTGATCATGGCTTTAAAAACAGAGGGGCAATGAGCACTATCGGGTAACAGCCATTGATGCGTGTCTGTTTTTTTGGTATTAACCCTGTGGTCTAATTTGCCCGTGGAATTAAATCGTTCGCCTTTGTAAATTTGTAGATCAAGAAAGGTGACAATATTGTCAGAGGTTTCAAATGTGAATTTCAGTGTTGGATGTACAGTATTCATTTTAGACATAAGGCCTTCAAGTTCAGATCTAGGGCCGTTGTAGAACATCAAAATATCGTCACGGTATCGGCGATAGAATATGATGTTTTTGTCAGTAAGAATGAACTCAGTTTCTAATACATGCATGACCAAATCCGAGATTTCTGGCGAGCAGATGTTACCCTGACTCGCGCCGTATGTTTGTGTGTAGAATTGACCATCAAATTCAAAACAGTTTCTTTTCAGAATTAGTTCGAGAATTCTACGCACAAGGTGTGACGGTGGTTTCGGTATTTGGTATTTCATGTTTGATTTTTCCAATCTATCAATGACAATTTTAATGCATTCATCCTGTGGTATATTGGTATACAGGCTTGTCACATCACTGGTAACTAATATTATAGCTAGTGGTAGTGACAGCTCTGATAGTAGGTTGATAAGTTCAGGTGAATCTTTTAAATATGTGTCTTGAGCTTGCACTATCGGTAGCAGAAAATAATCTATATATTCAGATAACATTCTAGTAGCAGCATTACATCCGCTTATAATCGGACGGCCTGCAAAAGCCGTGGTATCAGGCTTTGCTTTGTGGGCTTTTACTAGTAGATAGAGACATGGTATTTTGATGTCCTTGTTACAAGATAATAGATATTCGCGTGCATGTTTGTCGATATATTTCAATGTGAATAACTCTTCAACAATTTCATCCGCCATTAGGCTGGTTTCATGTGTCATATCATGGTCAATTTTCTCGTAGTGAAATGCCGATAGTTGGCGTTCAGCTTCAGCAACATATTGAGCTCGAGAGACCACGGCACATGCCTTGCCTTTGTCTATTGGTTTGATAACCAATGATTTGTTGTTGTTGAGTTTATTCAGTGCAATTTGTTCTGCTTTAGATAGATTAGATTTTGGTTTTAACTGTGGTATTTTTGATAGTTCATACTTGGTTTCATCTAGATATTCTTCTAGAATGGTGTGGCCGGATGATCGTGGAACCCATGGTGATGGTAGTTTAAATAACTTGTACTTTGAGTGCTTATTTCGCATAATATATGCGATTCTCATTCTTCTTGCCAGAACATTAAAGTCTTTAAGAAGTTGAGTTCGACTGGGTTGTTTTGGTGTGGGGATGAATTTAAACCCTTTGCTTAAAGCAATTATTTCAATATCAGATAAATTTTGCTCGGTATAATTGTATATAAAACGACGACATATTTCAGCTTTGGCTCTGATGTTGGCTTTGGCTTTTAATATGTGGTTGTTGGAGTCTGATTTTTTGACATTTACTCTATGGTGGCGTTTTTGATTACGACTTTTGTTACGACTTTTATTACATCGGGACCGCTTACTTGGCATATTGTTATCTTTATTGCTCGGTGGCATGACTAAAATATTGTTTATTTAGTGTAGATGATTAACTTAATGTTTTATTTTTACTATAATAATACACAATAAACAACAAATGTCAATATCTCTTTTTGGATAGTTAGGGTGGCTCTGAAAAGAGCCGTTGGTTTTTATGCGGTAAGCAATTTAGTGATGTGGTGCCCTTCTAACTGCCCACACTTTGCGTCGGGAATTGGTATTGGCCCGGCGATTGAATGCGGCTAGCTTGATGCTGAAGAGCTTGTTGGTTTTCTGTCGTTCTACTTCGTCGATAATCAAGTTGATGTGGTCTACTGCCTCGTCGACGGTGCTGTCTATCTTCTTGGTGAGTTCTTCGATGTGAGATTGGTTTTCGGTAGCCAGCAGTCTTGCCAGTCGCGTTGCGTACTCCTTAGCCTTGGTTTGATAATTTGATACGAAGCTTGAACTATAAGTAACACCGTGGGGAGCGGTTGGCGGATCCTCAGCCACGCGGATAAAACGCGGCGGGACACCGGTGTTAATCGCCTCTGCCAACGACTTGTGGGAGCGGGATAAATGCTCTCTAAGTGTTAACAAGGGACGTGCTCTTTTTAGATATGTTGTTACTAGCTCAAAGCTATCGTTGCTAATACGAAGGCTACCGGTAGTACGCTCGGCTTTGGTTGTTGGTACTGGTACAGGTGCAGACTGCTCGTCGCCGGAAGAAGCGTCACTCTTGATGGTGGATAGATGCGGTGCCGGGATGCTAGAAGCTGAGGTAGACGGGCCGCTGCTTTCTTCTTTCTTTTCTTCTTTTTCTTCAGACTTGCCCTTTTTTGGTATTTTATTATAAGGCTGGAATGAATTAGGTCTTTTCGACATATTTGGTATTGAGTAGGTTTTGCTGTTGACGGTATGTGTCATAGGAAGCAAGTGAACTTTACTGGCGATTGTTGCCGTTTATATGTCGTTATTGCGGGCGTGCGTGAGAGCACAAGAAGAAAAGGCGCCGTCTCATTGGTCGAGCGGGTTTTGTGCAGAAGAGAGCGTCCTCTAGTGCCAGAGTTTGTCTTATTGATTGAGTTGGTCGTGCATAGCAGTGTTGTGTGTGTGTTGTTGTCACAGTTGAGTACATGTATATTTGTTTTATGCAACACATGATAATCAAAAGTGGGCACAACATGGTACATTGTTTTAGTACTGGTATTGGGTTGCTTTATGCAGGTAGAATAACTCACTTAAACATGTAGACTCATGATATTGAATTGTTATACAATATGTTTTACTAGTCAGTATAGTAACGGGTATCTGTTAAATATGGATATTATTACACTGTTATTGGTGTGCCGGGTAAGGGTTGAATTATAATTGATAATGCAGTATCGGTTATAAGTATATGTTGACAACATAAATGTTGTATTATACTTGATGGACGGTTAGACATGGAGAAGTTGCCCTCTTCCATTGCGTAGCAGACTCCCAAACTCAGACTTGAAAAACAAGTGGAGGATGGGTGGAGTAAACAAAGTATAGAATCACTAGTACCTTTAGAGTAGAGTTGACTCCTAAAGTATTTAGTGGGGGTCCGCCCAAAACAACATGATCTATCGAGGCTAAAAGATACTATGCATTATCAATAAAAGGCATGGATACACAGTGAAATAAATGTAATCATAGGCATATGTTGATGATATGCGGTATTTAAACAGAAGGGGTAAGGGTAGGACCGGTTTCGAATCTCAGTTATGGTATTGGAGATTCTCATCAGCTACGCCGTTTAATGGCAATATGGGGGAGGGGGGAGCAATAATTTTAAGATGATTCATGGTATAGTTTTTGGCATAATTCTGTAATGCGTCGTTCTTAAAAGATCACGCAAGTTGACAAAATTACTCCATTTTTATGTTATTAAATCATGTCTTTATTCCGTACAAGTTCATAATGTTTGATTTTTAGATCTTAGTGAGGCTGTTGTGTATGCTTTTGGTATAGCTACAAGCGTATCACTGATATCTAGATAGGTGTAATCATGGTATTCACATTTGTACATGGTAGAGATGATAGGTTTAGACAGAATCAAATCAAAAATTAAAATAAACAATTACTTTGTTAATTAGTAATTAATTATTGAGATATTAAATTGGGTTCCCGTGCCGGGATAAACAATTTCATTCCCACGCCAAGTCAAATAAGCATTGAAGTACTTCAAAATCGAAATCATTGAATTCGGCATTTGGATAAACAGGTTCAAGTGGACCGGATTTGGGCGTCGGCGGATAGTGCATTGTTGATGAGTTGTCATGGATCGAAGGTGCGGCATCTTTCATCTTTTGTGTGTGTTCAGATGGCGGGAGCCTTGATCTCACGATTTGGTCAGATATATTCTGTGCACGTTTGAACGCAAGTAATGGTGGTCTAGGGAATAGTTTATTTAATATTCCGCTGTTTTCAATTTTGTCCCAATGCTTCATAAATGCATGTTTCAAATCTTGATTTCGGGTGTGAGGCGTATATGTCGTTATGAATACTAAAGGAATTGTTTTTGAATTCCCTTTTTGTGTTTCATTTGTTTGTTGAAGATTCACATATTTAGCCCGGTTATTATGGCTAATTTGTTTGGTGATTTCATTGACTTGATCTTTTTCATAACCTCTTTCAACTAGTTTAGTAGTGAAGAAGTCGATCTTATCATTGAATTCGTTTTCAGATGTACACGCTCTGAGATATCGTATTGATTCACCATTGATCATGGCTTTAAAAACAGAGGGGCAATGAGCACTATCGGGTAACAGCCATTGATGCGTGTCTGTTTTTTTGGTATTAACCCTGTGGTCTAATTTGCCCGTGGAATTAAATCGTTCGCCTTTGTAAATTTGTAGATCAAGAAAGGTGACAATATTGTCAGAGGTTTCAAATGTGAATTTCAGTGTTGGATGTACAGTATTCATTTTAGACATAAGGCCTTCAAGTTCAGATCTAGGGCCGTTGTAGAACATCAAAATATCGTCACGGTATCGGCGATAGAATATGATGTTTTTGTCAGTAAGAATGAACTCAGTTTCTAATACATGCATGACCAAATCCGAGATTTCTGGCGAGCAGATGTTACCCTGACTCGCGCCGTATGTTTGTGTGTAGAATTGACCATCAAATTCAAAACAGTTTCTTTTCAGAATTAGTTCGAGAATTCTACGCACAAGGTGTGACGGTGGTTTCGGTATTTGGTATTTCATGTTTGATTTTTCCAATCTATCAATGACAATTTTAATGCATTCATCCTGTGGTATATTGGTATACAGGCTTGTCACATCACTGGTAACTAATATTATAGCTAGTGGTAGTGACAGCTCTGATAGTAGGTTGATAAGTTCAGGTGAATCTTTTAAATATGTGTCTTGAGCTTGCACTATCGGTAGCAGAAAATAATCTATATATTCAGATAACATTCTAGTAGCAGCATTACATCCGCTTATAATCGGACGGCCTGCAAAAGCCGTGGTATCAGGCTTTGCTTTGTGGGCTTTTACTAGTAGATAGAGACATGGTATTTTGATGTCCTTGTTACAAGATAATAGATATTCGCGTGCATGTTTGTCGATATATTTCAATGTGAATAACTCTTCAACAATTTCATCCGCCATTAGGCTGGTTTCATGTGTCATATCATGGTCAATTTTCTCGTAGTGAAATGCCGATAGTTGGCGTTCAGCTTCAGCAACATATTGAGCTCGAGAGACCACGGCACATGCCTTGCCTTTGTCTATTGGTTTGATAACCAATGATTTGTTGTTGTTGAGTTTATTCAGTGCAATTTGTTCTGCTTTAGATAGATTAGATTTTGGTTTTAACTGTGGTATTTTTGATAGTTCATACTTGGTTTCATCTAGATATTCTTCTAGAATGGTGTGGCCGGATGATCGTGGAACCCATGGTGATGGTAGTTTAAATAACTTGTACTTTGAGTGCTTATTTCGCATAATATATGGCCACACCATTCTAGAAGAATATCTAGATGAAACCAAGTATGAACTATCAAAAATACCACAGTTAAAACCAAAATCTAATCTATCTAAAGCAGAACAAATTGCACTGAATAAACTCAACAACAACAAATCATTGGTTATCAAACCAATAGACAAAGGCAAGGCATGTGCCGTGGTCTCTCGAGCTCAATATGTTGCTGAAGCTGAACGCCAACTATCGGCATTTCACTACGAGAAAATTGACCATGATATGACACATGAAACCAGCCTAATGGCGGATGAAATTGTTGAAGAGTTATTCACATTGAAATATATCGACAAACATGCACGCGAATATCTATTATCTTGTAACAAGGACATCAAAATACCATGTCTCTATCTACTAGTAAAAGCCCACAAAGCAAAGCCTGATACCACGGCTTTTGCAGGCCGTCCGATTATAAGCGGATGTAATGCTGCTACTAGAATGTTATCTGAATATATAGATTATTTTCTGCTACCGATAGTGCAAGCTCAAGACACATATTTAAAAGATTCACCTGAACTTATCAACCTACTATCAGAGCTGTCACTACCACTAGCTATAATATTAGTTACCAGTGATGTGACAAGCCTGTATACCAATATACCACAGGATGAATGCATTAAAATTGTCATTGATAGATTGGAAAAATCAAACATGAAATACCAAATACCGAAACCACCGTCACACCTTGTGCGTAGAATTCTCGAACTAATTCTGAAAAGAAACTGTTTTGAATTTGATGGTCAATTCTACACACAAACATACGGCGCGAGTCAGGGTAACATCTGCTCGCCAGAAATCTCGGATTTGGTCATGCATGTATTAGAAACTGAGTTCATTCTTACTGACAAAAACATCATATTCTATCGCCGATACCGTGACGATATTTTGATGTTCTACAACGGCCCTAGATCTGAACTTGAAGGCCTTATGTCTAAAATGAATACTGTACATCCAACACTGAAATTCACATTTGAAACCTCTGACAATATTGTCACCTTTCTTGATCTACAAATTTACAAAGGCGAACGATTTAATTCCACGGGCAAATTAGACCACAGGGTTAATACCAAAAAAACAGACACGCATCAATGGCTGTTACCCGATAGTGCTCATTGCCCCTCTGTTTTTAAAGCCATGATCAATGGTGAATCAATACGATATCTCAGAGCGTGTACATCTGAAAACGAATTCAATGATAAGATCGACTTCTTCACTACTAAACTAGTTGAAAGAGGTTATGAAAAAGATCAAGTCAATGAAATCACCAAACAAATTAGCCATAATAACCGGGCTAAATATGTGAATCTTCAACAAACAAATGAAACACAAAAAGGGAATTCAAAAACAATTCCTTTAGTATTCATAACGACATATACGCCTCACACCCGAAATCAAGATTTGAAACATGCATTTATGAAGCATTGGGACAAAATTGAAAACAGCGGAATATTAAATAAACTATTCCCTAGACCACCATTACTTGCGTTCAAACGTGCACAGAATATATCTGACCAAATCGTGAGATCAAGGCTCCCGCCATCTGAACACACACAAAAGATGAAAGATGCCGCACCTTCGATCCATGACAACTCATCAACAATGCACTATCCGCCGACGCCCAAATCCGGTCCA
This sequence comes from Ophiura sarsii, assembly GCA_035610835.1. Lineage (NCBI taxonomy): Eukaryota > Metazoa > Echinodermata > Ophiuroidea > Amphilepidida > Ophiuridae > Ophiura > Ophiura sarsii. Next base: position 51,023,263 of record CM069447.1, on the reverse strand, counting down.
CTTGAACCTGTTTATCCAAATGCCGAATTCAATGATTTCGATTTTGAAGTACTTCAATGCTTATTTGACTTGGCGTGGGAATGAAATTGTTTATCCCGGCACGGGAACCCAATTTAATATCTCAATAATTAATTACTAATTAACAAAGTAATTGTTTATTTTAATTTTTGATTTGATTCTGTCTAAACCTATCATCTCTACCATGTACAAATGTGAATACCATGATTACACCTATCTAGATATCAGTGATACGCTTGTAGCTATACCAAAAGCATACACAACAGCCTCACTAAGATCTAAAAATCAAACATTATGAACTTGTACGGAATAAAGACATGATTTAATAACATAAAAATGGAGTAATTTTGTCAACTTGCGTGATCTTTTAAGAACGACGCATTACAGAATTATGCCAAAAACTATACCATGAATCATCTTAAAATTATTGCTCCCCCCTCCCCCATATTGCCATTAAACGGCGTAGCTGATGAGAATCTCCAATACCATAACTGAGATTCGAAACCGGTCCTACCCTTACCCCTTCTGTTTAAATACCGCATATCATCAACATATGCCTATGATTACATTTATTTCACTGTGTATCCATGCCTTTTATTGATAATGCATAGTATCTTTTAGCCTCGATAGATCATGTTGTTTTGGGCGGACCCCCACTAAATACTTTAGGAGTCAACTCTACTCTAAAGGTACTAGTGATTCTATACTTTGTTTACTCCACCCATCCTCCACTTGTTTTTCAAGTCTGAGTTTGGGAGTCTGCTACGCAATGGAAGAGGGCAACTTCTCCATGTCTAACCGTCCATCAAGTATAATACAACATTTATGTTGTCAACATATACTTATAACCGATACTGCATTATCAATTATAATTCAACCCTTACCCGGCACACCAATAACAGTGTAATAATATCCATATTTAACAGATACCCGTTACTATACTGACTAGTAAAACATATTGTATAACAATTCAATATCATGAGTCTACATGTTTAAGTGAGTTATTCTACCTGCATAAAGCAACCCAATACCAGTACTAAAACAATGTACCATGTTGTGCCCACTTTTGATTATCATGTGTTGCATAAAACAAATATACATGTACTCAACTGTGACAACAACACACACACAACACTGCTATGCACGACCAACTCAATCAATAAGACAAACTCTGGCACTAGAGGACGCTCTCTTCTGCACAAAACCCGCTCGACCAATGAGACGGCGCCTTTTCTTCTTGTGCTCTCACGCACGCCCGCAATAACGACATATAAACGGCAACAATCGCCAGTAAAGTTCACTTGCTTCCTATGACACATACCGTCAACAGCAAAACCTACTCAATACCAAATATGTCGAAAAGACCTAATTCATTCCAGCCTTATAATAAAATACCAAAAAAGGGCAAGTCTGAAGAAAAAGAAGAAAAGAAAGAAGAAAGCAGCGGCCCGTCTACCTCAGCTTCTAGCATCCCGGCACCGCATCTATCCACCATCAAGAGTGACGCTTCTTCCGGCGACGAGCAGTCTGCACCTGTACCAGTACCAACAACCAAAGCCGAGCGTACTACCGGTAGCCTTCGTATTAGCAACGATAGCTTTGAGCTAGTAACAACATATCTAAAAAGAGCACGTCCCTTGTTAACACTTAGAGAGCATTTATCCCGCTCCCACAAGTCGTTGGCAGAGGCGATTAACACCGGTGTCCCGCCGCGTTTTATCCGCGTGGCTGAGGATCCGCCAACCGCTCCCCACGGTGTTACTTATAGTTCAAGCTTCGTATCAAATTATCAAACCAAGGCTAAGGAGTACGCAACGCGACTGGCAAGACTGCTGGCTACCGAAAACCAATCTCACATCGAAGAACTCACCAAGAAGATAGACAGCACCGTCGACGAGGCAGTAGACCACATCAACTTGATTATCGACGAAGTAGAACGACAGAAAACCAACAAGCTCTTCAGCATCAAGCTAGCCGCATTCAATCGCCGGGCCAATACCAATTCCCGACGCAAAGTGTGGGCAGTTAGAAGGGCACCACATCACTAAATTGCTTACCGCATAAAAACCAACGGCTCTTTTCAGAGCCACCCTAACTATCCAAAAAGAGATATTGACATTTGTTGTTTATTGTGTATTATTATAGTAAAAATAAAACATTAAGTTAATCATCTACACTAAATAAACAATATTTTAGTCATGCCACCGAGCAATAAAGATAACAATATGCCAAGTAAGCGGTCCCGATGTAATAAAAGTCGTAACAAAAGTCGTAATCAAAAACGCCACCATAGAGTAAATGTCAAAAAATCAGACTCCAACAACCACATATTAAAAGCCAAAGCCAACATCAGAGCCAAAGCTGAAATATGTCGTCGTTTTATATACAATTATACCGAGCAAAATTTATCTGATATTGAAATAATTGCTTTAAGCAAAGGGTTTAAATTCATCCCCACACCAAAACAACCCAGTCGAACTCAACTTCTTAAAGACTTTAATGTTCTGGCAAGAAGAATGAGAATCGCATATATTATGCGAAATAAGCACTCAAAGTACAAGTTATTTAAACTACCATCACCATGGGTTCCACGATCATCCGGCCACACCATTCTAGAAGAATATCTAGATGAAACCAAGTATGAACTATCAAAAATACCACAGTTAAAACCAAAATCTAATCTATCTAAAGCAGAACAAATTGCACTGAATAAACTCAACAACAACAAATCATTGGTTATCAAACCAATAGACAAAGGCAAGGCATGTGCCGTGGTCTCTCGAGCTCAATATGTTGCTGAAGCTGAACGCCAACTATCGGCATTTCACTACGAGAAAATTGACCATGATATGACACATGAAACCAGCCTAATGGCGGATGAAATTGTTGAAGAGTTATTCACATTGAAATATATCGACAAACATGCACGCGAATATCTATTATCTTGTAACAAGGACATCAAAATACCATGTCTCTATCTACTAGTAAAAGCCCACAAAGCAAAGCCTGATACCACGGCTTTTGCAGGCCGTCCGATTATAAGCGGATGTAATGCTGCTACTAGAATGTTATCTGAATATATAGATTATTTTCTGCTACCGATAGTGCAAGCTCAAGACACATATTTAAAAGATTCACCTGAACTTATCAACCTACTATCAGAGCTGTCACTACCACTAGCTATAATATTAGTTACCAGTGATGTGACAAGCCTGTATACCAATATACCACAGGATGAATGCATTAAAATTGTCATTGATAGATTGGAAAAATCAAACATGAAATACCAAATACCGAAACCACCGTCACACCTTGTGCGTAGAATTCTCGAACTAATTCTGAAAAGAAACTGTTTTGAATTTGATGGTCAATTCTACACACAAACATACGGCGCGAGTCAGGGTAACATCTGCTCGCCAGAAATCTCGGATTTGGTCATGCATGTATTAGAAACTGAGTTCATTCTTACTGACAAAAACATCATATTCTATCGCCGATACCGTGACGATATTTTGATGTTCTACAACGGCCCTAGATCTGAACTTGAAGGCCTTATGTCTAAAATGAATACTGTACATCCAACACTGAAATTCACATTTGAAACCTCTGACAATATTGTCACCTTTCTTGATCTACAAATTTACAAAGGCGAACGATTTAATTCCACGGGCAAATTAGACCACAGGGTTAATACCAAAAAAACAGACACGCATCAATGGCTGTTACCCGATAGTGCTCATTGCCCCTCTGTTTTTAAAGCCATGATCAATGGTGAATCAATACGATATCTCAGAGCGTGTACATCTGAAAACGAATTCAATGATAAGATCGACTTCTTCACTACTAAACTAGTTGAAAGAGGTTATGAAAAAGATCAAGTCAATGAAATCACCAAACAAATTAGCCATAATAACCGGGCTAAATATGTGAATCTTCAACAAACAAATGAAACACAAAAAGGGAATTCAAAAACAATTCCTTTAGTATTCATAACGACATATACGCCTCACACCCGAAATCAAGATTTGAAACATGCATTTATGAAGCATTGGGACAAAATTGAAAACAGCGGAATATTAAATAAACTATTCCCTAGACCACCATTACTTGCGTTCAAACGTGCACAGAATATATCTGACCAAATCGTGAGATCAAGGCTCCCGCCATCTGAACACACACAAAAGATGAAAGATGCCGCACCTTCGATCCATGACAACTCATCAACAATGCACTATCCGCCGACGCCCAAATCCGGTCCACTTGAACCTGTTTATCCAAATGCCGAATTCAATGATTTCGATTTTGAAGTACTTCAATGCTTATTTGACTTGGCGTGGGAATGAAATTGTTTATCCCGGCACGGGAACCCAATTTAATATCTCAATAATTAATTACTAATTAACAAAGTAATTGTTTATTTTAATTTTTGATTTGATTCTGTCTAAACCTATCATCTCTACCATGTACAAATGTGAATACCATGATTACACCTATCTAGATATCAGTGATACGCTTGTAGCTATACCAAAAGCATACACAACAGCCTCACTAAGATCTAAAAATCAAACATTATGAACTTGTACGGAATAAAGACATGATTTAATAACATAAAAATGGAGTAATTTTGTCAACTTGCGTGATCTTTTAAGAACGACGCATTACAGAATTATGCCAAAAACTATACCATGAATCATCTTAAAATTATTGCTCCCCCCTCCCCCATATTGCCATTAAACGGCGTAGCTGATGAGAATCTCCAATACCATAACTGAGATTCGAAACCGGTCCTACCCTTACCCCTTCTGTTTAAATACCGCATATCATCAACATATGCCTATGATTACATTTATTTCACTGTGTATCCATGCCTTTTATTGATAATGCATAGTATCTTTTAGCCTCGATAGATCATGTTGTTTTGGGCGGACCCCCACTAAATACTTTAGGAGTCAACTCTACTCTAAAGGTACTAGTGATTCTATACTTTGTTTACTCCACCCATCCTCCACTTGTTTTTCAAGTCTGAGTTTGGGAGTCTGCTACGCAATGGAAGAGGGCAACTTCTCCATGTCTAACCGTCCATCAAGTATAATACAACATTTATGTTGTCAACATATACTTATAACCGATACTGCATTATCAATTATAATTCAACCCTTACCCGGCACACCAATAACAGTGTAATAATATCCATATTTAACAGATACCCGTTACTATACTGACTAGTAAAACATATTGTATAACAATTCAATATCATGAGTCTACATGTTTAAGTGAGTTATTCTACCTGCATAAAGCAACCCAATACCAGTACTAAAACAATGTACCATGTTGTGCCCACTTTTGATTATCATGTGTTGCATAAAACAAATATACATGTACTCAACTGTGACAACAACACACACACAACACTGCTATGCACGACCAACTCAATCAATAAGACAAACTCTGGCACTAGAGGACGCTCTCTTCTGCACAAAACCCGCTCGACCAATGAGACGGCGCCTTTTCTTCTTGTGCTCTCACGCACGCCCGCAATAACGACATATAAACGGCAACAATCGCCAGTAAAGTTCACTTGCTTCCTATGACACATACCGTCAACAGCAAAACCTACTCAATACCAAATATGTCGAAAAGACCTAATTCATTCCAGCCTTATAATAAAATACCAAAAAAGGGCAAGTCTGAAGAAAAAGAAGAAAAGAAAGAAGAAAGCAGCGGCCCGTCTACCTCAGCTTCTAGCATCCCGGCACCGCATCTATCCACCATCAAGAGTGACGCTTCTTCCGGCGACGAGCAGTCTGCACCTGTACCAGTACCAACAACCAAAGCCGAGCGTACTACCGGTAGCCTTCGTATTAGCAACGATAGCTTTGAGCTAGTAACAACATATCTAAAAAGAGCACGTCCCTTGTTAACACTTAGAGAGCATTTATCCCGCTCCCACAAGTCGTTGGCAGAGGCGATTAACACCGGTGTCCCGCCGCGTTTTATCCGCGTGGCTGAGGATCCGCCAACCGCTCCCCACGGTGTTACTTATAGTTCAAGCTTCGTATCAAATTATCAAACCAAGGCTAAGGAGTACGCAACGCGACTGGCAAGACTGCTGGCTACCGAAAACCAATCTCACATCGAAGAACTCACCAAGAAGATAGACAGCACCGTCGACGAGGCAGTAGACCACATCAACTTGATTATCGACGAAGTAGAACGACAGAAAACCAACAAGCTCTTCAGCATCAAGCTAGCCGCATTCAATCGCCGGGCCAATACCAATTCCCGACGCAAAGTGTGGGCAGTTAGAAGGGCACCACATCACTAAATTGCTTACCGCATAAAAACCAACGGCTCTTTTCAGAGCCACCCTAACTATCCAAAAAGAGATATTGACATTTGTTGTTTATTGTGTATTATTATAGTAAAAATAAAACATTAAGTTAATCATCTACACTAAATAAACAATATTTTAGTCATGCCACCGAGCAATAAAGATAACAATATGCCAAGTAAGCGGTCCCGATGTAATAAAAGTCGTAACAAAAGTCGTAATCAAAAACGCCACCATAGAGTAAATGTCAAAAAATCAGACTCCAACAACCACATATTAAAAGCCAAAGCCAACATCAGAGCCAAAGCTGAAATATGTCGTCGTTTTATATACAATTATACCGAGCAAAATTTATCTGATATTGAAATAATTGCTTTAAGCAAAGGGTTTAAATTCATCCCCACACCAAAACAACCCAGTCGAACTCAACTTCTTAAAGACTTTAATGTTCTGGCAAGAAGAATGAGAATCGCATATATTATGCGAAATAAGCACTCAAAGTACAAGTTATTTAAACTACCATCACCATGGGTTCCACGATCATCCGGCCACACCATTCTAGAAGAATATCTAGATGAAACCAAGTATGAACTATCAAAAATACCACAGTTAAAACCAAAATCTAATCTATCTAAAGCAGAACAAATTGCACTGAATAAACTCAACAACAACAAATCATTGGTTATCAAACCAATAGACAAAGGCAAGGCATGTGCCGTGGTCTCTCGAGCTCAATATGTTGCTGAAGCTGAACGCCAACTATCGGCATTTCACTACGAGAAAATTGACCATGATATGACACATGAAACCAGCCTAATGGCGGATGAAATTGTTGAAGAGTTATTCACATTGAAATATATCGACAAACATGCACGCGAATATCTATTATCTTGTAACAAGGACATCAAAATACCATGTCTCTATCTACTAGTAAAAGCCCACAAAGCAAAGCCTGATACCACGGCTTTTGCAGGCCGTCCGATTATAAGCGGATGTAATGCTGCTACTAGAATGTTATCTGAATATATAGATTATTTTCTGCTACCGATAGTGCAAGCTCAAGACACATATTTAAAAGATTCACCTGAACTTATCAACCTACTATCAGAGCTGTCACTACCACTAGCTATAATATTAGTTACCAGTGATGTGACAAGCCTGTATACCAATATACCACAGGATGAATGCATTAAAATTGTCATTGATAGATTGGAAAAATCAAACATGAAATACCAAATACCGAAACCACCGTCACACCTTGTGCGTAGAATTCTCGAACTAATTCTGAAAAGAAACTGTTTTGAATTTGATGGTCAATTCTACACACAAACATACGGCGCGAGTCAGGGTAACATCTGCTCGCCAGAAATCTCGGATTTGGTCATGCATGTATTAGAAACTGAGTTCATTCTTACTGACAAAAACATCATATTCTATCGCCGATACCGTGACGATATTTTGATGTTCTACAACGGCCCTAGATCTGAACTTGAAGGCCTTATGTCTAAAATGAATACTGTACATCCAACACTGAAATTCACATTTGAAACCTCTGACAATATTGTCACCTTTCTTGATCTACAAATTTACAAAGGCGAACGATTTAATTCCACGGGCAAATTAGACCACAGGGTTAATACCAAAAAAACAGACACGCATCAATGGCTGTTACCCGATAGTGCTCATTGCCCCTCTGTTTTTAAAGCCATGATCAATGGTGAATCAATACGATATCTCAGAGCGTGTACATCTGAAAACGAATTCAATGATAAGATCGACTTCTTCACTACTAAACTAGTTGAAAGAGGTTATGAAAAAGATCAAGTCAATGAAATCACCAAACAAATTAGCCATAATAACCGGGCTAAATATGTGAATCTTCAACAAACAAATGAAACACAAAAAGGGAATTCAAAAACAATTCCTTTAGTATTCATAACGACATATACGCCTCACACCCGAAATCAAGATTTGAAACATGCATTTATGAAGCATTGGGACAAAATTGAAAACAGCGGAATATTAAATAAACTATTCCCTAGACCACCATTACTTGCGTTCAAACGTGCACAGAATATATCTGACCAAATCGTGAGATCAAGGCTCCCGCCATCTGAACACACACAAAAGATGAAAGATGCCGCACCTTCGATCCATGACAACTCATCAACAATGCACTATCCGCCGACGCCCAAATCCGGTCCACTTGAACCTGTTTATCCAAATGCCGAATTCAATGATTTCGATTTTGAAGTACTTCAATGCTTATTTGACTTGGCGTGGGAATGAAATTGTTTATCCCGGCACGGGAACCCAATTTAATATCTCAATAATTAATTACTAATTAACAAAGTAATTGTTTATTTTAATTTTTGATTTGATTCTGTCTAAACCTATCATCTCTACCATGTACAAATGTGAATACCATGATTACACCTATCTAGATATCAGTGATACGCTTGTAGCTATACCAAAAGCATACACAACAGCCTCACTAAGATCTAAAAATCAAACATTATGAACTTGTACGGAATAAAGACATGATTTAATAACATAAAAATGGAGTAATTTTGTCAACTTGCGTGATCTTTTAAGAACGACGCATTACAGAATTATGCCAAAAACTATACCATGAATCATCTTAAAATTATTGCTCCCCCCTCCCCCATATTGCCATTAAACGGCGTAGCTGATGAGAATCTCCAATACCATAACTGAGATTCGAAACCGGTCCTACCCTTACCCCTTCTGTTTAAATACCGCATATCATCAACATATGCCTATGATTACATTTATTTCACTGTGTATCCATGCCTTTTATTGATAATGCATAGTATCTTTTAGCCTCGATAGATCATGTTGTTTTGGGCGGACCCCCACTAAATACTTTAGGAGTCAACTCTACTCTAAAGGTACTAGTGATTCTATATAGTGATTCTATAAATTTTAGTCATTATAATGTTAATTTACATCTTTTCACCTGCTTTTGTAATTTTTACAGCAAAGTGGAGCACTCTGTTCTAAGTTTACTGTGAAATACCATGAAATATGATTAGGTTGGATATTTGGCCTGCCCTACATGCAAATTATGCTGAATCACATAAAACCTGATCATGTGAATTGATCTAATCAATGTATTTTTTAAACACTTTTTGATCATGGATACTGAAACCCTCTAGACCCCTTAATTTAAAAAAAAAACCTTTTTATTTTTTTATTTTTTTATACATGGGGGGGGGGGGGGGGGGGGGGGGGGGCATGATGATTTGATCGGGGGATAATTTATGACTGGCAAATGAATCTATTAGATGTAGCAATTGCAAAAATAGGTCCCCAATTTGCACACATAATACTAATTTAGGCTAGTAGAATTCAAAGTAAGCTTCAAAATCCAATAGCTAGGCAATGTATCCTTCCCACACTGTTGAATTTTGAAGCTTTATCAATTCAACTAGCCGATATTGTATGCTTTGATTCAGCACAAAACTAACCCGAGTCATTAAATAGCTGCTTCAAGGTAGACTGGACCTCCGGTCTCTGGCATAGCCTAGGGATCTAGACTAATCTTTTGAAGACTGATTTCAACATAAAAAAGACACCACCTTAATCTTAATTTCACTTTCCACTAACTCTCAGATTGACCTTGTTTGCAAGGCGAGTATACTTCAAGGCAGCTATTTATTATAATTTGAGCTTCTAATATGACCGTAACATAGGAGGTGAATGGCATGATGTAGTAAGCTTATCAATGATTTCACTTTTTTTACACTGTTGCCGATGATGACAAGACTGTCGAATTCGGCGAGCTATTTTTTCATCGAGTAATTTGCCTGTATAATTTTCTTATGAAATCGAATATTTTGCCCTATCTTACCATTGTTTAGTAGTGGAAATGTCAAATTGAACCCGATCGCAGTGAATTTCAAGCAAATTGAACTTTTGTGGTAGAAGACTCATTCAAAATATCATCAAAACAGCCGATATTAAGCAGGCGATATCATAACACTCCAGCAAAGACCAGTATCTTCAGAATCCACACCACCAAATGGTTTCCCTATGCGTTTACATGTAAAATGGTAGTTACAAAAAGCCCATTTTCTCGCTTATAAAGCGACTGGAATTTTCAATTTGACATTTTCCTTAAATTTCATGATATATTTGATCATTTAATCAAAACAAATATATATGGTATCCCCGAAAGTTCTGAGCAATAAGACCCCAAAGTTGGACAATTGATGTAGCGCCCTCATTTATCAGAAAAAGTTGAGAAATGTTGCCAGATCATTTACAATCAAAATACATCCAAAAAACCTACAAAATGCATTGAAAATATGTCTTTTTCCACTGTAGTATTAGGTAGTAGTCCTAAAATCAGGATTAAACTACAACTTTAATCATTTGGGAGCAATAAGTACCATTTCTGATTAATTCTATAATCAATGGGCCACAGGATGAAAGCTAAGAAAAAACTTTTGATTGTCGTCTCTACAAGGACTGAAATTATTTACTGGTGTGGAATCTAAAGGGACAATTGTTTTAATTTTTATTGTTTTTACTTTCAATTTCAATCCTCATAATGATATAAAAGCTATTCTTTTGCAAAAACAATGAGCTACACATGATTTTTTTACCATTTTAAATCAGAGCCAATCTTGGCCTACCCCTTAAACATGTACTATCTACTGAAGACAGCAAAATGTCAAAATATAACCTTGGTTTTTTGGGTCACACCAATTAATATTTTAGGACTGAATGTGGAAAGAAGAAGTAACAGTGTCCATTTTAGTCATTATAATGTTAATTTACATCTTTTCACCTGCTTTTGTAATTTTTACAGCAAAGTGGAGCACTCTGTTCTAAGTTTACTGTGAAATACCATGAAATATGATTAGGTTGGATATTTGGCCTGCCCTACATGCAAATTATGCTGAATCACATAAAACCTGATCATGTGAATTGATCTAATCAATGTATTTTTTAAACACTTTTTGATCATGGATACTGAAACCCTCTAGACCCCTTAATTTAAAAAAAAAACCTTTTTATTTTTTTATTTTTTTATACATGGGGGGGGGGGGGGGGGGGGGGCATGATGATTTGATCGGGGGATAATTTATGACTGGCAAATGAATCTATTAGATGTAGCAATTGCAAAAATAGGTCCCCAATTTGCACACATAATACTAATTTAGGCTAGTAGAATTCAAAGTAAGCTTCAAAATCCAATAGCTAGGCAATGTATCCTTCCCACACTGTTGAATTTTGAAGCTTTATCAATTCAACTAGCCGATATTGTATGCTTTGATTCAGCACAAAACTAACCCGAGTCATTAAATAGCTGCTTCAAGGTAGACTGGACCTCCGGTCTCTGGCATAGCCTAGGGATCTAGACTAATCTTTTGAAGACTGATTTCAACATAAAAAAGACACCACCTTAATCTTAATTTCACTTTCCACTAACTCTCAGATTGACCTTGTTTGCAAGGCGAGTATACTTCAAGGCAGCTATTTATTATAATTTGAGCTTCTAATATGACCGTAACATAGGAGGTGAATGGCATGATGTAGTAAGCTTATCAATGATTTCACTTTTTTTACACTGTTGCCGATGATGACAAGACTGTCGAATTCGGCGAGCTATTTTTTCATCGAGTAATTTGCCTGTATAATTTTCTTATGAAATCGAATATTTTGCCCTATCTTACCATTGTTTAGTAGTGGAAATGTCAAATTGAACCCGATCGCAGTGAATTTCAAGCAAATTGAACTTTTGTGGTAGAAGACTCATTCAAAATATCATCAAAACAGCCGATATTAAGCAGGCGATATCATAACACTCCAGCAAAGACCAGTATCTTCAGAATCCACACCACCAAATGGTTTCCCTATGCGTTTACATGTAAAATGGTAGTTACAAAAAGCCCATTTTCTCGCTTATAAAGCGACTGGAATTTTCAATTTGACATTTTCCTTAAATTTCATGATATATTTGATCATTTAATCAAAACAAATATATATGGTATCCCCGAAAGTTCTGAGCAATAAGACCCCAAAGTTGGACAATTGATGTAGCGCCCTCATTTATCAGAAAAAGTTGAGAAATGTTGCCAGATCATTTACAATCAAAATACATCCAAAAAACCTACAAAATGCATTGAAAATATGTCTTTTTCCACTGTAGTATTAGGTAGTAGTCCTAAAATCAGGATTAAACTACAACTTTAATCATTTGGGAGCAATAAGTACCATTTCTGATTAATTCTATAATCAATGGGCCACAGGATGAAAGCTAAGAAAAAACTTTTGATTGTCGTCTCTACAAGGACTGAAATTATTTACTGGTGTGGAATCTAAAGGGACAATTGTTTTAATTTTTATTGTTTTTACTTTCAATTTCAATCCTCATAATGATATAAAAGCTATTCTTTTGCAAAAACAATGAGCTACACATGATTTTTTTACCATTTTAAATCAGAGCCAATCTTGGCCTACCCCTTAAACATGTACTATCTACTGAAGACAGCAAAATGTCAAAATATAACCTTGGTTTTTTGGGTCACACCAATTAATATTTTAGGACTGAATGTGGAAAGAAGAAGTAACAGTGTCCATTTTAGTCATTATAATGTTAATTTACATCTTTTCACCTGCTTTTGTAATTTTTACAGCAAAGTGGAGCACTCTGTTCTAAGTTTACTGTGAAATACCATGAAATATGATTAGGTTGGATATTTGGCCTGCCCTACATGCAAATTATGCTGAATCACATAAAACCTGATCATGTGAATTGATCTAATCAATGTATTTTTTAAACACTTTTTGATCATGGATACTGAAACCCTCTAGACCCCTTAATTTAAAAAAAAAACCTTTTTATTTTTTTATTTTTTTATACATGGGGGGGGGGGGGGGGGGGGGGGGCATGATGATTTGATCGGGGGATAATTTATGACTGGCAAATGAATCTATTAGATGTAGCAATTGCAAAAATAGGTCCCCAATTTGCACACATAATACTAATTTAGGCTAGTAGAATTCAAAGTAAGCTTCAAAATCCAATAGCTAGGCAATGTATCCTTCCCACACTGTTGAATTTTGAAGCTTTATCAATTCAACTAGCCGATATTGTATGCTTTGATTCAGCACAAAACTAACCCGAGTCATTAAATAGCTGCTTCAAGGTAGACTGGACCTCCGGTCTCTGGCATAGCCTAGGGATCTAGACTAATCTTTTGAAGACTGATTTCAACATAAAAAAGACACCACCTTAATCTTAATTTCACTTTCCACTAACTCTCAGATTGACCTTGTTTGCAAGGCGAGTATACTTCAAGGCAGCTATTTATTATAATTTGAGCTTCTAATATGACCGTAACATAGGAGGTGAATGGCATGATGTAGTAAGCTTATCAATGATTTCACTTTTTTTACACTGTTGCCGATGATGACAAGACTGTCGAATTCGGCGAGCTATTTTTTCATCGAGTAATTTGCCTGTATAATTTTCTTATGAAATCGAATATTTTGCCCTATCTTACCATTGTTTAGTAGTGGAAATGTCAAATTGAACCCGATCGCAGTGAATTTCAAGCAAATTGAACTTTTGTGGTAGAAGACTCATTCAAAATATCATCAAAACAGCCGATATTAAGCAGGCGATATCATAACACTCCAGCAAAGACCAGTATCTTCAGAATCCACACCACCAAATGGTTTCCCTATGCGTTTACATGTAAAATGGTAGTTACAAAAAGCCCATTTTCTCGCTTATAAAGCGACTGGAATTTTCAATTTGACATTTTCCTTAAATTTCATGATATATTTGATCATTTAATCAAAACAAATATATATGGTATCCCCGAAAGTTCTGAGCAATAAGACCCCAAAGTTGGACAATTGATGTAGCGCCCTCATTTATCAGAAAAAGTTGAGAAATGTTGCCAGATCATTTACAATCAAAATACATCCAAAAAACCTACAAAATGCATTGAAAATATGTCTTTTTCCACTGTAGTATTAGGTAGTAGTCCTAAAATCAGGATTAAACTACAACTTTAATCATTTGGGAGCAATAAGTACCATTTCTGATTAATTCTATAATCAATGGGCCACAGGATGAAAGCTAAGAAAAAACTTTTGATTGTCGTCTCTACAAGGACTGAAATTATTTACTGGTGTGGAATCTAAAGGGACAATTGTTTTAATTTTTATTGTTTTTACTTTCAATTTCAATCCTCATAATGATATAAAAGCTATTCTTTTGCAAAAACAATGAGCTACACATGATTTTTTTACCATTTTAAATCAGAGCCAATCTTGGCCTACCCCTTAAACATGTACTATCTACTGAAGACAGCAAAATGTCAAAATATAACCTTGGTTTTTTGGGTCACACCAATTAATATTTTAGGACTGAATGTGGAAAGAAGAAGTAACAGTGTCCATTTTAGTCATTATAATGTTAATTTACATCTTTTCACCTGCTTTTGTAATTTTTACAGCAAAGTGGAGCACTCTGTTCTAAGTTTACTGTGAAATACCATGAAATATGATTAGGTTGGATATTTGGCCTGCCCTACATGCAAATTATGCTGAATCACATAAAACCTGATCATGTGAATTGATCTAATCAATGTATTTTTTAAACACTTTTTGATCATGGATACTGAAACCCTCTAGACCCCTTAATTTAAAAAAAAAACCTTTTTATTTTTTTATTTTTTTATACATGGGGGGGGGGGGGGGGGGGGGGCATGATGATTTGATCGGGGGATAATTTATGACTGGCAAATGAATCTATTAGATGTAGCAATTGCAAAAATAGGTCCCCAATTTGCACACATAATACTAATTTAGGCTAGTAGAATTCAAAGTAAGCTTCAAAATCCAATAGCTAGGCAATGTATCCTTCCCACACTGTTGAATTTTGAAGCTTTATCAATTCAACTAGCCGATATTGTATGCTTTGATTCAGCACAAAACTAACCCGAGTCATTAAATAGCTGCTTCAAGGTAGACTGGACCTCCGGTCTCTGGCATAGCCTAGGGATCTAGACTAATCTTTTGAAGACTGATTTCAACATAAAAAAGACACCACCTTAATCTTAATTTCACTTTCCACTAACTCTCAGATTGACCTTGTTTGCAAGGCGAGTATACTTCAAGGCAGCTATTTATTATAATTTGAGCTTCTAATATGACCGTAACATAGGAGGTGAATGGCATGATGTAGTAAGCTTATCAATGATTTCACTTTTTTTACACTGTTGCCGATGATGACAAGACTGTCGAATTCGGCGAGCTATTTTTTCATCGAGTAATTTGCCTGTATAATTTTCTTATGAAATCGAATATTTTGCCCTATCTTACCATTGTTTAGTAGTGGAAATGTCAAATTGAACCCGATCGCAGTGAATTTCAAGCAAATTGAACTTTTGTGGTAGAAGACTCATTCAAAATATCATCAAAACAGCCGATATTAAGCAGGCGATATCATAACACTCCAGCAAAGACCAGTATCTTCAGAATCCACACCACCAAATGGTTTCCCTATGCGTTTACATGTAAAATGGTAGTTACAAAAAGCCCATTTTCTCGCTTATAAAGCGACTGGAATTTTCAATTTGACATTTTCCTTAAATTTCATGATATATTTGATCATTTAATCAAAACAAATATATATGGTATCCCCGAAAGTTCTGAGCAATAAGACCCCAAAGTTGGACAATTGATGTAGCGCCCTCATTTATCAGAAAAAGTTGAGAAATGTTGCCAGATCATTTACAATCAAAATACATCCAAAAAACCTACAAAATGCATTGAAAATATGTCTTTTTCCACTGTAGTATTAGGTAGTAGTCCTAAAATCAGGATTAAACTACAACTTTAATCATTTGGGAGCAATAAGTACCATTTCTGATTAATTCTATAATCAATGGGCCACAGGATGAAAGCTAAGAAAAAACTTTTGATTGTCGTCTCTACAAGGACTGAAATTATTTACTGGTGTGGAATCTGTAGCGTTCCCCGAGCATGATCCCATTTATCAAATTATAACGACTGTATAGTGAGTCTACTTAAAATGTAAGCTCTATGAGGTCAATCTTAGGAATTTGACCTTTCATTTCCTACGAAATACAACTTCTGTTTACATTGACATTTTCTAAGATATAAAGCTTCAAAGTTGGCCCTTTCAGACCGTATTTTCGCCAGTTTTGTGATCCTACATGGCGGCGGGTGTGCGATTCTTGAATATAGTGGAGGTTATAGAAGAAATAATTCAGCGTGATTCACAGCGAAGATGACTTTGATGATGATATTGCTGTATCGGACATAGACTATTATGATCATAACAATGGATCTTGATACTCAATACAGTGATATGGATGGTGAAAACGGCAATGATAAACATTCTAGGTGGTGATGTATCTATAGGGAAATAATGGTGCTATCAATGATGGTGTAAACAATTTCCCAAAAATGTCATTTTGTGTGTTCTAGAGGCGCTTGTCGTTAATATTTGACTTTGTAAATAATTTCTTTCAATAATAAAAAAATCATTTTATTCTGAACAACTTTGCTGATGATCATTTTATTGTCAAATAAATATAAACAAATGACAAATCTATTTCCAATCAGTTGTTTTATTTTGCCCACGTACAGCCTATTTAATTTGGTAAACACAGTATACTGGCCTGTAGATAATTCGCCTACGAAAGGGTTAAATTAGAATTTGAAATATCGCTGTTCTGACATACCGGCACATCACGAAAAACAGCGTTTGGAGAAAATCGTGTTTGAAAATTTCCAATTTTTAAAGACTTGTTAAAGAGCATTTACATCAAATGTCACTATCATTGTCAAAGAACACTAATAGATATATACTTATGTTTGTTATGAGCATGTTACAACAACAAATTGCAATTATTAAATAGGAGTAATTATGTCATGAAGTCATGTGCCGGTATGTCAGACAGTCCTACATCGATATGCCAGTGATATGCCGGTATGTAGTTACACGGTGGTCTATGGCAGAATATCGTGATGTGCCGGTATGTCAGAATACAAAATGAGGTTTTCATGCCGTGATTATGTTAAAACCCTGGCATATGACACTAATTAGTGCGGTATCTCATTAATTAATTACCTTTTTGTCTCAATTTTTTTGGAGAATAAAGAGTTTCACTTGTAGATCATCAAATGCAACTTAACTCATTTTGCCCAAAATGGCACATGTGCCGGTATGTCAGCGACGACTTGTTTGAACTTGATACATGAACACTTTGTGTAATAAAATCATAGTTTAATCTTAATGTAAATAATGAGGACATCAATTTTCAAAAGGAGATATTAATGTGAGAAGCAAGAAGTGCCCCTTTGATACATTTGTATAAAACTCGATTACGTAACATATTTACGTGATAGGCTCAAAATCTTAAGCAGATTTCACACAGGTGATTTGCATCTGAGTATGTTTCGTGCATATTATTTGAATGCAATTTTTAATTGTTAAATCACGTACGAAACATGGGGTACCGCAATTGGGCAATGTCGCCACCCCCTCCCGAGCCACGAGAGTAAATAGGCCCACGCGGGATTTTATCTCGCTCTCTCTACCTCTTGCTTTTGACTACACAACATCTTCAACCATTATGTTCTCCGATCTTATTTTATGAGTTTCATTCGTCTTTTAGTTTAAAGTTTAAACCACTCGGCTCAACGCTGCTCTGTAGGAGGATTGTTACCAAATAAACCTGAGCAAATAAACCCTCTTACACATGCAATGCAACGGGGAGATCTTTCATCATAACAGTGACACAGGTGCTGCATCCACAATGTCTACTTTAACCCTAACTCTACCCCCCCCCCCCCCCCCCACTTTTTTCAGAATTTTTTCTTCAACGTGGAAAATCGACCAAATCGATCCCCCGGGATTTGATCCAGGGACCTGCAGCACGTGGAGCTTCCAATCCCCCGCTACACCACGGCTTCCAAGCACAGTCTGGGCAGTGTATTGCCCAGACTGTATGGAGTGGGTCCATTTTTTCAGCGAAAAACTTCCACGCCGGGTGGTACCAACGTGCCCAGTCGTGGTATATTGTGGTATATGGCAGTGTTAGGGTTATCAACCCAAATGTAATACGCTTATGAGCTTATTCAATAGCTTTTTTAATTCCGTGTACAAAATGACGTCATAGATATTGCTGTTTCATCTTCACATGCTAGGCATGTTCGACCAAAAGTGGTTGAGTAGGATATGTTGTTAATAATGAAACCAAATGCGTGTTTGATAAAACAGAGCGGCACTTATTAAATATCGTAGATATCGCTGTTAAATCATATTCATAGGAAATCACGTACGTAACTTGACTGATATCTGTCATTTATTTACTATAAAATAATAATTCAGTCAACACAATAACTACAGTTTTAAAGATGTTTTACGTCATAATCCATATGACAGACTCCTTGATTTATCGGCCGAAGAGAAGTGATTTGAACTCGCGGCACCAAGGTCCAGAGGCAAACACCGTCCTGGCGTGACGTGCTCTGATTGACCAATTATGTGGCGAGTCAACAAGACACGAAAATTACCTTATTTGGTCTCAATCATTGATAACCATTATGCTGTAGAATTTGACGAAGACGTCTGAGTAATAAGTTAACCTTTCCATCTGTATTGGCTCCCGTCTTTGTTGAGTGATATGTGCTTGCCGCTCTTCTTAATGGACTCCTTAACCATATTAACCCTCTCTCAAACCAGGTCCCTTTTTTATAAATTACATACATTAGGGTAATCGTCATGATCGTCATCTGAAACAAATTCATTAATTGTTCATAGATGTATGGAATACATCCTCCTGACCACCAGCCCAGTGACCAGCCTTACATTTATCCATTTAGAGTTGTTGGTCCTGTCACTGGACTCGCTCGCTCCGCTCACTCGATGGACACTGGATTGGGGCAATCAGAGATGGGGTATGCTAGCTTCATGATTGGGGTAAACCAAGGATCTAAATTTAGATCTAATTGTTCATTAATAAAAAAAAACCCATTGTCGTAAATGCAGTACAAGTTTATGGTTGCGTGCAACAACATCGTATCTACCACTGACGTCAGCATTGCAGGCTAGATTGTTATACTATAAAATATACTAACCCTCCTAATCACAAAAACATCGAAAATACCACATTATGACGTTCTTGCATACTACACTCGTTCACTAATCATAAGAATCATTGGCACTATCATTTATCTTAGAAATTTTCTCAGAATTCAAGGATGTCGTAAGTGGTACTTTTTACATTCTTGAGTTTTAACCATATGCACTAACGCTATTTCCTTTTTACAATTTAACGAAAAGAAGTGTAAACTATATTATGTAATTTATATGTAATTAAAAACTGCCAAAGTCAATGATAATCAGTCAAAGAATGTGACTACAGTACCGATAAATGAGGCAAAACAAAAAAGTTGACTTGCCCTTTCAGGACGGTCGGATTTTTTATTATTTTTTTATTTTGAAAATCTTAAAAGGGAGATTACTACACAAAAACACGTTTTAAAGATTTTTTTCTTTTGATTTTTTTTTGATTTTTTTTAAACCAGCAGATACTACTCAAAAACACGTTTTCATCTTTCTTTATTGTTATGTGCTTCTTTCATTTTTTTTTCTCAATATTACTTTTTCAATATTCCTTTTTTCTGCCTAATTTGGGTCGGTCGGAATGGGCAAGTCAACTTTTTTTTTTTTTTGGCCTGACAAAAAAAAAAATCACGTACGATGTTCTTGCATTCTGCCGACGTTTCAAAATAGCAAATTACTTAGCATTTCTATTGGTGGGCTCAAAAGGGCAAAATTTATTCTAAAAGGAAAGAAATCTAAATTTTAATTTTTAAACTAACCGGCAATATTATGCCATTTTTAAAACATCAAATAGCACACATTTTCTACTATCTAGCTCTAAATGGCGCTCTTCTCAAAATGAAGCAAATAACAAACAGTTCTATAAATAAACTACAGAAGGTGGTAGGGTTGGAGGATTTATAGATACTGTAGTCCATTATTTGACCGAATTCTTCTGCAGAATACAATATAGTACTTTCTTCAAAATGCCATACTGGTTTTTTGATTACCGGTAGTGCAATTGGGGGATGCATGCGCAGGTTGGACAGTCGGCCGCATTGTTCCGATGGATCAATACGCCACACACACGCTACCTGTCATTCTTTCCCCCGTGATGAAATGTAAAATGTGAATTTGAAATTGTGACTTTACCTTACATTTTGGATTGTCGCTTCTTAAATATTCAACCGATCCTAGCGTGCAATATCTTATATTAAAGAAGATAAATTTCTCAACAACTTTATGATTTAATATTTCTAGGTAGGATATATATTTTTAGAGTTAAAAGTACATTTATTACCTGTATAGTTACTTTTTTTGATGACTGTATTGCGCTCTTCTCAAAATGAAGCAAATAACAAACATTTCTATAAATAAACTACAGAAGGTGGTAGGGTTGGAGGATTTATAGATACTGTAGTCGCATTCTTTGACTGAATTCTGCAGAATACAATATAGTACTTTCTTCAAAATGCCATACTGTTTTTTTCTTCAGAATATAATGTCAACTCGGGCGATATCAATGATACATTCACAACCAAGCTATTGAAACAAACACTTTTGTATGACCCCTGATGATACTAACATTTTTTGGGAGGCTTTATTAATTCCTTGACACAATGTTCTTCAAATTAGGCAGAAAAATGTTCACAATATACATGGAATACATTAAAGGGAGGATGCCATCCGCATGTGGGACTGTTTTTATTAACACTTTCCACGCGGCTATTAATTTTACCATCTACAAAACAGATTTGTCAGAAACCTTTCCCAACTTTCAAGGTCTATCTCAAGGATTATTGTAATAATACTAGGCAAGTTTGTACTTATTTCAATGCATTTCTGATGGTGATTCGAAATATGGTAATACAATTCAATAATTTTGACATTTCTGAAACATTTTGTGACATTTGAAATGCCTACCCCATGGAAAGTGTTAAGAAATCATATGAAAGATATGTGTACGTTTTTCAGAAAATAAAGCCTTATGCCATAACATACTTTCAGTTGTAGGATGCCTCCGATTTTAAGTCACTTAAGTGGAATTATGAATTTATGAAACACAAATCCATAGATCGAACGACCAGTGATGCACAGCTTAGCGACTTGGTGCGACCGGTTCCGAGTTTTGACAAATCGCCGCTGACAATATCGCATTTGATTGAGCAACAAAAAAACACGTCCTCGGGGGCGACCTGAATCATTCAGCGAACGAAGTGCAGTGGCGTAGCTAGGTTATTGATATTGGGGGTGGGGGGGGGGGGGCGAGAAATAATAATGAACCGACAAGATTTTTGTGAGTAAAATATGCGCGCATAGCGCGCAAACATTTTCGACTTTACACCTTTTTTTGCACGATTGAGGTACATTTTGGCTCTAAACAAGCTTGTAGCAAAGAATATTGCATTTTGGGAAGACAAATTTTTTCATCTGTGTACTTTGACCATCATAATTCCATGGTTCCTTTGGTCAAATGAACCGACAGTGCCAATCTCAACCGACACGACGTCAATATTGGGGGGGGGGGGGGGGGGGGGCGATCGCCCCCCTCGCCCCCCCCCCCCCCCCCCTCTGGCTACGCCACTCACGAAGTGTGTAGTCAGCATTAGACAGGTTTGTCGAAGATCTCAAAATTGGTGAAACAGCGAAATTAGCCGGTTTTAAAATAGGAAAAAACACTTACAAAAAGTTTCACATTCTCAGAAGATCGCAATATAAAAATTATAGTGGTATATTCAATCAGCTATGGCACTAGCGGATGGAAATATTTTCGATAATAATACTAAAGTGCTCAACAAAAGAAAGTCATACACTTTGTTAAGGTCCTTTAGAGTATTTTCCGATTATTTTTTGACCAAACAGACTAGATAGACATTTGGATGAATCTTCCCGGAACAATTTGACACCAAAGTTGCCACCTAACAACAACGATAAACCATGATTAGCACCATTTAAAGAAAATTAGTAAGTTTTTGTGGATTTAAGACGCCCTCAACGCGTAACGTGCTCGATCTAAAAACAACCAACCCTTATTACGCCCTTATTACAAACCCTTATTATGTATTACTGCCCCTCACCGGGGCAGAACGAATCCGAGTACCCTATAGACCATTTCAAATCCGAAAATATACGATCAGTTCCGAATGCTTCCGATTAGCCGAGTGATTTGACGCTTGGTTACATGACCTGTCAGCTCACAGGTCATGGTCATGTGCCGGAGAAAAACAAACGTGTTTTTCACCCGTCTGCCCGTGTGGTAGATTGCGCTGGTGTTGGTGATAGATTGTATCCCTCACAAAATTGATGTTGCGGCATTTCAGTAACAAAAACGGTGAAATGAAAGAGATTTGGGGTAATATTTTCACTTTTTACCGTGCTCGATACATTTGGAATTTGCTGGTCAACGCCTTTGTTGATAAAAAAACAAAATAGCCTCGTTCCACGTTTTACTTCTCATGTGTGCACGCGTGTATGTAAACATAGTAAATCACTAGGCGGACAACCAACTAGGACAATGCTGTGAATGCGATTACCTGTTGCGAAGAACGCGCAACGCACCTACTCCACGTGACCTGTTTTTCCGAAGATTTCCAATCTCAATTTGAAATGGTCTATATATTAATCAGTTCAAAATTGGCGGGCAACAATGAACTACCTACTTGTCCACCGCTCGCTGATACCTGCACATGATGAGCAAATGTACACTTTAATTATTAATAAATATGCGCAACGACATGACACATGGATTCTTTTCGCGCACGGACAAATACAAGCCTCACAATTCTCGCAAATTTGGAACTGATTAAACTATAGCTTTTCCCGGGGAAAAACACCTGCTGCAGGGCGTTACAACAGTCAACGCTTGGTGTTAACGTTATATAAATTCTGGTGTCAACTGATGTTAGAATAATACGCTTTGAATAATCTGTAGACTCTGAGGCTTCCAAGCTCGGGTATAACACTTTTGTACATCACACGTTTATAGGTATTTATACAAAAACATGGTGTCACAAGGTTATGAAATGTGCACAATCTGTCTACGATAGTCTAAGGTATATTCATGAATTTATATAAACAAATGTCATAAAAACTCATGCGTGCATTCCATCATATTACACACGATTTCATATATTACACACACTGAAAATATTGACTCGTCAAATTCAATAAAATATTCATCAAACAGGAGGCAAAAATTTGTCATGCAAATGAATTACCAATAATGTGTCGTTTGGCGACATTTACACACATAAGACTACTTAAAACAAATGTAGTACAAATTATTTTAATTGCAGAACGAATTGTAATTGGTGACCGATTGATTTGATTGACAAACCTATTATTCGTTCATTGACAAATGAAGATCGTCATGAGACTGTATACATGACAAGGAACTCATGACAAACCTGAATGACACACACACATATTTTCCCTGCCGTACTAGGCCTAACTAGGCTAAATAGCATAACATGTGCCCAGAATTGCTTTTGGGGATAAGATATCACATTTTGAGCCACGTATAAGATCAGCTGTATAAATATGCTATTTCCCTGCCGGACTACTAGGCCTTACTAGGCTCGATATCATAAAATGTGCCCAGATTTGCTTTTTGGGATAAGATATCACATTTTGAGCTACGTATAGTATTTATCAGTAATCAAAAGTTAACAATAAATCGCTATCAAGGTGGAGGCAGGTCGACGCCTCGCGTCGAAAACCGTTGCCATTATTGTTATATTTGTTGCTGTTATTAATTGTTTAAAATAAATATTTGATGCTACTTGTGCAATTTTAATCATTAATAAAATGTATGAAACTATAACTATTATTTCAGAGTGGATTATTCAACTTGTGATAACTTCAACGCACATATTACTTTTGTCATCTGACAATTTATTGAAAATGTAAACAGTCGGCATGACAAATTATTTGTATGCATGACCAATCTTTCTTTTTTGCATGACCAAAATTCTTTTTTATGCATGACAAATTATTGTCTTGGTGTTGTTGGATGTGGGGGTTGAACTGTCTTTTTGGTTTCTTTTATCAATTTGATGGTTACCAGTGTTTTAGGTTCCGATATGTTAAGTTGTGATAAGTTGTGAGTTGACAAAATGGCCATTTCTGTTGGTTCCCAGTGTCATTTTGGTGGTTCAGTGTGTTTTAGGTTCAAAGTTGTGTAAGTGCTCAATAAATATATTTGTTGAATTTGGCTGGGCTGTGGTGAATAAGGTGCGGATGGATTGTCTAAATAGCCCATTTTGATGGTTCCCAGTGTTTTGGGTTCTGAGTTGTTTTTAAACAAGGTGCTTATTAAATATATGCTGGGCGGGAAGTGGGGTGAATAAAATAGTATTTTGTGATGGTGTCCAGTGATCTTGATGGTTCCCAGTGTTTGAGGTTAAACAACTGGGAATCACCTAAATGACATTGGGAATCACCTAAATGACACTGGAAATGACCAACAATCTGTTTTTGTCAACCCACCCTTGTGCTCATTGACTACATCCTCAACCAATACCCCAAAGTATATATTTATTGACTGCTTAAACCACTTGAAACCCTAGACACTGGGAACAACCAAAATGACACCGGAAACTTCCAAAATATCATATTTGTCAATTCACCATCCCCTAACTCCATCTCCAACCACCCTTCCATAACCCAACACCCAATGACCACATACCTATCCACCAATGCGAACCCCTAAAAAATCTTATGGTTTTAACCCCTCAAATGAAAATGGATCAATGCAAAACTTACGACTTAGACATACAATCACAATCTTAATGCATCTAAACCTGAGTACAACTATGTGTACTAATACACAAAATTATCAGCATGTATTATACAGTGTGTCCCAAATACCGATCAAGTTTAAATATTGTTTGTTAATGGTGACATCGCTTTATGGCTCAGACGTCTATTATATACTTCATATAGGAGGAAATATAGCCGAGCGTTGCTTTCAACTCATTAAATTTCTTCAAAATCTCTCAAATCAATGTTAATTATTATTAAATATATAATTTTTTATTTTATATTTTCTGTATTCTTGTAGAAAATTTCACAACAAATGTGACGTTGAATCTAGATTTATAACAAGTCGGTTTATAACTTGACCGATCTCTCACGGAGTTTAAGATGAACTAATTTAAGATCCATTATTCAAAAAACGCATTTGTCGTAAGTCACGGCCTAATCGTATTATCTACGCTGTGATTAACCATGGCAGTACGACAAACTTGGATTAACCAAGTCTCACAGCCCGTAATAACAAATACATAGCTACGATATAAACCGTAGCCTAATTGGTCCAAATTACCAGGGATTTCAACCGCCGGAAAAGCCACCGGATGTATTGCTTTCGATACGCCGCTAAATATCAAAGACAACACAGCGTTTACAATCTGAAATCCTCCAGTTATCCCTGCTGCTCTCACATTGTAACGCTGGTTCGGTGGAGCCATTTTTAGAGGGATTTAAATCCACGAATGTTTTGGCTTGATAATTCAAAGGATAATAGTTATGCTTTCACGGGCAGTTAATGATGCTATTGAACACATTGAAAATTAATTTAGAATAATGAGGTGGTCTTCGAAATAAAAAAAGGAGCAAAATGCTGTTGATGTTAGTTAAAATATAGGTACGTATAACGCATTGGACGACCCTTTATTGAAATATAGATAAAATTTTGTTGGTCCTTTTTTTTACAATAAAAAGTATTTCGTCCATTATTATAGGCCGATTTGCCGGCATGCAACGGCCTATGAACCACATTTCATAATAAGTCGCTCCTGCAACAAGAGGTAGGTTTTTTGCTCTGGCATCAAAGCAAGTGCGCATTGCAATAATGTTGATACTTTTGCAACTCAGACAACGACGTTAGCACCGAATAAGGACCGAATATGTGTGACGATTCATAAGATATTGATAACGGGAAGGTGAATTCCACTACATGGTTCCTCAACTGAGGTTGTTTGATCACATCATGGGCTATTGACAGCCACGAATTGTTTTTCTTGTTCAGATCAATTGTAGCGTTGAATCTCAGCTACAAATTCATAGTAAATCGGTCTGAGTAATGGTTGTACTTTTCTGGAGAAGCAGTGAAAGCGGAATGTCCATTTAATGTGACGTAAACATATGGAAAATATGGAAAAGAGCAAAATATCTCAAAGTTCTTATTGTTTGCCAATTCTAAGATAAAAACGTGCCTATTGATCAAGTATAACAGTTCTAAATTTCAGATATCTCTTTAACAGGCTATAAACAATAAAAGTTACTGATTTGATATGAAAAATATTAAATCCCTACCTCCGATGTTTGGTTAACGAGTTATCGGATAAAACGACGACCTTTTCATATGGGGTCAAAATTTAAACTCACTCTGATTTTGAAAAATGATATCTCAAATTGTTGGTCTGATTGCAAGGATTTCAGAAATCAAGTTGAAAATCGGGTCAGCAATTAGAACATCTACCTTTAAAGCATAAATATCATACATCATCATAAACATAAATGTTCAAACTTTTGATTTTTTAATTTAATTCATACAAAAAAAAATTAAAATATGGTAATTAGGCTCATGAACAATTAATTTTGGTGGAAGATTGGGCAACAAATAGTGTTTAATGTTGTGAGCTATCAAAATAACAATTAACATAACCAATTTAAGGTGGCATTAGAAAGAGGATGAGTAGTAGCCCGTTATCGCTACCCTATAGCAGCTTCACGCTCAACATACCTGAAAATGGTACATTATTATTAAATACCTAGGGGTCCTGGTCACACCTTCGGCGATCAAGTCAGCGAGAGCACTGTGCTTTTAAACTATTAAAACCCTTTCACATTGTGCCGCGACCAGGCGCAGGCTAGAGCTTGCATTACGCTGAAAATGATCAAAACACAAGCCAGGCGCATAAAGGTGTCCAAAAACCCCTCGGCGATGCAGTGGAAGTGGAACTTGCTGGGACTGAGCGCCAGTTCACCTCGCTTGTTTTGTGCATAATAAGCTTGTTTTGTGCATGCACAAAACCAACCACGGAGGTAAGGTGTTCTGTTCAGATCGCTGCCCTTGGGTGCTAAAGTCTTGCCTTGGATCAATACGTTTAACAGGTGTTTGGTATTGTAAATCTCATAACATTCGTGCAATCGCTCTGTACAGCGCACACGCAGAGAACGTCGTACAGACGTATTGAGAACGTACATGTACTAGTAACGCAGACAGCGACTTGGACGCACTAAGAACGTTTACAGCGTATTTGAAGCGCAGTGAGAGCCCGTGAGACTTTAAAGTAGAAACACAATTGGGTGATAAAGAACGCAATGAAAATGTGATAAACGGGATAGGAGCGTACTAAGAGCTACTTTGTTTTAATGTTAACAAGTTTGAGCAGTTTTCCGTGCTATATTCCTGCGTTTTATATGAGGACCCTCTCCCGCTCTAGCCAGTGTCCACTGCTTCCCCAATCGGTTCTAGGAGACCTTTAAATGCGTTTGCTTGGCGCTTTGATACTTGTTGATAATTTTTTCAGCGCAACGCAAGGGCAAGGCCTGATCGCCATAGGTGTAACAGCCCTATGACTGCAAGAAGGGCCCAAATCCACCAAAAGGTCTTAATATGTTTGAAGTAACTTGCAGGGGACCTTCACTAACTGATAACAAGCTTATACCACCATGTGGATATATTTCATGGTTACCATGGCAGCGCAAGAGGCTATTTTGTGGCTGGAGTTTGGCCCATCATCCAATAACATGACACACATAAAGCAGTGTGTGGGGGTGAACAGACGTGACGCTTGAACTGTACTTGTAGAAGAAAAGCCCAACTCCAGCTATATTATTTTGTGGAAGAAAGACCAACCTACAGAAGGTCATTTATAGTGTGGGTCGCTCTCTCCCACGTATGAAAGCCAGTTGTACTAACAATAAGTTGGTGTGTCTAAAGTCTGGTCAAAATGGTGGAGTTTGGTCCTTCTTTGAATTAGGTATTCAATTGCTTATCTTTATCCTGCACATACTTCAGTCAGCTCCTGAACGAGACGCTGTTTCACTTGAGGGCGCTAAAAATTGACAGGTGGGATTCACCATGGTAACGCGTACACATCAATTTGTGTAATCGATGCATTTTTGCTTTTCAACCATAAATATTTGCCTTATAAATTAACATCTCAACAAATTGAGGGTAGTCTATATGTACCAGAATTCCTCGCGGCAGCTAGTCCCATTATTCTGGGACTTTCATGGTTAAATATAAGCCTTGTAGTATTAATGTATATAGATGGTGTGACCGGTGACGTAGTGCCCGGCGGTTTGCGTGCGCACCTATAGGGAATGTGCTTTAATTTACACTTGATTGATCATTACTTACAATGCTTAGGGAACAGTTCCATTTGTACGCGATAAATTTATCGCGACTGTATCGGGGCCTGATATGTTTTGGACCCGATGCTTTTCAAGTTGATACGCGATAAAATAGTCATCAGGCCCCGATAGACATCGGGGCACGATACGAGGCCTCTGCCATACCCTGGGGTATGTTTAGCAAATAGAGCGGGACATTGTTTAGCAAATACACGAGGATAATACAATTTACGTTAAACATCCATAATCAATAACATTATCTCTAAAAACATGACATGCTGA
The DNA here is from genome assembly GCA_035610835.1 of Ophiura sarsii. Taxonomy (NCBI): domain Eukaryota; kingdom Metazoa; phylum Echinodermata; class Ophiuroidea; order Amphilepidida; family Ophiuridae; genus Ophiura; species Ophiura sarsii. The sequence continues at coordinate 50,994,140 of CM069447.1, read as the reverse complement.
GTTTGTACCTTACAACTAGAATAAATAACCCGAAGCTCTATTTACATACCGACCACTTATCTTTCGTTATATTTAAACAAGCGGTAATACGCTACTCGATAAATAATCCTTTGCTACTCGCAACTGTACGCGATAAAAATCTCATCGGGGCCTGATAAAAAACTCATCGGGGCCCGGAACATTCTCGCAATTTTTATCGCGTACAAATGGAACTGCTCCCTTACGGTGTAATCCCTAAGCACAGTGAGAGACCAGGCACTAAATCTGGTTGCCCGGCGGTTTGCGTTCGCACCATAAGGGCATGTGCTTTTAAAATTGGCGCTCAGTGATGTGTGTTTTCCTTTCGAATAGTATGTATGCAGTAGTCATGGACTAGTACCTCTTGCATGTCTTTAGACCAGGCGCTAATCAATTTGTAAACACTACTGATGTAAACAACGGTCACCTCATCTATAGCGATGCATTTTTTCACTTTATCTCAGAGATAAGAGACTTATCTGATGGTTGAAAATCGGCTAAATAGGATTTATTTCAATCGTGCAAATCGCAGTGACAGAAGGCCGTCCCATTGGAAACGTAGTCTCAAGCCCGCCCACTATTGAAACTCCCGTTCACAAGCCCGCCCTCTATTGGAATATAAAATTTATTCGTCACCTAGCGAAAGACGGACTTCCGACATTTGATGACGTTGCCGTGTAAAATTTGACGGCAGTGGGTCACTAAAGAGCACGCCCTCAAGCCGAATGCGCTCCCGTTCCGGAGCAGACTGTTACACTTGCAAGGATTCAGAAAAACCAGCCCTCTTTCCTAGAGCTATGAAAATATTTCACACTATAGCTGGCCGGGGAGCACGGGTCCAATCTTAGGGGGTTTCCCGTCTCGGTCTAGGAGATATATACCAAAATGATCCTTGAAGTCGGTAGAATCACAAACTAAGGTGAATAACCTGTGACCTTGAATTAGGGTAGAAGGTCACACGTGTTTCAATGTGTTTCAAAACCATGTGTGCTTCCCAGCTATAACTAGTCACAATAACAGTATGCTGGGCATAAGGCTGATTTCGTGATTTCGTGAATGGCAACAGCAAAAATGACCATTAGTAATGTTCATCGTAAATTCTGAAGTAAATTGTATATAAAAATACTTCTGCATACCACTTTAGTCCTTTAGTAAATTCACTGTTTTATAGTGATATTTAGGTTCAAAAACGTCATAATTCAAAACAAAGATTGCACTCCATATTATATAACCAATACTATCGAGACGTGTCGTGAACCAAGTATTGCTTTTCCACGTGGCAGTCCGGTCGTCTGCAAAATGTCACAAAAAGTTTGAAATAATCAAAATGATTGGATTTCATCGCCGTATTTTGAATCACTATGAGAAATGCATAATAAGTACAAACATCACAGTATTTGAGACAGACTTTGAAAGTTGGGAAAGGTTTCTGAAAAAAATGTTTGTACGTATCATAATTATAATCAATACTATACTATATCTAAGACGCTTAAGAAATACAGTCATAATCCACAATTTTTAATGATAATAGAAGCAAAACTACACTACAGGGTGACCCAAAAAAAATGTTAACACTCCGGGCACATACGATATCTTAAAAGGACAGGATCACGCGGGTCTAATCTTGATGTATTATGAAAGCTGAGTAAATAAGCTTTCATTTGCATTTTATTGCGTTCCAATTGGTTATTTAGAACGGGAGATATGCTTCAGCAAACATGAGGAAGCAAAATCGGCTTAGTCCAATTTGCATTAATTACAACTATGATTACGAACTTGTAAGAATGCCAAAAACATTATTGTGCAGTAATTCAAAAGTAACAATACCATTGCAACATTTAATCATAAGTTAGAATGTATCGATTATTGAATATAATTGAACCTTTTCATTCATTTATCCATTCATGGATTTATTACGTGCAATTGATTTATGGTTAATTTCAGTGCAATACTAGTTATATTTCAGTGCAATATTAGTTAATTTATTTAATTGGGTGGACCATTTCAACAAAGAACATGAAATATTTCAATTTCAATTTTAAAGACTGCTTTTTACTGACAGCTACCCATTGCACATGGAAAAAGAGTATAGAACTTGAACTCATTACAAAATACCTATATCATTTATGTGGAATATATTTATTTATGTCTTTTAAAGCTTGAAAAGAATTGAAAGAATGCGTTGAAAAGAACAAAGAAGAGATTAACTGATGTGCGTGTGTGACTTAATCATGTTGCTTCTTGCTTCGTGCATTTTAAAAGCGTTACTTTCATACTGAGAGGATTGGACCAAGCCGATTTTGCTTCCTCATGTTTGCTGAAGCATATCTCCCGTTCTAAATAACCAATTGGAATGCAATAAAATGTGTGTTCCTGTCCTTTTAAGATATCTTATGTGCCCGGAGTGTTAACATTTTTTTGGGTCACCCTGTACACTGCCCTTTGAACTTCTCAAGTGATGCCACCTTAAGTAATTCACAATCTTTTCACTTATAACATCAAAATAAAATATCTCTCAGGCCTAACATTTTGCAGTGGTGACGAATAAAATATGAGCTTTTTTCTGATATAAAAAGATTGAGATTTTGATGGTTAAAAAATCTAAAGTGATCAGGTCGTCTAGCTTTAAGAGATATGAGAAAATTTGGTGCATGCGCAGTGATGTGGATGTGGACAATACCAGGACTCGGGGAGGAGAGTAGCATTGTCAGCATATCAACACCAGCATTAAGGAGTAACATTGATTTTTTTTGTGATATAAAACAATTGTTACTCATCGACAGGTGCTATGTGCTATACATAAAATGTGAACATTATGAATGTAAACATGCCGAAAAGCATATAAAAATATAAAAATGCTGAAAAGTACATGAAAATGTGCTAAACATGATATGCAATGTAAACATGATGAAAATCATATGAAAAATGTATCGATAATGCAATGTAAACATGAAAATTATGATAGAAACAAACAATAAAAGATAAAAAAATAAAATTAAAAAATTAAAAAAATTAAAAAAACTCATCGACAGGTACGTTATTAGTCCACTCTATCAACGGACATTTACTGTAAATTGGTTGAACATTGAAAAAGAGGCCGATATAAATACGACGTAATTGCTTAGTTACCAAATACAATAATAATAATAATAATAATAACACACACTTATAGAGCGCTTTACTTTAGTGAGATCTAAACTCAAAGCGCTGTACAACATATAAATACAAGATTAAAGCAAAAATACAACAATGATCATAAAACTACAGAGATAAACATACACAGAGTCAAATGCATATTTAAACAAGAGATATGAATGTGTATGACATTAAAAATGCATATGAATGAAATGAAAGATCATGAACAAAACACATCAATTAGATTTCCAAGTTAAATAAGTAGGTCTTAAGTCGCGACTTAAACTCCTGAACTGAACCTGCCTGACGTATGTCCATTGGGAGAGTGTTCCATAATTTAGGGCCCGCGATGGAGAAAGCTCTATCACCGAAAGACTTCATTTTGCTTTTTGGAACAACAAGAAACTCACGGGAGCCAGAGCGAAGGTTAGCCGTGGGAATATAAGGTTTCAGCAATTCAGACACATAACTTGGACCAGCATTGTTAAGTGATTTATACACAATGAGCATGAGCTTGAACACGATTCTTTTCTTAACCCTAACCCCCCTGAGTGCTAAAAAATGCTAATCCAAAGTCCCTCTCCAAACGCATGCGCCGTCGGTTTTCGATGACGTAGTCAACCGAGCCTATATAATGAGTGCAGTATACTGCACGAATGTGTAGCTGAGGGCCGTGGCTTAGTGGTGGGAAGGTGGGGTTTGAGAACGGAGGGTCCCCGGATCGAATCCCGGCAGGTTCCCGGAGATTTAGTTGGTGTTTTTTCCTCGAAAATTGTGATCCCGGTCAAAAATCCTAAACCGGGGTTAGGGTTATTAGGAAGCCAGTGGAGATCTCTGATGACGTGACAATAAATGTGCATTTAGCTATAAATGTCACAGTATGGCATCTACTCGTGTGGTAATTTCTTTTATATTTTGATATTACTTTATATTGCATGATTATTAGATGAATATAGAACATTTCAAATCCAGATCGGGAAAGTATTGAAAAGACTGGGTCATCAACAATTGATGCTAAGCGGTTAACTTGATTATGACAGTGCGACCATGGACATACACATTTTGCTCAGTAACAACAGTTTTTCTACTTTCAGAAATACATTGATTTGAACAGGACTATAGAGTTTTTAGTGTACATTGAACAAGTAACTACCGTCCTACCGTCACGCAGCCCTTTTACGGGAAAAGGATGTATCTTATAATGTACTTTCCTAATGATATACTTCCTTTTAATGGATTATGTGAACTTGGTTCAATAATCCTCACTTAGGAAAAGGTTGCAACTTGTAAAGAAAATAAAAGTAATATACTGCCTTTTACTATTACATGATTTATGGACTTTTTTTATGTTAAAAGGAAGTATACTGTTAGGAAACTACATATATTAAGCTATATTCTTTGCCATAAAAAGGCTGCGTGTACAATGACAATTCGCTTATTATTGGAAACAACTATTTTGATTACCTTGTTTTTCTATGTTATACAATTACATGGACAAAATTAAATTGAAATTATATTAACAGTAACATTTACATATCGTCAGCCTGCTTCGATAATTGCCTAACTAATTTTTTCTAGTTTTGAGAAAACAACAAGAATAGGAAAAGTGAGTTAGGCAGTTATCGATAACTGCCTAACTGATATTATACATCGGTTGATTAAATTAATTACTATATAATCGGTTAAAAATGAATCGATCTGTTCGAATAATTCCTACGCGTACTATGACTGGTGTGTAAGGCAACAAACAAAAGGTTCTCAAAAGCCCTCAACAGCCCTCAGAGAGGAGGGGCGGGCAGGCGTGTTTTTTTTCTTATTTTCCTTATACTAACGGAAGCTCAAAGTTCAACCAACAAGAAGTTAAAATCACACTAAGTGTCGCACATATATGTTATAAACACTTAGTTTAATATGCAATGCTTTTTAAACTGTTAACAAAAAATCTGAAGAGAATAAGAAAAGAATCTGAAAAAGAAAAAGAAAACCGGGTCGGCACTAAATCTGACGAGGGCGGTCGAGGACAACATAACAAATTGATTTGTTTTGACCTAATCGTATTGTAAATTGAGCCGATGTTATGGAATGCAGTGCGTCGTGCGTTCAGCAGTGTGCGTTCAGCATTTTGGATGAATAAGAGCGGACGCTCGGATCGAGAAATTATTGAACTGATTTATCCAAGGACGATTTACCTATTTGGGTGTTTTTGAAATCACTACAATTAAACCTTTTTACAGTCATGTGATCTAAAATACATTCTTGATTAACTAATACATGTATATATGTACTGAACTAAAGTTATATAGCCACAAATCATCAATGTTGAGGAATATTCCTCAATTAATAATTTATACATATTTATACGCAATAATGGAAATACCCACATGACTGTGGACTCAGCTCTATTAATAATATTGTGTGTAGGGGAGAACGGGGTAAGATGAGCCATTTTTCACATTTTGCCCTATTGTGCAGATATTAAAAGACATACCTTCAAACTTAGTGTTGCAAGTAAAACTTTAGAGTGTTGACTTACTTAATATAACATAATAATTGAACCAATTGCTATTGTTTATTCATGGGAGATGCTTGAAAAATTTTGGTAAAGTGGCTCAACTTACCCCGGACCATGGGTAAGTTGAGCCACCAGTGTGGGTAAGTTGAGCCACCACAATAATCAATGGGACATTTGAAATCAGAAAATAAGTTTTAGAAATTTTGGTTTATTCATGGTAAAAGTGAAATATACTCATAATTGTTAATACTTTGATCCAAACTGGAATTTTAAAACACTTCCCCACAATTTTCGTACTAAATTTTGACAAATTTTATTTTATCATGGCTATTTCCTATGCTCAACTTACCCCGTGAAAAATGGCTCATCTTACCCCGCGACGGTCAACTTATGAAAAAAATACCCCCCCCCCTTCCCTACTGAAGCTTAATGACATTTTCAACATGTTACTAAATTTAAGTGCACATGTCACCCTTTTAGCACACAAAGTTGCACTAATACAATCTATGCACTTCTAAGAAAAAAACCACGTAAACCATTTTTTCAAACATTTACTCAGATGTGTCCAAAATCAACTTTCTAGGTCAATTTTCTTACCATGTATGCACACAATGCAAGGTTGTCACCAGAGACGTTTGAGTGATGTCATCTAACAATAGAGGGCAGTGTAAAATTAGGAATGTCAATAGTTTCCCTAATACAGGGGGTGGCTCAACTTACCCAGTGGCTCAACTTACCCCGTTCTCCCCTACTGATCATAATAAAATGCTCAACAAAAGAAAGTTGTACACTTTGTTTGTTTTGATTGTTTTTTACCAAACAGGCTGGATAGACATTTGGATGAATCTTTTAGGCACATTTTGATACCAAATATAACACCTGGCAACAAAGATAAACCATGATTAGCGCCATTTAAAGAAAATTAGTCACTTTTCAAAAGTCACATTTTCAATTACTACACGGGAGGAAAATGTGTGTGTGCGAGGTTCACCCCGTGTGTGACACTGTTATTAACCAGCCTGACCGGCGGGCAATCGATCACACCGCGCAGCCGTGTACACTACCTTGCGCTGGGTGTACACTTAGTGAGCGGGATATTTGATTCCGAACATAAAGGGCATTATGTGCTTGTTAACAATTGGTGTTTTCTTCCGCGTAGTGTATTGAAAATGTGACTTTTGAAAAGTGACTAATTTTCTATAAATGATGCTAATCATAGTTTATCTTTGTTGTTAGGTGTTATGTTTGGTATCAAAATGTGCCTAAAAGATTCATCCACATGTCTATCTAGCCTGTTTGGTAAAAAAAATAATCGAGAGTTACTTTAAATGACCTAAACAAAGTGTACGACTTTCTTTTGTAGAGCACTTTAGTAGTATTGCGTAAATAAGATGGGTTGAAATGATGTCCAGGTCAGTTCGCCTCTAGCTAGTCTAGTTGATAACAGACATGCCTTTCAATGCAGAGGTCCGTGGTTCGTTTCCCACTAGGAGTACTTTTTCAACTGAATGATGTCCTTTTGTAAAAGTTGAGGTTGGAAATATTCACAAAGAAAAGTCCACAAGCTGGGTTCGAGAACTGTTTAACAAGACTGTTTTAATTTGCACCGAATATGCATGCATCTGTTTTGCGGATTTTTTAGCAAGTATTGATTTGTGCCAGAATTAAAAGGATTACCAAACTAAACTTTCCTATTGACTGATAGATTATTTACTATGTTGACAATTATTATAACGTATTGAAACGTAAACCATGTTATTTACTGGTCTGTACAAAAATGTAGCTCCCATTGTACAAACCAGTAGGCCTAAATGACATGGTTTACGCAAAGTACGCTAGTTTTCTTAGTTTGCATCGGATTGATCTTATTTTTCAGGATATCATAATAATTAATTGTGCTTTACATTAAGACTAAATTGGTCATGGTCCAGTGATTATAATAAGAATAACACCGTCATGAAACAGAGTCTTAATTTTTTGGGGTCACCCTGTACAAACACCAATTGGCTGTCACTACGATAAAATCATCGTAGAGTATGGTTTATAACGCATATATCTGATCCCGTCCGCAACTTGTGTTCCAGGACCACAAGCGCTCATATTTTGACACCGCTGAAATGATATTCATGAACAAGTGAATGACAAAATTATGCAAAGGGGTCTTTATCTATTTTATTATTATGAGATCACCATATTCAAACTTATGACCTCTGTATAATTGAGTGTGGACCTTGGGTTTCTTCCGTTATCAAGATCAAGGTATGGTTCCAATTCCTCATGTTACAAGAGTTGAAAGTAAAGTATAGTCGTTCAAGTACACTGAGTATTCAATATTATGACAAATGTCCGGAAATATGAGAATGACTTTTAAAAATATTAATCCAATACACATAGAGTAACTAAATCGATTTTCTTACATACACAATGAAAAGATTAATGATCATGTCCTTAATTAAATAATAAATTCTTTACGGTTATAAAAGATTACATATAGTCATCTTGTAGTGCTCCATCTTCGACATCCTGACCTAAATTGAGACAAGATAAGAAGATAAAATTACATAATTTAAACGAACCTCGCCGTATCATCAATTTAACGGCGATCAGGCCTTGAAAAGTTAGCAATGGTTATACATGTATTCTGCCCCACCACGACAAAAGGATGTATTTCCATTTTAACGATTTTGAGATTAAGGCAAAAACTGAATTTTCCTTGATGTATCTGTGAAATGTATTATTATTTGGTTGAAATATTTGTTTTGATAAATAAAGAAAACCCATACTTAATCAACTTAATCATCAATTGGTCAAGTTTGTAATTAATTGAATGAGACAAATCAATATAATTGGTTAATAAAAGATATGCTACGTTGCATCTCATGGCATGTAAAAAGAAGATTTTAAAGAGACCACCACAATGCATTGCGTTTTTGCGAAATGCCCTAATTCCAGTCTCTAATTTGTCTCAGTTCCCATACATATGCACACAATTATGGCTTCATAGCGCGTTCGTCGCTGGAGCTCTTAGGTTCTAGTTTTCATCAAGGAATAACTTGGTTATTAGTGTTCCTTTTTCTTTTTTCTAAAACTTAAGAGCTCAACAAATGCATCGTGTGGAAAAAACTTCAGTTGGCTGGCAATCGCATTCGCACAATGCATTGTGGGAAAACCGTTAAACTTCTTTGGTGCAGTCAAGTGTTCTTGTATTGACACAGTATTGCACAATATTTTATTACATAAAATATCTGACGTTTCGGATATTCTATGTAAAAAGATTTTTTGTGCATCTCAATACAAGAACACTTGATTACACTGTAATATTTAATATTATTGGTTACTAATTGTGGGCATTGCTTCTTTTTGTCATGGTTTTTCATGGATATCCTATACTTTGCGTGTACAAATGTGAGAAAGCAAACTGAGCGGGATTTTCTTTTCAATGTTGCGAAGACTAAACTGGGCTAAACCTTTATTATACCGAAAGATATTTTGGGAAACAATGGAGTTACTTCCTTTTATCGACCGAGTGCAGATTTCTCCCGGGGGGGGGGGGGGGGGGGGTTGTACTCGGATATTTTTTTAGTAGGGATGTGCCGCCAGCAAAATGAAAATTGACCCAAACAGTCACCAATTCTCGGGGGAAAATGGGCCCATATGTTTACCAGAAACCCATAATTATCCTATACATTTGAGAGATTTTGCTACAATTTTGGCGAAAAACAGCAAAATTCAGGATTTTAGACCCATATATTTACCAAAAATGGCTTGGAAAAAGGGTCATCCAGTTACCAGAGTGTGAAAAAATGGGACCCTATTTGGCGGCGCATCCCCGTAATCTCATATTCTTAAGGTCCCCCGGGTGATTTCTATTCTACGTGTTCAACAGCGAAACGTTACGTTGAATCTGATTATCATTATTTAAACATGTTAAACTGGATCCGGATTTTGAGTGCGGAATTCAATCTCATTCGAAACGATCGTCACATAAAGTCTCAGGCGTGAAACATCATTCATTACAAGTTGCGTGATCGGGGACATAAAATCATCTCGAGAATGAATATAATTTGCTACACTCTCGTTCATTCATTTTCAAATTTGAGGTTAAAGATATTAAAGGGTGGTGGTGAAACAGAAAGAAATGTCCTCAAAAACCTTGGTTCGATTTTTTGACGCTAGCGACCACGATTACCAACTTGTTAAGGATAACGCTGGATCGTCCCATTGCATCATGGAAATGAATCGTGTTTGGACGATGAACGATTCTTAAAATGTGGAAACGTTTTCTAAATTTCAAATTATGTTCAATTATGTCAAATTTTTGAAAGAGCAAACAATTCTTTATGAATCTGAAAAATATGGTTTGATTCGGCCCGTAAAACAAGTTTTTTTAATAAAATATTGCTTTGCTTTTCCTTAACCCTCGTCCTCTTTAGGGACGGGGGAGGGGATGGGGGTTGAGGGTACCACCTAGGGTAAAACCGTCAAAGTCAAACTATGGTCTGGAATCTAATAGTATATGTTAGAAACATCATTTCCTTCACTTACATGTATAAGCAAAGGAACCTTTTTGGCGAAATTTTCAATTTTGGCCTATATTTCACTGTACAGACGAATACGGCGGGATTTTGAGGTCAGCCATGTTTGGTGACGTCATGCGGGGGATTTTTGTACTTGTTTTGGTATATATGGAAATATGAGACCTCTAGCTATACCATGGTACCCAAATAAGCATCTCTGCATCTCGGTAGGGGTGGAACCCCCTCCCCCTTCCTTAGTTAACAGTGTTATAAAAACGTCTCAGGAGGACGATGGTTAAACAACCTACCTTAGAAAAACTTATTCTGTATCGCCTTGATGTCTTTGTACAGATGGAAATTTTCCTCACCCATAATATCCATGAATGCATCATATATCTTACGAGATTTTCGCTTCAGGGAATTGATTAGTTTATCCACTTTAGCATAGCTAGTCGTTAGCTGGGAGATTTGTTCTCGCTCCTCATCATCAAGGACATCAACACTGACGAGTTTAAAAAGAAAATCTTCACTCACACGGAGATCTCTACGAAGCATCGGGTGGGCTTCCTCCATTATTTTTCTGATTGAGATTCTCATGTTTTCCAACTCTGTTTTGATAACATAGTAATAATAATAATTTGGTTCAATATGATTATGAAGTGGTTTATCCTTACGACGTCGACAGTACGGAAATAACCTAGCGCAAAATCCTTTAATATGGGAGACAGGTGATTGGCTCTGATAAGAGACGTTCGAGTGGACTGCACCAGGGGTGTGCGATTCAACTTGCCGATCTGAAGCTTCTTTTAAGTTTAACTCGACCGTACTCATATTCTTGGTTGCGCTGTTTTGTCGTCTGCTCAGTGGCGTGCGCAGGATATTGTGAGTGGGGGCCATCTGGCCATAAACAAATTGCAGTCAACAAAAAATCACAGTCAACAAATAATGGCCGATCATGAGAGTTTTCATCAGTTTTCTCTATAACATTGTCCTTTATTTTGCCGACTGCTACATACATTTGTAGACTACATGTACACATTTGCCGACGACGGTATTTGACTATTTGAATTTACTCAAATTGTCAATAAATTTACTCAAATGAATCTAAAAATCAACAAATTGTCCCTAGTCGTTCACCTTTCTGAGAAAGGCTTTCTCAGATATTGATAATTGATCTCTTTATTCATCTTAAAAATAGAATATTTGGGAGGGACTTTTAACAGTTTATATGACTATCATATTATAAATGGAAACCATCAGAATGTCCTATACTGGACTGGGCATACTAACAAATTATAATTAGAGTTAGTATTTATGTCAAGCTTAGTTTACTCTTAAATTAGCTAAAATTATCAAAGTTTTTTTTTAAATCTCTGAATATCGTTATAAATGTTTTCCCTATAAACTAATAATGACTCAAAAATATCTCAAATGTTTGTACACAAACCTGTAAGAATTATTCATCAATTTTTAAACCTAGAATACCAAAAAAAACTAACTCACATAGACGTACTATATACGTGCATGCAAGCTATTTATGCATGGCTCATTTAACTGGAGCTAATGGTGATCAGTCCCCCGTTTTCACTAAAAAGTCATTAAGAAGTGTTCAGAAATACTTGGGTGTGGGAGGGGGCTGGGCAAAATGAGGGGGGGGGGGCAAAAAAGTTTGAAGTTGCTCAAAGGGGGGAACCTTTTAGTACATAAAGGGGGGGTCAAAAAAGTTTGGCCAAATGGATAGTTTAACGACTGGGTGGACTAAAATAAATTGCGCGTTGCGCGCGCTTTAGTTCAGAATTGTTCAGTTTTAAAAAGCAAGAGGTGTAGAAAGACAATTTGTGTACCAAAAAAATAAATCCCACTACACACGAATATTTTTGTAAACTTTTATTTTAGAAACATTAACAATTTAAAGAGTGAAGAAGACATTTTAATTTTGGGGCGTAAAATGAAACTTAGATCATGATAGGGTTTAAGCAACGTCCGGTCCGACCACTGCAAATTGTGCGACAAAATGAAACTTATGTACATAATGAAACTTTCCACAATTTCAACAAAGTATCGTTGAAAAAGGTGGTCATTACCGAGATAAACACAAATGTATGCGCGCTACGCGCACATTTTCATGCAACCAGTAGCGTAGCCAGCGGGGGGGGGCGTCAGGGGGATGGGGACGAAGAAGCGGGAAAATGGGGACGAGAAGAAGGTGAAAAGAGAGAGAGAGAGAAGGGGAAGGAGAGGGAGAAAGAGAAGAGAAAGGGGGTGGAGAGGGAGAAAGAGAAGCGAAAGGGGGAGGAGAGGGAGAAAGAGAAGAGAAAGGGGGAGGAGAGGGAGAAAGAGAAGGGAAAGGGGAAGGAGAGAGAGAAAGAGAAGAGAAAGGGGGAGGAGAGGGAGAAAGAGAGGGGAAAGGGGAAGGAGAGGGAGAAAGAGAAGGGAAAGGGGAAGGAGAGGGAGAAAGAGAAGGGAAAGGGGAAGGAGAGGGAGAAAGAGAAGGGAACGGGGAAGGAGAGGGAGAAAGAGAAGGGAAAGGGGAAGGGAGGGAGAAAGAGAAGAGAAAGGGAGAAAGAGAAGGGAAAGGGGAAGGAGAGGGAGAAAGAGAAGAGAAAGGGGGAGGAAAGGGAGAAAGAGAAGGGAAAGGGGAAGGGGAGGGAGAAAGAGAAGAGAAAGGGGGAGGAGGGAGAAAGAGAAGGGAAAGGGGGAGGAGAGGGAGAAAGAGAAGAGAAAGGGGGAGGTGAGGGAGAAAGAGCAGGGAAAGGGGAAGGAGAGGGAGAAAGAGAAGGGAAAGGGATGTTTGTCACCTCTCCCCTCCCTAACCCTACCCCTGAATATAGCGCAAAAGTAGGGCACCAAATGGCTCCAATTGAAGCTTCAATTTTTTTTAATTTTCCAGGTTCTGAGGGGGGCACATCCACCCTCAGACACCCCCTGCGTCGCGCAAGCGCAACGTCTGGTCCTCTCTTAAAAATAGGGACGATATTGATGTTTGCCCCCCCCCCCCCCCCCCGGAATGACAATGCTGGCTACGCGCCTGCATGCAACCTCTATTTTTCAAGCAAAAAGAGGCATTCATGTTGAGTGAATCTGAAATGTTGTAAATTGTGAGATGGTCCGGACCGCCAGCATCGTAAAAAGAACCCCACAGGTTTTTGTCTACATGAAATAGTAAGGTGGAGGGGGGGGGAGGGGTCAATAAAGGTGTTTTTTTTAATTGTTAAGGGGGGGTCAAAATAGTTTTGCAATTTGTTAAGGGGGGTCAAAAAAGTTTCGACACCGACAAATTTCAGTTGCTCACCCCCCCCCCCCCCCCCCCCCCCCACACACACACACACAAAGTATTTCTGAATACTCCCTAATATGAAAACAATTATAAAAATACTGTATAGAATTTGCTTTAAATACCGTATACACAGATAATGTCACCCCTCAATATTTTAACAAAATGTTATGGAAGAAATAAAGAGAAAAAAAAGAATATTAAAGAATTCCTGAAAAGATTGAGAGGTGACGAGAAAATACTTTTTCTTAAAATTGGCCTTACGTGTACTGTACTGCAGTTTACGCACAGAGGCCAAAACAATTGAATACTTTGGCTCAGCAGCTAGCACGCATTGCTTTTGAAATGAGATTTCGCGCGGGTTTTTTTTTTGGATTTTCTTTCTTTCTTTTCGATTTAAAATTAAATAAACTAGTAAGTTTCGGTGATACTCGTCAACCTTGTGACTGAGACCACACATTCAACTATACTTTGTGAAGTTAACAGATAAAGAAAACACAAGCATACAATGTGCATTGATCATATCTAATTACTTTAACTTAAAAGACAAAAGCAAAGCTATTGACTATATTTGGATTTTTATATAAAAACAAATAATAATAATCACATAAAACATAGCACATAGCTTTTTAGCCAAAGGTTGCTGAGACAAAGTATTTAATTTGTTTGGCCTAAAGTGAATCCAAAAACGAAACCATTAGAAACACCGGTATATTAGTATTTACTTACCAGAGGCTGTTGTCGGATGTGTGACTGGGTAGACAAAATATAGAGTCAATGTCATGTAATGATGCACAAAAACAATAACCAAAGTCACTGGTTATATTTGGTAACAGTGTACTTACAAGAGTGAGAAAAAAAATCATATTTTGCCGATTTTCAACCATAAAATAAGTCTCTTAGCTTTAAGATAATGATAACAACATTCGCTATAATAATACATACTACAAGGCTTATAGTTAACGTAAAAGTTATCACGCCTAAAAATCAATCAAATGGCGTAAACTCGCCTAGAAAATGGTAGTCTCATCGCGGAATATAGGCTCAAAAAGGTGTAATTTCGACCTAATATTACGAAATGTTGGGGTCAGAGGTATAACACTTTGTCATGGCATTTTCTCCTCTGCATGAAGGCGCATCATAAAAACATGATATATTGAGTGGCAAACCAGTTTCGAAGGTAATTCACCACTTCACTGTTTCACATGTAGCATCTAAAGGACACATTTCTCGGATCTTTAATTTGGTAGGGACATAACGAAAAAACAAATGGGCTTTCATAGTTTCATCTGATACCAAAATCTCAATTCTGAAGGAGGATTTTATTCGGGTCACCTACTTTCAATAAGCCTCATTCTACAATTAGAATAAAATGCAATTGGCCCAAATTAGAAAAATCAGTAAATTGAATGATTGCAAATGTACTTTAGTTACTTACCCGTTTGTCTATATACAGATGCGGGGTCGATTCTCGTTACGGAAGTTCCCAGTTCAAACCTAGTTGTTGCAGGATTCTGTGGTACACAGACAAAAAAATCGTCAAAGCTATCCGGGATTTGTTGTTGTTGTGCAAAATCTAGCTGTTATACACATTTCACAATCTTGCCCCACTTTTAGTAAAATAATATAAGATACGATAGCCAAGTGATTCACAATACAATTGCAAAATGAAAAAGGAAAAGAAAAAAAAGAAAAAAAACCTTGGCCTTGCATGCATTAGTACATACATAATGAAATGCTAATCAATAATATCCCATAGAAAACCAGTGCAACTTTGCTGTTGTTATGCGCGGTCATTGAAATCGCTATAACTTTAAAAGCATCCATTCGATTTTGCTGAATGAGGTATCAAACTGCGGAGAAGAAATGTGCTCATTTAAAGGCATATTATGTGATCTTTTCCAAGGGGCGCCCTTTATTCATGATTTTCTTTAGAAAGTAGATTTTCTTGCAGATTATAAGCGGTTGAAAATAAGTTGCGACCATAAAATAATTAGTTTCGAAACAAAGAAAATAAAAGAAAATTAATAGTTAATAATTAAAAGCCACCTCGTCCCTTTTTTTAAACCTCCAACAGTAAACTCAAAATCAATTATAATATTGGAAGATTATCTGTATGTAAACGGTATCTACACAAGGACTTGCAGCAAGTCTACACTTTTTGGACTTCTATACTTAATAATTAGTGAATAGCTGTTATTCTTACCTTATTATGATATGCCATGATTGCGGAAGTACACAAACAAATTATTGTGTAGCAAATAATATACCTATTCAAGCTGGAGTACAGACCAGTCAATACTTTCCTGTTGCTAGTTGATTAGTACGATCTATGACCTTTATTCTCGATTTACAGTCGCAATTATGTTAATACGTAGTAGTTGAACTGAGTATGTGTTATTCAAGTGAGAAAGTAGTCGTTTATATCAGGGTTCAGTTCCTCGGGTGATATGCAAGAGAGTTATGGTACTATATTTTATGATTTTGGCGCTGTCCAACTCACTGGACCACTTCGTAACCCAACCCGTTCAGATCCACTACTTTGGTATCGCGATTACAATGCTGTTGTCTACTCTGCTCTGGTACCCGTTTGCAATTGTTGGGTGATGGTGCCTGGGTGGTGGGTTGGTGGCCTTTGTATGAGTGAGTGGGTGGTATGTGAGTGGGTGGATGGGTGGGTGACGGAAAATGTTAGACTCATATTTGGGGTTAAAATGGGTTTTTTATGGGGGGGGGGTGGTGGTTTTTTATATTATTTTATAGATGACCTATCATAGATCCATTCTCTTGGTGATAGAACCACTTTCAAAGTGTCCAAACAATGAAATAACATTGGATTTGGAATTTAAACCTCGTCTTATATCGAAATTTTAAAACATTCATTTTAAAGATGAATTTTTGCTTGCAATTCCTCTTATTTACATATGAATATAACATAATAATTCATGTCTGTACTTTTTATTTTGCCACGTGCGTGATGTGTTATGTCTCCATTATGATTAACAAACGCACATGCATGATGTAGTAGGCCTACTTGTAAACGGTAATTCAAGTCCCACTATTAATATGTCAACATTCTATCACAACCTAATAGTAGTATGGCTGAGAACAAAGTCAGCTATGAATGTAGATGAAATAGATTATCCGAGTCAAGAAATTGTATGGAACAATGCGTGTGTTCAATGCTTTGGAAACACACTGTATTTTACAGATTGGATTAAAGCTGGGTTTGTCAGTATGTCAAGCTTATATGAAAATGATGCATAAATAAGTAAGAGAATTAAAAGGCCTGGAGGAATTATGCTACAATATATAACAATAAAATCAGCAGTCCCAAAAAACTGGAAAAAAGAATCAAGTCAAATAAAACTGTTAAACAGACGATTGGTCTTATGATTAATTCTGCTTTCCTGCCAATAGTAAAATGTAATTCTAAAACTGTGCGTAACATATTGACATCAAAAATAACAGTTAGATCAATAAGTGACCGTTTTTGGGAGACAAAATTCCCCAACTATGTTTTTCAGTGGAGTGATATATGGAGAAATGCAACTTGTTCAATAAAAGAAGCCAAACTTGTAACCATGAATTGGAAAATACTTTGCAATATTTATCCGACTAGAATATTACTACTTATAATGGGTAAAGCTAACAATGATTTATGTGAAACATGTAACGAAAAGGAGTATCTGGAACATTTTTCCTTTTATTGCAAGAATGTAAGAAAAGTATGGTTAGAAATTAATACAATACTCTCTGACGTAACAGGAAGAAAAGTAAAAGTGTCTGTGACAGATATTCTTTTTGGTTATTTTAAGGATAACAAGAAATGTAATAATGTAAGCAATACGATTATTTCTGTGGCCAAAATGCGCATTAGCAAGTTTAAATACGGAAAGCATCCAAATGTAGTTGCGCTATTATTACATGAGCTCAGAGTTAGACGACTGACATAAATGTTGGAATTAAGTAGCTTGTAGTCATATTACTATACAATTTGAAAACATGATAACTTATTATTCAGCATTAGCATGAATACCTCTCGTATGTGTTTATAATGAACTTAAAATTAGAAAACTCTGAAATAAACATGCTGAAAAGCATATGAAAATGTAATGAAAAGCAATGAAATGTTAAAAAAAATGTGAACATGTAATGAATGAAAAGCATATAAAAACGTGTTATGTAATGATATGCAATGTAAACATGATGAAAAGCATATGAAAATGTGTTATACATGTAATTGATATAAAATGTAACCATGAAAAGTATATATGTGAACATGAATGTAAACATGCCGAAAAGCATATGAAAATGTGTAAACATGCGTAAAACATATGATATACAATGATATGAAATGTAACCATGAAAATCATGTGAATGTAAACATGCTGAAAAGCAAATGAAAATGTGTAAACATGCTGAAAAGCATATGACAATTTGCTTATATGATTTGCAATGTAAACAGGCTGAAAAACATATGAAAATGTTATGTAATGATATGCAATGAACATGATTGTAAACATGCCAAAAATGCATATGAAAATGTATAAACTTGCTGAAAAGCATATGAAAATGTGCTATACATGATATACGTAATGTTATGCAATGATGTAAACATGATGAAAAGCATATGATATGAAATGTAAACATGATGAAACTATGTAAAATGTGAAAATTATGTGTTATACATGTAACGATAATACAATGAAACTATGTGAATGGTGAAAGTTATGATAGTAATAAACAATAAAAGATTTAAAATAAAAAACATTACACAACGTTGTTGAAGTATGCAACCGCTTGACAGTTGCGTAAAATGTACCCAACAACGTTGGATAACATGTTTTCACCAACAGTTGAACAATTCCAGTTACTCAGCAGTTGCACAATTTTAATTATACAACAGTTGGGTATTATTAATTAACCATTTGTTGGGCATTTTGTTAATGTTGCTTAATTTGTGAATTGTTTTCATTATATTTTGAGCATTTTTGTATAGCAACTGTTGCTTAATTTATCAAATATAGCCATATGTTGGGTATTTTATTTGTGTCAAGTTTTTATTATATATTGAGCATTTTTGGTATAGCAACACGCAGTAGGCACAATAATGTGAATTCTGGGCGATGCAGCAGAGCTACATACATCACTTCCTCCCGATAGTGAACCGGTAATTTGTAATGGGAATTCTAGGCGATGCAGCAGAGCTACATACACTATTCCCGGTAGCGAATCTGTAATTTATTTTAACATGTTATTAAGGCTTATACATGATATCTGACATCTCTTATCAATGGTGTTTTTACTGTGAACGTTTGCCAAAGGTAGTCTTGCTATCTGGGTATTAAAGTATAAATAGTCCATATTATATAATACATAACATATTTATGTGATTCTTTTGGTGCAAAATAGATCACATGACATGAACTATTCAGTATATGTCCATGTCGTGTATTTTTTGGCTATAAAAATCGACTATTCAATATTCGTCGGTAGTGACGTCGCTATACCACTGTTGAAATGATATTCATAAACAAATATATGTCAAACAAGGATGGCAATTTTAAACTATTTGTCAGTGTATTCCGTTTTGGATGCCAAGACAGAATAAATCTAATTGTGGTCCTGCGCTGCAAAAAGGTTGCTTAAATATTTACTCAACATTTTACACAACGTGGTTCAAGTATGCAACCGCTCAACTGTTAAGTGAAATTTGCCCAACACCGTTGGATAACATGTTTTCACCAACAGTTGAACAATTCTAGTTACTCAAAAGTTAGGCAATTATATTCACTCAACAGTTGTTCAAGTATGCAACAGCTCACGAAATTGGCTTTTTTGGACAACAGTTGCCTAAAATTCACATGTGCGTACCTTGCATCAACTGTTGCGTGATTGTCCTCAATGCTCATGCAACAGTTGCCAAAGTGGAATATTTTTACGCAACATATTTTAGCAACAGAAACAGTTTCCACCAACATTTTAAGGACATTGTTTTCGAAGAATTGCTCAACGCTGGGGATTTTTTACTTTTATACAACGCCTAACTTTCTACATATATTGAATGAATTTTAATCAACACGTCAACCAACGGATGATTAAAGTACTTTTAGCAACGTATTTTAAGAAACCTTTTTGCAGTGTATTTATCTAGCTACATCGTGTGAATTAATCAGGTATTCCTGTAACTATTTGGCTGAGATATGATTTATTATAGTTTGAAAGTCAGTGGCGGTGGCGGTGGCGGTGGCGCTGTGTACAATCTCTATGGGGAATATAGAAAATGTTCCCAATTCTACGTTCAATTTACAATAACTCCTCATCCATGTCAATCAATGGGTTCCTGTGCTTTTTCAATTGCCGAATTTGCGTTATTACGGCCCGATATGATACGGTTTTGAACAAAAATGATGAATATATGGCAAAAACATAATCCGACGTCACAAAAATAACTTTTTTAAAGCTGGAATGGTTCCTTCTGAAGGTATTCCAATAAAATGCGCATGCCAGTAATCATTTATAAATTTTACACATGGGGTTTCCCAACACCAGTTGATCTCAGTTGAAAATTCTCATAGCCTTACACTGCCGATAATGAGCTAATTGATATTCATGAGGTGATTTACTACGGCGATTTTACATGGAAATTCTGACTTGCTCGATAAAATCATGAATTGTAATGTTTTTAAATAATGAATCTTATTAGGAAACTGAATGAATTTATTGGTATAGAATGTACCTATCGTGTCATGTGACTTTTGCCCAGGGCAAACAATTGAGATCCACACGCCCCTTTAATCATGATAACTCCATACACTGCAAAAAGGTTGCTTTATAAATATTTACTCAACATTTTACACAACGTTGTTGAAGTATGCAACCGCTCAACAGTTGCGTAAAATTTGCCCAACATCGTTGGATAACATGTTTTCACCAACAGTTGAACAATTCCAGTTACTCAACAGTTGCACAATTTTAATTACACAACAGTTGGGTATTATTAATTAACCATTTGCTGGGCATTTTAATACCAACTGTTGCTTAATTTGTGAATTGTTTTCATCATTTTTATATAGTAACTGTTGCTTAATTTACCAAATGTACCCATACAGAGACTATATAACTATGGGACAAGTATTTCAAAAAAGTCAAGCCTGCCTACCTATACGTTAATTGACATGTGACGGTTCGTTAGGGGGCGCCCTATCATGTTCGTAGCAAACCAGACGTCAGACGACATAAGACGTGGTGGTTTTATCGGCTCAAAACACGATTTGTGGCACAGAAATTATAGTACATCATATCAATGGTAACACAAAGCTGATTGTGATTTAGAGTGGCACTGATATGCTTTGATGATGACAGAATTTAGTTCTTATATGACACGAAACATTCAGAATTGTTAATTTGAAATTAATTTTAACGTGGAACAAAATACGAATTTGAAATTGTGGATGACTTCGTCTGACAGTGACAGAGGAGGGGCGTAGCGTTATTTGCATCTAATGAATATTGCAATCAGATAATAAGCAACGTTCTTTTTACGACGGCCTGGGACACCCCGCTTATTATGATGACGCTTGTGACACGATGCATAACCCGGACTATGAATAGTCATATTATCTGAGTATTGATTCACAACGAATGATTGACAGTTTACGCTTCACTGCTTGCCCTAATTGCATGTGACGGCTCGTATAGAGTGCGCTATACTGAACTAAATCTCAACAATAGTCAGCTGTTTGTTTCATAGGCCTGACCCATATGTTGGGTGTTTTATGCCAATTGTTGCTTATTTGTGCAAGTTTTTATTATATGTTAAGCATTTCTGTATAGCAACACGGATTGGGCAATTAATTCTGGGCGATGCAGCAGAGCTACATACATAGTCCATAATTATATAATACATACAAATATGTATGTGGTTCTATTGGTGGAGAATAAATCACATGACGTGAACTATTCAGTATATTTCCCTGTCGTGTACTTTTTGGCTATAAAAATCGACTATTCGTCGTTAGTGACGTACGGGGTAAACGTACGTATACAACGCATATCTTATCCCGTCCGCAACTTGTGTCTCAGGAACACAAGTATACTATTTTGACACCGTTGAAAGGATATTCAGAAACAAATGTATTTCAAAGAAGGATGGCAACTCGTTACATCAATAAATATGGAATATCCTACATTCTTAAACTATTTTGTCAGTGTTATTGGGCTTAATTCAGTTTGGGTGCCAAGACAGAATAACTGTATGGGGCACAAGTTGCGGACGGGATAAGATATTATGCCGTTTACAATCATTCCCCAAGCTCTGAGAAGATCCATCACGGACGGACGCTATTAGAATCGAGGATTTAAGCAACAGTTGATCAATAAATACTACATGAGTAAATCGTAACATAAGTTGCGTGATTGCCTGTAACAAATACTCAACAGTTGCCCAATTGAAACAACTAACGCAATATTTTAACACTTTTGACCGGGGGTTTCCCCAACTTGTTACTAAATTGTTTTGCTCAACGCTGGGTGGTTTTTATTTTTATACAACACCTAGATTTCTACATATGTTGAATAAAATGTAATCAACCATTTACCCAACAGATTATTAAACGCAATTAAGCAACGTATTTTGCTCAAAATTTTAGCAGTGTAACAAGTTCCCTGAATGGTGAGTTGAATCTTATTTATCATAATAACCCTCATAAATAAATAAATAAATCATAATAACCCTATTATTTCTTCCTGAATACCTGTTGTAAAGCCGGAACAGGTATTCCGGAAGAAATAATAGGGTTATTATGATTGTGGACGAGATAAATCTATGTATCAGAAAACTGATTTAGGATAAAGTATTGGTTGCCTTTTTGCTCAAGGGGAAAGTTGACTGCTATTTGTAAACCATTATTGAATAAAATATACTAATATTGTGTGCATTTATTTGCGGGATTGTAAGATTTTGGTTTGCTTTCGCCCAGGGCTTTCACTTAATACTCCCATTCATGTGTAATCATGTTATTTTAGCAGCCCTTTCAAATTGCCTACCACCAGTAAGTTACTTTGGCACTCTTAAGGGGGCTGTGCACCTTCAGGTACAGCCTCCGTAAAACTGCCGTAACTTCTTTATTATTCATTAAATCTATATAAAAGTATACATTTTCTTGCAGAAAAGGGTTCAATGAATCCAACCATGATCATGAAATTGACCATTTTGGGAGAAAATTATAAAAAACACGTTTTTTGACCCATTTTAGGTTTGGAAAAGATAACTCAAAATATATTTTGTTAAATTTTATCATACTAGTTTAATTATATTCCTCATGCAATTCCCTAGGAATCGTTTTTTTTAATTTTTTTTAACTTTATTATTTTTTGAATTATCGAACAAAAAGTGCCAAAAAATATGATTTTTTACCAAAAAACGTGATTTTCACGATTTTGGAGGTTAAAAAACAGGTTTTTTGGCACTTTTTGGTCTGTAATTCAAAAAATAATAAAGTAAAAATTTAAAAAAAAACCGATTCCTAGGGAATTGCATGAGGAATATAATAAAACTAGTATGACAAAATTTAACAAAATATATTTTGAGTTATCTTTTCCAAACCTAAAATGGGTCAAAAAACATGTTTTTTATAATTTTCTCCAAAATGGTCAATTTCATGATCATAGTTGGATTCATTGAACCCTTTCCTGCAAAAAAATGTATACTTTTATTAAGATTAAATGAATAATGAAGAAGTTACGGCAGTTTTACGGAGGCTATGCGAAGGTGCACAGCCCCCTTAAAGAGGATACATTTCGTTACATTAATGTGTAATTTCAACTACCATTTTTCGTAATTTTCAAGCAAATTCACAAGAATTTACAAATGGTATTTTCATGACAAATTGTATCAATTTGGCATTACTTTCAGGACTCTTATTGAGAAAAAATCCTTAGTCAGAGATGTGTTTCTTTTACGCCAATTGTATGGAAATTTCACGTGGTTTCATAACTGGAAAGTACCAGTTGAAACAGAACTAACGTTAATGATATAAAATGTATTGCGTTGATGTGTACCGTAAAGTTTTGAAGATCAAAACTTATCTCAGTTTTTTTTAATCGATTCATAAATACCATGGATTTGAGTTCTGTATTTTTAAGGTAAAAAACATCGACAGGCTAATATTTCAAAACAGACAGAGTCTATGTAAATAAATGCTGGTTACATTATTTATAAAAAGTTCCCCCTTTTGTGACGCTACATACAAAAAGAAGTAATTTTGTACACAAATTGTAGGTGATATAAAATCTGTTTCCCTCAAATTGTTACTGTTTATGAAATATTATCAAAAGTAATTATATTTCGATTCAATGCAGTATCACCTTTTTACTTTGGGTTTATGATGGAACCAAACGCAAGAACTGTAATCTGTAAAGATCACCACGCTCGAAAAACTAACCCCGGGGGGGCCAGTCAAACATAATGTTGTACACATGCGTGACCAAAAAAACGCGTAAAAAGGGGTGTTTTTTCAGTGTTGGACGCGTCACGCGCGTGACGCGTTAAGGGTATCAAAAACGCTGATTTTCAAGAAAAAGGGTGGCTTAAAATCCCGGCTTAAAATACAGGTCGAACGTGTTTAGGGTAACTTATTTTGTTCCCCGTTAAATAGACAAAACTTGTTTAGGGGTCATATTCTGGCAAGAACTTGTTTAGGAGTCAAAATTTGCAAGGAAAGCGCGCTAAAACTTGTTTAGGGGGTAATTTTGCTTGCAGGGTAAAACTTGTTTAGGGGGTGTCTGAAAAAAATTTGGTCACGCATGTGTACACCATTATGTTTGACTGCCCTCCCCCCCCCCCCCCGGGAGACTAACCGTGACGAGGACAGCTGATGAAGCCTGAAATACTTCAAGCAAGAACGTTATAAAAGAGTAGCCCATAGATGGAGTGACAAGTGACGTTATACCCAACATTTGCCCGGCAGTTGCCATTGTTCTTTGCCAGGCAGTATGCGCGCGCATCCTGTTTTGTTAAGGACCCGTGCTTATAAAAAAGGGCAATACGGCATCGGGAACAGTGTTGTGGTCCTATGCTGTTCCCTCAAGCATGTATCGACAGTCCAGTCCCTTCGACCGTTGTTTATAAACATTGCTGTCATCCCGTATATAGATGGGGTGATAGCAACTGCCGGGCAAAGAACAATGGCAATTGCCGGCCAAATACTTGGTATGACGTCAACTGTCACCCATCTATATCTATAGACTGTATAGTATATTGTGCTTTGTTGTGTAATAAAACCATAGATTTAAATAAATTCTGTGAATAAAGCCAGCTTTGGCTCTAAAATTAATTGTGGAAAGTATCCACGGGTAGAGGTATCAGATATTGTTTGACAACCTATTATCGGCATGTGCCAACATTTAGTATAATACTTTTTAATTTCATTATGATTATGTTATGTGTGAGTTCAACAAGAAAACTGCACAGACAAAATTATTTAATATTATAATACTTTTGAGACCTTGTGCCGCACTTGACTGGTTATAATTTATTGTATAATAATTGTATGGTACTAGGCTAAGGGAGCAGTTCCATTTATACGCGATAAATTTATCGCGACTGTACCGGGGCCTGATATGTTTTGGACCCGATGTTTTTCAAGTTGATACGCGCTAAAATAGACATCAGGCCCCGATAAAATAGACATCGGGGCCCGATACGAGGCCTCATGCCATACCCTGGGGTATGCTCCCAAAATATAAATTTCATCAATAACATTATCTCTAAAAACATAAAATGCTGAATTTGTACCTTACAACTAGAATAAATAACCCGAAGCTCTATTTACATACCGACCACTTATCTTTCGTTATATTTAAACAAGCGGTAATACGCTACTCGATAAATAATCCTGTGCTACTCGCAACTGTACGCGCTAAAAATCTCATCGGGGCCTGATAAAAAACTCATCGGGGCCCGGAACATTCTCGCAATTTTTATCGCGTACAAATGGAACTGCTCCCTAACTCTAAATTGTTAAAGGACCCGTGCTTTTAAAACTCACGTCAAAGCATGATAAAGGGCAATACGGCATCGTTCCAAATCAGTGCGCAATTTCTTTTGTTTCACCCTGTATTTCCATGATGCAATCAATTCTATGGTACAGTTTAGATAATGCATGAACCTATTTGTTTATAGACAAGGGTTCAAAATTGTTTGTTGACTTATGTGGTCGATCTTTGCATTAAACAAGAAATCGAAAGATATAAGGAAGTTATTGTTTCGCAACAAATTTCCAACAAAAGTTTATTTTGACGGCTTATTTAACCTGTACATGTATTTCCTTATGAACGCCGTTATAAAAAAAAAGTTTCCCCAACCCCCTGATAATTATATCACGTTTGTTTGCATAAATCCACTCACAATTGTAGGTTTTGAGAAATTGATACGTTTCTGAAAAGAAAAAACGCTTGGCTACCCATAGAAAGTTAACCTTTTTCAATATCATATTCACTTTTTCCCGAACATTGACATTTCTCATAAAATGAAATATGAGGTTTTCAGAAAAAAATCAAATCGTATACAAGAATGTTACAAACATGTTTTCAGTGTTTTTTTTAATTTCAACTGTCTTTATTTTCAATTAAAGAAAGGGGTAAGCTTTAGAATTTCTTTCTTTAGCTGGTCCTTATTTCAACTAAAAAATGAATATGGGGTGTTTTTTCAAGCATGACTAGCCAACGATGTCGACCATTCGCGTCAATAACTTCCCTGTATCGATGAAAAGTGCTACATTCGGTAGCCAAGCTTGTTCTCTTTTCGTTAGTGTATCAATCTCTCATTATTTGTGTGTGGCGTTATGCAAACAAACGTACTGGTATATAGGATCTGAAAAAATGCAACTTTTTCTTAAAACATCATTTTTGGGAAATATATTAATGATATTGAAATGGGGAAACTTACTATGGGTGGCCAAATGGCTTTTTTCTTTTCATAAGTGTTTCAATATCTCAAAACGTCTTATTGTATGTACGTAGAGTTATGCAAACAAACTCGATCTCATTTTAAGGGGGTGCTTACTTTTTTGACCCTTTATATGTATTGCCTTTTGAATAAAGCAGTGGATGGATGTTGTGCATTTAATACTGCAGGCAAATTCTAACTGATTTAGTTCATGGGATATTACCAGCCTGAGGATACTGTTAATTCTGGGATAGGAAACTTCTATACTGGGCGAATTGCTTATGTTCAATTTTTGGAACCTTTGGCCTTTATTATAAACAATATCCACAAATGACATCTGTTAATCAAAATATTGTGTAGATTTCAAACATCCTTGGCGTCTTGGATGGTTTTTGGGCTAATTTTAGCGGCCATCTTGTTTTTGACTTTTTTATGGTATTGAAATTGAAACTTGGCATGTAAAACATCTGCACACTACTACCTCTAATGGTATAATTAGGAATATGTGATAAGGGAGCACATCAAAACTCGACCGCCCGGCAACTGCCGGTTCCGTGCAGTTCCGTGAGGTTGCAGCCGGTTTCTATTGTTCGAGTTTTTATTTGCTCTAAAACTATATATAACAGTCATACTATGGTATTTTTAGGTCCTTTTTAGCTAATTTGGGTGTCTTTTAGGTGATTCTGTGTGATATTTGAGCTCATGTTATGTTAAAGCATGAGTTTGGACATTTTAGTGGTATTTGGTTATTTCTCCTTTTCGACAAAGAATTGTGTGTAAAACTTGTTTGAAAGAAAGAATAACATTCTGTGAATCTTTTGTCTACTAATAGGCCTATAACCTGTTATTACTTTCTATATTTAACTGTCATGTTTGTTCAAATCAATAGTAATTCATTTTAATTAAATTTGACGAGTAAAAGATGTCGTCACGCTGGAGTGATCCAAAGCTTTGTTTCTATATTGAGCCTATTTTTTGAGGCTAATGTTTGAGGGTAAAGGTAAAGAAAGGTAAAGTGACGTGCCGGGCGAAGCCCGCGCGCGGAGTGCCTATCTCTCTTTCTTTGGCGTTTAGGCCAGACTCCTCTTTGTAATTTTTGCTGTGGGGGTGCGCCACTCCTCCCGCACAACGAGTCTGTTTTACCTTCCCAAGGAGTAATTGCGGTAAAGTGCCTTACTCAAGGACACAACACGCTGGCCACAACGGGACTCGAACCCACAACCTTTGTATTGTGGAGCGAGAATGTATCTAGTCAGAAGAAACGTTAGTTGGTGAGTAAATATTTATATTTATTCACCTCAATTACTGGGGTTTTTTTTGCTTTTTTTCTTTCTGTCAAAAACCCAACAAGAAAAAGGGCTGACCTTTTATTTTACATATATAAATACATACAAGTAACAACACAAGAACAAAAGAGAGAGAGAGAGAGAGAATTCCCTATGAATCATTAAAACTTAAACCCCTTGTTGTACCAAACCAATTTAAGTGTAAATACCTACTTTATCCCATTTCATGTAATGAAATCCCAGCCTCCCTCTTTGTCTCGCTAGGGTCCCCTCTAGTCGAGCAGTGCCTCTGATTACTATGTCAAAGACAATTACTGGTTTTGATAAACATAATGTTTAATCCAATTATCCGAGAATGTATCCGTTGGACCACGCGTGCCCATTTTGATGGACATGACATTTAAATGTATAAAGAAGTGATTTTAAATAATAAGCAGTGGCTTAGACTTCTTTTTGACTTTGACGTGGAGTTTCTTTTCAAAATTGGTATAAACAGTAAATAGTCCCTTACTTTTTGACGACATAATCTCAATATACGCTCGATTTTGATTGAGATAATGATTTCATGCTTTAGAGTAAAAGAGACAAATCTGCAAAGTATGTTAGAAAGAGGCAAAACACATACTCAAGCTCTACTAACATTGTGGGTGGGAGGATTTGGGGAAACATCCTCAATGATTTTGATACGGGATGGTCCCTGCAACCCTTAACAAGTGCCGGTGCCAATTTGTGCCATTTTGTTCAAGGTAATCTCTGACCATTTGAGCTCAAATCTGGGGATTCGTGAATTAGTTCCATTTTGAATCATCATTTGACAATACCAGGATCAACATTGACAACCTTTCCCCAAATTTGCGTTCATTAGTACAATCACAGTTATCATGGTTATTATGTGATCAAAAGGTAAAGGATTATCCCAATTTGAATCGCCAACTCCAAACCCCCCCCCCCCCCCCCCCCCCAAATGTGAAAAAAGCCTAAGCTACTGCTTAACACCCAATAGCTAGGTGGCCACTTAGCGGTGAACAATAGCGTAGGTCAATTTATCACCAAAACGAACCGCGCAATTTTGAACCGCGCACTTTGGGTACTAACACCGAGTTAAACTCCCGCGGAATTCGGACCGTCGGTTTCAAGAGTGATCTTGAGGTGAAATCAAAGTCTTTTATTGAGATCAATGTCTTGAAATACTCCTTATAATAGGACCTGTCTTCGAAACTTATTGAAACCGGTCTATGACATCTACAAGCAGAGCATTTCCCTTCGGCATTTTACAAATTCGTCGCTATCGAAAATGAAATGTGTCAAAGTAGTATCTACATTGATATGCCAAACAGCTGTCTTAACCAGCGAAATTACACAATTTTCATTTATTTAGATAACTGAGGGTTTTAACAACTATTATTCTTAAATCGATTTTACGACGTGACCATTTAAGTACATAAAAGACATTTTAAGAGAGAGCAAAATTTGGAACCAATGGCATTTCGTCCATTTGTTTATCATGCGCGATCGCATTCAATTTTAATTATATCTCAGTGTTTTCGGACGGCAGGCTAAGTATATCAGGGTGGAAACTCTTTTTGAGGGAAATGTTTTTTAACTTGGGAACTACGTAACTGTGAATTTCCTTTTATTATACTTATAACTGAGTGATAGTGGTCGAACGGGATTGGTATTTTAATTAGATGCGTTTTATGAGTATATTTTATTGAGTTACGATAGACATTGATCTTGGTAGCTCAGCGTCAAAGCGCTCGCTTTGATATCAGGAGGACCCGGGTTCGACTCTGATCAGCACCGACTTTTTATACCTAATATATTTGCTTTATAAAGTTTTTTTGTCTCGTCCGTAAATTAGACACATTTTGCCGCATAATTTGAGCTTTACCACAGTTATATATTAAAACCAACAGATCCACACAAAAAAATACAAGACAGAACAACTTTATCATCAAGCAAATACATTAAAGTAGCCTATGAAAAAAGTTGGTTCTCCTCAGAGTCGAACCCGGGTCCTCCTGCTATCAAAGCGAGCGCTGTAACGCTGAGCTACCGAGAGTAATGTCTATCGTAGTTCAATAAAATAAACACATAAACGTATGTAATTAAAATAACAATAACTTTGATCATCATTTTCCAGCTTTAAACCCCGCTTTAAACAATGCGGCAACTTTTGTCTTAACCACTCTGAATATTTCAAATATACAAGATTTCAAATAACTTGATATAATGAGCTACTGTGTTGATGGATTTTTTACGACGTTTGGAAATGAGGGAGTTACAGACATTTTCATTTGAAATTGGCTACGATTTCTTCCAAATCATGTACGTTTTTCAGCGGATGTTGCATCATGAAATCACATATTTCAGGACGTTAGTCACGTAATATATTGATTCGATGTGAGAATATAAAGGGGAACAGATATATACTCCAATGCAGGTTAGTGGATCAACGATCAACGGTCTCGTTTTGTTTTAATTTGGGCATAAATACTTGTTACTTATTTTGATGTACGCAATCCAAATAAATTTGAATTGTTAGTGTTTATGTTAGGACGCCCTCGTAGTAGATAATTTTGGGTCAAATCGAAGTGGCCACCTAGCTACCAACACCACTTCATTAGCTCTTCAAAATTCACTAAAGACTTGTTCCATCGAAAAAGCAAGTGGTTTGATAAGTTCAATATTCATGATCTGACATTCTAATGAAAGGGTACAGTTTAAGAATGATTAACCCTAACCCTGCTAAATTCAACAAGATCCAACAGAAGCACCACGCCGGTGGACCCATTCCCCAGTCATTGCAAAATCACGCAAAGGTACACATAAACGTGTTTCCATTCGAATGCAAAAGGTGAAACTAAAGTTTTATTATTGATAATAATAACAATAATAATAATAATAATATTTTTTATAGTTTCATGACATTGGTAAACATTGGTAAAATGTATTGTTAGAAGGTTCACTCCAGTTCAGTCTGTGGTTTTCACAACAAAGCGGGTTGCACTTTTTTCGATTATTAATTCTACCAGAGCCACCAACATTATAATCTTATAAATCAGGAATGTTAGTACAGTAATCAGGAAGTTGTTAAAAATACAAAGAATGGTTCTTTGTATTTTTAACATCTTCCTGGTTCCTGTGCCAAATGTTTCTGATTATAAAACGGGTAAAAAGGAAGCTTTTGCATTAACCAGTAGCAATATCAATACATCGTCAGCAAATCAGGCAGGGCTGTCAATAGCACATAACCCATATCTACCCAGATAGAGTAGAACCTCTTTAAAGCTGTATGTATGTTCTGATCACATTTTTGGGAGCTATGACCTTTTTTTTTCACATCAAGATATTTTGATATCAGAAGAATCCCCATATTTTTCTCATTATGTCTGTAAAATCTTAGGGGCCAGAAATGTTCCATTTAGAAATTATAGGCTAAAATGTGACACTTTTAAGGATGAACTTTCATATAAAATAGAAAACACAAAAGTTGTTTTGGCATGCTTAAGAATAAATATTCATTATTCTTAAACAGCTAAGAAAGTGTAAGCAATCTCATTGGTTCTCAAAGAAATCGGCGACATTTAGATGAGACAACTTTTAAGTTGTCTCATCTAAATGTCAAAACACGGGGAGGTGGGGCTTACGTTTTAACAGTGCGTCCGACCTTCAATGCGTGTTTTGCTCAATAACGCGCACTTCTGCAGTGCGTCTTTGGCGCCTTTCCTGCGTTTATGCCGGCACCGCGACGATTACGCATGGTGTACTCATCGCATGGGATTGGATGGAATGTTTGTGGGTTATTCGATCCTAGAAGGGGTAAAAGTTGTTAAATGTGGACAATAAATTGCACTTATTTTCTTGATAAATGTCTTCAGTATGATTGTTCAAGAATGAGAATAAAGGTATTGTTTTTAGACCGTACCCGTGTTATATTGTCTGACATAAATGCGTTCGGTAGTATTATTTTTTGCGTAGAACAACTCCGCCTGCGGCGTCGTTGTTCTACTTAAAATAATACTATTGTCCGCATTTATGTCAGACAATATAACACGGGTACGTCTAAAAACAATACCTTTATTCTCTAATTAAAGGCTTACTATACCAGTCACTCATACAATGTTCCATATTGAAATTATTGTTTCTAATAAATGTGACAGATGCCTGTTTAAAACCGCCCACATAAGGTTATTTGAGCTTATCAATCATAATTGGAATTGAAATAATAAGGTATGTACATATATAGAACACTGTCACTCTATTAATTTCAATTTCTCAAACTGTTGTTAAATAATATTATTCTCATAATAGAACACAATCGGCCAAGTGCACCAATGGCGAGTAGCTGAATAATAGTGCTACCTCGCTAGTAGCTGAGGCGTAACCCAATATTTGGATAGCACCACATCGGGGTAAGCTACTAGGCTAGTAACTGGCGGGTAATTTACGCTAAATGTTATACTTGACTGGACCCAAGAGTAAGTTGGAGCTTAACGTTTTATGCCACAAGTCAGATTCTAGCAGTAGCGTAAATTTGGTGTGAACATTGGAGAGGATGATTCGCTGATGCGGAAGGACCAATTGCGCTTGCATGCACAGGGTGTGTCTATTTGAAGTGGAATGTGACCCCCTCATAAGCTGAAAGATGTTATATTTTTGAAACTTCATTCATGCAATTTGGTGAATACTTTATAGTCAAAATTTAGATCAACTCCTTTTGCCCATTCAAACACTAATCGCACCGACTTTGGGTCATATTTTGACAAAAATGTACTAATTGTCCAAGGATTTTAAATAATGACTAAATAAATAAACTTATTATTGTTTTTATTAATTAAAAACTGATAAAGCCAAAGTATCAACATTTTTGTGAGTGGGAGGGTAGAACTAGAAGAACAAAACAAAAAATGAAAGCATTTCGTGCCGTGCGTGGGGAACGAACCGGGGTTCTGCGGTTCACAAGCAAAGGACAAGGTATCCAAAGACTCCAGCCACTGTCTACAGAGGTTTATCGCACGGTCGACCGGTCAGTGATATTACATTCTATATTAAGTTTTCCGGCATGGCTCTCAGGTCCTCCGGCATGGCCCTCAGGTCTTCCGCCCTTCCATGCCGTTTTCCGTCGTATTTCCTTCTTCCTCCATTTGTTTTGTTTTCCCTGTTTCCCGCGTCCTGCCTGTTGCCTTGTTGTACGACGCCCGCGTATCATTGCGTTACGTATGGTCTGTGGTCCTTTGGACCCTGACATCGGGGACTTTGCCCCGGGACTTCACGCCTCTATGGCTTATATATATATATAATTATTATTGACAACCATTTCTGGTTAGACTACGACATTTGAATAGAGTGCTCAATACCGTATATATATACATGTACTTTATAATACTTCCGCATTTTCCTCTATCTCTCATGTAAATTAGGCAACACTTTAATCAAAACCAACGGAGTACTAAGGATAACAAACACACAAACAAACACACATCATTTCCAGTTATAGTAAGATTTGTATTATTATTTCTCTCATTGCCAATCTACATAGCTTCATAGTTTTATCATTATACAAAACATATTTTCAAAAACATTTCCCAATTTTCAAAGTCTATCTTAAGGATTACTGAACCAATACTAGGCATGTTTGTACTTATTTAAATGCATTTCTCATGGTGATTCCAAATATGGTTATGACATTCAATAATTTTAACATTTTTAAACATTTTGTGAAATTTTGCAACTGACGTCTGCAGACGCCTGCCGCGTGGAAAGTGTTAAATATAATAGCATGTAACAGTAGAACCGTCATTTTCCGTCATATCGGTTGAACAGGTTTTCGACACTTCTTTAAACATGAACATAATACTTAATAGAAAACAGATTAAACAATCTTAATTATTATTTCACCACTTATAGTCACGTGCACAATGAATTTACAAATGAATTCGCAATGGTCAAAAACATAATCTAGTCATTTTATTTATATTTGTATCACATTATTTTACTGCTATGCTGACATTACTCGAATTTTACCATTTTGGGCTACCATATTGGCGGCCATCTTGGAGATATGGAGTACATCTAGGTTTATTCACTGTTAACATCCATCCCAAAGGCATCAAGAACAAAGTTGGTTTGGTTTAGGCCTAGTATTGGGGGCACATACTAGACTATTTAAATTGTGAATATGTGATTAAAATCAAAATCCATGGCGTAAAATTCAAACTAGAGCTCTGTCGCAATAACTTGCAGATTTTTGGGACACCCTGTAATGAGCTTAATAACGTGAAGGGAGCGAGATGGGAAAGGAGATAGTGAAGATAAAAAGGTTGCCCACGATGATTCTTTTAAATATCAGATTTAAATAATCCTATTTATACGTCGGGGTGATCAGTTTTGATGATATGCACAGAATGAATGAAAGCCTTTGGGGAAAAAAGCGCATGAATGGAATGTGAGGAACATGCACCATGTGAGTATAGTGACGTGCACCATGAGTTCTGTAAGTTGAACAATTGTATGGTTTTGTAAGTTATGTGACCAAATCTTTCGGCGCGTGTTTAATAACCCTTACCTGCCGACGCTTACCCGGGCGCGATGTTCGTTACCGTATAAACAACATTTGATACCTTGGCGGAGTAAAGCGCATAGCACATGTACATTGTACAGCAATACATTTATACAGTGTTTGGCCAAAAGTGTGTACGGTTAATAAATTCGCTGCCCGGGCAGCGATTTCGTACTCATATCAGATCGGATGATGACGTCATTTAATCAATGCTGTAGCATGCGCGTGGACATTGTTTTTGGCCGTAGTGAATCGTAGTGTCTAGAAAGGTTAGGGTATAAGGGGTCAACCAAAATGGTGATTCATGTCTGTTTTATTCAATGGAGGATATTTTAAAAAGATTCAAACAGAATTACCCTTTAATATATTGCCCAGGAAACAAAATAAAGAGTTTCTGAAAAATTATATTATTTGTATCATGCTGACTATGGCAGGTTACTACCCTGTAGGCCTATTATACGTCACGGGTGTTACTCAGACACGGAACCTCGATAGCATAAACATTCGCTGATCACTTTTGTTTGTTCAGACCTATCGAACGAGTCCCAGACGGAAACCGAGTTCCGCATAGTTCATACTCTAAAAAACAAACACTGCTGATTAGGATTGGTTTTATGTACATGTATATCTTTTTCCAGGGACAATATTTAAAAGTAATCATTTTTACATTATATTGTTCTTAAAATGCTCCATCGAGTAAAGCATACTTGAATCACCATTTTGATTGACCTTTAAGGGCCTCAAAACAACAGGGTTATCATAATAAGCTTCAGGTTTTCTCTATCTAGCCAAGTTTCAAATTTGGAACTGCAAATTAGTTTAAGAAAGATACAAGGCTTTAAAAGAGTATCGATACTTTAGGGAAACATATACCCTCTGATTAGCCCAGCAGAACCAGATCAGGGTAACCATTAAAGGGAATACTGCTAAAGTCACTGAAGGATCTTTAATCCAGAGGACTAAATGGAGAGATTCCAAATCTCTCCAAGAGATGGTTTTCTAAATTAGTATTGACTATCTGAGTAATTATTCTTAAGGATGTACAAGACTAGTATGTCCCGGATTTATCACACGAGGCATCACTGTGGCATGCCTTACAACAACAAATTTGACTGTTTGGCGGTAGTCAACTATGCTAAAGGCATACCATCAATACATTCGAGTTGATTCGTAAGCCTACAAGACTTGATATTGCTTATAACCTTTGATAATAGTAGTAATATTTAGATATCGTCCATAGTGTTCCATTTCAGTATTAAAATCGTAGTCTCTTTACAAAATACAAAAACTTATTCATCAAAATAATATTCAATGTTACATATCATCAATAGTTGCAGCGTTAACACTAGGCCTACATAGTATATAAACAAACAAGATATAGAATATCCGTATAGAATATATTTTTATCAAAAGTTCACTGGTAGCTTAACAATTTGTAACAAAGTGACGTCCATCTTGTACAATACATACAAAGTCCATAGGTAATTACATTTTGTAATTACATGCCGGCCTTTATTTGATCATTATTATGTTTTCAGGTGTCCAAGTGTGGTACAAAATTGGATAGATTGAGCCGATATGTATTGGTCGAGCTATGAGTTTTTAAAAATATTGGGCGAGACGCAGTCGAGCCCAATGTTTCAAAACTCATAGTGAGACCAATACATATTGGGCGTAAATCATCCAATATTATCCATTATTATGTTTTGAGAATCTTCCGTCCTATTCACTTACACAGAGCTTTGAACTCGAGTTAATCATGTATTGGACTGTATTTGTAAGTTTAAAAATCGGTCGACCTTACTGTATTGGACAGTTTGGAATAAGAGCTTTTGATTGGTTCTATGTTTTTGCTGGACTGACCCATACATTTGAAGGGTTTGAAACTGTAATTTTTAGTTGGAACTTTTCATAACTGACGCAGGATTAATAATTGACATATTTGTATATTTTCTTTTAAGAAACAAAAATATACTGATTAATATATTTTAACACGAGAATAGAATGATAATTTTTGTATTTTTGGATGTGAAACATGTTGAAAACCTATCTTCTTTACTAGTCAATTAGCCCCTACCGTCACTATAATATAACCCCTATTTAACTCAATGGAACAGTCCATAAGTCCTGTGAAATCAACAACAAGATGGCCGACACCTGTGGTAATGTTGTGTGTGGAGCTGAGTTTCCATCAGAATTACTCATGAAAAGGGTAAATACAAGGAATATGGATAAGGTTAATTAATTTAAACAGTGTGAAATACTCTTTGGCTACAAAAATTGTACTTTTGGTCTTTTGATAGTGGGTAGGAGAATTTATAACCTCTTTTACTAGGCCTACTAAAGTAAAGAAGATGCTTATTATTCTTATTTCCAAGTTTTGTGCTGGCCTTTTTAGATCTAAATTCCCTCAATATTTCCATGATGTTTACACATTCCAATGAAAAAAATCAAAGAACAATGATATAGTTAGTCATTTAAAACATAATTTGATAGCATTTTTACAGGTTCCTTGTTGTAATTCCAGACGAAAATACACCCTAGAAATAAGCTTATTTCTGATTTGTGTGCAGGCATAGCCCTTGGTCTAGGCTCACGAAATCATTCAAAATTAGCCATTGTCTTATTTATCGATGCAATAATATTACTTTTGGGGTATATTGCAATGTAACACAGATGCAAAACTACAACAGTCACCCCACTTTGAATTCAAACGAGGGTATAGGCCTAGCCCTAGGTGATGATGCTAGCGTGACCTAGGCCTAGCCTATACTTCATAGGATGTTTGACAAATGGATGGCTATCCTATTTCATATAAATTACTGTGCATTTATTTTAACAAGCATAGATGTCCCATCTTTGATTAGAGTCAGATTCTCAAAACATTATAATGTAAATATTGGATTCCTTTTTTCGGGCGATACAGTGAAAATTGGTTTCGCCTCCGACTCGTCCGGGGTTTTTTTCAAGGCTTAACCAATTTTCACTGTATCGCCATCGAGTCATCCAATATTATACCACATTTGGACACCTCAAAACATAATAATGGATAATATTGGATTTAAAATATAGTAATGACTCATAAATCTATTTTGACTGTATTTTCGGTAAAACGGAACTTTGTTCAATCGAAATCATAATGCCTTTAGCTTCATCATAGCTAGAACAATATTAGTTAATATTTGTTGTTACATTATTAATTGTAAACATCGTGGTTTATTAATCTACTTTTTAATTTATATAATGATAAGTATTTACTTAAGGTGTTACATATGCATTAGTTGACTTCACAACATTTAGCATGCTATTTCATTTGCAAAGCTCCGGTGTAGAGATCCGGGGCAAACTGTTGCAGTTCCTCGATGATAGTCTTGACAAACTGGAGAGGGGTTTTTTCTTTGACATGGATCTCCACAAAATACCTGTGTCCCCATGGGGGAAGAGCTGCACCAATGGTTAATATACGCTGGTACTTAGGTTCAGTAGCTAGAGGCTGCGAATTCCAAGTCTTCAAGTAAGTGTCATCCTGAAAACCGTATACAATAAACAACACACACAAAAACCATCAGTCAGGCTCGTTATTTCTAAAATCAATTGTTCCAATTAACATAACAACAGTGACATTCACTCATAAATAACTAAAACTTACTTCAATGCAGCTGAAGAAACCCAGACCACAACAAGGAACTTGGTCTTTGATTATGGTCGCTACTTCAAAGCCAGTTCTCGCGTGTAACTCCAAACTCTTCATACATCCAAGTGGTACACTCTGGTAGTGCAGTACATCAGAACACTGACCGCTAAGACGGTAACTGTGAGATTTGATGACGGCCGGCGGTTGAGTTGAAAAAGACAAATCTATGAGAATGAATTGCAATACAAGAATAGCATTAGTAAAATCTTGATAATAAATTCCGTCGTTAAAATTGTTTACGTGATAGTGTAATATAAGTTAAAAGTTAAACGGGTTCACCGTCGGACAAGTTTTAATCTGTGAAGCTTTCGTCAGGATTAGCTCTGACTTCTTCAGGACCAAATTATTATAATATTAAGCAATACACAGAGATTGCCACTTCTCTATTGTTATCATCATTTGGGCTGCCCCTCGACCAAACTCAGAGATATTGTCAGCAAACCTAAAGATCCTATGCCTATGTCGTTGTGGTGAACAATATATTGGTCAAACCAAAAGGCCTTTAAAGGTCAGATTGTCTGAACATAAAAGAGCTACATTACAAGTAGGAAAGGGCACCTGCTCTCAAATCATCGGGCAAGGTTACAAATAATAACTAGATATTGCTCTGGTCTAAGACCAGGCCACCTTGATTTTTAATAAGAAAATGATCCTTAGCAAGATGAAACAAATCCGGTCAAAATCAGGGCATGTCTTAAATGTTACCCTTGTTTAGGTCAATGACCCCTAGTGACCCCATATGACATGTCAATTTTAATCGCGGAGCAACCGTTATGAACATCGATCCGAGGACTCTTTTGACCAATTCTGACAATCATCAGTCGTTTCTTCCTGAAAAAATAGCATTTTTAGTAACTGGAATGAAAAATGACATTTTGACCTAAAGTTACCCCTTGTTGACCTTTGACCCGATAATAATGATTGACTTTTATCTTGTCTTATCAATGCCTATAAGATGAAACAAGTCCGGTCAAAATCGGAGCATGTCTTACAATTTACCCCTATTTGGGTCAATGACCCTTAGCGACCCCATATGACATGTCACTTTTAATCGCTGAAGACCCTACATGAGCATGGAACAAAGGAATCTGTTGACCAATTGTGACGGTCATCGAACATTTCCTCTGAGACAAGAAGCATTTTAAGTGATATTAGTGAAAATTAACATTTTGACCCCTAGTGACCCCAAATAAAGTTCGATTTTGAAAACCAAACTATTATATATGCATACGGTCATAAGGCATATGTTGACTGATTCTGACGATCCTAGGTCATTTCAATAAAATGCAATGGCGTTTTAAGTGAAAATCACGTTTTGACCCCTAGTGACCCCTGTTTGACCGTTGACCCCAAACTGTGAAGACCCTATATGAAGGTCAGGTAGGCGGTTGTACTGACCAAGCCTGGTGATTGTTGCTGTAAACTGTAGGAGTAGAAGTATTTTAAGTTATAGAAGTGAAAATTAACTAGTGACCCCAAATATTTTTTCATTTTAAAAACCAAACTATTGTATATCCATACGGTCATAAGGCATATGTTGACTGATTCTGACGATCCTAGGTCATTTCACTAAATTGCAAGGGCGTTTTGAGGGAAAATCACGTGTTGACCCCTTATGACCCCTGTGTGACCTTTGTTTGACCCCAAACTGTGAAGACCCTATATGTAGATCAGGTGGGGGTCCTACTGACCAAATCTGGTGATTGTAGTGCTGTAAACTGTAGGAGAAGATGCATTTTGTAGTCGGGTTGGCAAGAAAGAAGAAGAAGAAAGAAACGGCAGAGATAGAGAACCTTGATTTTTGAAAAATCAAGGTAAATAATTATTATCACATACATTCACCGTATTTGACTAATGTAGCTATATTTGTGATGTATTGTACATCGCTGCTTCACCTAGTGTTTTATGGAACTAAACTCGAACCCATATGCGCATATTGTTCAGATCGATTATAAAAGATGTAACGGAAAATGTGTACTTTAGCTCCCAGATACTGGTATACCAGTACAGCGATTATATAATTATGGGATAAGAAACTCCCAAGAAAAAACCCCGATTCTCTTGACCTTAATAGTTTGTCGCAACTGGTTTAGATGGCGCGCTATAATTTCCAAATAGTTGGGGGCTAAGGGATTATTTGGTTCACATTCTTCTAAAAGCACCAAATTGGACCCATATGTTGCTCATACCATACTCTTTTCATTTTTGATGGATGCCATGCCAAAATTGGAGCCTTCTGGGACGGCCATATTGGCCAATTCCAATATGGCCGCCATACTGGGGGATCACAAATTCAAATTGCTTCAATTAAGCTGACAAGCATACCAAATTGTTTGTCTGAGCACAAGGATTCTAAGAATGTATAGTTTGCTCCACTTCCGATGTGTGGTTACTGAGATATTGAGCAAAACGTAAAAAGGTCGTTGACCTTTGCTTGGGGGTCAAAATTTGAACATGCTCCGATTTTGACAAACGATATCTCAAATTATTCGTCAGATCACAAGGGTTCACAAAATGGTAGTTGTTACCACCTGGAGTCGTTTTTGCCTTATACAGGGTCAAAAGGTTACAATCTCTATATACGCCCAAAAGCAAAGGTGAACGACCTTTTCACGTTTTTGCTCAATATCTCATTAACCACACATCGGAAGTGGGGCAAACTATACATTCTTAGAATCCTTGTGCTCAGACAAACAATTTGGTATGCTTGTCAGCTTAATTGAAGCAATTTGAATTTTTGATCCCCCAGGATGGGGGCCATATTGGAATTGGCCAATATGGCCGCCGTCCCAGAAGGCTCCAATTTTGGCATCCATCAAAAATCAAAAGAGAGTTAGGCAATTATCGAAGCAGGCTGACGAAAAGCTTTACCTTGAGTTTCTTGAGCACCGAGCAGAATCATACGGTGATTGGTGAGAAACATTCTCCCTGTATTCATAGTTTCCTTTAGTGGCCACGACGAAACAGTTGTCTCCTCCATAACTTTCTTAAACACAACATAGTTGTATTCAAGAATTCCAGCATTAACCATTTTCTCGTCTGGAAACAACAATCCTGAGAGAAAAAGGAAAAATAAAGACATAACATAGAGCGTGTTTCTGCTGGGGAAGAAACCGCTAATAAATGCTAAGTTTGCCCAGCAGAAACAGGCAGAACCCGGCAACCCAGCAGAAACACGCTATATATCGGGTGTCTAAAAAAGAAATCTTCGCCAAAAAAAGTCTAAATATCGGAATTTCACCCAGTTTTTTGCTTATAAATGAGGGAAATGGTGTTACAAACATAGGCATATGCTAAAATAATTCAGGCCCATACAATTAAAATATTTTTCAAAATGGTGATTTAAAAAAGTGTAAGGTGGCAACCACCCCCCCCCCCCCCCCCCCCTTACTATCGGACTTTGAAGGCTTACCCTACCCCCGGGTAATGTGGCAGCCTCAATTTGTTTTCGTCAACATGAGCGCAGGGGATGTAAAAGCGATCACCTAGACGCCCTAGGTCACTGTTCTTCGCGTTCTAGCGCAAGCGGCGACCACCCTCACTTAGGAGGACGAGGGTTTTAATGCTTATCTTAAGCATTATTTCTGTAAAAGTGGTACAACGTCGATTTTAGGTAGCTTTAGTTAATTGATCATATCTCAGGATTGACAAAACCAAATTAGATGAAATGAACGGCATATGAAAGCTAAGCGTTTAGTCTATCAATATGTATAAAATTGTTACACCAAATTCTAGATGTTCAGAGTCATTAAGTTGGGTAAACACGTGCACGGGTTTCTTTTTGAGACACCCTGTATACTGATTACGAAATCGGGGATTATGAATTATAACCTTACCGGGTGTCCCAAAAAAAAATTGTGCACATGTTTGCGCAACTTGTTGACCATGAATTCCTAAGGTTTGGTGTAATATGTTTATACACACGGAAAGGAAAAACACCCAGCTTTCAGATGCCGTTTATTTTATCTGATTTGAATTTGTAAATTCTGAGATATGGACAATTAACTAGAGCTACCCAGAATCGATGTTGTGCCACTTTACAGTTTCAAAGGTTTACTCCTAAGATACAACTTCCACTTGAACGATTGCCCTTCACCAGTGTTATGCAAAATAACATTTTTGTATTGAGATTGACTAGGTATTAATAATAGAATAAGTGCCTGTGCATCTAAGCAGAACTGAATATGAAGATGTTTGTTACATGATTCGAACCAGTCCTTTTGACGAGGTTTCACAAAATGTTTATTGGGCCTACATTTTTAATAAAAACAAGACGGACGTCCATATGGCTGGGTGCGGCCTCAATTGTCAATAGACATGATAGAAGAGGGTGTTCATGGTCTTAAAATTTCACGAAACGAGAAGTTGAGAAGAAGAGTCGCCAGAGAGTTTGCCATTCATTTCTCAAACACTCACGTACCATCTTGGAATACACCTATATAAAAAGGAGTATTGGAAATGCTTGGTAGATGGTATGGTACAAGCACCAATATGAATAAAGAACATTCTGGAAGACTAAGATATGAAAAGTGGCAGGACACAGTAACACAGATAACGTGCGGCGTGCACTTCAGAGGGATCCCAGAATAACCATGTGATAACTGCTCTTAGAAATCCCTTACCACATATTCCAAGGACATCATTTTTGTTCCTCAGCCTCTTTTAAACAATTCTGGTCAAATGCCCACCTCAATGTTTCAAGACGATTGATGCCCATGGATAGACCAATGTTAGTATCGTGTTGACGCTCATAATCATTTATTCTGTAAAAGTGGCACAACGACGATTTCGTGTAGCTTTGATAAACTGGGTATATCTCAGGATTGACAAATCCAAATCAGATAAAATAAACGGCATCTGAAACCTGAGTGTTTTCCCTTTCCGTGTGTATAAACATATTACATCAAACATTAGGACTTCATGGTCATCAAGTTGCGCAAACATGTGCACAATTTTTTTAGGGACACCCTGTATAATTGAGTATGGTGGGAAAGTAGGGCCGTCTTACATAGCTGGCACTATACGCTTGCGGTGACGAAAAAGCAGTCGCTGATAAGACATGTACATAATACACAATGATCTCAGACCCATTTGACCTGGAACAACTGCTTAATCCCGGGGGTCTTACTCTCTATAAAGTGATATACGTATATGGTCAACTCTCATGAAAATAGTGCAAATGAGATTTCAGAAGTTGAAGAAAAAAATTGTCTCCAATTTTATTTATTACACTATTTTTTAATAGTAGACATGTACTGGATACTAGATTTAAAATTTTGTGAACAACACTCATTGCATTTTTGTACAATATAACGTTGAATTTATATTATAATATCACTTGTTTGCAGCTTTTTCTCCATGTTTATTACGTTATATACTTCCTATCAGCTCTAAATCAGAACGAGTTTACAAACTGTGATGCCAAAAACACAAAATTATAGTTACGAAAGCATACTTCTACCAATTACAGCGAACAAAATGCAATGTAATTTTGTAAATTGCAAGTATTATGAATTGTTTTTGGTCTTCACATCACTGTTTGAACCTCAGCTTTAAAACTAAAAAAATGCACGGTTTTCCAAAATGAATATCTTTGTGCAAAGTATAAAATATATCTTTAATCGTATCTTTTTCCAAGCGTTATAATGTGTTTTTAAAAGTGAGCTCAGAAACAATAAATATTATGCTTTACCAAAAACGCTGGCATTGGTATTCGGACTTTATGGGGTGGGTAACGTAATAAACATATACAAACACATGTAAACAAATATATTCAACATCGACCAAGTCAGTTTATTTTGTACACAGACATATCTTGTAAATGGTATTTTAGTAAAAGTTAGGTTGCCTAAAGTCCACTAAAAGACAGTTCTATATATTGTCGACTTGCTCTTTTGATGTAGGGTAAATATGGTGAATAACGTAATAAACATGGTCACTAAATCGACAGATGTAACATGGCACTTTACAGATATGTTGTTAGACCATGACATTATTACCTTTATGTAAATTTTAATAGCACTAAATATTGAATAGCCTTTTATCTCTTAAAATTAGTAAGATATTGATTTGTTTTATTTAAAATGATGGTAGTAGAATTGTTAATAAGATTGTACTCTGATGACCTTTTTGTCTCCACTGTTGCATTTGGTTCTGCCGGTATCGCCATTGGTTTTTTGCACTGTGTGACATATATTTCTGTATAATAAAGATAACAAAAACAAAACAAAGTTAATGACATATATTGCAGCTGTTTCAGCTAGGTATACCGTATTTATTCACACAATTATACGAATTGGTTTATTACGTTATCCAATAGCCATAGAACTATGCATCATTGAAGCATGCAAACAAATGAGATTGTGTCAGTATGTGAGACAATATGTAT
The DNA here is from genome assembly GCA_035610835.1 of Ophiura sarsii. Taxonomy (NCBI): domain Eukaryota; kingdom Metazoa; phylum Echinodermata; class Ophiuroidea; order Amphilepidida; family Ophiuridae; genus Ophiura; species Ophiura sarsii. The sequence continues at coordinate 50,949,802 of CM069447.1, read as the reverse complement.
GTACACTAAGTAAACATTCATAAACACATAATAAATGTTGAATCACTATGAACAGGGTGCAATTATATTTATCAAATGATGGAAAGTTTATTACGTTGGCCATTATAAGGTGGTTTCAGTCCTCACATAGAATAGTCCACATATTACAATTATAACATTGGATACAATGTATGATACTCAAGTACATCAATCATGAAAGTTACTGAATTGACGCCAACATTGACATGAGACTAGACAAATGAGGTTGGTTACGTTATCCCGTTTATTACGTTATTGGCAACTGCAACAGTGCCTAATGCTGGCTTATAACGTATATACAAAGCAATCAATGAAGATGTTAACGATACCTACTGCATTTCTTCACATTATTAACCCCATTCTGATATCATAGGTCCATTTTCAATGTGCTTAAGAGATCTATAATGACTTCAAATGTCATTCAGCTTAATGTTCATATTACTTACAAGAAAAAATGAGGAATTCTTACCATTCGTCGTGGTTTTTTTGCATTGTACTTTCATCGAGTATCCCCCATGCATGCCTGCGAAAAGGGCCTGCCACGTATCTTTGTTTAATACAGTCGTAGAGAGCAGCTGTCTCTCTGTCGATTTATTCGACAACGTAATAAACGATAACGTAGTAAACGTTTTTCGTACTCAAAGTACCATGTAGACGATCTGGAAAGAGCTAGCGAGTGTTCCAAGTAACCACATAGTCTATGTATATGTATCAAATTGGTTTTTAACCAAAAAGTGTGTTTTGATACATAGTTCGGGAGAAATCTCAACAACGTAATAAACATCCTTAACAAGGTTGCATGCTTTGCAGCATTTTGATTTCTTCTCAAGGTCAGACATGCTGCTATAGATTTTTGATAATATTATTTTCCAACACCCATGTTCTTTTAGATTCAGAATATGTACATTAAAATGTTTAAATGTTAATTTTGAACAATGTTGATCCTCAATATGTCGCAGGTAACGTAATAAACATCAACATCTCGGACAACATATATGAAACTGAAACAGGTAAACATCGTAAAAGATGTGCATTTTTTTCTATCCATGGAATATCGCTATATGTTCCCTACAAATTATGACATATCTTGTAGAAAATGGTGCCCTATTTGTATTGTAATTAATAAAGGCAAAATATACATTTATGCTGCGGACATGGAAATTTCGCTAATTTGGGGTATATGAGGGCATTTTTTGAGTGAAAACACGTTCAGAAGTATATCAAAGTATATAGATCCAAGTAGAAAACATCAATATCTATCTAGAAAAGAAGTTTTTCAAGCAAGAAAACATTGCATAACACAGAAATGGACCAAAGACATCAAAAAGTTCATTTTGCACTGTTTTCATGAGAGTTAACCATATGTGCCTTCCTTTTGGGGTGCCTTTTTGCGAAATTCGGTATATGGATGGGTGGTAATCAGACTGAGGTTTTTGGTATATTAATGCCCCCTTAATTCTTAGATGGTATATTGAAGGGTGTACTTTGTCAGACACGTTTATTGACCCCCCCCCCCCCCCCCTAAAAAAGGCCTGACATATTAAATAACCGCTGGATTTCCAATATCCGAAGTTCAAATGTTTAAGGTACCAGAGTCGGCTATATAGAGGGCAGGCTTTACAGCAAAATTTACCCCTTGAGCTCTTGTTTATAGAGCACAATTTTGGAACAAGGTCAAATGTTACCAGACATCACATTACGCAATATCTGTGAGCATGCTATGGGCCACTCCACTGTAACCAGTAGGGGAGATCATACATACACATGCAGTTAGTAACCATGGAAATAGGCATATCACATTGCATGTATGCCTACCCACTGCTATGCTGGGGAATGGTCTGATGAGTCTAATAGTTTCATAAACTGACATGTAGAACTTGTATAATTAATACACTTCAATACAACATTCATATGTATTTTCAAATTAAAAGCTTTAATAAATAACTGATATTTTAAAGAAATGCATTGAAAATGTTTGTTGGACACTGCACTAGACACCAGAAAGAAACCTTTCCATGTTATACTCATCACAACTTTGTCACTTCTCGTTTTTTATTTTTACAAATCGAATAAATATATAATTCTTTAATATTTTGTTTATTTATCAATAAAACACAACAGCAATGTTTTGAAGTTTTAATCAATATTTTTCTTATAATACTTGGTACCAGTATTGTCTAAATTTAAAATCATTATTTTCAAATCATTGAAATGTATTAAATATTTTCAAATTAATTAATCTTGTATGTATTTAAAATTATAATCTATTTTGATTTTATTTACATGAATATGAGTCTCCTCACTATGAGACTATGAGGAGAATGTCCCTTGTCCATGTCTACTAAAACCTGATTTCCAGAACAAAAAAGTGCATTGTATAATTCATTGCGTGAACGAACTGTGTTACCAAATTAACCTACTTACCATGATGCAGGAGTCTTATTTGTGAAAATCTTGAACACAGATTAAATATTATTCCCGACAAGACGGCAGCTAACCTGTTACATGGATAAGCTCTATGTCTTGCTACATGTAGATGTTCCGTAACCCATGTGCGCATGCTCATAACCATCAAAATGGTTACTAGTAGTAGTAGTACACGGTTAATTCCATACGGGACATCAGGATATAGAATATAGAGCAATATTATTGACATTTGGCTAAAGATACCAATTAATTGGGTAGGTCGAGATTAAACTTTGATACTGACGAGTCGTGAACAGACAAGGACTCGGATCGAACCTGCATTGTATAGAGAGACATATTGAATCTCATAGAAATAATCATCGTTCTGGTGGCTTATTTTCAAAATTATGCACTTGACGTCTCATGAAATATGTGCGAAATCATGTTAAAGGTTAATCGTCATCAATAGTCCCAGGGTTTTGGATGTATCGTGCATTGTAGTCTCTAGTTTGTTCTAGTTCCAAAGCCATGCACATAGACCATCTGTTGAATATCCAGTCGGCTTCCTAATGCTCCTCATTATTGGATCATAAGCAAATTTCTGCCTGAAAAGAGATCAAATAAAGAATAATCATTAAAATAGTTCACTGATGTCAATTTGTTATGAATATTCAACTTTTTTTCAAGACTATTTTTCATAACTTAATAAACCTGCCCTGCTAACTAAATCTTCGGAAGTGATGGATTCATGCAAAAACAATTGCTGGTAGGGCCTACCGCTACCGTAAATGCTCTGTTTGGAAGGTTCTATTCATGTCAATCCATAGTTAGGCCAGACAGAGAGATGTTATTAGAATACTATGAAACACCTCCCTGGTTAGGCCTACCACCAATTCAATGATCAATCATCAATAGATTAGAATCATGGTGCTTTCTCATTTTAGTAGGTCTCAGTCATTCCATTCCCAATCCAACAAATGCCTAGTGGATAGTTACCATGATGATACCACGTTTTATTAAAAATGTCCCTAACAAACATTAGCAAATAATATAATTTCTGTGTCACGCCAAGGAGTTACTAACTCCTTGGTCGTCACTGACACTGACTTTTTACTATTTACAATCGGAACGGGGTCTTACCTGTCAAATTATGTGTACTTGAATTCCCCATCGTGATTACGAATACGATGTCCAAAACATGCATGAGCTGAGGCACAAGGTACCGTTGTACTTTTCTTGAATTTTACCGATATGTTCCCATCAAATTCATTTGCTGTTGTACTGAAAACTTGCTGTCTTCTTTTCTTCACTGAAATCTGCCGCTATTACTTAATTATTCCTGTAATTTGTGCCAAAATAATGACATACTGCAAGATGTATTCCACCTGAGTCAACCATGAAGTAAAAGTATGTTGTAAACACTCCATGACTCCATTGCCATAGGCATGCATGTACATTTTTGGTTGGCTGGCTAAGATAGTCGATAAAAGTAGATTACATTTCACTGCTCAGCTGATTTCTTCTAGCCCTCTCAATTCCGGGCCCAATTCATGACAAAAGAAGCCCTCGATTTGTCTTTAAAAGAGAACAGTGGCATATAAACATCCTTTGAAAGTAGCCTAGCGGGCTTCATAAGTAGCCCAAAAAAGACTACCAATTTGGCAACAGTCCGACCCAACAAAGTCTGTCCCCCTTCCAAAAATGAAGTGGTCCTTGTTATGATTTCAATAAACAGCTGTCCCAGCTGTCATGCCATTGTTTCCATGCAAATTGGTGTTAAGCTCTTTTCAAGCAACTTGGGGGCTTTGTTTACATCAAAATGAGTATTTGATCAAGGAAGATGGTTCAGAAATCTTGGCAGTGAGTCAATTTTATAGGCTTGGAGGGTATACATTTTATTTCAATATGGAGCACAGAAATATTATACACATCTGGGTGAAAAGAATATTCATTTTGGACATGGAATAGCGATAATCTTGGGACTTTTTGGGCCAAGTTTAAAAATAAATATGTTTGCAAAATGTTGGTAGGATTCTGAGGATATTTTACAAGAGTTTGAGGATGATATGATTTAATAGTAAAACTGATGGTTGTTAGGAATGTCCCAAGCTACACATCAATGTTTAAAGTATGCTGATAGGTGGTGGCGTTTTTCTGTAGTCAAATGTGTAAACAAATTTGGTAAAATAATCAGTTTCGGGACAAAATAGATAAAATAAAGAATATGGGTGTGAATTTAAATGAAACAAAAACTCTATATTGTGTGTATGAACTTGTTATTTAACTACTGAACACTAGAAAATAATCAGAATTACCTAAGTAGAGAAATACGATTTTTAAGGTAATTTTGCACTTTTTCATAACAATTGATGACGTCATCGTGACGTCACGAACAATACGTCAAATGAAGCGTAATCCCATATATAGTTCATGGTATGAATATCAAATGGATAGGTTATGTTGGGGGGAAATTGTGGACATTTCAAATAGCCGACTCTGGTACCTTAAAAATACACTTTTAAAACCCAATTTTGGTTAAAATACACTTTTGAGAACCCAATTTTCTACTTATCATCTGTTTATTGTTATACATGTATAAACAAGGGGTTATATTGATCGGTAGAAATTTCAAAGTCTGGGAAGCACATCCACGTATGATTTTGGTAGAAGAACCCCCCCCCCCCCCCCCCCCCCGGCGTTTTATCACCAGTAGCACCCCCTAGATCTAATTCTAGATCCCTAGCGAGCCGGTCGAAGGCTCGCCATTACCCTCCAAGTGCAACTTTGCCGACCGAGCGCAGAGAGGGAGTACGAAAGTTTACACGGTCATCTGGTCATACTTTCAGGCTATTGGAGAGGCACGAGAACAGTGCTAGCACCACCTGTTCCAATTCCAATCAACTGACTAGTCTTCCAGCTTGGTCACTTTACACTATCACCACTTCACACGTGAAAGAGCGCAATATATAATAGTATTATTTGGTGTTTAATGGATCTACGGCACATATTATCCTGGCCATGTTCAGACACACGCGGGCGTTCTCCGATCTGCCCACAGTTCGTGCAGACGACGCTGGACACGGACGTATTCACAAATATTCAGGTTAAAATATGCGAACGAGGTTACGTGATCAAGTGAATGGGACGAACGCTTAACAACGGTTTAAATTCAAAAAATGATACTGACACTGCGGATGGTTAGCCACTCACAGTAGTTTTAGGATGAAATAATTTAGTTCCAACGTGTGATGAATTTTATGGGGTCATAATCAAAATCCATTGTTACATTGAAACCAACGGAAATTCAAAATTAACGGCCGTTCGTGTCCACCGTCGTCTGAGTTCGTGCTTGACGACTCACAATTTTTCCTGGAACCAATCAGAGTGCGAGGTCGACCGGATGTGATTCGCACCACGGATAACCGTTGCACCATTTTTGGGTGAGGTTGACCTCGCGTACTTCACTTACGTGAGGTCAACCTCATGTGACGTACATCCATTGCCCGGTGTCAATGTCAAGTTGTTGTGCATTTTTAGAACATTTGGGAAGTCGTAATTCCCATTGGATAGAACCAATCCTAAAAACTTTGACGCGAAATTATTTTTACTGAATTACGTTCGGTGTTTTAGACAGGGTTTGAACACCTTGCATATCATTTGAAATTGGTACATGCCCCAACGACCTTAAACAAAAGCAAACAAATATATAATTTGTAAACTAAAATGGTCTATCATAAAGTCCAAGGAGCAAAAGAAGCCTATAACGTGAAAGAGAAGAAAAAAAGTCTGCCGATGATGGTCTTCGATGAGCCGCAACGGTCACATTCAACATTCGATGACATTTAATTAAGCGCAAAGTAAACGGTTAAAACCGTTTAATTACCCGATTAATTTACCGGTTAATTTACAACACCATATTTCACTTGACCTCAAGTGACCCCTTCTTAACCTTTTGTCATGATTGACCTTTTTCTTGTCTCATTAAAAGAACACAAAACTCCGATCAAAAAAGAAGCGTGTCTGAAATTGTACACTGTAAATAGGTCAATGACCCCTACTGACCCTGTATAGATCTGAAAAATGTTTCATAAACAACTTTTGTTTACGTGCACCTACAGAACGTTTTGACGAATCATCGGACATTTTCTCTCGGTCAAGTATCATTTTATGTGAAAGGAGTATTTACATTTTGACCCTCTATGAGTAACCTTCTTGACCATTGACCTGGGGGTATTCAATTGGTACAAGATAAAAAACAAGTCCGGTCAAAATCGCGATCGGAGCATGTCTCAATGGTACAGGAAAAAGTAGCTCATTAACATAATTTTCGAGTTGGAGCAGGCGATTCATGTAGTCGTGTAGTACTTGTCCTCCCCGGTAGGAATACCGCTGTTGGCAAATTAAAAATGTGTGCTAAAAACCCTCAATCAAGCAAAACAAAACAACATTAGGTCTAAACTCAAAATTAATTTACCTCATTATATTTATCAACGGGTCTTTCTAAATCGAAATGTGTGTATATTTTAAGGCTACTTGGCGAAAAGGCCAATTCGAATTCCGCGTATACTGTTTGAAGTTTTAACAAGGGGCGGAGTGACATTTAAATTTTTGAATTATTTAATTATCTTGTCGCAACCAATATCAACGTATTACATCGAGTAATGTGTATTTAAACCCAAGTAATAATCCTAGGTAATAATACAATTATATTCTTTGTTTGTTTATTATCATATCTGATAGCATCAGACTCAGAGTCATAATTTTAAAATTATAGGTGATTTTACAACAGCCGAGTTACTTTTTTTGATGTCTTTATAATACTTGTGTTTGTAAATTAAAAGAATGTATGTTGTCACTAGGGGTCAAAAGGTTAATTCTCACTACTAAAGTTAAAATACTTCTGGTCTCCGGACAAAATACCTGATAACGAATCCTTGGATCCATGTACATATAGGGTATTCAATGATTAAAATGACATTGTCTTTATATGCGTCTGATTGTAAGGAATATGTTGACCGATTTGACGGTCCTGGGTCGTTTCGCAAATAAGCAAGGGCGTTTTAAGGGAAATCATATTTGACCCCCATTTATCCCCTGTGTGAACTTTGACCCGACAATGTGATGACCCTATATGAAAGCCAGGTAGGGGGTCCTAGCTCGAATAAGGTACGGATTTAGCGTCAGAACAATTTGTTATATATTTTCATGAAATACCTCGAATAAAACGCCCATCATAAATAATCCAACATTTAAATAAAGTTTTAAGCAGGAAATATGTCAGCACATGAAAAGGAAAGGATATAATAATAATAGAAACCATTTTGAAGTCCTGATATAATGATAACACAAAGTGTTTTTCAAGTCCCTTTACATCAAAATATAACCTAATATTAATAACCAGAATTACTCTTAACCCTTTCCACGCGGCTATTAGTTTTACCACATACAAAACAGATTTTTCAAAAAACCTTTTCCAACTTTCAAAGTCTTATCTCAAGATCACTGAACCAATTATCAGCATGATTGTACTTATTGTAATGTATTATTTAGGGTGATTCCAAATATAGTGATGAAATTCAATAATTTTGAGAAAACAAATGGAAAAATATTGAGAAATTGTTTCGTTTGCTGCATGGAAAGCGTCAACACGCGAGGCCCAATCAACGTGTGGCTACACCAGTAAACGAGGGTCCACTGTGTCTAGGGTATGCAGAGCTGTCAGCCGTTCCTGATTTCGCAGAAAACTTCCTGAATATATATTGATATTGCCCAGGTAAAATGAAACTATATGAAGCATCCTGTTTTTGTAATGTGCTGCTTATTCGGTTCTTTGTATTTTTTAACATCTTCCTGATTCCTGTGCCAAATGTTCCTGGTTATAAGATTGTGATGTTAGCGGCTCTAGGTCTGAATTAAATATCAAAAGCTAAGTTGAATTAGGGTCGGTAAAAAAGGCGCAATTTTCACCCGTTTTGCTGTGGAAACACAGACGTCACAGGAGTCTAGTATCTTATATTCTTGTAACAAACTTAATACAACAGTTTTCCAAATGTTTATCAAATGTCATGAAACTACGTTAAATATCCATATTAGTAGTAAACAAAAGTATCGATAATAGCATTTTCGATGAATATGAAATCCTCCAAAGTAGTCAAAAAACCTGTCACGAAAGGCAATCTTTAGCTCTCGAAATTGTTTATTTTTGTCAACTTTGCACCTCTTTATTTTAATAACCATGTTCTTAACATGACTTTTGAATACATTAGTTGTCACACTCCTCATAAGTTTAATCAGCTGATGAAAAATTAGGAGATGTAGTTTATTCTATGATTATACATCCGGTTCATAAAATGCCCGTTTTCACCAAAAAGTCAATCCGCAAATAACAGTGAATATTTTCATTGCAGACCAATTAAGTCCAGAACATTATCCCCCTATCATTTGTGGTAACTGGTGATTGTAAAACAGTAAAGAAAAGACGAAAGGATGTGTAGCAATTGATTTTAATTGGCACAGAGCGACTGCGAAGACATATCGAGTGAATGGGGTGGGGTGGAGTTGGGTGGGGTGGGGGTGGAGTTGGGTGGGGTGCATCCGTCCGGCGCCGACGATCATCCCCTACCCCGTCCAGGCGCGTACCGCGGCATGTGAGCCAGGGGGCAGACTAGTGTCGTCCCGACAGTGGCGTAAATTTTCGTAAAAGGTTGCCCCCCCAAAAAAATTCCCAGTCAGTCACCTCCTGAATTTCACGTAATTCCACGTTCGCACGGTCAACAAATTTCGCAGGGTCACAAAATTTCGCACAGTCACAAAATTTCGCACGGTCACAACATTTCGCACGGTTACAAAATTTCGCAGTCCAAAAAGCACAACAGTCAACAAATAATGCCCAATCCTCAGTGTTTTCGGACTAGGCCATATTTATTTTTATGTTATGCGAATTTAGCGTCCCGGTATTGCGAATTTAGCGTCCCGGTATTTGGAGCCAGGGGGAGCAACTTGCCCCCCCCCTGCCCCCCCGGTCGGTACGCCCCTGACCCCGTCAACGTTGCCTCTAAACCACGTGCGCATGCAATCGTCCGCCGCCAATCTTTGCCCCCCCCCCCCCCCACCCTCCTATCGACGCAAATACATTGCATCTACGTTTAGAGACCTATTTAGCTAGTGTTATACATCCCCGACAGCCTAAATATCAGCCCGCCGCGTCCCGCAACACAACATTACTATTGCAAGGTAAGAGAAAACGCGCACCTAGCCAAGATCGATTGTGAAGGTGTCATTTTAACACAAAATTTCATATTTTTCTTTAAAAATAACCCGAACATACTACTACCATTGGATTGTTTCAAAAAGTTCACTGTCTTTATTATGAAGTGGAATGTGTGCAAAAATAAACCTAGGCCTATACTTATCAAATAGGAGTACAATAACCTTATTCAAATGCGTGGCAAAACAAATCGCCTCATAAATTACGCGTGTATGCTACGCTCATTGTTTCGATAAGTTTCCATTTTGTTTCGGTTTATCTAGTTATAAAACACTCGAGTGCATCGCACCGCGATCGGAGTTGTATTGGTTGATGTTGTTGATCGAGGGCGTGCTTGAATGGGTTGGGGTTGGGTTGGGTTGGGGTTGGGGTTGGACGATTACGCACTCAAACTGATATGGATACTGCATACCGGCACAATCGAACCAAGAGGCATTGTATTGTGTGAAAAATGAAACCATACATACGGAATTAAACGGAATTTAGTTGAATTATAATACCGGATATACTCACTTGAAAGGAACCCACGTGTGTCAGAGTTAAAAGTTGAAAATCATGAATTGTTACCAGTTTATTTTTAACCCATCTGTATGTAGACATGTTTGGATATATAAATGTGATTTTCTACAGCATTGAATATTTTCAATTTTATCTAAATTTGCTTTGAAATAAGACCATAAAAACGAAATGTAGTTGAAAATTAAAACCAGATCTTCATTTTAATGGAGCCCATCACGTGTGACAGAGTTAACAGGTGAAAATCGTGATTTTTAAAACCACACACTGAAAACCTAAACAGGTCGCCTGACTAACTTAAAGCTAGTCCAGATAGTGTCCATTTTGACTAGCTTTAGTCTAGTCCAGCACTGCTGGACTAGCTTGATGTTAGTCCGTCCTAAGCTGGACTAGTTTAGGCTAGTCGCTCGACTAGCTTTAAGTTAGTCCAGATCAGTGGCGGCTGGTCAATAGGGGCAAATGGGGCACAGCCCCATCCTTAATTATCTCCCAAAATAAAATAAAAAAGTGGTATTGAAAACAATACAAAAATTACTAACTGGTCAGGCACCAACAAGCTTCCAAATACATCCATCCTGCTAAACCATTGAGATTTAAGGGATTTCACAAACATTTATTGGGTCATACTTGCATTTATTACAACTGGCAACCCAAATGGGGCTAGCCCAATTCCAATGGAATATTTTGCTGGACCTATGTACATCAAAGTGAGCATGTACATCTTTGCCTATACAACCATACGCTACAGAGAGTACATGATTGGGGCTGCTCAGGATTAGTCCCATTCACTATACCATACACGCGTGTTGTATTAAACCATGCACACTCTTCCAGCGTGGGTAAACCTTGACAAGTTATATGCTGATAGACTTAACCAAATCTAATACTAACATACTAGTACTACATGAAGTAATAAGTACTAGTATTGCGATACATAATCATTGACTGCAGTTTAAACCCAGTCTTGTAATTATAGTCTATGGAAGAAAGTTTCTCTGTATTTAAAAGTTGGACAGGATTGGAATGGGACTAATGTGGGCCTATATTAGTTGAACTGGGCAATTTAAGATGGATTTATTTAAATGGCATTAATATTGAATTATTAACAGTTATCTAATCATACAATATTTATTAGGGTTTAGGCCTAATATTAACAGTCTCTGCCTCTAAGGGCGTACCATGTGGTGATTCATGGGTCCTCAGATCAACTTTTTTAAAAAACTAGTGATACATTATCATAACATTATAGTACTGCCAAATTTTAAAATTCCTAAAAGTGATGGTTCGGTCGTAAAAAATCACCGAAATTTTAGTATAACTATGCGCACCATGCACATCCCAACGAAAGGAAAACATATTTTGAAACCTCCAGTTGGGTACACAACAAAAGTGAAACAAAATCATTGGGATCTCGTTGGCGCGTCACATTACGCTGACCTTGAAACCGTGACGAACAGCGTCCTAAGCAGTTTTCAAGCCCTTATAGTTTGACGCGCCAACGAGATCCCATTACATAAACAAGTTCATATGGAAGAACTCAGAGCCTTTAACATATTCAAAAGTAAAAATTGTTGGGATCTCGTTGGCGCACGGAGAAAATCCAGGTCAAAGGTCAAGTTTTACCATTTTGAGCCATTTTCGCACCTCCGTAAATCCGTGCGCCATCTTTAAAACACCTTGGAAATGACATCTACTTGCAAAGATGGTTTACCTTGAATAAAAAATGAAGAATCTGGTTTGGGATCTCAGAGATTTTTTTTTTAATGATTTTTTACAAATTTGCTTAAGAGCAACTTGCACTGCATGCGAGTCAGTAATAGCCCTTTGTGCATTGTCCAAGTTCTTGTAAATCAGTGCGCCAACACGATCCCATCAACTTTTTGATTTATTTGCTTAGTTTGGCCACCATTTAATAGATACCACTAGAAAAAACTTTGGGATTTTGATGGCGGTTATTTCTACATGATCGTAAAGTTGAGGTGTCATCAGCTTTATTCTCGAGCCTTTTGGGGCCATTTATCAGATTATCAGAATATCAGATTCCTTTGGTGAATTTTGACATGTCATATAGGACAATGATTTTCATGCATTTTAAACCATTCTCAACCCATCAACATTAATCTGTTGCATGATGTTTCATAAATTGCATATTATGTCTTCAGAATTCAACAACCCTGTCGAATTCGGAAGACATGACTTACATATTTTGATATCGACATTACAGACTAACATAGATGTGTTCAGAATAGTCTGAAATGCATAGAAAACAATGTCCTATATGACATGTCAAAATTCACCAAAGTAATCTGATATCCTGGGACTTAGTCTGAAATGGCTCAAAAAGGCTTGAGAATAAAGCTGATGACACCTCAATTTTGCGCTAATTTAGAATTAAGCGCCATCAAAATCCCAAAGTTTTTTCTAGTGGTATCTATTGAATGGTGGCCAAACTAAGCAAATAATTCAAAAAAATAATGGGATCTAGTTGGCGCACTGATTTATAAGTGCTTGAACAATGTATGTGGGGCTATTACTGACTCGCATGCACTGTAAGTTGACCTTAAGCAAATTTTTAAAAATCGTTTTAAAAAAAAATCTTAAAGATCCCAAGCTGGAATCTTCATTTTTGATTTAAGGTAACACATCTTTGCAACTGGAAATCATTTCCAAGGTGTTTTAAAGATGGCGCACAGATGTACGGAGGTGTAAAAATGGCTCAAAATAGTAACATTTGACCTTTGACCTTGATTATCTCCATGCGCCAACGAGATCCCAACAATGTTTCCTTTTGAATTTGTTAAAGGCTCCGAGTTCTTTCATATGCACTTGTTTATTGAATAGGATCTTGTTGGCGCATCGAATTATAAGGTCTTGAAACTGCATAAGAGCGCTGTTTGTCAATGGTTCAAGGTCAGCGTAATATGACACGCCAACGAGATCCCAACGATTTTGTTTCACTTTTGTTATGTACCTAACTGGAGGTTTTAAAATATGTTTTCCATTCGTTGGGATGTACGTAGCGCGCATAGATAAACTTATAGGGAACGTAGTAATCGTTTTACTGGGTTTTTTTCCTGAAATTTCAGTGATTTTTAACGACCGAACAAAAAATGTTAGGAATTTTAAAATTTGGCTATGGTATAATGGTATGGTAATGTATCACTGATTTTTTTATAAAGTTGATCTGAGGACCCATAAATCACAACACCCCCCAAAATGGTACACTCTTACAGGCAGAGACTGTTAACTTATGTTTTTTGAACTTCAAAACAGCTTGAAGATCTGTTGTATGCTTGTATTTGCACAAATTGTGAATGATTTCAAAATGAATATTTGGTATGGAATTCGCTTGAAATTGGCCATTTTAATGCCTAAAAATCAAAATTTTCTCAAGAGCCCCTTTTCTCAGAGCCCCTTTACCCCCGCAAAGGGGCTCTGCCCCCTTTGAACCCCCGCAAAGGGGCTACCGCCCCCTTGACCCCCGTTAAGCCCCAGTCTTTAAATCAACCACCAGCCGCCACTGGTCCAGATGGTGTCCATTCCGACTAACGTAAATAAACCCACTTTTGAAACCCATCTGTCTGTATATAGCCATGTTTGGATACTTCAAGTATATACTGTACATCTAAATGTGCTTATTTCTGATTATTATGACCATAAAAACGGAATTTATTCGAAAACTGATACTGGATTTTTATTTCAAAGGAGCCCACGTGTGAAATGTTACCAACATTGCAAAACTGACCCACTTTGAAACCCATCTGGCTTTATGTAGCCATGTTACTTCCCAAAGTCCAACACTCTTCCATTTCTTAGTACTGCTCATCTGCTACAACACCATTCATACTCTTTTAGATTACAGTAATGTTTTGATTAATTTGATTGCCCCTTTCCTTTTTATTCATAGTGTGATAAGTCGTAAGAAAGAACAGGATCTCTTTGCAATGACACCCTCATCTTGAAAGCATTGTGACGGGTGAATGAATAACATGAATGTTTAGTTTGGTAGCAGAAGAAATTTGCACTGTGACAACTTACAAAATCTAGCCATTCAACCATTCTTTGTGTGACAATCTCCGCCCTTTTATGGCAAAAAGATGTATCTTAGATGTACTTTCCTAATGATATACTTCCTTTTAACATGGACTGTGTTAACTTGGTTCAATAATCCTCACTTAGGAAAAGGTTGCAACTTGTAAAGACAATAAAAGTAATATACTGCCTTTTACCACTACATGATTTATGGAGAGAAACAGCTAACTTTGATCATGTTAAAAGGAAGTACGGTATACTGTTAGGAAAATACATATAAGATACATTATTTTGCCATAAAAGGGCTGATCTGTTTTTGACCATGGAAAATGATTCCATAAGGCCTTGTTGGGTGAAGTATTACACTGAAATGGTTGCATGGTTATCAAGGTTTTTGGATTGCCACACCAGTTACGTAACCCCGATCCCATAGACCATTTCAAATCCGAAAATATACGATCGGTTCCGAATGTTTCCGATAGCCGACCGTTTGACACTCGGTTCCATGACCTGTCAGGTCCTGACAAGTCATGGCCATGTGCCGGAGAAAAACAACGTGTTTTTCACCCGTCTGCCCGTGTGGTAGATTGCGCTGGTGTTGGTGATAGATTGTATCCCTCACAAAGTTGATGTTGCGGCATTTCAGTTACAAAAACGAGTGAGATGAAAGAGATTTGGGGTAATATTTTCACTTTTTACCGTCTGCTCGATACATTTGGAATTTGTCCGTCAGCGCCTTTGTTGATAAAAAAACAAAATAGTCTCGTTCCACGATTTACTTCTCATATGTGCACGCGTGTATGTAAACATAGGCAGACAATCAACTAGGGCAATGCTGTGAATGCGATCAACTGTTGCGAAGAACGCGCAACGCACCTACTTCACGTGACCTGTTTTTCCGAAGATTTCCGATCTCAATTTGAAATGGTCTATAGTTCATCAAACTTGGATAACGGTAGATCAGCACAAACGAATGGCTGATGTGATAGCTGGGGTATTTGTGTGACAAGTCTTGTAGGAGAAAATCTTGTTTTTGAACGTGTGAATGTGATTTCCATTCGGCCTTTTGGAGTGTTATTCATGGTTCAACACAATTGATGGGGATAGGCCAGCACAAAAATGGCTGAATCGGACTAGAGTTGCTAACTTGTAACAGTGCAAAAATCACCTGCTGACCAACAATGCATTGTTAATCATTCAATGCTTTATCATATCAAACTTTGTCTAAAACTCCGCCATTTACTTTTAATTGATGATTCAATTTGGGATTCCTTTAATTTGATACACATTGTACAGCATGACATAGGCACTGACATAGGCTATGTCTAATAATAATGACTTTATATAATTGTATACGTAAATGATTTTCATGATTTTAGTGTAAGAAACCCATTGTCAGTCTCCCTGTTTTGTAACTCATGTATACATGCATAGCACTATAGTGAACACTTAATTCGCTTAGATAAACAAAAAGTATGTTTGCCCAAACGCGACCTACTACTTTTAAGTCTAAAAAATAACTGACTTTTGTTCTTCTTATTTTAAAGGTGAAAAATGTATGATTTAAATGATATTTTTATCTGAAGTATCTAATGGAAAAACAAACTGTCCTATACTTTAATTTTATCCATATCATCACATGTAAGCACCCCCTAGGATTCTAGGACATCAATCGTGATCTAAGGGTTTGTACTACGGGCTGCAAGCCTGTCACCCTTGCATGCAACACACATGCTGTCACTCAGATTTTAGACATTCCACTTTTTGTTTGGTAAGGTGCTATTGAACCATACGTATAAGAACATTAAAGTAATTGAAAACAAGTATAGTATTTCTCTTCTCTTAAAAAAAAATGTCGGAGAAGCTTTGGAAGAGATCTACACTCTATATCAACAATAACAAAAAGGTTATCGACCCACCCACTATTCCCCTTGTTTTGGGCAAACAAACCTCTGTTTTGGCCTTTCGATTGACATACCATTCAGGAATTGATCATAAGATAGGCCGTTCTTGGCTGCCTCTCGATTACTCTCACATGCCTGTTTAATAGGATCCTTATTTTCGCTAATAACAGCTTGAAGTTTTTGAAGACTTCTATGATGGTTATAAGGTATACGATCAAGCACCTCCTTTGATACCGGGTCGAACTTGTAGGCTCTTGCATCCTCGCTCGCAGGAACTGCTCGTGGTTGCTGGTCATAGACCACATTGCCAGGAGCTGCTAGTGGTTCTCTCGCACGAGCTGCTCGTGGTTGCTGGTCATAGACCACATTGCCAGGAGCTGCTAGTGGTTCTCTCGCACGAGCTGCTCGTGGTTGCTGGTTGTTTTCATAGATCTCATTGCCGCGAGTCTGTGGGTTGAAAAGTTATACATGGCTATTCATTATTATAATAAAGATAGCACGTGTTAGACGTAATCATTACGGTGTAAGTTCGGTATTCGGGTTAATTTTATCATATCTATCATCTTATTATATATTCGTTTATCATCTCATTTCTTACACTCTTTTGTATTTTCTTCTTCTGGAGTGAAATTATTATTCAGTAGTAGAATGCGTCTAAAAGAAGACGCATTCATCCAAAACCTCGGGACCAATTAATTCACACTACTTCCACACCATGTTGTATTACTCCTCATAGGCCTATACTTGTTTATAAGGGTATCCTCTTTTTAGATTGTTTCATTTCTGACATAGTCGGATGAATTAAAAAACCTGTCGAATGTGTTGTTTGTTTTTACACTAATACCAAACATGCGAAAGTTTCGACTACCGACCCGCTAATCAACATCGTCCCCCGAAACCATGCTAGAGCTTATGAATATTACGTACATGTTTAACGGTGACGCCAAGTACGAGGTTTGTTGACAACAACAAACATGGCGTCGTCTGCCGAAGAAATTCGCGAACTAAAAAGACGCAGATTTTAGGCTTCTTTAGGATAATTATGCTGCATCTACCAGGCATATTAACAAATACAACATGTTTTGAGGGAAAGTAGTGCAAACTACTGGTCCCGCGGTATTAGATGACTGGTGACTACCTCCCGACGCGGAGCGAAAGGAGGTAGTCACCAGTCATCCAACACCAAGGGCCGGTAGTTTGCACTACTTTCCCGAAAGAAACCATGTTGTATTTGTTTTATTACACCTCATACATATTTCATTGTCTAAACTAAATAAAAAATCGAAGAAAGCTTACGTTACTCCCGCGTAGGCTCGTAGTCGTAGGCCTATGCCTGCCTACACCTACAGTACACACAGCGAGCCAAGAAGCGGCGGCCTCCATTCCCCTGGCAGAAGAACAATTTCATTTAAAACCGTTTCCTATTTTTTACAATCGTTGCTGCAGACCTTCACGGATTTTGATGTAGCATAATTGTCCATAAAAGGCCTCAAATCTGCGTCTGTTTTAATTCGCTGTTTAATTCGCGAATTTCTTCGGCAGATGTTTAACAGAAGACGCCATGCTAGTTGTTGTCAAGCAACCTCGTACTTGGCGTCACTGTACGCTGTACGTAATATTTATAGGCTCTAGTATTGATTCGGGTGACGTTTTTGATCAGCGGGGAGTAGTATACAAATACTACATGGTAGAGGGGAAATAGCGCAAACTATTTTCCCGAGGTACTGGCTACGGGCCTATCACCCCGAACCCGAAGGGTGAGGGGTGATAGGCCCGTAGCCAGTACCGAGGGAAAATAGTGTGCCCTATTGTCCCGATCATACCATGTAGTATTTGTTTTATTACACCTCACTGTGACTCTGGGGATGAGGTAGGGAAATAGTACTTGTGATAGGAATTGGCCAATGAATTGCCGTGATTAGTTCATGAATATTTATGAGGTGTAATAATACAAAATATCCGTGAAGGTCTGAAGCAATTATAAAGAATAGGCAACGGGTTTCGATGATATTATTCTCCAGGGGAATTGAGTCCGCCGCTTCTTGCCTACTACTACGAACCTATGCGGGAGCAACGTAAGCTTTTTTTCTTGCTTTTTTCTTTAGTTTAGACAATGAAATAATGTAAGGTGTAATCGCGGAGGGAGGTAGTCACTATTCATCCAACACCAAGGGACTTCACAACTTCCCGAAATAAGGCATGTTGTAATTGCTAAATGTTTATTTCACAGCGGATATTTTTATAGACATCGAGATCAACCTACTCACCGTCATATTGGTCTTGGTGTTCAGCGATTCTGATATCTGGATTAAAAGGAAAAACACGAAATAAGGATTGAATTTGAATATAACGGAATTTAATGGCTATCAAATTCGTATAAGTTCGTAGCAGTTACATTTTTAAAAATGTTAAAATTTAAATTAAAAAATGTAAAATAATTAAAAAAATAAAAATTCTAAAATTCTAAATTTTAAAATTTTAAATTAAAAAATTAAAAAATTAAGATTAAAATTAAAAAATTGAAATAAACAAATGGAATGGGGCGGTCTAAGAAAAAGAGGCCTGTTTTGTAACCATTGTCTGGAATGGGAAGTATTTTAGATCATCTGTTTCATACCGATACCAGGGAAATTGTGTAGGCCTATTTTCCATAATTCAAACGAAAAAACAAAAAACACCGCCGCCTAAAAATAGTACAGGAAACCCATAACGTTTATGTGTGGGGTGGAGGCAGCGCGCAGTGGGCCTGAATCGTCTGTGTGCCAAAAGCCCAACATTGACATAATCAGCACGATATTTTTGAAAATCTATGACGTCATAACAATGCTGAATTTTGATTGGTCGGTAGAATTATCAATACCAACGTAAAGTATCTGTCGTTTTTTAAAGTCAAAATATCTTTATAAGGGGTTTGTATAGCCTACACGTAGAATTCAATGAAAACATTTTTGATAATTTTATCGGGTATAGGCTAAATGGAACTTTTCCATATACAGACACAATACAGTCATCAAAAAAAGTAACTATACAGGTAATAAATGTACTTTTAACTCTAAAAATATATATCCTACCTAAAAATATTAAATCATAAAGTTGTTGAGAAATTTATCTTCTTTAATATGAAATATTGCACGCTAGGATCGGTTGAATATTTAAGAAGCGACAATCCAAAATGTAAGGTAAAGTCACAATTTCAAATTCACAGGTAGCGTGTGTGGCGTATTGATCCATCGGAACAATGCGGTCGACTGTCCAACCTGCGCATGCATCCCCCAATTGCACTACCGGTAATCGATAAGGTACCCGTAGATTGGTCCGCGTGTAGAAAATAAAAATGTGAAAATGAAAATCGGACTTCTCCTTACATTTTTGAGTGCCACTTCCTCAATAATCACTTGATCCTAGCGTGCAATATCTCATATTAAAGAAGACAAATTTCTCAACAACTTTTTAATTTAATATTTTTAGGTAGGATATATATTTTAAGAGTTAGAAGCCCATTTATTACCTGTATAGTTACTTTTTTGATGACTGTATAATGTCAACGCTTATAAAATAACATTATTCCAAAATGTGGTCGAAAAGAACAAGTTGTACTGAATTACTAGCCAGTGTCTAATTTATATCAATGTGATTATTATATCATAAAGTAGACAACAAAACATATAGACCTACCTGTATAGAAGACCACGGAAATAATGTTACAAAGACGGGTGAGAGTCAGTCTGAACCGATTGTGTAGTGATTAATGACAATAATTTTGGTAACGGCAGAGATCAAATACCCCTGACAGGTATTGTTTCGGTTCCTTATAATTTGTAGCACAAACAAAACGGATGTGCCGCTACGATGCGCAATTGTTTTGATATACACCTAGCACTTTTTTGCAAAATGCCCTAATTCTGGTCTCCAATTTGTCTCGGTTCCCATAGACATTTATACACACAATCATGGCTTCATATAGCGCGTTCATCGTTGGAGCTCTTATAGGTTCTATATAGTTTACATCAATGAATAAATTAGTTATCAATGTTCCTTTTTTCTTATTTCGAAAACTTAAGAGCTCGACAAATGCATCGTGTGAAAAAAGTTTAAGTTGGCTGGCGTTCGCGCAAAGCATTGTGGGAAGACCTTAAAATCTAGTGAAAATTGAGTGAAAATAAACTGTTCGCTAGCGAACGATCCATTTTCAACCCTTAAAACCATGATTTTGAAGTAATTTAGGAATCAGATCGCTCTGTAACTCAGAACCTATTGATTTATGATCAGAAAAAAATCTGCAAGAAAATCTGCTTTCTAAAAAAATCATGAATAGAGGGCGCCTCTGGAAAAGATCACATAATATGCCTAAGTTATAGCAGTATGATTGGTTAACGGTGCAGTGGTTAACGCTTGCGCTCTGCGTTGGAGCGTTGTGGAGTCTGCTCCCTCTGCTGATGTGTACTGCCGCGACAAAAGGATGGATTGTTGGGGAAAAAAACATTTTGTGATATTGATGAAATTAGGGCAGGAAAAACAGAAAAAATTAAACATGTTAAAGGCAAAAGTCCACTCTCAAAGGTCCATTCTGGCTAGTTCACACAGGGTGAACTGGCTTACATCTGTTCATTTGATGACAGATGGAGTTAAGATGAAGAAATCTTAACCTTGCGGATCGAGCTTTTAACAGTGGACCTAAGGGCTTAAGAAAAAATCTTAACCACAAAGCATAACCCCCGAGGCACCTTTTCAAAGATTTTTTTCGCGGCCAAATAGCGAAGGGAAAAAGTGCCCCCACTCCCCCGGGGCTCGAACCCCGGACCTCTGGGTTCAGAGACAGACGATCTACCGCTAGGTCACGGGGGAAACCATACATGGTGGAGTATATCCCGCCCTGTATACCCTGGGGCCATTATTTCATCGAAAAATCGAAACTTGTACTCTTTTGAGAGGGTTTAGAAAGGAATACACTAATTAAGGAAGCAAATCAAAACTCGACCGCGCGGCAACCGTCGGTTCCGCCCGGTTGGTACCGCATATCATTGTTTTAGAACTATAGAAACCGGCTGCAACCGCACGGAACCGGCGGTTGCCGGGCGGTCGAGTTTTGATGTGCTCCCTAGCGTAACAAGCAACGTCAATTTGTTTGGTTTATGTATAGAAACAAATGTAATATATAAAAAAGTGAACATGAATGCGGTACAATTAGGTGGGGGATAGATGTTCTGGAGGGAATATTATGAAGAATAAGCAATGCAAACAATGGTCTCTTCTGAGATGACATTGCTTTATGATTCCACACCTCCAAATAAATTTGTGCCATCACTATCGGTGTTTTTAATTCAAGAAGGACCCCACCTCTAACCATTAATTTAAATGTACAGGTAGGTATACAATGCTCTTAATATGAAAGAAATTTGTGTTATTTGTGATTTGTAGACTATAAACTTAATATTTAACCAAAGAACACTGGTAATTTCTGTAATTAGTAAGATTTGACACAACTTTTCTTTTTCACCTCTTCCAGAACAAATGCACCGAATATAGCTAGCAAACAGCAATTTGGAGAGTGTACTAGTATTCGACGTCCCGTTGCGGGGAAAAATGAAGGTCAACCCCACCAAAATGGGTGTTCTTTTGATGGAAGACATCAGCATGATCAGTATCTTCAAGGATTTGAAAAAACCAGTCGCTCGATAGCTGAAAAAATCAGACTTTAATTTGATCTCTAATGCATGTAAGTCAATGGCAATTTAATTGGCGGTGTGGAACCTTATACAACAGTTAAAATTGTAATTACTAGTACTTTTAATTACATGAACATAAAGACAATGTTGTAATGGCAATAAATGCACACGATAGATACTTGTTATTTACGCAGATATTTGTGACGATGCTAGCGTTGGGAATGAATATGCTAGCGTAGCGTTTAATTATTGTTATTCTTGTAGTGTGGTAGCGTAAAGTAAGCGTAAAGTAAGCTTCCTTGCTTAAATTTACCTTGGCTTTGCGTTGCGTATTTATTACGCCTGTTTCTTGAAGAACTTCACTCGTTTGAAACACAAGATGTTTACTTTTGGTCAAGTAGGGTTTATATATTTGATCCCTTGTCGTTTTATTTATCAACTTCTTACTTAACAAACGATTGTGTCGATTTAATATGTGACAATTTTCCCGACGGTACCGTTCCAAAACAGACACGCAGGAAAAGAGAGCGAATTCTCCTCTCAATCATGTCAATCGCCCAGGTAAGCCCGCATGTAGTTTCAGCCTTCTCATTGGCTAAGAGTTGCCCTCATGTAGTTTCGGCCTTCTGATTGGCTAAGACTTATGTGACGTACTCTTGAAACTACTTGTGGCACCATTGTCAACCATTAGGGGTGAGCAATTTTGTATTATTATACTGACTTCCTCACAATATTTAAGACAATTAGCATTGGATATATCGCAGTACTGTCGGTAAACTCTTTCTGAATTTAATATGAAATTAAAAGTTATGTTCAATTAAGCTGAATTATGATACAGGTTGTAATTCTTTTTTTGATTGATATGTTGACTGTTGTGTTCTGTGTAGAACAAAGTTCTCAGGACATGCTCTATTCCTTGTTGACTGATTTCATGTATAGTACGACTTTCATTAATTCCTCCATTATAGTACCGAGTTCATCCAGCATTGCGTTCGATTTTTGTATAGAAGGAAATCGATAACATCTCACTACCTAGCTATTTTATTTTAAAATGCTAAAGATTCCACGCCAGTAAATAATTTCAGTCCTTGTAGAGACGACAATCAAAAGTTTTTTCTTAGCTTTCATCCTGTGGCCCATTGATTATAGAATTAATCAGAAATGGTACTTATTGCTCCCAAATGATTAAAGGTGTAGTTTAATCCTGATTTTTGAACTATTACCTAATACTACAGTGCAAAAAGACATATTTTCAATGCATTTTGTAGGTTTTTTGGATGTATTTTGATTGTAAATGATCTGGCAACATTTCTCAACTTTTTCTGATAAATGAGGGCGCTACACCAATTGTCCAACTTTGGGGTCTTATTTCTCAGAACTTTCGGGGATACCATATATATTTGTTTTGATTAAATGATCAAATATATCATGAAATTTAAGGAAAATGTCAAATTGAAAATTCCAGTCGCTTTATAAGCGAGAAAATGGGCTTTTTGTAACTACCATTTTACATGTAAACGCATAGGGAAACCATTTGGTGGTGTGAATTCTGAAAACAACATATTGACAATGTTATTTCACTTGATAACCGATAACATAACCTTTTACCACAAATAAGGAAAGAGCTCCAAGTCTATCTAAAGAATTACTGAACCAATATTAGGCATGCTTGTATTTATTTTAATGCACTTCACATGGTGATTACAAATATGGTGATGAAATTCAATAATTTTGACAATGTTGATATTTTTGTGCAATGTTGCAAGTGTCGTCTGCGTTTTACATTTAAATCAAAATATTGTCGTATCACCCTCATCAAGTGTCTCATGCTTCAAAGATGTGCTGCTTAAAAACTTAGTCGTCCATATCCTTCTTCTATAACCTAGCCATGATTTTACTTTTGTCGTATCTGCTCATTTGTACCGGGGTGATGTCATAGCTTAGCGATTGTCCCGTTGCTATTTCACAGAGAATCTTGCCGAACACTGGAGCTAGCTTGAAACCGTGACCTAAAAGGGATAAATGGACACGGTGATTTGTTGTGTGTGATATAAAGGACATAAGCTATCTGTGTCTAAGTCCTTATATACATTACTTTCGCAACGCTTTATGAAACATTGAAGAACCACGGGTAGATTCACATGAAATCTGTCTGTGTTAACACTTTCCACGCGGCTATTGATTTTACCACATATAAAACAGATTTTTCAGAAACCTTTCTCAACTTTCAAGGTCTACTTTAAGGATTACTGAAACAATACTAGGTACGTTTGTACTTATTTGAATGAATTTCTCATGGTGATTCCAAATATATTGATGACATTTAATAGTTGTGACATTTTTTGAAACATTTTGTTAAATTTTGGAATGTCGTCTGCTGATGCCAGCCGCGTGGAAAGTGTTAAGAATTAGCGAGTTTTGGTACAGAGTGTATCTAAACTGTAGGTGCCCAATGTTGTGTCCAATACTGCACACATCGGGAGTTTCATAGCATTGTCTACAACGTTACAACTAACTCCGTGTGAGAGTCTATGGTCGGTATAGGACTCTCTCCCATGGGGGACCGTCACATGTCTGACACCGGGACGCCGGAATGAGGAATGTAGGGGGGAGGATTATCCCTTAAAGCCAGTTTTATATTTAGAGCGACTGAATTAGAGACTAGGTTTGTTAATAGCTCTCATTAGGCTACAAGGCCCGCTTACCAGCGCTATAAATTGGTGCCCTAAAAACCGTCGCCAAATTTAAATATTCGCCTTCCATCAAAGCTGGCTGCTATATGACATAATTCTCGTGTGCAACCAACCGGATGTATTGCAATGCCCATTGAGTAGTTTAAACGCATGAGCGTTGATGTAATTTGCAACATAATGGAGACTCACCCATGCAGTTAGCAAGAAGGACCGCTCGTACACGCCCCGAATTTAAATATATGCACTGGGCAATCCTCTCGTAGTAATTGATAACAATAGGTTTACCAGACCGAATTAATAGCGTTCCTAAGCGGGCAATTTATGTCATGTTTTAATAGTGTCCGTTTGTCAATTTTCATTTTCCACAACCCACAGATCATTTTATAAAATATATATGCATGAACATATTCAACGTTTTAAAAGTTGGGTCGTAGAGTGCCTCGGCCATCATTAACTTTTAGTTATAGTATAGCTCACTACAACAACAAAATAGTTATGATGTGCCATTCTTCAGAAGTTAAAAGCGCTTACAAAGATACAAAACATAATACTATAATATGGAGTACCTTCTTGCAGACAATATTGAACAGAAAATGGTGTCTGATAAATATAAGATCAAACCAAAACATGGATTCTATAACATTAAAAGTCCTATCAGCAGCTGTAACTCTGTTCATATGATACTCAAGACGAAGATGAGCGTTGCAGTAAATGCCTTGTTTTACTCACCATGCTCACTGGCTGTAGATGCTTTGTTTTATATACTCATTGGCTGTCAATACAATGCATAGTACTGAAGGACAAGTTGCTTTATTGGCTCTTACCCGTATTGCGCATGCTCACATTGACAATTAACCACTAGTTTGCGTCTGCGCATGCGTAAGAGCGGCTTACCTGACATTCCTACGGCAAATACAATGTTGGAATGCAACGGATGTCTATCTATTATCGGATCGCCATCGGGTGTACCCTGTGATAAATTTGATTACAAGCCAATAGTATGAATATGGAAATTTGCATGAGAAAAACACTTTCAACATCGTCTGCTGTTTTCAAAAACAACAAGGAAGCACACAACTAATTATAGTTCTGATATTAAAAACAGTACCTCATTCCCCACTTTTAAGTATAAATATAAACAGTATTTGTTATCTCAGTACCAAGAATAACTTGCAATTTTTCTCACTAGTTATTACGTCTGTAGTTACTTTTTAAAATCCATGTATACAATGTAAATTATATCACTGTCATATTATTATATGTGACGCGATCAAGAGGAATGAGTCGGATGTCGGGGAATCCCAAATTGAGATATGGCCAATTCAAAATGGCGGCTTACATAAGTTTTGATGGAAATTCATGTATACAATTTGACATAACTTTGGAACAAAACGTCGTATCGACATCAGGCTTCTCGTTACATTGCGTTTTCGCGTCTGGGGACGCAATCTTTTTGCTAAAAACGCAGTATATTTTAAACTGGACTCTTTTATTGCGTCCATCTGGACGCAATAATTTCTAATCGTGTGTCAAGATAATTTTGCACGTATAAGCTTACAAATATTTGAAAGTCATTTATTTACTTATCTTTCTCTTTACAAACAACAAAATAAACACAGAGAAGACAATTGTTGGACATTTCAGCGCTGTAGTTCCCGTTTAAGTTTAACCACTCCGTATCCGATTCCGAAGTCACAATTCGCAAATTACATCTTTGACTTGGACCCCATAATTTCTTCTCGGACCCCATATTTTGAGAATTGGTAGATTATGGGGTCCAGTGGACCCCATAATAATATTTTTACCTAACGAGAAGCCTGATCGACATGGGGTTTTCAGTTTCTGAAAGCTCTAGGTGTCTTCTTCAAAACTGTATTAAAAACTCATTTTCGACCAGGGTCGACATCAGACTCATTCCTCTTGATTGCGTCACATATTATATGTGTATGTACTTTGAATTAAACATCTTAGTCACATGTAACTTTACTTTTGCCAACATTGTCGATGGTTCTCACTTTTCTTTGTCTTGTCAACGTCTTGCACTTGTCATGTTGTAGCTGTCTGTCACATCTCTTTTTGTAAGGGTGGCCAAGCAGGAAGAAGAATCTTGCCTGGTTTACAACCGGAACTACTTTACGGAGTAAAGCGCATCAATCTACGCAAATCTATCACATTTTTTAAACTAGGCAAGATTCGCCTTGGTGCGGTGGCCAAGGCCTCATGAGCTGTGCTCTTACTTGGTTAGCCCACCATTTATTGCTTGATTATAGATGAGGTGACCGTTGTTTACATTTAGGACGCCCTCTGTTGATTTGAGACAAAACACACCGGGCAAGAGTTCCTATAGTTTACAGAGGCCAGATCAGGTTTTCTAACTAGATTGTGGTGTCACAGCAAATTGTTATCAAAACTGTCTTTAAACTTGCTTAGGAATGCTATAAGCTATCGCATTTCACACACAAAATTAAAAATAAATGAGTTTTACAATTCATTAGAAAGAAATTTCATATTGTCTTCATTAACTTTACTGTATATTCTGCCTGGAGGGAATCAACAGAGGGTGTCCCATTTGTAAATACATGACGTCACCGGTCACACCATCTATATTATAGGTGATGAATAAAACTCTGAACTCTGAACATTCCGTTGTACAATGCAATAATATACAGCCATATTTAACAGTTCTGTTCAAACTGAAGAGGGCGATAAACACGGCATACTTTTCTAGCCTTCCCCAGCCCTTGACCTTCACTCTGATCTGAGCTCCTTCTCAGCCCCTTTGCTTTTCACATTTTATTATATACAAACTACAATTGCTGAGCTGTCACCATAGTCCAGCCATGATCATGGCTGTTATATCTGATACATTTGTTCTCCCATCAGCTCATCCCCTCTATCATCATCCTCCCCCATCTTTCACCATACTGTAAACAAACATATTGCTAGGCGATCACCATCCAATACTGTACAGGTATGTGATATTTGATGTAATGACTAAACCCTTCATCCCTAGCCAAATACCTTTACTCTCCCTTCAGCAACCACCGCGTCCGTCCCCCGTCCCCCCCCCCCCCCCCCCTCCCCCACCCCTCCTCCCCATCTTTTATTCGTGCACTTACTGTAAATAAACACGTTTCTACAATTGCAGGGCGCTCTCCATCCAGTCCAGGCATGTGATTTTTGATGTAATTACTAACTGCTTCTATATCCGTCTGCTTTCCTGTCATGGCGTAATCACGCTGATCTGGGCTGTCAATGTTCATGCCAGTATGGAGGTAACAAACCTTGTATAAAAGACAATTGTCAACATTTTTGAATTTCATAACCATATTTGGACGAGTGTCTTTAGATCAAATAAGAAATGGTATACTTTGTTATTTGCAAATTCATGAACTAATAACTCTACCAAATGAAAACCCGTGATAATGATTTAAGTTGACGGATGCTTTAAATGATAATATTGATCGCAAATTCAAACCACCAATGTCTCAAGTTAGCAACATGCGCCATTTTACGGTCGTTGGTCGTTACAACTACAACCTATCGTTTTAATCGTATTTCGAAAATTCCCTGAGCACACTATACATGTACAATATAGCACCATCAAATGCAATGCACTTAGCATCTGAAGTTGACTGTACTGCATCTGCATGTAAACATTACACAAAAAGAAAGTAGCCACTTTTTGTCAACATCCTGGGATGTTGACATTTGAATTCAGATTTAGGTCTTTTGGTAGAGTCTATGAATTGCTTTCTCATGTATCTTTAATCAGTATTTGTACCCAGATGGCTTTAAAATGTATATTAGATCTGGATATGAAAATATGAACACATATGTTGTTACAATTGTGGAGAAATGGTTTAAATAATATAAAACAAATGATAGAGTTTTGTAAAATCTGCGACATTCGTCGTGTTTAACTAAATTTAGTGGATTTGCAAATAGAACGGCAACTTTATACAATTTTGCGAGCAGAGACGGTTACGCTGGTTCCCTGCACTGATGGTCTTCCCACACACTGTCCGACACATATTAATTACCGGGGTCCAAGCGTGATTATTATGGGATAACAACGTGGTGGAAATAAAAGACGATGATTTCCACTCGATAGAAGGAACCAGCAATTATAACGTCATTCTATCGAGTGGAAATTATCGTCTTCAGGTGGCAAGCCGCGATTATATGGATTTCTTGGAAGCTACTGTACTATTTTCCGAAGCTGGCGATGCGGGTGGCGATGATAGCTGGGATGCAAATGTGTTAAATAAACCTTGATTCTGCTGCGTAAACAAGCACAGAGTATATATGAGTCAGACGATGGAGGGTTCCAGAGAGAAAAGTGGGCCCAGCATAAAAACAAAGAGTTTTTGTTAAAATACATCATACACATGTCTAAATCTTCTTTTATCATATTTCCTTTGTCGTCTGTTAATTTCATTTTAGGATGTTGACCAGTTTTTTGTAAATACCTTGTTATAATTCATTCTTATATGAAGAGGTATTTTTCAAAAGGGCCTACATCCACTTTGGCTCTTATTGAGAAAAAGTCAAAAAACTGTTTCTAAATATTCAAGTTGAGCAATTGAAAAACTGAATGGATTATGAAAGAGGTACACTACATACTAATTGAAATTGAAATAAATTTTAAATGTGCTAGTTTTAATTTTTTTTTAGATCATGTTTACATTTTTTGAAAATTTGGATGTAGGCCCTTTTGCAACAAAACTCCATCTGTTTGTACATAAAGAAAAAATACCACACACAAAAAATCATTTATTTTAATCATTTCAAATAAATAAGTTTGATATTGAAATGTATAGGTCACAATCATATGTTTCAAGGAAATAAAGTCATTTTTGTCAACATCCTGGGATGTTGACATTTGAATTCAGATTTAGGTCTTGTGGTAGAGTCTATGAATTGCTTTCATGTATCTTTAATCAGTATTTGTACCCAGATGGCTTTAAAATGTTTATTAGATCTGGATATGAAAATATGAACACATATGTTGTTACAATTGTGGAGAAATGGTTTAAATAATATAAAACAAATGATAGAGTTTTGTAAAATCTGCGACATTCGTCGTGTTTAACTGAATATAGTGGATTGCAAATAGAACGGCAACTTTATTCAATTTTACGAGCAGACGGGTTACGCTGGTTCCCTGCGCTGATGGTCTTCCCACACACTGTCCGACACTAACTAATTACCGGGGTCCAAGAGTGATTATTATGGGATAACAATGTGGTGGAAAGAAAAGACGATGATTTCCACTCGATAGAAGGACGCTGGTTCTCAGTTTAAATATGGCTCCCAATTTTAATACGATTCGTATTTAAAATTGGGAACCAGCAATTATAACGTCATTCTATCGAGTGGAACTTATCGTCTTCCGGCGGGAAGCCGCGATTATGGGATGGATTTCTTGGAAGCTGCTATACTATTTTCCGAAGCTTAATATTCATAATCTTAAAACAGTCTTAGTGTTTTTAGTTGGGTTAATTTTCAACCATACCCCATCACATTTTGGTACAATTGTGATACACAGGTGGGGCCTCATGGGATAGAAGTTGGGGTGAACAAGCACAGAGGATATATGAGTCAGACGATGGAGGGTTCCAGAGAAAAAAGTGGGCCCAGCATAAAAACAAAGAGTTTTTGTTAAAGTACATCATACACATGTCTAAATCTTCTTTTTCCATATTTCCTTTGTCGTCTGTTAATTTCATTTTAGGATGTTGACCAGTTTTTTGTAAATACCTTGTTTTCAAAAATACCTACATCTCATTGTAAACAGCCATTGAAGTTGTTGTTTTGTTGCAAAAGGGCCTGTATCCCGATTTAATTCTGGATACAGGCCCTTTTGCAACAAAACAACCATTTCAATGGCTGTTTACAATGAGATGTAGGTCTTTTTGAAAAAAATGACTTTGTTTCCTTGAAACATATGATTTTTCCCTATACATTTCTATATCAAACTCATTTTTTGAAAAAATGCACCATAGCCCTTTTGCAAAATACCTCTTCATATATTGGGTGTGGTTTTGGATGTCAACAGGCAATCTGTTTGTTATTGGCTGATTTTCAGCCGATATGCACTACCGTATATATTAAATGAGGCAATGGTGTACGGTATATATAGTTTGGGCGGGGCTTAATTCATTCGAATAATATTACCTTCAGTGCGTATGATCATCGCGTTAGCGCGTCCTACACAAGGTCGCCGGCGTATGCGTTGTACGAATAACGCAGCGTTGCCATGTACGCGTGTGCTAAAGAACGCGATTAATTCGAAGTTGGTAAACAGCTCACTGGATTTGCCGATTTCATAAAGGGGGACATTTGTTGTTGTTTGATTAAAATAAATCGAAAAAAGTGCGTTATTTTATGTTCAACAACTCCCCCATACCTTAGTACAGTAACACAACGTTGTTGATTTGAGATAAACACTGTTCATATGCAAATTACTAGGATGGCGAACCTTATTTGGAAACCATAATGCATTATGCATCGATGCAAAATTGTAAACAAACAACAAATGTTTTCGGCGTATAAATGCATTTCGCCATGCAATCCTTAAAGTTAGCAAACAGCTTTATATACCAAAATGCAGCTATATCCCTGAGGAAAATATTTTTGGCGAGGGCCATATGTCACGGCTCACTCCTAAAGCCACAATTTTAGACCGAACGATCGCTACCCAGCACAAGAGAATCGCCATTTTGCATCATCGCGCGGTAAAATGACATCCTTTCCATCTAATGGACCGTTGAAATGGAGGGGTGTGTTTTGATTTGATACAAATATTCTATAAACAAGTATCAACACGTGTTATGTAAATTAAACGCATTCTTGATTTAATTTTTCTCTAAATGTTAAAGGTGGTGTGTGAATAAAATGCTATTTACAAAATATTTTAAATTTCACAATTACTTGCGAAATAATTTGTCTTCTCTGATGTTTACCTTTTGTAACCCAGCCCATTCAGAAGTTCCCTCGCCCATTTACAGGGAACGGACGATGTTCAAATAAGGGCCTAATTATAATAAAACGTAAACATTTTCCCCGTTTTTTAAAGAGTAGCTATTTTCTTTATGTCAAATTAAGCCTATTAAAACACGTTTTTTTAACTTGTTTTCATCAATTATCCAAAACGCTATTCACATATGAATGATGTAAATATGTGTGGCCGTTGTTGAACGGGGTTCAACAAGGTCTTCGTCGTTGTTTATCTTGAATCGACAACGGTAAGACGGGTTTATTTTGCTCGGGCAGCTAAGCTGCCCTCGCAAAATAAACCCGTCTTACCGTTGTCGATTCAAGATAAACAACTCCGAAACCTTATTGAACCCCTGAATAAAAGATCAAAATAACCTATGAACTAAATAAGAATGAGAATAAAATATAGTTCTTAGCTGTTTTGCTATATACGATGGCTTATAATGTGTAGGCTGTACTATATTTGTGTCGTCGTGTATGACCATACACGACTCCAAATATGGTTCAGCCTATACATTATAAGACCATCGTATATAGAAAAACAGCTAAGAACTATATTTTGTTCTTTAAGTATATATATAATTTAAATAAATGGATACCTTCATTAATCCCGGGTATTCGTCACTAGGCAGTGCGTATATCCCGGCGCCATATTTGGTACCCAAATCTAATACGCAAGGAAACGACTGAAAGGTTCCCGGTTTCTTTTCTCTCCAGTAGCACACATTAACTCGCTGAGGCTATAAATAGAAAAAAGATGAGGAAAAAACACACATTATTGTAGATTTCATGTTTCATTCAACACTCCTTCCATTTCATCTGGACAGTAATAATATAACTTTTTCGGCACAGCATTTTACACACATGTATGAATCTTCCATCTTGTGTTTATGCCTGCGCCCCGGGAGGTCGAGCGCGAGCGTTTAATCAGTGAACGCAGTGACGTCACTGCGCAGTGACGTCACTGTCTCGTTGAAGTGAAATAAACTATAGTTGTGAATCCTAGAGAACTGGAACCCGGATAGGAAGGGTTCTTCATATATTCTCTATTTGAAAAAGAAATGGTAAGTGGTATTCCGGTTCTTCAAATTTGAGAACTCATTTCTCAGGATATAGGCTATATAGATGAGGTGACCGTTGTTTACATCCAATGTTTATCAACAAACGCAACGGTCGAAGGGACTGGACTGTCGATACACGCTTGAGGGAACAGCATATGACCACAACACTGTCCGTTATGCCGTATTGCCCTTTATAATGCTTTGGCGCGAGTTTTAAAAGCACGGGTCCTAAACAAAACAGGATGCGTGCGCAAACTGCCGGGCAAAGAACAATGGCAACTAGCCACGTTTATCCCCATCATAGAAAGCAAAGTGAAAAGGAGAGGTAAAAAGGGAGACTGAGTATTCGGGACGGCATCCCACATGACCAGTGATCATTTGATTGGTCATTCCTTATAACAGGGGGGTTCTTTGGCCTAATGGCCTCCGTCTGATTGGTCTCTATACGACCACTTTATATGGGAAGTAGGCAGTATTATTTTCACTAAATATCAAAACTGTCATACCTGTAGTGGAAGACTTAAACCGATTGATTGCAGAATCTGTGGTGCCCATGCGCCTGGTGTCAACACTACACTTCTTGCACGATAGTCTCCTTTGCTCGTCGTAACAGTGACAGTACTACCTGGAGTTATATGTAAAACTTTTTCACGGTCGTGTAATACGCCCCCAAACTTCACAAATTGGCTCTAGAAGTCAATCACAATATGATGATGAAAATTAAAGTCTTCAAAAATTGAGAATAGTGGAAAAAAGTGGGAAAACCAAACTTAGACCTATGTTTGTGTCAGTATAGTACCTTAGGGCAAAGATTCATATTATAGCCATAGTACCCTCCTTTCATTCTTAGTAATAGTGATAACTTTACATACATTTGACAGTCCTCTCCTCTATAACGGGTGCATATTGAGATACATACATCATGGAAAGAATCCATCGTGATATTGATATCTGAAATGAGATTACTTCAATAACAGGATTTCTATTAGCATGAAAGTTCAGCTGTGCTAGTATAATTTACATATACAAATACATAAAATACAAAAATATATGAGAGACATACAGAAACGTTACGTTTGCTCTCAACACAACTTGGATTTTTCAGTCAAACCACTTTGACTTTAATCAGCAGTCCCAGAAGAGACCTACATTGGCGACACTGAATGTCCTCGTGACACCAAATTCACACCAAATTCCTCGAATACCACCGTCCTTAGCAAATCTAAAAAGAAAAGCCCCCCCCCCCCCCAACAAATCTTTTTTTTAAAAGCCTCTCCACAGCAAATCTAAATAGAGGAGAGAAAAGAGGGACAAGAAGAGGAGAGGGGGCGACAGGAGAGGGAGAGGGAGAGGAAGGAAGATGACACAACAGGACACAATCTTATGGCCGACTTGAAGTGTATAGAGACGGACCTACCCATATCTACCCCCCCCCCCCCCCCCCCCCCCCATATCTTCCACTTCGTCCGAAGTTGCACACACATCCCATAGAATCCCTGGGACAAAGTCCAAAGAGGCCATAATTTACATCCGGGTCAACGAGCTATTCCTTTTAAGGACGGGCGCTACCAACTTCCGAGAGTCTTTGACCCCATTTTCAGTCATGTATAGCAAAGGTCACGTACGAAATTACGGGTCATACTGACAAAGGTCAATGTGGTTGACTGAAAATTCCACGGAATAACCAGATCAGTGGCCAGTAATGCTGGAATTAATTCTAGCGCTACTTTCCCAGTGGTAGATAGAAATCACCGATGTCAATCCTCTCAATCCTATTTGGGTAAAGCTTGATTAGAAAATGTTAGGCCTAAATCAGACATTTATAAAAAGTGGATCTTTCCAACCAGACAAATACACCACAATTTTGAACTCCGGTAAAACCAAAGGAAGAAGAGAGAATGGCGTAGCTGTCGTCCTAAAAGGGATCGCACGTAAGGCACTAGCAAGATATAATCCTACACAGACACACCAAACTAGATATGACTATGCTTAATGACCCAAAAACGAAAGCCAAATTTGAATCTGAGACAGAAAAACGACTCGAAGCAGGTCTCCTTCAAGACCAATCTTATATCACTCCAGAATTACTGTGGATGATTTGACACAAAACCATTTTATCTGAGACATCTGAGGAGACACTTTTAAGAGTCAAAAGAGTCCCAAAGAAACCATGGATCAGTAAATAAGTGTTAAAATTAGCTGAGGAGTAAAGCCCACTGCGTAAGCAAACCTCACCAGCCAAAGTAGAGCGATATAAAGAAGTGCGTGCTGAAATTCAAACATAAATTAGAAGGGACAAGACAGTGTGGCAAGAAGAGCAATGTAAACAAATTAAAGATGATGAAAAATCCATAAATACACAGATGGAGCAGTGCTGAGCGATCCATCAAACATCATGGACAGATGGAGAGAGTATGGTGCATAACTCTTTGAAAGACCAGCTGGAGAAACACCACTGACAAATATGAACAGAGCATCTGACGATGACATGGAACCTTCACCTCGCGCTAATGGATGAAGTGATGCATGCTGTCAAGAAACTCAAGGAAGGGAAATCCCCAGGCCTTGATGGAATACCTGCCGAGCTTATCAGGTCAGCATAGACATCAGCTATGTACAGGCATCTGGATCAAATTTGAATGGCCAAATGACTGGAAAGTGCAAAAATTTGTCATGCTGTTCAAATCAAGCGACCGTAACCAGTGCTCCAACAACAGGACAATTGCCCTCATCAGCCATTAAAGTAAGATGCTACTGATGATCATCATCCTACACCTGAAAGCCAAATCAGAACAAGACCTTCCAGAAGAGCAAGCCGCCTATATAGGAAAGGCTGGGGTTAAATGTTGACATGTAAGTTTGTCTACAGATCTTGATGGAGGAAATCATTGCCATAGGTAAACAACTGTCATCATGCTCATCGACTATTCCAAAGCATTTGACTCTGTGAGCCACATCAAGCTTTTCTCTGTTATGGTAGAGATGCGTTTCTCTGCACATCTTGTAAAACTGCTTCAATCCCTATGTGAATCAGAAGGCAAGGATCATATGGAATGGTAAAACACAGATGAATTTGACCTATAGGTAAAGGTGTGAGGCAGGGGTGTATTGGTTCACCATACAAGTTCGTCTCCTAAACTGAAAAAGTCATGAGAGATGCCAATGCAGACCAATATGGAATAAAAGTAGGCAGTACACCAATCTCAAACCTCAGATATGCCGATGACACTCTTTGAAACATCTGAAACATCTGAAAAAGACATCGGGTGACTAACATCAACCGTAAACACTGCATGCAAACGGCTAAACCTCAAGCTCAATGTCACAACTGGAGCAGAGCAGCCTGAGCGCAATATCTCAATTGATGGTGAAAAATGCTAAACAAGTCAGTCACTTCAAAAACCTAGGTTCTGTGAAAACCACATCTGCTGACTGCACAGCTGATATCAGAGCTAGAATCGGAATGGCCAAGGGAAGGATGATAAAACTACATGTACAGAACCTATGGAACGACCGCAATCTCACAACATATCTTAAAATAAAGATTATAGAGACACTGGTTTCGAGCGTAATCCATTATTATCTGGAGGGATAACCAAAGCAGATGAGACTCGAATAATGGCTGCTGAAATGTAGATCTGGAGATAAATGCTGAAAGTCAACCGGGAGGTGAAAAGAACCAATATAAATATCCTAATAGGACTTGGTGTGAAGTGACAACTGCAATGCTAGGAGATCTAATCAAAAACTGGTCTACTTTGGGCACATAAGAGGTAGTGACTGGAACTCCACATCATAGAAGGGAAAGTGGAAGGCAGCAGGGAAAGTGGAAGACAGCAGGAAAAGAGGTCGTCAGAAGAAAAAATGGTTCGATCACATCAAGGAATTGACCGGTATGAATCTAAAAAGGCTAAGCGTCTAGCACAAGATAGAACAACTTGAAGAATGATGATCCGTAGCTGTGACGTGAACGTATGGCAGCCAATCGGCACAACAACTGACGAAGGCCCAAGGTAAAGCAAAGCAAGGCATGTTTTGCTTAGTATTTGATGATAACATGATAACATTGTCTGCTTACTCGAAAATCCCTCCAAGCATCCTTTATTGTAGGGACCCTGTCAGTGTTCGTTGCTGTTTCTACCTATATTTATTTGGATTAGCATGATCAGTGCAGCCATGCAAAAGAAGTGCTTATGTAGTATAGACATATTAATTGTAGGCTGGTAGTACATGTAGTATAGGAAAACATCAATAACCAGCACTAATTCCACGATTGCTGGGCACTATCTATCTAATGTCTTCAATTTGTGTTAAGATCAAACGTTCACTATGCTTAATCCGGATTTCTGTTGCTTACCTGATAACTTTGTAGACATCTACTCGCGAAGAGAATCCCTCCATCCAGCTCTAACATTCCTTTGTAGTTGTCATCGTAACGGACTCCTGTGTAGTCCCTATTCAATTCTTTCCCCGTATATAATTTATAGGGTTTACCGATTGAGTTTAAACTGGCCACGTGGCAATTGTAATCGCTGTAGGGTGGCGGCTCCAGCTGAAATACACCTGTTTTCCTGTAAGATGTGTTTATAGGTGTGATTTGTTATTGAAATTTTCATGCCGTAGATGGCGTAAAATATGGTTATTTACAGCTCATCACCTTTCACGGAACTATGGAGCCTTGATGACAGGGGTCGGGAGTGGGGCTTCAACTGTGACTCTAAAGTGCTCAGTAGACTCCACAACGCTCCAACGCTGAGCGGCGTTGACCACCGTTTACCAATCAGGCTGCGTCATTGTGTTGTGGTGGAGCTACTACGCATGTGTGAGAGCGCAAAGAGCTCGAGCGTAGTGGGGAATGTTCTACGCTTAAAAGCAACTGTGGGGGGGGGGATGCAACTGTGGGATGGGTGGGATTGATTACGATGTTGCGAACAACGCAGAACACCGGGGAACACTACGCAAAACACCGGGGTACAACTTAGAGGAAGCATGTGACATGCAAATAACTATATAGTTTTCAGCGATCTATCCCAGAAGGGCTATTTCAGTTGAAATCCATACACCCCATATGGAAAACATGAACTTAATCTCCCTTTCAGAGAGTATAGACTTCCAATAAAGTCACCCATCATGTATATTATAACCTCATTCGGAATTCACCCTCCCTAGGTGGAAGGTTAAAGTTATATCTTCCAAAGGGGGTGTATGGAGTTTTACTAGCGATATCAGAGATTAGAAGAGGAGGTAATTGTTCATCAGAAGATTCATTGTAAAATGTAACCCATGACATAAATTGCCCGCTTAGGAGCGCTATTAATTCGGTCTGGTAAACCTATTGTTATCAATTACTACGAGAGGATTGCCTGGTTGTATATTTAAATTCGGGGCGTGTACGAGCGGTACAACTTGCTAACTGCATGGGTGAGTTTCCATTATGTTGCAAATTACATCCACGCTCATGCGTTTAAACTACTCAATGCACAAGTGGTAGACTATGGACATGAAATACAGCGCCTCCAAGTGACAGCTTTCTAATCATCCATGACTGAATTTTCCAACCAGCAGTTAGGCCAATAATAAAATATTGATTGGTTGTCCTCGACATTCCTATCTTATTTTCCGTCAGTTCTAAAACCTCGTATACCTTATTCATAGTCAAATTACCCGCTCATGCTTAACCGATGAACATACCCTGAGACGATATACCTGTATTGTGCAGGGCGCCGGATTGGACATACCGATTGAGCAGTGTACAATGAAAGCATTCATGTGTAGTGTGTGATTATGCTAAGTTGACGTGAGTTCAAACGCCAATTATTAGCCGTTGATAAAGCAGAGTGTCGATTGGGAAATGTGTTGAAATTCATTGTTGTTGTATTAGTGTGTTTCGTTATTGACATCATTGTTCACCGGCCTATGGTGAGCGTGTGAACTCACTAAAACTGTTTTAGATATGACCAAATATAAGGACTGACCGTGGACAACTAAATTATTTATATGTTGGGACTTACGGGAGCATTGATATTAGACGATTTATAGAATCAATTTCAATAAGTAAGCTATCAATATATTCCTTGATTTATAAATCATTATTATGAACGGAAATCATTCTCTGTAATGCACAAATTACAGAGAAATCTTGAAATGAAAGTTGCAAACATTTTTTAATTTTTGTTGAATTTTTTTATTTTTTGCGACACATTAATTTTCACTCATCTGTATCGATCTGTTATGTTGCAGGGGAATGGCATTTGGCTCTCATCTCATCCATAGGAGTTTGACTAATATTCATTACATCCATACCATTAAACAACAACTTTGATATGTCAATTTTCTAATATATTGACTCCCAATAGTTAGCTTTAAACAATTGACATCAGAGCAAGCGACCATTGATGTTTAGCTGTGGTTCGATTCCTATTGTTCAGCTGGTCGCTAGTGGGCGCTGCATTTGATGTCCGTTATATGCTTGCGGTAGCACTTGTGAATGGGTGTTGCAATACAGCCGGTTGGTTGCACACGAGAAATATGTCATATAGCAACCAGCTTTGATGGAAGGCGAATATTTAAATTTGGTGCCGGTTTTTTAGGGCACCAATTTATAGCGCTGCTAAGCGGGCCTTGTAGCGTAATGATAAAATGACAGGTATTTGATGAGTAGCTGACTGTAAATATCCTATGTTTTGAACGGGATTTACCGTTCATCTATGATGTTCCCAATCCCATACACAGAAAACGGGCAACTTATCAACCCGTAAAATTACAGAAGAGGGAAAAAAGTTCCGGAAGATTTGCTGCCGGTAATTGTGCGGATTTTTGTAAAGCCAAGTGCCCAAGTCTTAGCACTTTCACTGCAAACGACAGCCAATTCTGCGTTTGGTGCCCTTGAAACCCTAATGATTTGTACCTGTGTGTGTAGAAGACTGTATTAGGGAGCACATCAAAACTCGACCGCCCGGCAACCGCCGGTTCCGTGGGATTCTATGCGGTTGCAGCCGGTTTCTATTGTTCTAAACAATGATATGCGGTCAAACCGGGCGGAACCAGCGGTTGCCGCGCGGTCGAGTTTTGATGTGCTCCCTTAATAGAAAAAAAAGTGTTCTTACCTGAATAGTTCTGTTTTAGACTCCACCTGAAGCTGCATCCACATAGGGTACGCCTCGACCATCATATCCGTGAAATGCTGTTTGCCATAAGAGTATCGTGTTATACGAGTATGTCCATGTGAACTACCACGATTGTGAGGCAGGGGGAACTAGTGCAGACAAAGAAACAAACACTGTTAAAAAAATGTTGTAAAATTAACGGTAAAAACGCTGGCAGCCAATCTGCCAACAAATCCCTGTAAAATTTACATTGTACTGTAAAATTTTACAGTAAATAGCTGTCAAATTTAACGGGACACTGTAAAATGTTACAGTTTCTTAAACCAATTACTGTAAAAATGCACAAAAAACGTAAAATTTACAGGCGTTTGTTGAAAATATTGTAAAATTAACGGTAAAAAGGCTGGCAGCCAATCTGCCAACAAACCCCTGTAAAATCATCATTGATGAAATTTAGGACTTGTGTAGCTAATGTTGAGAATGTTAAGTCTTAAGCCACTAGCTCAACTTTTCATTTTAGTCAACGATGGCTTAAAGAATCAAGTGTGAAAAATACAGTATTTGACCGGTTTTTTTAGAAACGGTAAAATACTGTCATATTCCCATCATTTTACAGTGTTTTACATGTAAATTCTACAATGATTTTTTACGGTGCACATCATGCAATAATGGCCAGATGTAGGAGTAGAAAAGGTGTTATTTCGAAAACATAGCACGCAATATTCGCCATGCAATGAAAAGGCAATTTAGAGTGATTCCAACTTTTTGTTGGCTGAACTTTGTATAGCTGAGGTGACCTATATGATGTCATGTATTTACAAATGGGACACCCTCTGTTGTTTCCCTCCAGGCAGAATATACAGTAAAGTTAATGAAGACAACATGAAATTTCTTTCTAATGAATTGTAAAACTCATTTAGTTTTAGGGGTTTTTTTGTGAAATGCGATAGCTTATAGCATTCCTAAGCAAGTTTAAAGACAGTTTTGATAACAATTTGCTGTGACACCACAATCTAGTTAGTAAACCTGATCTGGCCTATGTAAACTATAGGAACTCTTGCCCGTTGTGTTTTGTCTCAAACCAAGAGGGCGTCCTAAATGTCAACAAATGTCACCTCATATATAGCTTCTGCTGGTATAAGAAAATCTTTTAAAATTTTTTTAAAAACAAAACAAATCCGCCCGCCCGCCCCTCCT
This sequence comes from Ophiura sarsii, assembly GCA_035610835.1. Lineage (NCBI taxonomy): Eukaryota > Metazoa > Echinodermata > Ophiuroidea > Amphilepidida > Ophiuridae > Ophiura > Ophiura sarsii. The sequence continues at coordinate 50,908,934 of CM069447.1, read as the reverse complement.
CTCTGAGAGCTCTGGAGGGCAACCAAACAAACAAACAAAATTGGCCTTACGGCATTGAACTGATAGTAATTAAAAGTCTTATTTTCGGCGCCGTGGGTTCTAAACTCGCGCTCAGACCACTTGTTTTTGTCTCTTTTATGTTTGTCACAAATTGCGCTTGTTTTTAAACATTGTAATTTTGATTTACACCATACAAATGCACTTTTTCTCTGAAATGTGAAATTTGAAATAAAACTGCAATAGAAGAAAATAGAGGGCTTTTTCAAGAAACGTGGCGGGACCAGACGACGATGGTCACGCGAATCCTACATTTTGAATTCGTATTGGAATAACACGTAATCGCGAATATTAATCTTATCATTTTGAAAAAAATCATCATAATTAGAAGATTTTTTCCAATCCAAAACCGTTGAAGTTGGCTAACGAACTCCATTGTAAACGCTATTTTATAAATTGTTTTCATCGTTAACCAGGCGATGACAGTTAAAAATATTTCAAAATGGCGCACTCCGGCGTTGGCGATTATTTTTTCGTACATCATTTTAACCCAAATCAGTTCATTTGTTAAAAAATGTAAAAAAATCATTTTATTCAGTGAATTTTGCTTTATTATTTCGTATTAAAACGGAATAAATAAATTTGGTTAAAATGATGTACGAAAAGAAAAAAATTATCGCCTCCCGTTGCCATATTGGAACGATGAAATCGCGTGACCATCGTCGTCTGGGCGGGACGATATCGTTCAATCCAGTATTGCCGGTGTGTTCTTATGATACCAGGGATCTTGCCACTTTTGAAATCGCGAGGCCGCCATCGTCTGATAAAAGTATTCCTGAATATACTGCCCTCTAATGACGAACTTTAGGAACTAATCCTTTATCCCTCAGATTCGTCAGTAGAGGACATACCATTCAAGCAGGGAGGTAATTTGTCAGTAATAACATCTCTCTGATTCAAGTATCTATCACTAGATAGCTTTTGAGGCTGTTTAGTGGTATATTTTCTGTTGTTCAGACTACAACAGGACATTGCCCTAAAAATCAATCTTGGAAGACAAATCTAGAAAATATAACATTTCAAATGGCAACATTAACACTTTCCACGCGGCAGGCGGCGGCAGGCGGCTGCAGACGACATTCCAAAATTTCACAAAATGTTTAAAAAATGTCAACATTATTGAATTTCATTACCATATTTGGAATCACCATGAGAAATGCATTGACATAAGTACAAACATGCTTAGTATTTGGTCAGTAATCCTTGAGATAGACATTGAAAATTGTGAAACGTTTCTGAAAAATCTGTTTTGTGTATGGTGAAAATAATAGCCGCGTGGAAAGTGTTAACAATAAGATAATTATAATATGCAAAATAAATACAATCGAAAATAGCAGTACATGTTTCATGGCACGTTACCATGTTAGACCAGGGACTGGGGTAATAACATCTCTGGTTAGACCTTTACGATATGTAATACCTGTTTGAGAATTGAGAGCATATTAATTACCTGGTCAATTACTTATTTTGAGGACTGTATAACATTTCAAATTTCAGATGTTCATCTTGAATTCTGAAGTAAATTTTTAAACATTTAAAATGTTCAACACCACTTAATGTCCCTTTAATAACTCTATCCCAATAAGTAAGGAGTAATCAAAATTACAAATAGGAATATTCACTTTGAATAGATTAACCACCTTACTATCGATGTTATGCTCCCTAACTCGATCTGTACAATTTGGCTAGACAACTACACAACACAAACCATGAAATGACTATGTATACATCCCTACACCACCCAAGCAGAACACAACACGGCTTGTGAGGTGTAGTATTCAAAGCAATTTGTAAGCATCAAAACCTGTATGGTATAGTGTTCAGGGACAAGCACGGGCCACATGCACTGTGTGGTGCAGTATTCTAGAGATACTCACAGCCAACACAGTGTGTGTGATGTAGGGTTCAATAGGAACATGCAGTATGCCTGGTGTAGTAATTACCAACTTTTTCATGTGATCTTGTATGGTGTAGTATTACTTGAAATATGGAATGTTCAATTATACATTTTATATAAAGTAAATTTCATATATTTTCACATTTTCATTATTTGTGGGCACTATTTGAAAAGTGCCGGTACCCAGCCGTAAAAGGTTATGTTTTGTATACATGGATAAGTAAATTTTATTAGTTACATGCATTTTATATATTTATGTTCAAATTGTCATTATTTTTGGGAAACTATTTGAAAAGTGCCGATACCCAGCCGTAAAAATGTTTTGTATACATGGATAAAGTATATTTTATTACAAGCATGACAGGTAAGTTTTTAGTAGTAGTTAAGTGTTAGTAATTTGTTATTGGCTCCAATTTGCTTTTGACAAAAGCAACTCATCACCAGGCGGTAGAATTGCAAGTTTCGTTAGTTTTTGAACTTGACGAGAATCGCGAACGAGAACGCTCCTACCACAATCCCCATATTTTTTGTTTTTTTTGGCTGGAGATTGGAGAAGTAGATCTACCATAAAAATTCATGCAGAAAAAAGTAGCGAAAATTCAAAAAGTAAATATATTGCTAAGAATCCAGTAAAAAGTGGTAGATCTATCTATAAATCCAATTTTTTGTTTTTGTTTGTTTTTTTGTTGGCTCCAGAATGTCCGTGCCCGGTTACTATTTACACATCGGGTCCGCCGGACAAACCTTCATCACTTTTTTTTTTTTCATAAATATTTACAAGACGAGCTAGAATCAGTTGGCGAATCCGTCAAAAAGACAATTGACAATCTTTCATCAAATTCACCAACGTGCCATGTCTGCGCCCCTACTTTATCATACTGACCCTCAGACAGAGTCAGCACAACAGGGCGGAACCGTTCTGGGCAAGACAGGGGGCACAGGGACCTAGTGATGATTCACAGAGCGTTGTGAAAATCCTGGAAACAATCCCTGCCGCATGTGGCGAAGTTGCATAGATATGCCTCGCACTGTTCACATCCGCTACGGCTCGTGACGGCATTGCCCGACGCGGTGAGTCGTTCGATGCGATTGCACCACACGCACTGACGAGCCCATCTGGTGTCCATCCTAACCAGCTCATGTCCCTCAGCATTTGCAGCAGATACCGGCATGATGTTTCTTGCTCGCTGCTGCTTTCTTCTTGGAGAGCCGTGTGCATAGCCAGCAATGAGGCCTGCTGCCACATCAGCAGTGAATGCAGAGTGTTTGGTGCTGCCAGTTACCCACTCATCGTCAGCTGCCTGGTCTTCTGCCTGGTCTTCTGAGCTGCTCATCGTGTCACTCTCCTCACTTGATAGCTCCTCGGAGTCCGACGCTGCCTTGGATAAGTGGACCGGTGTACAGCGGGCGGATGTCCCTGTTGCGTTCAGGCCTTTCGCGTGCTTGAAGCATATGAAGGCATTTGTGCGAGCAGCATCCACAAGAAAGTATAATAGCTGTCTCCACCAGCGCTGCGACTTCCTGGCACAAGTGTGATACGAGCGCAGCTGGTCATGACGATCCACACCCGATAGATGCTGCGTGTACTCAATGGCTGGTCTTGGAGCAGGAACGTGCTTAAGTTGCCGTCTCTCCTTCGGGCTTGGCCGGACTTTGCGCATCAAGTGGTCTGTCGGCAAGGACGTCATTTGGTGTGCAGTTGATAGGAACATGACTACCTTACTGTCCTTCCAGATGGTGCATGTCAAAGGACCGTTCTGCCGTACATGGTACGTCCCTCTCGCTGTTTTGGGTTTGTGCAGCTGGAGCACCTTTGGATCGGATTTAAAGGCTTTTGGCAACCCCAAGCAGCTGCTTTTGATGGCTCCAGTAATGTACGTTTTGTTAGCCAGTAAATCCCTCGCGACAGCAACTCCTGTGTACAGCTTATCGGTGAAGATGTGATGATACTTGCCAAGGAATGGCGCCATGACTTCCATCACAATAGCCTTCATGGTTGTTGGCGTCTTGCTGTTTGGATGGATCATAAAGTTGCAGAGGTAGCCAGAAGGAGACTCGCATAGTGCATAGAGCTTGAAACCAGCACGAATCGGCTTCAAAGGCATGAAGAACTTTCTTACCCATGCTAGAAATCCCTTGTATTTAACCATCGCTTCGTCCAATGAGAGGCGCTGACCTGGGTGATATTTTGTCCGGCAATTCTCCACGACTGTTGTCCAAATGGACTCCAGGAAGAAGAGAGGATGAGCCTGCCTGCTAAGATGACGATGCTGGCGGTCCTCATGGCGCTCTGGTGAATCATCTGGGTCGGCACAAGCCAGATGCTGTGAAAGCTTGAAAAATCTATCCCTGGTCATAGTGCGGCTGATCAATTCATTGTGGAATGCTGGATGGGTAGACCAGTACAGGCTCTGCTCTGGTACTTTTACAAGTCCCATGACCATGTGGATGCCAAACCACGCACTTATCTCCTCTTGTGTTGAATCAACTAGGGCTGCCTGGCGCAGGTTTTTGTTTGTCCACTTCGATATGTCTGCAAACAGGGATTTTGGAAAAAACTCGTGAAAAAGCTCCACTGCCGTCGTTGTGGATGTGATGATGAAGGTCGGGCCCTGAGGTGACGGCCCTTCAAAATCTCTCTTGTGAACAGGGCTCGGCTGGTCAGTCCAGTCATCTGGCACAGTAGCTGGTGTTGGATGGCGTGGCTTTGGCATTGTCAACAGTGGTACAGCTTGGTGTTTTATCAATGCCTTCCCCTTGTTTCTAGGCGCCTTCCCCTTGTTTCTAGGCAGGGCAGTAGGTGCCCGGGATGTTGACGGCTGTTTGGTAGGGTCAGAAGTAGGGTCAGGTCTGACCGTAAGCTGTCGCCGAAATACAGGGGAGGATGGTGCATCAGAGGACGCTGAATCCTGCTTGGATGGAGGCGGGGATGGTGACGCCATCATATCAGCAGATGAATCCTCATCAACAAGAATTGGTGGAGATGGAGGCGGGGATGGTGACACCATCATATCAGACGATTCCTCCATGTCCATCCCTTCTGCATCGCTTACTTGTACTGCATCGCTTGAGCGCTCTACTGTCTCCTTTGGCTTTCTCTTAGGCTTGGTCTTTCTTTTCGCTGTAGTCCTCTTTTTCTTGTTGGGAACATCAGATGAGGATGCCTCCTCCGTTGCCGCCGTTTCCTCTGAAGCCACTTGCCTCACTGCTGTCTTTTTCTTCTTTTTCTTTCTCTTGCTTGAAACTTCAGACTCGGATGCCTCCGACGCCGCTGTTTCCTCTACAACAATTGGCCTCACTGTTGTCTTCTTTTTCTTCTTCTTTTTTCTCTTGCTTGAAACTTCAGACTCGGATGCCTCCGACGCCGCTGTTTCCTCTACAACAATTGGGCTCACTGTTGTCTTCTTTTTCTTCTTCTTATTTCTCTGGCTGGTAACGTCCGACGAAGATGCCTCTGTTTCCTCTACAATAACTGGCCCTAGTGTTGTCTTCTTTTTCTTTCTCTTGGTTGAAACCTCAGACTCGGATGCCTCCGACGCCGCTGCTTCCTCTACAACAATTGGCCTCACTGTTGTCTTCTTTTTCTTCTTCTTTTTCCTCTGGCGGGAACCGTCCGACGAGGATGCCGCTGTTTCCTCTTGGTCATCTGGCCTCAATGCCTTCTTTTTCTTCTTCTTTTTCCTCTTCATAGGGGCAGGGATAGCGCTATCACTCATTGAAGTGGGATCCTCCTCTGCCATCATTTGTTGCTCTCTCTCCTTCGCTCTTTCCTTCTTTCCTTTCCTCTGCCTCTTTTGCACGGACTTTGCACGGACTGGTGGTACGAACACGTGAGTCGGTTCGCTCTCAGTTTCTGACCGGGTTCGCCTCCCAATTCTCCCCAGAACATCAGCAAGGTGTCCTATGCCTCTACTCTGGGCCAAGTCCGCCTGCAAACCTTTCATGTCTCTTACAGACATCGTGGAAGAGCTCAATATTTCACCGAGGTGTTGTATCGACAGTGATGTGGATAAGAGAGAGGATGATCGTTTGTCAGCCTGCCTATTTATACTATTTTTTGATGTCACATGACCACTGTATTATGTAATATTATATTTAATATTTTAATACTTTAATAATTACCATGACAAGAAAATAAAAGAATACTTTATCCATGTATACAAAAGAATAACCACCTGTATTATAAATAGAACATTCCATAGTTCATTCATTGGGCATCTCATACTTACCATAATGTCCTTGTACAAATTATGTATGTATACTTTGGCAGTATAACTTGACATTGATATTGTTTAGGGGGAATATGTTCAATCAAGAGCCAGTATAATTATGAATCATATTTCAATATTCATCATATCTTTACAAATAGTCACATGTCATATTGGCGGGAAAAAGTTTTGGGTTCAAATTATTACATCATTTGGAGATAATGATGTAATAAATTGAACCCAAAACCCTTTCCCGCCAATATGGCATGTGACTATTTGTAAAGATATGATGAATATATTACATGTAATATAATTTGAAATAATCAATCTCCCATGATATAATAATTAGAACCCATGACCCATTCCAGCCAATGAACCAACTTAGTATTTCAATATTCATCATATCTTTACAAATAGTCACATGTCATATTGGCGGGAAAGGGTTGGGTTCAAATTATTACATCATTTGGAGATAATGATTTAATAAATTGAACCCAAGACCCTTTCCCGCCAATATGACATGTGACTATTTGTAAAGATATAATGAATATATTACATGTAATATGATTTATGAGGATACCATCCTTTTTAAAAGAAGTACTTGTCAGGACAGCAGTCATCCTTTTGAAAGAAATTCTTGTTGAATTGAATGTCTAGGTATAATAGTCAATCTCCCATGACATAATAATTCGAACCCATGACCCTTTCCCGCCAATAGTCACATGTTATATTGGCGGGAAAAGCCCCCCCCCCCCCCCCCCGACAAAAAAAAACCCACCACCCCAACTTACCATAGTCACCTTTTAAAAAATTCACCTAGTGTCCCCTTTATCCTAAAAAAGGTAACTGCTATAGTAAACATTGAACTGGGTAACCATCCTTTTTAAAAGAAATACTTGTTAGTCACATGTTATATTGGCGGGAAAAGCCCCCCCCCCCCCACCCCCCCCCCCCCCCCTGACAAAAAAAACCACCACCCCAACTTACCATAGTCACCTTTTAAATAAAAAATTCACCTAGTGTCCCCTTTATCCTAAAAAAAGTAACTGCTATATTAAACATTGAACTGGGTACCGGCACTTTTCATTACTTGCATGTATCCTTGCTTACAAATTACATAAATGACATTGACTTATAAAGTTATAAGTCAACTAAAGTCAGACAACAGTCAAGGACCCTACACCACACATCAACCACACTGGGTTAAAATATCCTTCAATTTATACAGCACGACTCCATTCAGTACCTCACACATGCTGTAGATCACGGCACCACACAGTAGCAACACAACACAGTATTGAATGGTGTAGTAGAGTTAGGGTTTTAATAAGCAATCTACGAATCCAAGTAATCTTAAGTGCCTTCTCAAAAGGTTCAAATTGAATCATGCTAACTCCCCCTTTCGTAAACGGGAAGTGCCATTTGATTTCTACTGATCCTATCTACTTTACCTCCCCATACGAAGTTATAAAACTTTGA